>OU452187.1:1898633-2498633 GCA_911728515.1 Peribatodes rhomboidaria | reverse complement strand
CGTAACTGGACAGCATGTAGCTGTTCCGGAACGAGCTAGAGCACGGTGCTGAGAGCTCCGGCGTGTTCCTCTGGAGATCCCAGAGTCCTCTATAGGTGCCTGTTAGGTGCCTCTATTAAGTACCAAGGCGGGCTGCCGGTTTTAAAAGAGGTACAACCTGGTTGCATTCCTTCAAAGCAGTTGCGTAACTGGGTCATCCTCTCCTAAAGCCAACAAAACTCGAACTGCCAACAAATTCACCAACCACAAGCATCTGGTAAAATAGAGCCATCTGGCAGAATAGATAGAAAACTTATTCCCTGTAAAGATACTAGAAAATTCTAGACTTGATTGACCAGAAAGTAATCAGTCCAACCAATCCACAATTCAAGTGCAAGGCTGAGCCGATTCGATACAGCATACAAACAGGAGACGTTACAAAACAAACTGCGCCGCGTGGGGACTTACATAACGGACTGTTAACACACTTCTTCAAGGTAAACCGAATTCGCTCGCCACCTCCGCTTTGACTAGCGGACGTTGACCTAAACATCGTTGCTCTTTAGGTCAACGCTCAATAAAAATAGTTTTAAGCGTTATTTTATCATATCATCATATTAATTAATTACGCGCTCACAATTTCAAAAAGTGAAAAATATAGTAACTTCTCTGTTTGTTTCTTTATGTTATGCATAAAGACACATTCCAACGAAATATTATAATAAGTAACTCTCGCGCATTCACCCGCGGTCCAACACGGATCATTGTTTTTTTCGCGATGAAAGGGATCATATGGAAGTCCTGTTCTGTAAGTACCCCTGAAAACGTGTATGCAAAATGTCATGATTAGTTAAGCCGCAAAAGCGTAACAAGCAAACAAACTCACTTTCGCATTTATAATATTAGTTATTATGAAGTTATGATATTAAGGTTTGTTTTTAAACTCAAGGATGGAATGCAGCATGAATAAAGAGTCCTATGTGATACTTTATAACTATCTATGCATAGCTACTTCATTAAGTAGGGGATTTTACTTTCTCTCCTTAAAAATTGCTAATCCAACTGAAAATACACTTAGGTACTCCTTTGTTTGTCTGTTGCAACTTGCAGCGCGAACTGCATGAAAGCTTATTATGAAATTATTCGACCCAAAAACCCACTGATTTCGTTTTCTGTACAGGCGTAGCACATATGCATCGGTTTAGTTCATATCTATAAACCTACGTTGCAGCGGTGCGTGGCGATGCCATTTCTACTTTCATTTTCTAGCTGGGCCGTGTTGAGCGGCATGTCCTGATCCTAACTATCTTCGTCTACAATCGAAACACAATCTAACTTATTCGGTGTGATTGAGTGGTAATACTGGTGGATGGTTACCAGTATTACCACTGTCAACCTCCTAGCCTTGTCGGAGTTCGACTGCTTTAGAAGCAGGATGGTTTGAAAGCAGGGTTAGATTCCTGGCCGGGCAGTTTGAATGATGAATTTTAAAATCGTTTCTGGGTCTGGGCGGTAGTTGTCCATGTCTTTCTTTGTGATCCATGGCATCGACACAAGGAAACCTAGTAGGGAGCTATGAGTGTGAAACGTTATTTGTTTATTAAAAAAATCTATGTTGATGGTGAGAGCCCATCCACACAACGAGCGATAGTCTTCGCAAGGAGACGCGTGCTTGCATCAAACGCTGCTGTTTTTACCGTTACTTCAAACTGTCCCTTCCAACCCTTGAGACACACTGTAGTTGTTAAGTACCTCCATCATCTGGTAGAGGCGGTGGTCTGGCGCGTGGGGCGCCGGCGCCAGCTCGAACGAGCCGAGGCAGTACACGCCGCGCCTCGCCAGGCACGCCTCATAGTCGTCCAGGTGGAACAACGCTGGCATTTCATAGTACTGCTCATCTGTGTTCAAAACAAAACATTCCAACATTAAAAAAGTAATGTGATCTATGTAATAGGGAGTATTCTGTGATAGACTAATCACACTATAGGCCAGGTCAAGAGTACCCGTAACCGACGAGCGTGTAAGAAAATACTCATGGAAGTAGAAGAAGCAAAAGATGTATGCCAGGATCGTAGCAAGTGCAGAGAAGTGGTATCTGCCTACCGCTAAGGGAAAGTGGCGTGAATATAATTTATGTTATGTATCTACACGTATGTCTGCAATTTTAGGATAAAATTTAGCAATAGTAAAAGATACAATTTATGTAGGTACTCGTACTAATCATAACACATCAAGATGGCTAGGCGAAGTAATGGCAAGTGGAGTAGGGCAATTACAGAGGTGGTCGAGGCATGGCACCTAAGCGGAGAGTTGGTCGTCCGACGCAGAGAAAGGTTTACTATACATAAGTATATCGTAAAAATCGCGGATTAAAATAAAACCCGATAGGCGAAGGGGGCTTGTCAGGCTTTTCATCGTTACGAAAACTTTTTCGTTTTCATTTTGTTCCATACATTTCAATAAAGCGCACCTGGCAGAAATGTTAAGGAACTAGGTTAAATGTATGGAGCCAAATGAAAACGAAAAAGTTTTCGTTAACTTTAAAAACTCGCGGTAAGCCCCCAGAAAGTACAGCAAGAGAGCAATAATTGGATATGGAAGGCTGTGAATAATGATTAAGTCAAAAAGAAAAGATAAACTAAATTTTAAAAAAAAACTACGCCTACTCTAATTACTACGATTTTACTTACTAGCAATGCAATTATCCGAGTTGAGGCGGAAAGAAACACCGTTGTATTTTCTTCTATCTGATTAGACTAATGTGATGGCCGACCATATTACGAAGACAGTCTAGATTTATGTGCATTATACAATTTACATTTAGTTAGCCTCTTTTCTATTACATTGTAATACATTTCTATATCACTTTCGATGATTGATTATACCAACATAATATAAAAATGTACGAGGTGTAGTAATACCACAGAACATAATTAACTATTATAATGTAATACTCTACCCGTCAAAGTGACCCACTTTTAGAACACATGTTTGCCAAATTTGAATGACAAATTTGCAAATCTCCATACAAAAGCGTTAGTTACGTTATCAATTTTGTTGATACATTTTCAAATCTCCATACAAAATCGTTAGTTACGTTATCAATTTTGTTGATAATTTTTCAAATCTCTTTTCCTACCGTATCGTTTGCCTACACTCGTGCACGTTAACGAACTGATAAAGGTTAATAATCCACCACTTTTACACTTTAGCACTCGAAGAATCACAAGATTTAGAAAATATTCGTAATACAAAATTACGACAACACCTTTTCTGTTCCCGCCAAAAACCAAACAGCATATTTCGCTCATGTGGAAAAAGTTTTTCTTCTTCTGAAAATGGAACTAAAAGTGGTAACCTCTTTGGTAGAATGCGCATATTACCGAAGAGGTCACCGCTACGCTAATACGCGCGCATTACGATGCGACTACAGAAGAAATAGAAAAAAAGACATTGGCGCGAAATGTTTAGAACTTTTTCTAATTACAAATTGATTTGGTGACCGTAATTTTTTTTTAAATATTGGAATATATTATTATTTTATTTTCTCGCAATCAAAGTGAAAAGTAGAATGTAACTCACGGGGCTAAAAACCCATTAAGCTCGGTTTCTATTTTCTCCCTGGCTAGAGCTCGGGAGTAAAGTATATAATGGGTACTACCTCGTATATAATGGGTTACTTTAGCCCCTCGTATAACAATCCACTAATGTTTAATGTCTTTGTTTTTTGTTGTTGTAGTGTTTCGTGTGATAAAATATATTGTTTCTTTCTTTCTTTTAAAGTGGTAAAAACTTTCTTCTCGTTCTTTGATAAAAACGCATTTTTTTACGTGGTTACGTTTTTCTAAGTAAAAACCATAAATATCAACATGAAAATTATTCTGAATACTTTGTGATACTGTTTTCAATCCATCAATAGAGGCAAATTTATCCAAAATACATTATATAGATGTATATCTAATTTAATAGTGTCACGAGCGAGAGAGAGAGCTGCCGCGCCTAACCATGAACCTTAAACGGCGCCGTTCAACTGCTGAAATACACCCTGTATATACATATACACACCTGTATATACATATACACACCTGTATACACATACCTACCATCATATGACTATAAAATATTTCTGAAAACTACTCTGCATTAATGTGTTTTCTATGGAATTGATTTAGGCTAATGGTCTAGCTAGATTTCGAAAGAAATCTAGATATTATTTTTGTTTTTGCAAAAATAATACAATTGATTATGTTTTATCATGATGTAAATGACATATCACCTTGTAAAGATATTTTCTAGATAGCAATAGCTCATCAACAAAACTAAGTGTTAAAAAAATAAATCGCAATTACCCCGGTTGACCCTACCTAATATAATTCAATTTTGTATCCTGGCATGTAAATTGACATTATGGAAGTGAAAATATTATCAAATCTACCTAAACGTACGCACACAAATGTACGTGACCGTCGATAACTAGTCCGGCTAGTTTGGCAATACCTGGTACTAGGGCCTAGGCGCCTCAGTGGTTTAGATACCTCTATACTTTATGTACTACAGTATGGTGCGAGTGACAACATAACATTTTTTTTTTTTTTTAAGTAGAATAGGTCGACGTTTGACCACCAACTCGCCTGATGTTAAGCGACGCTGTGGTCTAGGATGGAGCACGACGACCTATAAAGTACCTATTCACTCTATAGCCTTGAAGTTTTAAAGAGTGAAGAAGTACAAAGACGGCAGTTGAGTGAGGCGCTACAAGTGCGCTACTGCTCAGACCCGTCTTCGGAACGGTTACACTGGACTACATCCCGAAACACGACTAGGTCATTTCACGGCATGGCTTGGTCCGGTGGGTGGTAACTAGCCACGGCCGAAGCCTCCCACCAGAATATCGTCAGAACCACATATCGTCACGCCTTTCCCTCGAAGGGGCTTGTAGAGGTGCACAACACCCAAATTGCGCTGGACGATGTTTAGTTCCAAATGTGACTGTCGCCATACGTCGGGCTCCAGTTACGTAGCAGATGACATTAAATACGCACATATTTTATGTTCACACACTGAATAAGTTGGTGCGTGCCTTCGGCTTGGCCGAACCCGCTCCCTCTGGCTTAAGCCTAGCCTTCTCTGACTAAGCTATCATCAATTTTTACGGATGCGGGTGACACTTGTGCGGATGACATCTGCATTTATTTCGTTTATTGTCCAGAAAGGCTTAGTTATTACTTCTTCTATTTATATTATGTCTACTAGCTGCGCCCTGCGGTTTAACCCGCGGCGTAGTCAAAGCGTTGTTCCATTATTTTTTAAAGATATGAAAAGTTGTCAAGATTATTTTATATACAATACAATACAATATTACTTTATTGCACACCAAAAACTACATAAAAGAAGACTAATTTAAGAACTACTTATTTTAAGAAAATCTTAAAAACTGTATAATTTAATATAAATAATTTTATTATGTCAATTAATGAACAAATTTGAAACTAATTAATTTACGCTGTGAGCAAAGCACCGGTTACTGGAATTGTTACTTTTTAACGTACGATATGAGTGAAATAACGCTTTTTATAGTTTGACGACAGTTCACGCCATTTTTACGGTTTAGGTACACATGAGTTAAGTCGAGTCGAGAAAACTCGTCCTTAATTTTCTAAAGTTATTGATGATTTATCATATTTGGGACTGAATATCGTCCGGCGGAGTGTGGGTGTCGTATTATACCTCTGCCAGTCCCTGCAGGGGAAAGGCGTGACGACATGTATGTGTGTGTAATTGATGATTCTATATATTTTAGTGTTGTGATAAGAAGTTAATGTGCTGTTGAACTTTAACATGTGCACAAGAAAGGCGTGAATTACGTGCCGAATGGCGACGAATTGTGGAACGAGTCACCACCCGAACCGATGAACCTCAGATCAACCTAGAGGAAAAGATGGAACACTGCGTTATATCTCGCTGAAGCCACTTCTTCTTAAACTTGTGTGCGTGGTAATGTTGCCATGAAAAACATTTACAATTGCACGAAAACTAATATTACTTAATTCCCAAACTCTACGTTAGCCATTTCCGTGCCAATATACAACCTTAGTAGATTTAATATTCTAAAACTGCACATATTTGTAAGAGTTTAATGTTACGGCTTTTTCAAAATTGACTTGTAAAAAAACTGCAGTTTTTAAAAAGAACCTCAAAATGTAGTCCTGGCCACACTTTTATAATGCACTATGTATATTTATATACACGAAATTATATGCACATAATGTCGAGGTAAGAATGACCAAGCGAGTAGCGTAGTTTTTTTGCATCAATGTGTGCGTGTTGTGTACATATACGACAGTAGCGCAGTTTTTGTATGGTTTTTGGTTTCACTTAAATCATACGCCGTGCGCCATCTTATTTTCTAGGTTGACCTGAGCGATAAAAACGACCATTCTAGCGAGAGTGCTAACGACTGAAAAGAAGAAATCGCGGCGACTTTCAAGGGTGAAAAATTACGATTTCTCTAATGTCACCTGCGCACCATTCTAAAATGGAAATAGTATAATTATGTTCTGTAAAATCTTAAATGCTTATATAGCTACGTACAGGCTGTGGATGCAGTCACTAGCGAAGGTCGCAACGGAAGTACAGACTACGGAGCGGTCAATCTATCGTAAAGTTGGCCAAAGAAGGAACTAAACATTTTGTGCGTGTTTTATACTGAAGGTTCGACGGTGGCTCCCCCATCTAATTGCAAATAAGTTGGTTTCAGTAGGTAAACGACCAGCGGCCCTAATATTCTGGTTACGACACTGTGAGCACTGGGCATCATTAGGCGGAGGCTTATTTAGTGATAGGTAATCCTAATCCTAACTTGATTTTAATATTATAAATGCGAAAGTGAGTTTTTTTCGTTCGGTGGTTTGTTTGTTACGTTTTCACGCCTCAACTACTCAACGAATTTTCACGAAATTGCGTACATTTTGCCAGGAGTACGGAAAAGGACATTTCATCCCAAAAAAAATGTGTACCATGGGACCGCGGGAAAAACCGCGGGGCGCAGTAATACTTGCTATAAAATGAGTACCAAAAACTACAAACCAAATCAAGCCCTGTAGTTGAAGTTTACATCCCAATGTTTTTTTTGCTGTTTCTCCCATGAAGTCGTGTTTTTCATGATTTTTTCCTTGGCTTTATTTTATTACTAGCTGCGCCCCGCGGTTTCACCTGCGGTTAAAAAATTGCTAACTTAAAAGGTTGCTATTCTAGGCCATAATCTATGTCTGCGCCAAATTTCATCCAGATCTGTTCAGCCGTTCAGGCGTGAAAGAGTAACAAACATCTATCCATCCATTCTTATACAAACTTTCGCGATTATAATATTTGTAGGATGCTGTCAGTTTTAGGCCGTATAAGGCCTCTGACGTGGCTAGGGTGAAATATTGATATTATTTACACCTTTTTTCCCGGAAAAACATAAAAAGTAGTTTGTGAAGGGAATGTGCTATCTCTATTTCGCGCATTACTTATTAGTGTAACTAAGGGTAATAATTCTAATTAACACACACATCGTCACATCTTTCTTCCGAAGAGGCTGGCAGAGGCAACACCACTTCGCCGGACGATATTCAGGTCCAAAAGTTACAGGAGGCGAGCGCGTTGCCATACACCGGGCTTTTTTTTGTAGTAGATGTCATTAGGCAAATAAAACCTCAATTATGTTCTCAAATGAAAAAAAACAATGGTGAATTTTTGCCTTCGGCTAGAATCGATCCCACTCCTTCTGGCTTGAGAGGCAAGCCTTCTCCAACTAGGCTATTATAGCGTCTTAATCTATGAAAACAACTAATTAAAATACATCTAGGGGTTGAACAAACCCCGGCGGCGACGGTATATATACCCGCCTAGTTTGCATACAAGGCCCGCTCGCGACCTCTCCTCTATTTACATCGCATAATTGAACGTCGATTAGCGACTAGATATCCTGGGGAACTAACCTGGACCTAGCTGACATAGATAAATGTCATTGTTATTACAGCTGGCTATACAGGGTGTTACAAAAACCCTGTTGGATCCGCGAGGTGCGCATCCAGTATCGACTAGCGGATGCAATTATGCTGGTTTCAATTCAATATTGACTCTAAAAATTTTGAACACACATCACTCTCCGCCCTTCTAGAAGCGTGAACGCAGCCACTAATCGCTACGGTATTACCTATTTGTAAACTATTCGTGTTGTGCCGCTACTTTCTTGGAATAAAAACCGCCAACATAAGACACAGATTTGTTAACATTTTTGTAAATTTTCCCTTTTTTCTTGCGTTTTTAAACCGGTCATAACTCTTGCTATTTTTAACGTGCATTTTTTTGGTACTTTTGCAAGAATACTTTGAAGTGTGTGTACATGCCCTTCAATTATACAACAGAGTTTTTGTAACATGCTGTATAGCTAAGTATAGTGTCAATGTGTGTTAAAGTGTTGGTATAGTGGTGTCGCTGAAATGAGTGGTCATCGGCGCGATGAATGGACGCGACGGTAAGGCGTGAAAGGAAGCATGGTAGAAGCGGGACTCTTAAGGCTAATGCAGGTTTTCTAGTAGCTGTGCTTTTTACAAGCATGTTAAAATCAACAGTTACTTGCTTGAAGGTTTTTTTTGGTGTTTTTCATTTAGATTCGCAGAGCATGCTACCTTTACAAATGCTGCTTAAACCTCCTTGAACGAACCGATGCAATTTTTGGGCATGTCTGTCAGTGCAACCATAGTACAACAAGATGGACGGTGGAAACTAAATACTTTCCAAGGAAGACACAGGTGGACAAAGATGAGCCGTTATAAAAAGACTTTCCTCGGTTCAACCAGGTGGTCTCAGGAGGTGGACGGTGTGTAAGAACTGAACAATATACCGACTGGATCATGAGTGCAACCAACAGATTTTGACAATAGTAGATTGAATCAGGCGTTACTTTGCGGAAGTTCATCTTCAAAACTGGTACCTACTTGATCCAATCTCTCATGTATTTCCGCTCTAACGTCGCATTAAGTACGTCAAGGAATATGAATTATTTATCTTATCTTGGAATTATTCTTATAAAATTTACTATAAAAACTTTACACAATTTGATATTTGAAGCTAAATTTGAACTTTTGTACAATTTGACCTTTAAAGTTAGCTAAAAAAGAATTTAATGAAATCCACTAGCAAACTCTATACAATTCGAGTGAATTAATTAAGAAAAAAGAAGGTTAAAGAATTTAATAATTTTGACGAGTCACTTGGAACCGTCAAACCTTTACGAGTGCCAGGTTCGTAGAGATCTTAGTGGTTATAATAGAGAGCTAATCGGTGAACGAATGTATTCCCGGTATTCACCACTTGTCCACTAGTGGTTCTTGTCAGTGACACATTTTTCAAAAAGTTGCCGTTGCTGTAAACATGTATGAAATATTAACCGGCTTAAAAAAAAGTTTAATCTTTTTTTGAATTCGGTTTAAGTTCGGTTTTATGTTTTTTTGCCTTAAAATTAAAACGAAACTACATAAAGGAACTAATGCAAAAGAAATACTCCAGATTATAAAAACTAGCCAAAAATGAATCTAATGTCGTTTCGCAAAGTGGCAAGTACATAATAGGTACATAATTTATACGCATTTGAAATCGGTAAAGCCAATTACTCGAAATAAATAAAAAAAATAAATAATAATAATTAGAGGACATAATTATAAACACAAAGGTTTTTAAATATTTTTAGATTCTTCTTCCTTACACCAGCTCTTCTCTATTCGTAGTTTGCCAGCTAGATTAGTAAAGCTGGTCGCGAGTTCTAACTGCGACAATAGGTGATTTGACGATAAGCTTTAACACATTAGCAGTCTATTCATAGGTACATACGAGTAATATTGGTTGAGGTTTAAGGCTTTCTCTTAGCTGAATGGAGACATGGGTAGTTAATAGTACGGATCCATTATGTTATGCGTTGTATATTTAGGTACTTATATGTATTTAGACAATAATCTCGATATGTTAAGCTTGGTTTTAGTTTCTATTTTGTTAACGGGCTGTTAAAGTTTTGTTCTTATATTATAAGTAACGATCGGTTTAGGTACCGACCCCTTTACTTTAGCTTGTTTTTAGGGTTCCGTAGTCAAAGGACAAAACAGGACCTAAGACTGCGCCGTCCGTCCATCTGTCTATCTGTACATCTGTCACCAGGCTGTATTTCATGAGCCGTGATAGTAAGACAGTTGCAATTTTCACAGATGATGTATTTATGTTGCCGCTACAACAACAATTACTAAACAACAGAATAAAATAAATATTTAGGGGGGCTTCCATACAACAGACATAATTTTTTTGTCGTTTTTATAGATAATGGTACGGAACTTTTCGCGTGCGCGAGTCCGACTAGCAGTTGCCAGTTTTTAAACTAAATTAGTAAATTGCATTTAATTGGTCTCTTGCCTTTGTAGACACTAATAAAATGCATTGAATTTCTCAGTAAAGAGTTGGTATCTCCTTATCTACTTTGTCATAGAGCTCGCTGTGCTGTCAGTGCAGGCCAACGAAAAATATTCGTTGGCCTAATAAGCTTAGATAAAAAGTATTATATAAAAAGTACTTTAGGTTGAAAACCTAAACTAAACAAGCTAAACAGCAAAATGCACGAAGCAAGAAACATCAGAGGCCTAACCATAACGAATTACTAAATCACATTGCCTAACTTTTCATCATTGCCCATTGCTTACATAAACCATCACCGAGGAGCGACGCCAACGCCGACAACGACGTCTCAATTTCTCAAATTCTCAATTCTCAAATTCTTAATCAGCTGACCTTACTGAGGCCCATTTGGAGAAGATACGGAGTAAAATTCTTAAACGCAGGATTAATTAACTCAGAGTTAAAAATATTCGGCGTGACTAATATTGTTTTGACTTAAGTTTACCTTCGAACTGTTGGTGGCGCAAGACAATTTCTCTGATCGTAAACCAATACATACTGATTTAAGTCAAATTCGAGTTAAAAATATAACCAGACCTTCTGTAGGTGGGTTTTAGAAGTTGAGAGTTCTTTTTGGTACCACACTCGGTCTAGTCACGACTTCATATAATATGTAAATTGTAACACAATTACTTCGCGCTAGACCGATGGCGTTTAAAATCGAAAGTATGTAGCAAAAGACAAATAGTTAATGCATTAGAATAGTTAAAACTTTAAGTGGGGAACGAAAAAACAGTTCCCTTAAAAGTGAGTAGAGAAATTCGTTAGGCTCGTCTCCGTTCGTATTAAGTTTTCTATGATTGTATCGACTTATGGTTTATGACACAAAGAAAATTACAGAGATTAAGTAGGTAATTTTTCTGCCTTCCAAGGATTTCGGCTGCCTTATTGCATATGGCTTAGAGCAACCGTGGGGATATATTTAAATAAGAGGATCCCAGGGACCGCGCTGGTTGTAGCTAGCAGGCCCTGGGAACTCTGTTCTTCCTTCTCCCGGAAGGGGTTTGCCACCAAGCCCACGATGAAGTGGCGTAGCTGGGTTAGGGCACTTCAGGGTTTCGCGGCGCTCTGAATTTTCCGTACAAACGCGCTTATCAAATTTCTTTGAAACCATTTGTACAGATTAGGATGAAATTTGGCATATACAATTAAATGAGCTAAATCTTCGCAGCGATGTTCTTGTTTTTTTTTTTTTCTAAGTAAATAAAATGTCCTCAAGAGATAATAGAGCTATGAAAAAATCCGCATTCGTAAGGGGTCACTTTTGACTGATTTATTTCATGGATATACAAAGCAAATAAAAAATCCCTTTACATAGCGAGGTTGACTTATTATCATTAGCTTTTAAATTAATCCATAATATTATGTATTAGAAATTTTAGTTATTGAAGAATGATTAGATAAGTGCACATGCCATAAAAAAAAATTGAAACCGCATTATTTCACTCTGTATAGATAATTTTAGAGGCTCGTCAGTAGCTTTACTTGCTCTCTTCGCTCGTCGCCGCCTTTATGAATAAATGGCAATAAAAATCTTTAGCCAATGCAGAGTCTAAAGTGGTCGCCGGACCCTTAAGTATGGGAATAGCCGGCACCATAACTGAGGCGGGCTGCGGTGGTGGTGTTGCATATGAGGGGTTCGGATCGCGGCGGGAGAGGTTATATAACAGACTAGGATATTTTAAAGCACGCCTAGCCTCGTATAGAGCAAGAGCCTAAAGTCCTAAACCAAACTTTAACCATACCCGGATTAAAAACTTCAAAAAACAAAAAAAAAAGCGTTATTCTATCCAACATCAATTAAACTAAATTAAACACAACACAATTTTAAAATCCTACCCGTGAGTGTGTAGTCGGCATCCGCGCAGACGACACCGACGGAGAACGCGAACACGAGCACGAGCGCGAGCGCGGAGGAGCGGGGCGCGCGCATTGTGGCCGCCGCTTGAGCACTAACTGACCGGCGCGGGCGCAGCTATGAAGCAATACCGGCCTTTCACGGAAACTGCCCCGAAATCGACAGCTTGCTCGACTCACATCACAAGGCACGACGCGCGGTAATGATGAGTTCGATGGACATAGACTGAATCTTGAAACGGAATCAGAATACATTTATAGCCCTATCATACCTACCTAATTAGTATGTATATGTAAATAACGAGGCATTTATAGATGGAGGGTGGAAGGATTAAGGATTTTTACGGTGACCCCATTTTCTATGAGTCATTTTGAGATGCCATACCCCTTGACTCCGGGAGCCAAATTTTATTTATCGTACGTCAATGTTTTTTATGGGAGAAACTGACGGGCTGATTGATCTTAAACAAATACGTTACTTTCTTAACTATTTTTCTAATTAGGTAGGTATGTAGATTCTTAACCTTTAGGATAAATACGTATACTTACATGGTAAGGTTTAAAAAAATTAAGCAAGTCAGTAGATAAAACAAATATGCTTAGTTACCGCAAACGCAAAAATAGCTAGCCTGAGATGTTTTGATGATATAATTAGTGACGTAACGCCTAGCTAACGTCTAGAACTATCTAGGTTGTAGGCACTCATTAGCGTGGATAGGTCTCGAGTTGCACAACCCTGGAGACGGACTCTCAGATTACGGCCCTGTCTCTTGAATAAGAACTTTGGCACTATTTTTTAATCGACTTCAAAAAAAGAGGAGGTTCTCAATTTGTCGGGATATTTTCATCAAATGTGTGTTCACCGATTACTCGAAGACGCCTGAACCGATCTGGAAAATTGTTTTTTTGGGTGAAAAGGTGTATTTTCCAGGAGGTCCATTTAATTTATTTCATAACCGATAAAGTAGTTTTAAACAATTAACAATACTCTAAAAATTGTTTACAAAACCTAATTCGGATGATGGAAATTTGTTTTTGCTAGAGCCTTTGACTGCGATGGGTCATGTTTGGGGATCTGCGGTGCTATTCACAATCATTCGGAAACGTTTCCGATCGGATCCCGGAAATTTCAAACTCAAATTATTCGAATCTCAGTCTACTTTTATACATTTTGGAATAGGGAATCAAGTAAAAATCCGATCGGAAAAAATAATCACGTTTAAAAACTTATGAATTTAGACTGAGATTCGAATAATTAAGGTTTAAATTTTTTGAAATCCAAACGTAAACGTTTCCGAATGGTTGTGGATGCCCTGTTGGACACCTTTTCAAACAAGCCTGAGAAGGACAACAGCGTGATATGGTCCGAATCGTTGTAGGGAGGGAAGAGGGACCAAATCCCCTCCAAGTTATCAAGTCAAGGGGCAAATTTCTCTCCAGGTTGGCAGCTCATCAACAGCACCGTTAGTGTTTAAGGTGTCCATAGCCAGCGAGGCGGTTACTTTTACGATCAGGTGGGCCATTTGCTTGTTTACCATTCTTTTTCCCGTCTTCAGGAGGATGTTCTCAATGCGTCGGAGTAAAGATTCTGACGAATAGAGTTCCCCGATTACTCGAAGACGCCTGAACTGATTTTAGTAATTTCTTTTTTTGTTTTATCCGTTTTTGTAGGGTTATCCTTCTCAGGTGGTCTCATTTAAATTTTATCAGAACTTAATTAGGTACTTACAGGTCGGTCCCATTATCAAAATCCAGTTCTGAGGAATCGGTTTTATTAAAAAATAATTTTATTTATTTCTATGTTTTTTATTTCCGGGAATGGTGCCTCGGTCACCGGTGCGTTCCTATAGGGATCCCGGTGCTCTTCTGTCCAGCGTTGACTGAGCACCGAGGAGTTATTACAGTGGATGTGACTATGTATTTACTACTGCATGACCCGTATATACCTCTACCTCTATGCAGCCAGGTATCTTCCAGGTTAACGCCTTTCCTCCGAGGGGCTGGCAACTGGCTACAACACCACGGAAGTCAGCTGTACAAACTCACTTGCGTGTTTTCGTACATTCCAGCCTTAGGACCCAATTCAAAGCAACTTCTAAATAAACCAGAAATTATTGTTAACTCTAGTTACACTATTGGGGTTACCCATACATTCTAACGTGTAAGTTTTAAACACAGCGACATTAGTTGCCGACTGCCAGTCTGTTCCCAGTGCGGCTGATAAGACAGCAGCGATACGATAGGAAGCTCCCGATCGGAAGCGGTACCGGGTCAGCGCTCCACCGATCGATAGGTACGCAACGTTTCAATACATTTTAGGGAAAAGTCTAATTTGTAACCAGTCATTTGCAATTGTTTGCCATTTGCGCTCTATTTGGTAGCATTTTTACATTGTTCCTTTGTGGCAATTAAAAATTGTACAATACATATACATTCTCACATTTATTGGAATTACCTATTTACTTGGTAAGACTCTGATTAATAAAGTATGACGCCAGAGGCACCTATTCATAGATGTTTAAGCAGCTAATTACATATCTGTAAATGTTATATTACGTAAATAAACTAAATTTAGCTTTAAATATTGCTAAGTTATGAAGGAAATTGAAAAAACATGGTTATACAACAGTACATAGTTACATATAGGTACACAAAGTGTGTCGCAATAGCACAGGTACCAACTTAATGATGATAATCTCTATTACCAACCTACCTACCTGTTGTTGTTGGTTTGTCGGTTTGTTGATGTATTACATTTTAGTACCTGGATGACCGAGCTTTGCTCGGTATTTTTTTTTTTATTGTGTTTTTTGGAAATTATATCCGTGGCACGTAGGAATAACTGAACAACTGGACTTGCATGTTTTTTTTTTTATTGGCTTAAACGCTTCCTTCGTATGCGCTTTACTATGTATAAAAAAATCAGCCCGAAATGTACAATAGTTTTAGAGCAATCGCGTTTTGTACATCTCGACACCCTTGCATTTTATGGTGTTTTACTTGATAAAACGACTTATCAAGTGTGTGTTTGCTTACTAATATTGACATCTTGAATTATCAACATCAACACATGTTCAAAATATTGAAGATCTCGACTTATACACCTAAGCCTTTTCTGCAAAAATTAATTTTAACTTGACAAATTGAGATGTCAAGCATAAGTTTGTGTATGAATAATTGTCATCTTGATTTATCAACTTACACTCACATCCAAAATACTGGATATCTCGACTTATACACATAGCCTGTTTCTGCCTCCATTGACAAATCGAGATGTCAAGTTATGGCAAGCCAAATATTTTTGTTTAAAAAGTGATATTATCACATGTTCACTTTTACCTTTGCCGTGGTGATTTAGTTTTCATCTGCAATAGCAAGATATCAAGTTGTTATCTACCCGAGCCGGATATTTTTTATGTACCTACTGGAGCCTAAACGCCAACAAACATGCCATGCAACAACGTGAAGTAAATATAAAAAATATATTAAAATGCTGTACATTATTGGTGACTATTACTATCATTGGTGTACTATGTACCTACCTACATGCATACTTACACAAAAGATTCAAATCAATACAGGGTTGATTGATAGCGGAGTGCAAAGCCGTACAGAGACGCTAGCATAGATCATTTAGACCCTTTAGAGCCATGGTTGTCTAAGACGAAGACTGACAATTTTTTAAATCTGTGTTTTAAGGTTTTTGGGGAAAAACACCAATGATGGCCAATCAGAATAAGAAGTTCCTTTTTTTTTCACTTTATTTAATTAAAATTATAGTCATAGCACCGCGAGAATCCAACTAGAAAAGAAAGGTAAACCATTTAGTCACCGTAACCAGTAGGAAAGGGTGTCAGACATGGAGACCCTCTACCTTTAAAACTATTCTCAGCGGTTGTCGAAACAATCTTTAGGAGACTTAACTGGGAAAACCTCGGAATCACTGTCGACCGAGTCTCCCTAACACAATCGAGATTCGCAGACGATATATATATAATGTTATTTGCTGAAACACCTAAAAACATATAGCAAATGATACTTGAACTAGCGGATGAAAGTGAGAAGAAAGGTTTAAAGTTGAACCCAGAGAAAACAAAGGTAAGGACAAATGGGAAGAAAACCACCATACATCTAGGAAATAACCAAATTGATTACACTGATGAATTACCTTACCTGATGATTACCTGAGACAGCTAATAACACAAGAGGTCCCTATACGCAAAGAAGTTGACAGAAGAATAACAAATGGCTGAAAGAGATACTGGAGTCTGAGAGAAGCCATGGAAGATAAAACTCTTCACATTAATGTAAAGAAAAAACTTTTCAACACCTGCGTACTACCTGTTTTATGTAAAATCAGAAGACTCAAATGGCAATGGGCAGGGCATATGATAAGAAGCCAAGAGAAATGGAGCAAAATTGTGACACGATGGTGCCCTAGGAAAAGGAAAAGGGGCAGACCACAGAAAAGGTGGGATGATGACATTAGACAGGTAGCAGGAGTAACTTGGAATAGAGTGGCCCAAGATAGACAGGAATGAAAAAGGTTGGAGGAGATCTTTGCCGATTGGCAAACACACCTACAAAAAATAATTAAGTATTAGAATAGATTAGAATAAAATAGAAAAGTTTATTGTCATAAAGTCACACTCATAATAATTCATTACAATGTATTAGGAATGCTCCTGTCATGTACTCGATTCTCATCATCTGTCATGTGTTCGATACTCGATTAAGATTAGTTTAACTACCAAAATATACTTGTAAATCCACGCTCATAGTTTTTAGTTCTTAATACTTTGTAAATATTATAGATACTAAGTTGGTCTGAATAAAGGGTTTTATTATTATTTATTAGTATTA
The DNA here is from genome assembly GCA_911728515.1 of Peribatodes rhomboidaria. Lineage (NCBI taxonomy): Eukaryota > Metazoa > Arthropoda > Insecta > Lepidoptera > Geometridae > Peribatodes > Peribatodes rhomboidaria. Next base: position 2,481,449 of record OU452187.1, on the reverse strand, counting down.
TTATTGATCGAAGTAATGTGTAAGCAATCTAACAAAACATGTATTAAGCATGTGTGTCATCAGACATTTTTACAGATTTTTTACAGCCACTTAAGATTACAAAAATTTTCAAAGATTTTTTAAAACGGTTTTTTGAAGTCGTTTAAAATAATAATTAGAGAAGCTTTTTTAAATAAGACCTTTTATGACTAGGTATTTATGTCTTGTGTATGTATTTATGTTTTTGATTAATATTTTCTTATTTGTAGAACTCAACGATTGCCAACTGTTGATTTCTCGGGATAATAAGTCTAGCCTATGTGTTAATTTAGTGTATACTCTAAATAATTCATTTTAATTAGAAACAAATGCGTTTCCATTGTGTTTTTCCCATATGTTTTAAAAATAATTTTAATAAGTTAGTGAAAATAGTTTTTAGATTATGTAAATGAGCGTATAATTCTAAAAGAAATATATTTTAAATACTAAGACTTTTTTTACATTTTGCATTATATGCTGAAAAGTAAGATATATCTTGTAAAGTAGTAATAATTACTTGACAAACTATATCTGTTTGAAGTTGTCATTGGTTTACTAATGAGAAATAATGCTTTTTCCATTGAAATAACTAAGGTAACCGATAAAAATGATCCGTACTCAGATGGTGAATAACTGGATAAATGTTCTTAAAAGCCAAAACTTGGTCTACAAGTCGAGTTATCAACTTATTCAAGGCATTTCAGCTGTTTGACAAGTCTATTATTATGTAAACTATAAGTTGTTTCGTTAAATTCTTGAAACCATACGAAAGAGGGCCTCAAGTAACCCTCAAAATAACTTTGACATCATCGTTTAACTAACTTACCGACTAAACAGAAAATGTCAAACTTTAAAATGGCTGCCCTGAAAAATTGACGTTTTTGCGATGTTCAGTTATTCCTGCGTGGTACGAATTACTAATAAAATGATGAAATATGAATAATATTTTTCGATCTTACCGATAGAATAATAAAAAAATATGAACTGGTTATTTAAAAAAAAAAAATCATGAGCTAAAAGCGTTTTTTTCCAAGATCGTTTAGGCATTTTTAAGTGAACACGTACATTAAGAAGACACAAATAACATAAATAAACAATTGATTTTAGTCTAACCTCAAAGCAAACACTCATTGACTTCGTGTTACTTAACAACGCCATCTGCTGTTGTGTCGTTAAAGCTATTAGTTGCTCACAAAAAATAGTATTATTATTCGCCAATAGATGTCAGGAAGAGTCATATTTTTCAGTTGAGACTACTCAAACGCCTCCTTTTTGTTATTTTTCTTCCAAGTTTATGTTTAAGTTAATTAAGGATAAAACACGAATAAAATGACATTTTCTAAAAATGATTCCTAGCTAGATCGATTTATCGCCCCCGAAACCCCCTATATACTAAATTGTACAAAAATCGTTGGAGCCGATTCCGAGATTCCAATTATATACATATATATATACAAGAATTGCTCATTTAAAGATATAAGATTTGTTAAGAAACTAAATTTGGAGTCCTTTTTTTAATCAAAGGCCAAGCTATGCCACTAAGGCATACGTTCCATTCAGCTGCTTGCCGATCATTCCCAGAGTTTTGACGTAAACTTTTTCTGTTTTCGTTTGGTTCCAAACATTTAACCTAGTTCCTTAACGTTTCCGCCAGGGGCGCTTTATTGAAATGTATGGAGCCAAACGAAAACGAAAAAAGTTTTTGTAACTATCAAAACTCATGTAAGTAAATATTCTAAGGCATGGGATAATAATAATTATACTCCACCAGTTATAGCATTCCGGTCACATGGGCAACACATAGTGACGTCAATCGATGCTTAAGCAAGACCGCAATATGTAATTTACAAAAAGTTCGAAAGAGACGGATGACGTGCTGGAAGTTCGATAGTTCCAGTGAAGACTAGGTATAGACTTCCGATTCACTATGTTCTGACGAGTCGCAAAAGTGTGAAGTGTAACGTGGACCGTGGTGTTCAAACAGCGGTAGCGGGGCAGTGTGTCGGTATCGTGATGCAACTGTACTCTACACGCTGGCCGGCGCCTAACCGCGCGCCGCTGGAGAGGGCTACTCGACTAGTCGCACGGTTTAATGTGTACTTTCATGATTTATGATTTAATAAGAGTAATTAAAATGAAGCCAAAGAACTCGAGGTTTTTCGAAAGAGCGAGCGGATGTGTCTATCTTTCAGCTTTGGCAAAAATGCTTCCCGTCCGCTACCAGGTCGCATTTCTACCGATGCTTTTGATATTTTGGGATTAGGTTCGAATTTATACTTACTCAGAATGTTTTTGTCACCTTTTTGGAAATTTTACAAAATGGTGGTGATAGGTATGGTTTTTTAACGTAAAAACGTTACGAAAACGTAAAAAAAATATGACAGACAGCCGGACAGATGCCGAACATACATTTTTGCCGAAGCGAGCGAAGCGTCCTCCCTGTACTATTAACATGAGCGTAGGAATGAGGGAGAATTTGATATACATAATCTTGGATCCGCAACGCCAACCAATAATTGTTATGCCCAGTGCCCACGAAACCCTAAATAAGTCAGTATTCTTAGTCTTTAGTACCTCTACCAATTAATGAATAGGCAAAAAGCTAATAATCAAATTATTTTCTTTAGCCTAACCAATCTCCCATTACTGTGGTTACAGTGCAATAAAAACCTTTGCTCATAAAATACATTTCTGTTGAAAATTTGAGTGAGTTTTAAGTTAATTTTTAAAACATTAAAATGGTTCCGAAGTCGACGATAGGAGTATTGGGTAGGTAACTACTTCTTGCTGTATTTTACATAGGTAGGTGTTAATTACCTATGTATCTACGTGTGTAGGTAAGTATCATTGTTTCGCAAATTTCACGACTCTTCCTTCTGGTGCAATAACACAGCTCAACAAAAAATAGTTTTTTGTTGCCCTGTATTTCTATGTTTACAAGTGGCCAATTTTCGAATATTTTCATGAAAGTACTGGTTTGGCTCAATAAAATTTATACTACTGCTCTCTCTCTCCCTCTGCTTTGAAACATTGTACCTACTACCTATTATTTATTATAGTGCAATGTGAAAATGAAGATTTTTAAAAACTAGAGCTTATTTTCCACCCATATTATTCCCACCCATATTATTATTCGAAACCACTCTCACATCAAGAGGAACCTAATCACTGTAATTTATGACGACTGAGATAAAATGCCTTCCTTTCCTTGCCTCAGCGGTGCTATTCTCAATCATTCGGAAACATTTCCGATCGGATCCCACAAATTTCAAACTCAAACTGTTTGAATCTCAGTATACTTTAAAAATTTTGAAATAGGGAATCTAGTATAAATCTGATCGGAAGAATGAATAACGTTTTTTTAAATTATTCGAATATCAGCAGTCCGTATTCAACTGCTGATATTCGAATAATTTCAGTTTAACATTTTTGGAATCCAACCGTTTCCAAATGATTGTGAATACCTGTGCAGTTTTTCATCTAGCTAACCCTTTATGTTGTACAGTTTCCGAAATTCTGTGGTAGTCCTCTATGTAGTCCACGTTCTACGGGTACCTACCTACTTACCTAAATATGTATGACGCATGCGTGATTCTGCAAGCCCAAATTGCTGCTTTTTACCATCTCCCTAAATTGAAGCAGCAAAGGGCTGCAGAACACTGTCTTGTCTTTCAGACGTTTTTTTTCTGAATACTTACGGCATTTGTATTTCGATGTATACCTACCTATTGGCCTGGATATTATATTCTTTGAGCTTTCGATCTCTCTTCTGTATATATTGTCTGTAGGCGCTTTAATACTTCGCTTGCGGATCCAAATCCATTTCTTCTAACATCACAAACTTTTTGTTCATTAAAAAATAACGTAAGTATTAGGTATTAACAATAACATGTACCTAGGGATGCTAATACCAAAGACGAAGCAGTGTAGGTACCTAATCCACCAAAATCATCATCATTCTCATAAACGTCCCACTGCACCAACTTCGAATCTTGGATGTTTCGAATTATTCTTCTAGGACATGTCGGTTTCCTCACGATTAGTCACGATGTTTTCCTGCACCGTAAGAGTACAAATCAAATTCATATTTTTTTGTCGAGAGTCCTGCGATACAGGTTCGCCTAGTGCAGTACTCTCAAGCACTCTGCAGACCTTTTAAACATTTTCTAATGTAGTTCGTTTTTATTTTTTTACAAGTTTCGTTTTTAAGGTCCAATGTAATATTTTTGGTAAAATAAACTATTTCTATTTCTATATTTAAAATGCACATAAACTTTCTTTAGAGAATAGTTTATTGATGCACGGCCAGGCTCGAGCCCACAACCTCGGGATCGGACGACGCAATCCATCCCACTCCTAGTAATGCCTAATCACCCCACGAAAGACTACTCTAACCTAACCTAACTTAATTTATTTCAGTGATCATTGTTGTAATTCAGATTGCACCGAATACATCGTATGTTGTTCCGTTATTAGAGTTGCCAGACTACGAAAATATTCCAGTGGAAGATATTCCGCTGTACGCAATACAATGGTACTCAAAGAATAAAAAAGGAAAATTTTACCCAGATGTGAAGGGCAAATGGTTCAAGAACAAGTATGGCGAAATTCTAAAATACAATAAGACGTATTCGTTTGTGGATGGGGCATTTCGCAGGGACCCTTATGGATCTCATAAAAAATGGAAGAACACGTATTATCTTGACGAAAGATTAACTACTACAACAACTACTCGCGGAATAAAAAACAGGAGAACGACTCCGACTAACCCAACATACGCATCTCCGAATCCGCGCGTCTTTCAGAATTTTTACATGAAACACCTCTACGATGACACTTTACGGCCTATACAGAAGCATGTAAACTGCACCTTCTGTCCTAGGGTTTACATACCAGTTTGCGGGACAGATGGAAGGTCGTACACGAATGTGTGCAAGATGAACTGCATGAACCGCAGGAAATCAAAGAGAAAACGAGCAAAGATTGCGTATATGGGCATCTGTCAGGTGTACAGTGATCCCTACCAGTATTGAATCAATATCATTGTGTTGTCGCCGTGAAAATTATGGCTGCTTGCGTCTTCATGCGCATTTCGTGAAGATACTAGGGTCTCAGATCAACCTAGAGGAAAAGATGGAACACTGCGCTGTATCTCGCTGAAGCCATTTTTTTATTAAACTTGTGTGCGTAATGTTTCCATGAAAAACATTTACAATTGCACGAAAATTAATATTGATTACCAAACTCTACCTTAGCCATTTCCGTTCCAATATATAACCTTAGTAGATTTAATATTCTAAAACTGCACATATTTGTAAGAGTTTAATGTTACGGCTTTTTCAAAATTGACTCGTAAAAAAATGCAGTTTCTGTAAAGAACCTCAAAATGTAGTCCGTTAATTTGTGTATAGGTACGTAGGTAATTATACCATAAACCAATGCGTAAAATGTAAAGGTAAGAATGACTAAGCGAGTAGCGTAGTTTTTATGCGTCAATGTGTGCTTGTTGTGTACATATACGACAGTAGCGTAGTTTTTGGATGGTTTTTGGCTTCATCTAAATCATACGCCGTGCGCCATCTTATTCTCTCGGAGGTTGATCTAAAACTAGGGTAAGTATAAGATTTATTTTTTATTGTCACTAATTTGTATGTAACTAAACAATAACGTTAAATTCTGAAAATCCATTTCTCCCCATCTTCTCGAAAAACAATTTAAGTACCTACCTACCTATGTAAAGTAGGTAGGTATAGTTTCTAAGTGATTCTCGAAAAATAATTATTAGTTTTTATGTGATTTCCGATAAACGATCATTGGTTTCAGAGTGATTTTCGAAAACCAATAATTGGTTTCAAAGTGATTCTAAGTAGTAAAATTACTAGCTGATAAGAATGGTGGTGCGCAGGCTGGATGGAAAAAAAAACACAGTTGGTATCCACCAATATTATGATAACATGGTAGCCACCAGAATTTTTAGCGCCGTCATCACACAAACCTACGCAAAAGTCACAATGAGTGCCTCGGTGGCTCAGTTGGTTTCAACCTGCCTTCTGAGCTTGGGGGCGTGGGTTCGATTCTCACCTGGGACAAACATTTATGTGGTGAACATTTGTGTTTGTTCTATGTCTGGGTGTTATTATCTATTTAAGTATGTATTTAAAAATATCTAAGTATGTATATCAGTCTCTGGCAGCCTTAGTACAAGCTTTGCTTAGTTTGGGGTCAGGCGACCGTGTGTGACAATGTCCCGAATTTATTTATTTATTTAATGTAAGCGATGCGTATAGAGCGTGTTGCGATCGGCGTCTCTATGACGCTAGCCAGCAGCGGCGGCGTTCGCAGCGGACGAATAAGAATGGCCGTTTCAACATTACTACGGTCATTCTACACTTTAGATAACAAAAATATTAGTTATTTATTATGCAAGGCTGCAAAGTTGTTTTTTGGCCCGATTATTTGTATTCAAACCCGAAGGATTCTATATAGGGTTGAAATATAGAATTCTGAGCGTAGCAAGGGTTTCAAAGGTAGGAGACGAGAAATACAACTTTCACTACTACAGCGAGGAAAATCCTAAAAAAAGTAGTACCCGAAAGAATTTAAGAGATAAAAAAAAGTTTTTTTAAGTTTTTAGTTTTTTGTCTTGCTGGCCAGTACAATTATTCTAAAAATAAGGTTGGCGCAATGAAATAAAATGCATTTTCAGAGGACTGGCAGCTTAGAATATAATTTACGAGCTTTCACCGCTAACGTGCAAAGAGTTTTTAAAATTAGAACAAAAGGTTCTAATTTTAGAGTTTTTAAAATTAGAACAAAAGGTTCTAATTTTAAAAACTCTTTGCACGTTCCTCGTTAAAATGCAATTTTGCACTCAGATCACTCAGATTTCAAATGACAAAAAGAATCTTTCCGAGCTTGTGAAGTCCAAACAAAATTACTTAATCAAGACGCTTGATACAGAGTTCGTCCGTCGCGGTCGCCGGTCGCGCAGCTCTGAATGGTGGCACCCGCGGCCCCAGCAAACTTGTAGGGCGATAGACTGGTCCATATTATTACTGCAATACTGGCAATATCGCTGTCTGTAGTCCGGTCATCATCAACCATGCTAGAAACGTATAAATAAATAAATAAATTCTGGACACTTTCATACACGGTTGCCTGACCCCAAACTAAGCAAAGCTTGTACTATGGCTGCCTGGGACTGATATACATACTTAGATATTTTTAAATACATACTTAAATAGATATTAACACCCAGACATAGAACAAACACAAATGTTCATCACATAAATGTTTGCCCTAAGTGGGAATCGAACCCACGCCCCTATGCTCAGAAGGCAGGTTCACTACCAACTGAGCCACCGAGGCAGTCACTAATACGGCCGAGCGACGCTCAGAATGTTGTCACATTATAGCCGGGCTAGTATTGCAGTAAAATTATGAGCACCCTCACATACTCGCTCGCGGCCTTCATAACACAAGCTTATTCACTTTTTAATATAAAAAACCTCCTGAGACCCCCGGTATCACCAGTAACATTGTCGGAAAGGTTCTGTTTTTAATTTGAAACTAGCAGGGCTATTCACAACCATTCGGAAACGTTTCCGTTCGGATTTCAAAAATTTTAAACCTTCACTATTAGAATCTCAGTCTAAATTCATAAGTTTTTAAACGTGATTAATTTTTCCGATCGGATTTATTCTTGATTATCTATTCCAAAATGTATAAAAGTAGACTGAGATTCGAACAATTTGAGTTTGAAATTTCTGGGATCCGATCGGAAGCGTTTCCGAATGATTGTGAATAGCACCGCTGAGTTCAAAAGTCCATTAGTTCCGCTAGCGTAGAAAGTAAAAAATAAACCTAAAATAGACCTCCGAATGCGGTTGTAACTATCGTCGGACCAATCGACTAAATCGTACGTGAGTAATTCCCGTTTTCATAAATCATAAACCGTGGAAAGTTATTAAAATTCAGGAATTTGTTGGGAAGTAGAATGAATCAAACACGAGACAGCTAATTACCCTATTCTTTATTATCATTTAGCGTATTCTTGGTTATCTGTACAGAGCTGTAGTGCGAGTTAACACATAAATACCTATTCTAGACGTATGACTCGATGTTATTATGGCTTACAAAACTAGGAACGAAGTTTAGTAGTACTGCATACAGTGCAGTAGATCTAGCATATATAACATTACCTAAAAATACGACCTGTGTTGCTATACACAATTATTCGGAAATGTTTCCGATCGGATTCCAAAAATTTCAAATTCAAGTTGTTCGAATCTCAATCTACCTATATACATACATTTTGGAATAGAGAACATGTATAAATCGGATAGGAAGAATTAATCACGTTCAATAAATTGTGAATAGGTGTAGACTGAGATTCGAATAATTTAGGTTTAAAATTTTCGAAATCCGAACGGAAACGTTTCCGAATTGTTGTAAATAGCCCTGCTGATGGAGGCCTCTTTTCTTGGAGTGGCTGTCGCCGAATATTGGTCGAGGCACATATATTAAACAAAAAAAAAATAACCATCGACACGAAGATGTAGTACAAGTTCTATAACATTACATGACACAACATATCGTTACGCCTTTCCCCGAAGGAGCTGTTAGAGGTGTATAGCAACCACACTTTCCCGGACGATATTCAGTCCCAAATGTGACAGGGGGCGAACCTGTCACCATACACTGAGCTCCAGTACCCTTATCATAAGTTTTGATAATTACGAAAACTTTTTTCGTTTTCGTTTAGCTCCGTATGTTAGGGTTCTGAGATAAGGTGTAGTCAATGGACAAGAAAATACTGTTTTGGATGTAACTTTTGGACTTCATCGATTTTTATATTTTTAACAGTACGTATATTTATAAATACATAAAAATAAAAACAAGAGGGAGCATATGTGCGTATTGTATGCCATCTGCTACATGACTGGAGCCCGGTTTATGGCGACAGGCTCGCCCCCTGTCACATTTGGGACTGAATATCGTCCGGCGAAGTGTGGGTGTTGTAAAAAACCTCTGCCAGCCCCCTTAGGGGAAAGGCGTGACGGTATGTATGTATGTATTTATAAAGGTGAAAGTTTTAAAATAAGTGAGAGAGTGTGTGTGTGCTTGTTACTTCTTCACGCTAAAATGGCTGAACGTATTTCGATTAAACTTGGTATCTTATACCTTGAATTTAGATTAAAAATGTAGCTATTTTTTACCTTGAAACAATTAACAGCTCACCCAGGGTTGCGGGTGAAGCCGCGAGACTCAGTTAGTCAGTGCGCTAATATAAAGTTATTTTGAAGGAAATATTTCACCTTCCAGGTGAAAAAGTTGGTTAAAATACATTATTAGTGTGGTCAAACTTAAAACTTAACACCTTACATATTTCTTACTTTCTCATAATATCTTATTTTTACGTATAATATTTATTTACAACTCGATTTTATATGACATCCTCTTTACTAATAAACGTTCTATGGTCTCTGAATAGTTTGATTTAAAACAAGAGTTTCTTTTTACCATTTTGGTACGGAACCCTAAAAACTGACTACCCGTCATCCAAATTGAATATTGTAAAAAATGGGACCATAAAATAATGGGAATAAAAAATTCTAAATTCATTTTTTTTAATCGGTTTACTAACAACGGCGTTATTCGGTAATTACCGAATTAAGAACCTGCTTTTCAAAGTCTATTTTGAAATTAATATTTATAAATTTTCTAAATTACTGAAACGAAAATTTTATAAAATTTCTAAATTACTAAGATATGGTTTGAAAAATTAGTCGAAATAAATTTATTTTATTTGATTTGATTAAAAGAAAGAAACGGATAAAACACTGTATGACTATTCCTAGGCAATACAACGTTATTAGTAAGGAGGACGACTTTACCTAAATCGCTGGTGAAATAAGTTTTTACAGCATAAAGTTAATAAGCTAGGTGTACTAAGCCGAAAACACATACTTATCCCTTCGATAATATAATTATGAGGAAAATCCGGTACGAGCACTTTATCATGGACCGCATAAATTAGGTTCATGCACACAATTCATCGGCGACTTCACTGTTCACAAAACAAACGCAACAGTGCTAACTATTGTGGTCTCGTTCTCGCTACAGTCTCTTGTACGTCTCTCTATCTTTGTTATTGATGCACGTAACGCGATACTGTCAACGGAGCTGTGTAGGTGTGCGTTTGTTTGTAGTTGTATTGGGTCCTCGTGCTATATACTACAAATAAGACTCGTGCCGGTTCTTCTTTGTGTTATATCAACGACATATCCTTAATTATTATCTTCACAACTCGATTCTCGATTTCGCTTATATTCGAACTTAAAAATTATATTTGCATGAACTAATTGACTGAATTTCTTAATCCATCGTATGTCGACATAAAACTAATATTTGACAAACATACATACAAAAACCGATATGTCCTGGTAGACTTTGGTACTACGCTTCGTTCGACCAATACTCATAATAGGTACTAAAATCATTTACTAGTGAACTCGCCCTGAAATCTTGAAAAAATTAGCTGGTCCATAGACATTCACGATTTCAGGGATGGTCTGTTATGATATATCTATCGTAGCATGGTGTGGATGGCATCCGTATCTATTTTACATAATTTACTAGTTTATTGATCCCGTATTTTAGTGTTGTGATATTTGAGGTGCTGCTGGTTGTAAGTCATGATTTGTAAATCGCGGCCAATTTCAAGGGTGAAAAACATATCGTCACGCCTTTCCCCCGAGAGGGCTGGCAGAGGTGTACAACACACACATTTCGCCGGACGATATTCAGTCTCTAATGTGACAGGGGGAGAGCCTGTCGCCATACACCGGACTCCAGTCATGTAGCAGATGACATACAATACGCACATATGTTCACAAAATCAACAAATTGGTGCGTGCCGTCGGCTGGGTTTGAACCCGCTCCCTCTGGCTTGAGAGGCGGGCCTTCTCCAACTAGGCTTTCGTCGCTAACATCCAAAAGGAACGATGTATTAATGTCACCCGCACCATCCTTCAATGAAAATAGTAAATTAAACGTATTTCAGAATTGCGAGTATTTCTTTAAATATGTTTTTGACTTAGTACACCCCAAGCCTTAGGCTGCGTTTCCACTAGCGCGGAGCTGAGCTCAGCGGTGCATTAGTTGACCAATCACAGTGCTCGTAATCTCCGCTCCACTTCCGTGGCAGCATTGTGATTGGTCAATTTAAGCGCCGTGAACTCCGCTCTGTTTAACTCCGCCTTGGTGGAAACGCACCCTTAAAACCCTGCATTAGTAAGAACAGTGAACTTTATACGACTACCTTAGGCCCAAATGGAATTATATCTTTGAGCAAACTACTTTACAAATTATTAACGTGAAAAAGCTAAATTTCATAAATTAGAATATCTAACTAAAAATGTATTTTAGTTTCAGAGATTAGTTTCTTGGAAAGGGGTCGATATCGACCCCTAGGGTTCGACGACGACCTGCAAGAGGTCTGTGTCAGTGAAAAAAGGGGTCCACGATACGTTTTAACTATATTTGACATAATTTAAGCAGATCATATCCTTAATTTCGGCTATTCATGAATGATCCACTGAACACAGACAAAATAGCCCCAATTCTGAATTTAGTTGAAAACCCTATACTTACTACACTACAGCTGTCTTTGTTTTTGCTGCCTATTAGACAAGGACATCGATACCTTCAGTTTAAGTTGTGCAAGTGCAAGTGCAAGTTCAGGTAAGTCAATTAAGCCGTCAGAATTGGGTCTATTTTCTTGCATTAGATATTACTACATACATACTACATTATATTACATAATACTAGGCACTTTATGATACTATTTACAATATTACAAATAAGACACACGAAGCATTTCAGCACCTAATTTTCAAAAAACATTATTCAACTAAACAAGACAAGAACGTACCATTTAACACTGTGACCGCCTGAGACGAATTTTCCGAGAAATATTTTTGCCGACTAAGATTTTTTCATTCCACATGAGGGTCAACTAGGACAAATGCAAAATCGAGAACTACTCAATAACCCTTCACAAATTAGGCGCAACCTATATCTTTTTTATCTTTAGTTGCGATAATCTGTACTAGATGGCGTTAGTTGCCTAAATTGTGAAGTAGTAGTGATTTGTCAGTAATTCTCGAAAGACGTAATTGCCCTACAGACGCATTTACCCCAGTTAACCCTATGACTTTTAATGTAGCCTATAAAAAGTACCTACTTATCTATTTTTAGAACGTGTGTGAAACATCGCGCCGCAGTAAGTTACCTTTTTTTGTTCAAAGATAGGCTTAGCAGCCATCTCGCCTTATGATAATAAGTATCGGAGAACACACTCTGGGAGAGCATTCCACACTAGCTAGTCTACACTAGTTCCACACTATTCCATAAAAACAATTTTTAATTCGTTATAAACGTTTATTCAGTATTTCGATTGCAAAAGAAAAAAGTGAAGAGAGCGTCAAATATCTGTGTTGCCGTGTCTAGGATTTAAAAATTCTTCTAAAATAAAATGTTTCCATTGCATTCTTTTATGTTTTCTAACAGGAATAACAGCGTATAGATAGTTGTAAACTATGACAAATCTACTAATACTAACTCATCTAAATATTATTCTAGCAAAATAATAGTGGTTGTGAATAATATTCTCGTCCCAGACAGAATCAGCTCTAAAATCTTTGTCTGATCAATCAGACTCAGGCGGTTAGAGGGTTAAAGAGTTTTTAACTCACATTCTTGTCTGTCAGTTTTTTTAATGTACTTTTCTGTGCTGTACAAAATTTGCCTTAAATTTTTAACTAACTTCCCAATGAGGAAGACTTGAAACTTTAAACATGGATCTGAGCCTTATTACTGATGTCGTTCGTGATTCTGATTCAGAGATATATTCAGAGGCCGTACTCTAGTGAGGCTCAGTACTAGATTTTCGTCCAAAATAAGTCGTGTTTTAAATTGGACCGAATTATCTCGTAAAAGCAATAAGCGATATTTAGTACTTGAAGTTACCAAACCAATACCAATCTGGTACCAATCTGGCTCCTAAACCTGACTCAGTCCGGTCATGACTAAGTCAGAACGGGCTCAGTCGCGGTTTAGTCCGAGTGAGTAAGACTCAGCACGACTCTGCCCGACTCAATAAGGCTTAGTACGACTCAGTGAGGCTCAGTCCGAATCAGTAAAACTCAGCACGACTCTGTCTGACTCAATAAGGTTCAGTACGACTCAGTAAGGCTCCGTCCGACTAAGTACGGCTCAGTCCGACTCAGTCCCCCCCTCCCCCTGCTAGCTGGCCGAGTTGTTGTACTGCGGCCGGCCCGCCAGCTCCAGCAAGTATCGGTCGGGGTGCTCGATCCAGTCAGCGGTTGATAACTTTACCTGGAGAATACAGTAAGCATATTAGACAGATTTACTAAAGAAACACCTAATAAACGTTAAATAAGCAAGCCGATTGAAGAAAGAAAGAAAGAAAAATAAATTTATTTTGACACTACAAAGACGGTGACAATACTTAATACCGATACACAAATTAAAGAAAACAGTGATTACTGTGAAGAACAGTTTTTGCTTGTAGAAAACTAATTCAAAATCACTTAGGTATACCTAAGTTTACTAAGTACTAATTAGTTTAAGAACTCAGTTATTAATTATTTTTGCTTATCAGTTTTTTCGGCGGTTTAGTTTTTTGTTATATAAGTTACTACCTGCGCCCTACGGTTTTACCCGCGGTTAAAAAGTAGCCTATGTGTTAATACAGGGTATAAGCTACCTCCATGCCAAATTTCAACAAAATCCGTTCATCCGTTTGAGCGTGAAGAAGTAACAAACATACACACTACCACAGACACTCACAAACTTTCGCCTTTATAATATTAGGGTGATTTGTTATAAGATCTTCGGACACATCTCCAGAAACTAAGACTCAATGGAAAGATTGGTAGTCCAAGGTCAGTTAGCAGGAAAGAGAGGTAGAGGCAGGTCTCCTACACGCTGGACGGATCTCATCAAGACAGCCACAAACGCTTCCATGACGGAGTGCTCTCGTAATGCGACGAACCGGCTAAAATGGAGAAGCATTTGAGAGCAGGAGCCACCGCCGCCGGGAAGACTGACGACAACGAAGACCTACAAAGTACCACCATCTTAGTGACCACGACCATTCTGCCAAGAGTGCCCGATTAAGAAGAAGAAGAGAAGTTTTTGTTAAAAAGTTTTTTATTAGAGGTGAGGGAGAGGAGCCCCGCGCTCTGCCTTCATAGCAATGCCAATGCGAAGTAAGTCTAAAGTAGTCGCCGGACTTTTAAACACACTTTCAACAAACAAGCAAACAAACACACTTTCGTTTTTATAACATTAGTTAGGATTACATTATTGTTTCCCTTGTTTTCGTCTATGGGATCAAAAAGATGAATAGTAAAGTGTATACTGACCGTGCGCTGCCGCTCGGCTTCCTTCACCTGCCACTTCTTCACCTCGAGCTGAACCTCGCGGGACGCCGCGTCACCGCACCCCCACACCTGCACACACACACACTATTACATTCACACACAAAATCCAATAATTCATCGTGTAAACATAGAACCTATAACCTAAAATTTGTAACTATACCGATATCTTTCACTTATTAAAAGTGCAAAAAAGGGACCTTTTAAATTTAATATTATCAAAATCTCTGACTGCCTCGGTGGCTTAGTTGGTAGTGAACCTGCCTTCTGAACTTGGGGGCTCCCCGCGATGTTACCCGCGGTGAAAAAGTAGGCTATAATATGTTAAACCTGGGTAATGTACTTCACCTTCACGTTAAATTTCATAAAAATCCATTCCTTTTATGTTGGAAGTAACAAACATACACACTTACAAACTTTCGCCTTTATAATATTAGTGCGATTATAGTAAGTAGATACAAGAATGGATTAATAATTCAAATTTTGTTAAATGTAAAATGTAGTATCAACACATAAAAAAGAATGTATGTAAAATGACTAGTACATGACAGGAGCATTTCTAATACATTGTTATACATTATTATGAGTGTCATTTTACAATAATAAACTATTATATTCTTACACCTAACTTCCAAACGTCAAAAAGATTTGTGCGAGGTTTATCCTGTGAAAAAAATAAATAAATAAATTCGGGACTTTTCCACACACGGTCACCTAACCCCGAACTAAGCAAAGCTTGTACTATGGCTGCCAGAAACTGATATACATACATTTACATTTTTAAATACATACTTAAATAGATACACTAAACACATTATACTTGCTAAATAAATAAATAATAATAATGTTCCCAGGAAGTTTACTAGCTACCGCCACTCAGGGTATCCTACCGCGGTGGCTAGTGACCCTAATTAAAATTTCCTTTTTATGTATTTGTAATTATTTTTTAAATGATTGTAATGTGTATATAATGTAGCCAGAAATAAATTGTCTTATCTTATCTTATACTTCGCACATGTATTATACATCGTTTGTCCAGCGAGTTACCTCGATAGCTCTGAGCGAGTGCTGCACGCCCTTGAAGTAGAGCGTGTCGAAGTCGTGCGGCACGTCCAGCAGCGGCTTGCGCGGGTCCGAGCCCGCGCGGAGAGACTTGGGGTACCCGCGGATCGACGTGTTCAGGTACAGCATCTTGGGGGCTTGCTCCACCAGGGAGAACCTGGGGGAACGAGTTATGGTCAACTAGGCAAATGCGTCTGAGGGGCAATTGCGTCTTTCGAGAATTACTGACAATCCCATCACAGATTAGGCAACTAAGGCCAACTTGTGCAGATTATTTCAACTAAAAATAGAAAAAAGATGTGGGTGGCGTCTAAGTAGTGAAGGGTTTGTCAGTATTCTCGGACGACGCAATTGCCCCACAGACGTATTTGCCCCAGTTGACCCTATAGCTAAAAAAATTGCTGTCGAAATATCTTGGGTACATCGGCCTGCGCTCTTAAGGGAGTACAAGAGCGAAAGAGGCAAATATATAAAAAAAAGAGATGTCGAAAAATATTTTGCAGAAAAAGAAAGACGAACAAAGAAAACTGAGAGATTTACGAAAGATTGGATAGATAGACGCTTTATTGTTAATAACAGAAATCACAAGATGTAACAGAAATATTTTCAAAGTCAAAGTTCATTTTATTCAATTGGGCATCAAAGATACACTTATGAATGCCAAAGTTTTAAAATAGACTCCACCGCCTTGTTCGGGCATAGAGACACTATTCAGAAAAACAAGCAAAAAAACTGAGCGGCATTCTTTTTTTTTTTTCAAATTATGGCCTAAAACTATAGTGTGACAACTGGCGACATTTCCTCTAAGCGATCTGTTCCAAGCATCCTTAGAATGGAGAGGATTAGGATGGATGTAGAAGGGCATGTAACGTGGACTCACGTGGGCTGCAGCTTTATAAGCGCGCTGTCCAAGTAACTTTAGAATAGAGAGGATTAGGATGGATAGTACGTAACGTGGACTCACGTGGGCTGCAGCTGTATGAGCGCGCTGTCCAAGCATCCTTAGAATGGAGAGGATTAGGATGGATGTAGAAGGGCATGTAACGTGGACTCACGTGGGCTGCAGCTGTATGAGCGCGCTGTCCAAGCATCCTTAGAATGGAGAGGATTAGGATGGATGTAGAAGGGCATGTAACGTGGACTCACGTGGGCTGCAGCTGTATGAGCGCGCTGTCCAAGCATCCTTAGAATGGAGAGGATTAGGATGGATGTAGAAGGGCATGTAACGTGGACTCACGTGGGCTGCAGCTGTATGAGCGCGCTGTCGGGCCCGCCCCAGTACTGGTGCGTCTCGCGCCACTCGTGCGCCGCGCACACCACCAGCACCAGCTCGTCCGCCGCCAGCAGCACCAGCGTCGGGCCCCTGCGGACACCGCACCACCCATTCATCAAATTCATGAAGATTGGATCAACAACACTCAAGTTATAGTCAAACAAAGAAACGCCGTCGCAGTCGAATCTGAGACCTTCCTTCGCTCGGTGCAGTCTAAGGGTGACAAATCAACATCGAGCTATGCTGCGCTGTACTGCGCTGTGCTATGTTTGGACAACTCGATCGTCTAATATTTTAATGAGGATACTAACATGCTGTGCTGCGCTGTTTAAAAACGCAGCAGTCTCGAGCGAGGCGCGCTACCTACCGTGCTGAGTATCCATATCTGAAATATCCATATCCGCTTCTTCTTCACTTTCATCTTCATCGGATTCAACTATGTCGTAATGTTTATTTTTTTTTTTGATAATAAAGTAATTTTTGATGAGATAAACGACTACACGAGCTGCTGATTACTTTTATACTGAGCTAAGCAAAGCGCAGCACAGCTTGATGTTGATTGTTAAAAAAACGTATCTTAAGAAACACAGCACAGCACAGCGCAGTATAGCTCGATGTTGATTTGTCACCCTAAGGATCAAAGCAGTATACTCCTTTATTTTAAGAAGCCGGGCAGCTTTGAGTGGCTTGTCAGAAGGAAATATAGTAGTCAAAGGCAAGTCAACAGACATGGTCGCTTCACATTATCCTTGTTATCGTATGTGTTGTTTACTGACCTATAAGCCAGCGTGTGATGCAAGAATCTGTTCGCCCCGAGCCCATGATCTCGACTCGCGTACAGCGGCGTCCAGTGACTAGGAACAGCGCAGAGAATACGCGCCAGCCATGCTTGCGACGGCAACGCGGCCGGCGGCGGCGCGACCGGCCGGGAGTACACCGCCGGCGCGGTTCCAGCCAGCAGCCAGGCTGCGGACACTGGCAGCAGGGCTGAGCCGGCGCCCGGAGATCGTTCTAGGACCGGCGTGCCGAGCTCTAGGCCGGCGCCGGCGCCGTCAGCCTCAGCGCTGGCCGCGAGAGCCAGGTCGCGGTGGCGCGTCGCGAGCATGTGCACGCAGTATCTGGAGAGTTAGGACTATAAGCATGGCTAATGCTTGTGGAGACATTTTTCATATTGAAATAATTTATTGCAATAATGTAGGTAAAATAATTACATTTGATCTTTTATATCAGCGTCACAACATTAAAATTCTATAGCGTGCATAGGAAGTAGGTACATCGTACATGGGAAAGGATATGTCAAAACGTATTTCTTAATCGATGGCTTTTAGCGCGGTTGAAAAGTAGCCAGTGTTAATTCAAAAGGTGACTATCCATTTGAGCGTGTAGAAGTAAGCGTTGCTATTTTGTATCCTAACGAGGTAACAACCACCACTGGGGGCCGTTTTGGTGGTGGTCGTAGGGAGCAAGTAAAATGGCTAGCCTGTTAATTGAACGGCTAAATAAGCAAGTTGACTGCGACATTCCCATTACATTATGATTACTTCAAAACACTAGGTAAAGTTGCCATCAAACAGCTCTAGCCAAGCGATAACAAAACATTCGCTGGCGTCGATTCTTTGCTCAAATATTTTCAAGCAATCGTCAGTACATTAAAATACGTCTCCGGGTTTTTCAATTTGCGATAAAGAGAAGAAAAACAAGAACACAGAATACACGGAAGATGTCACTTAAGCACGTAAGCTTATTTAACATCCATTAGGCTCAAATTACATTGAAATGACAAAAAAATCGATTAAGTCACGTAAAACTGACCTATGGACAGGAAATATGAGCCGGTGACAATGCTCCTCCAGCCAACGCACCACGAACCCGACGCTGTGAGTGTCTTTCTTGTTGAAGCATCCATTGACGACTGCCGATAGAGTTTTGTTGATCTGCAGATGAAGAAGCGTTCAATGAAATATAAATTTTTAAAAGTGTCAACTGTATTTTTGCATTTTATTGGGTAGTCCAAATTGAAGATGAAAGATGAAACAGATTTTAAGCTAGAAAAACTGATTGAAAAAAAGTTGGATTACCAGATAGATTTCATAAAGACGTTTGATACTGTTTTGTGAAATACTAGTACTAAATAGGATCTCGAGTATGTAAGACCAAAACTATTATAATCAGAATCACCAAAAATGCAAGCAGCAACTATTTTATTACATAGGTAAATGATTTAATAAAAGAACAACATAACATAATATATCGTTACGCCTTTCCTCCTAAGGGGCTGGCAGAGGCACACCCACACTTTGCCGAACGATATTCAGTCCCAAATGTGACAGGGGGCGAGCATATCCCCATACAGCGAAATAAAAGAACCAAATTGCGAAAAAACAAAGTAAGCGTATCTCAAGGAAGTATACTCGGACCTGTACTATTCCTGTTATCTATTTTTTTAACTTACTGCTAATATCAGTACTTAGAAGGTTGTGTAGCAGTGTACAGCTCTCACCATGAGACATGTCTGCGGGCCTTCAGGGTAGTGATCCATGGAGAGCTTGTAGCTGGTGTAGAGAAGCTTGCGGAGACAATCCGGAGTCACCGTGTTCTCGTCCTCATCAGAACTGAACATCCTGGAACAACACCATTCAAACTAGTAGTTTGTCTCGAACTGTGACCTCCCGACCAATTAAGCATTAAAATTAATTCGGAGTCTAAAAAATGTATTGCAATGAACTACTTGCCTAGAAAATTTCATGAATATCCGATCAATTGAGCTCAAGTTATTGTCGGACAAACAAATGCCGATTTGTCCCAGTAGACTCTGGAACCTCGCTTTCGCTTGGTCTTTCTCTTTACAATGTGCCAAGTTTTTTTATGGCTCTGGTTCTTGTACTCACTTAACGTATGTGTCTATGATGGCGGTATCGTCCAGCATGCTCAGTATGCGCTCGCAGTGCGAACGGAAGGCCGTGAGCGGTATGTGAGAGTTGCGCGCGCGAGCCGATCGGTGCACATACTTGTAGAATTGGCTGGCCAGCTCTGGGTACATCGGGAACAGGTACTTCTGAAGAGACGGAAGATATGAGGCGAGAGATAATTTTGAGGCAATCGTAGTTTGGCGATAATTAAATAGGTAGAGTAAGCGTTCAAACCAAACAATCGAGCGTTCGGCCAGCAAAAAGATCTGGAAGAATCTGGACTTGATTAGCACAGAAAAGAGGCAGATGACTCTGTAAGAGAGATTTGCCATTACCCAGTAGTCTTGGGGTGGAGTTGTGGATAATGATGCTGCTCAGTATTGCCACGCCACAAGCCTTGAACAATGAGCTTAAACTTCCGGATAAAAATCATAAAGAAACCATTACAGGGCGTTTTTTTGTGCTCATTTGTTAGCTATTATCCTCAAGTTACTGCTTGCCACCAATCAGCTGGCGGTGTGTTGTAGCAGGTTCATTTGATAGGCAGAAACTTCATTTTCGAACAATCTGTCATTTACCATCAGGTGAATAAAAAAAACAATATTTTAAAATCTGTTATTGTAACTTTTCAATATTTTAAAAATCTGTCATTGGCGTAGGATTGTAGGTAATAGAAGAAACTTACTGTGAAAGACTTCTCTGTGATGCCGTTAACACCATCTTCTTTTTGTGATCTTTGCGCCAGTAACTGTAAAGACAAAAGTATTTACTTAGGTTTATCGTCGAGATTTCATGTCAGTTTTCAAAATCGAGATCCTATAAACGCCTTAAAGTACTCGGCAAAGTTAAGGCTTAGAGCACACGAAATACGATCGCAGTTCGATTCGGTGCAGAAGCTGTTTGTGAGTACCAGCAAAGTATGATCCACAACGAAGTTACAGGGAGCTTGGGAATGTCCTAAATGGCTTTGAGAAAAGGATCGCACGGCTGTGCCTTCGTTACCTCGACTTGGCGGGGGCACTACTGTGCCCTAAAATCTATGAAATAAATTACACCGTATGCAGTACAGTTACAGATGAATATGAACTGCCCTGCATCAAGCTGGACCGCAACCGGATTTGGTGTACAGTGTGCACCAGCCTCAAAACTCAGTCAGTCAGGTGCATTCATGCAGGTGCTTACAAATCAAAGATAGGGCATAAAAAGTCATAAACCAACGTCCACAAACTGCATCAGTTATCGAACAATTAAGTACTCGTCAATAGAGCGATTGTAAAAATCAGTGTGCAGCGAATTACGTGATAGAGATAACATTGTTAAGCTGCTGGAAACGGTCAGGTGAGCGGCCACGCGAGATGTGACGTAGCTGTTTGAGATAAGGAGCCCTAGACAAGTAGTATTTGCGTTCCAACGATTATATTCTACAATTGCTGACGCTTGAACGTTAGCTGCTGATTGGGGAAGGTACGAGCTGTATCAATGTCACGTGATCTTAATTTGAACTCGTCCAATCAGCAAAGATCGCTAACGCCCAAAGCGTTAGCGATTGTCGAAATAGAGTCGCATGGAAGGAAGGACTATTTTAAATTAGTAAATTCCACTTGTGACCTCGCGACCTAGGTTTAATTCAAAAAGCAGTACACAATCAAAATGTAAATGCTTATACATAAGTTTAATGCTTTTGAATATACGCGGGTAGAGACAAAAACTAAATGGCTAGAGACACGGGAGACATGACAACTTCGTGCAAAATTGGATGCGTCGCATCCGTGCCCCGTCTTCTATGTATATGTTGCGTTGCGGATTTTTTGTATGGTATCTCATTTTTACCCGACAGCGCAAGAAGGAGGGTTATGTTTTTCGAGTATGTAAGTATGTATGTATGTGGCTATGTAATGTATGTATGAGGTTTCTATGGCACGCCCTACAGCCTAAACAGCTTCATAGATTTCGACATGTGAGGTGTCATTTGAATCGTCTTGATAGTGGAAATGACATAGGGTGCAACATTTTGCATCCGGGTTTTTTTTGTTTTTCTTTTAATAGTGTTATTTGTGTATAAAAGTATATTGAAGGGACGCCGCGTCTGCGTCCCGTCTATGTCTCGTCTTACGTCATTTCTGTCTGGCTTGCTGCATATCTTATATCTTTAAATGAGCAATTCTTGTAAATATATGTATATATATATATATAATTGGAATCTCTGAATCGGCTCCAACGATTTTCATACAATTTAGTATATAGGGGGTTTCGGGGGCGATAAATCGATCTAGCTAGGAATCATTTTTAGAAAATGTCATTTTATTCGTGTTTTATCGATAATCAACTTAAACATAAACTTGGAAGAAAAATAACAAAAAGGAGGCGTTTGAGTAGTCTCAACTGAAAAATATGACTCTTCCTGACATCTATTGGCGAGTAATAATACTATTTATTGTGAGCAACTAATTGCTTTAACGACACAACAGCAGATGGCGTTGTTAAGTAACACGAAGTCAATGAGTGTTTGCTTTGAGGTTAGACTAAAATCAATTGTTTATTTATGTTATTTGTGTCTTCTTAATGCACGTGTTCACTTAAAAATGCCTAAACGATCTTGGAAAAAAACGCAAAAAACACAAAAAAAAAAAAATACCGAGCTTGCTCGGTCATCCAGGTACTGTTTACTAACATGTTGTAATGTCATAATTGTATTGTTTGTTGATTTTTATGATTGCGTGTCAAACAGACGAAACCCATATCTGACGAGAGAAATGATGTCATTAACAAGCGTCTCAATAGAGCTGTTCGAAACGCGTGTCGTTCTCAAAGTAAAACCTAATTGAACAATTCCCGCGAGCGCTGACCAATGTCAAGGATTTTCAATGAAATTTTCCGCATAAAATGTGCGGATGCAATTAAATAGCGGAAAGTCGTTTTAAACCTTAACTCTTTAATGATACGGTAAAAAATCTTTAAGTGCATGTTTACACGCTCATGGTAGGGTTCCGTAACTACGTTTAAATGAATCGTCATCGTCAGAGGCCAAGATCTCAGTGAGCAAAGTTATTATACTAGTGTCAAACTAAAGTTAACATAGTTATGTAAGTGTTTAAAAAACAGTTTTACAATGAGCTTCCGCAAAGTAACGCCTGATTCGAACAATTATCTAAAGTATAATAGTGTTATACAGGGTTATCAGGAAAGGGTGTACTAAGCCGAAAGAGGGTCATTTCACTCATCATTATGATCAACTTTTACTATGGAGCAAACCCCAAATCTCAAAAAAAATCAGCTGTTCCATACAATAATCCTAGTGGGGAGCTATGAGTGTGAAACATTATAATAAAAGTTCATTTATCACCGACAAAATGTAAAATTATTTTTTTTCTAGATTTCAGACTTGACCCCATAGTAAACGTTGTTTATAATATTGAGTAAAATGGCCCCCTTTCGGCTTAATACACTCTTTCCTGATAACCCTGTATAGTGTTAACTAGTCAATTAGTTACTACCTCTACTTGTTAGTTAGTTTAAAATATTCGTAACAACTCTACCTATATCGCAGAAAGGGATGTTGAACTATAAGGGTTTTTATATACTTACACGGAACCCCAAAAAATGAATACCTATACCGTTAATGCTTTTATTACCATTATCGGGGATTGACATTCTGAGGACTATAAATAAATGGCACATGACAAAGCACTGATTAAGATATAGTCAGATATACTATAAAAATTGGTTTTGACACTATTTGTTACAACGTAAGTAGTCATGATTTATTAAAACAAGAAATATTGCGGAATTATAATAGATTTAAATCAGCGGTCGGCAACCTTTTGGCAGGTAAGGGCCGCACAGTGCCACAATAAGCAAGTCACGGGCCGCACTTGTTCAAAAATGTTACTATAGGTTTCTACATATACATATTTTACCATGGGTATCTATTGATTTATGTAGGTATTGTCTGATCTTTAAAAATCAATGTTTATCTGTATCTGGCAGCTATAGTAAAAACCTTGCTTAATTTGGGGCTAGACGACCGTGTAAGCGAAATGTCCTGATTTTTTTATTTATTTGCAAAACACTCGCGGGCCGCAAGAAGGGCGGCCGAGGGCTGCATGTGGCCCGCGGGCCGCGGGTTGCCGACCGCTGATTTAAATAAAGTTAAATGTATTTAATTATTTTAAACAAGCTGCGCCCCGCGGTTTCACTCGCGGTTAAAAAGTCTAATAATCATGTGTGCTATTCTAGACTATAACCTATCTCTGTGCTAAATTTCATCCAGATCTGTTTCGCCGTTCTGGCGTGAAAAAGTAACAAACATCCATCCATCCATACATACAAACTTTCGCGTTTATAATATTAGTAGGATATAATAACGCTAAGTGTAGATGCGGTGCCATTTTTTAATAAGACACGACATCTATCTATGTGTATATGGCATCGAATATGTGAGTGGTTGAATTTTTGCCTTCAGTTGGCCAGCGGCTACCCTATATGTTTTATATTAGGAGGGCTTAGGGTTGAAAAGAGGGTATTACAAGGTTAAGAATTATTTAGAAGATAAAGATGTCTGGAGCCTTTCACTTCCGCCAAGTAGCCACTAGTATTTATAGATATTACCTAGTTGTAAGCCGAAATTTGAGAGACTGTAATTTATTTATTATTTAAAAGATTAATGCCCCTCTGTTTCTTGCCTGTTCTTCTGAGTAGAGGCTCTTTATCCGAACAAGGCGGTCGAGTCTATTTAAAAAAACTTTGACGTTGAAGTGTATATTTGATACCTAAATTGAATGAAAATATTTTGACTTTGATTACAATCCCCGAGGGAAGTCGCTGTACGCTTAAAACACAGGCGTCAAGTCATGTTCGGCAACTTATATGTATACATACAAGATTTTAGGGCTTGCTCCCAACGACCACCAGCAAAACAGCCAACAGTGGTGGTCCTAGCCATAAAATTGTGTAAGTTTTTTTTTACGATTCAAATATTTTTATTCTTTTAACATAAACATACAACTATATTTTAATCTAAATCTAAAAGGTAAGAAGGTAGGTAAAGGTAGGTTTTGTTGTGTTAGATTTTTTTGTACTTTATAAGAACGTAAATAAATATATTTTACTTAACTAAAAAAAAGCCGAAAAAGTATTGGAAATCAAATAATAATTTCGAGCTTCGAGCTCTAGGAATTCGCGATAATTCCGCACTTATCATAAATATATGATACGAAGATAATATGCCTTTTATGAATGACAAAAGAGTGCAGTAAAATGTTATCTTCGATAGTCTGAACATTTTGAATTGATAGTCTGAATAGCTATTATGCTAGTGTTTAAACTGTAGCTAGATTCTGATATCTACTCGATGAAAGAGTGACAATGGACAATATCCATTGTTTTCTAAACTCACACCTGCCTAGTTTTGGTAGCAATTCAACGATGGTATGGATGTTATATTTTATTTTTAAACAATACTATCGACCTAGAACCTAAGAAGGTACTAGAACCTAGTACCTTCTCTGAAAAATCCTAACTGATGGTAGAAACCGCGTCAAATTCCGTTGCGTGGTCGATAGCCCAGTAAAAATAACAGTTTTATGGTCAACCTTGCATTAAATTTCTGATACAGTATTTTTTTATTATTAGGCTTCAAAAGCTTTTGGTCGATATCTCAGAAACTATGCAATTTAGGGCAAAAGTTATTGAGACTATTATTGTAGAAAATAAAATTTCGCGTCTTTTATTTCCTATAATTTTTTTTGTAAAACTTACCGTTTACGATTTATGGCTTATTTAATAAACCGGTTTTTCAAGATGGCGCTTGGGACTCCACCTGGATCTGTCAGCATTTTGTGATATTATGCTCAGAAAGTGACCCTAAAACTTTTAATAAAAAAAAAATTGGATCGGAAATTTAGTGTGAGGTTAAATTCTATTTTTTCAGGACATATATGTATGCAGACAGAAAGAGGGATGGACAGACGCAAAAAGCAATTTTGTTTTAAACTATGTAGAGATGATGGCGATAGTGTAGCGCCAATTGAAGCTAGTAGAGTGTATGTAAATGTAGGTGTTTGTAATCGATCATCGATGTTAAGCAACAGACGACACGGTCAGTCTTCGGATGGCGGCATCAACACGTTAAATTGTATCCCTGATTGTTTGTCCTAAAACAACTGTTAATCCATGTGCCAACTGCC
Source organism: Peribatodes rhomboidaria (assembly GCA_911728515.1). Classification (NCBI taxonomy): domain Eukaryota; kingdom Metazoa; phylum Arthropoda; class Insecta; order Lepidoptera; family Geometridae; genus Peribatodes; species Peribatodes rhomboidaria. The sequence continues at coordinate 2,455,534 of OU452187.1, read as the reverse complement.
AAGGGACAGGCCTAGCCGAGTTTGAGGCTCGCTATAAAAATACTCAAGCATGTGTATTACATGTATAATTTTCTTATTTTACGTCTGAGGCCTTTATGATTTTTTTAAAATAATTTTTAATAAAAATTATGCCATTAGTTTCTTGCCTGTTCTTCTGAGTAGTGGCTCTTTTTCCGAACAAGGCGGGGATTGAGTTTATTGAAAAACTTTGACGTTTATAAGTGTATCTTTGATACCCAATTGACTAAAAACATTTTGACTTTGCTTTGACTTTATGAGGCCTAAAAACTGTCAGCAACGCTCGGCCTATACAAACGGATTCTTAGCGACTATTATATTGTTACCTTGCAAGTAGGAGCGGCAGTCTTTTTCTTCTTTATCCTGGCAACCTGAATGCCTACAATCCTGAAGCGAATGTCCTTAGTGGCGGCCTCCCATCGATCCGTTAAAAGGATTTTTTTTTTCATTCTACTATTTGTCCTTTGTAACTGCTTGTCCCTCGCCATAAGTTGATCTTTGAAGCAAGTTGTCATTTAAAACAACTTTTCCTTTGGAACAACTTTTTCTTTGAACGACTTGTGCTGTGAAACAACTCTCCCTTTGAAACTGGTAAAGCTAGTCCTTTATGATGACGTGTTCTTTGAAATGTATTATTTCGCAATACTTGGATACCACTAACGCTTATATTTAGATATTTAGAGTCAATTTGTCCTTTGTGTCACTTTAGTTACCGATTTCCCTCGACTGACTGCGCCACGAGATTCCTGCACTAATTGGGCAGACAACTAGTTTCATTTCATTTAATGAAGCCAGTATCTGCGTAATTGGGAACCATTGTTCATTTCATTTTACACTTAAGTCAAAGAGTCGTGAATAAATTCGTGAGGCCGAGTGATGCGATATTTCGACTTTTAACGTTAAACCCCGTTACTGAGAATTGCGCAAACCCCGGCAACGTTTTCAACAAAATCTAAAGTTAATCGAGCGTAAATCCTAGACCTTGTATCGATACAATAACTTCAAATCAAGTTCAATCACACACTGACAACAAAAACAAAATTATGAAGGTGCGGAATCACAGTCCGTTATCAGATAAGGTGCGTCAGCGGACAGATATCTTCGAATTGCATGATCGAGCGGGCATTAAGATATTAAGCGCCGTACGGCTAGAGAGGAGTCTTAGAGGTATCTTGCCGGCTCAGCGGTGCTATTCAAAGTCATTCGGAAACGTTTCCGAACGGATCCCACAAATTTCAAACTCAAATTGTCCGACTACTACTTTTCTAAATTTTGAAATCGAGTGCGATCGAAAGAATGAATCACGTTAAAAAACTGACTGAGATTCGAATAATTTAAGTTTAATATTTTTGGAATCCGAACGGAAACGTTTCCGAATTATTGTGAAGACCTATGCTCGAATGGCGAAGATTATAAATTGTGGTTTACTGTACGAAACAACTGCACGAAAACTATTCCAAAAAAAGAAAATAGTTTTCGCTATCTCTCGCGTTTAATAATTTTAATCATACGTATAAGTAAAAAAAACTAACATGACTGAGGATGATCGTTATTGAAAATGAATGATAATTTAGATACATTGTCTTTGTTATAAGTAGTATAACATTTTACTTCTTAAGTTTCCTGTGTTGTTGTACAGTACAAAATTGCAACGTTTAGCTGGTGGCAATTGGTTTAAAGAAACGGTGTAATGTGTGGGTGGATGTAGAAGTATGTGGGTAAGTGTGCAGGTTTCTAGATTCTTCTAGAATATGTCTCAACGAGGAATATAGAATATAGTAGCTTTGTGATTTGTGACACATGACTCGAGTAACTTTTGTTGTTCATTGAGTCAGTGTTACAGTTTGGACGAAAGTGTGATTCATAATTCATAGAATCGCATTAACTTTTTGTAGGTTGTTTAGGAAGAGGAAAGCAGCCATCTAATTACATTACATACTAATTACATTACATACATACATATTAGCTTTTACTCAAAATAGCTTGAAGCAACTTCTACTTCGAAACATCTTTATTGTCCTTTGAAATCACGTATCCTCAGAGGATACTATTCTCTAATGACTCTGATCCTTTATTTTCTTACTAAGAGCGTTTCCAGACTGGTCATATTTGAATAGAATTACTGGCCCAGTCATATTTTGATCGTGGCCCGGTCATATCGTCATACATTTCTAGCATGGCTGATTATGGCTGGGCTACAGTCGGCAATATTGCCAGTGTTGCCGGCCCAGTCTTGCTGTAAAAATATGGCCCGTGAAGGAGTGCTCTAACAACCGTTGCATAGCCTAGAGATAGCGAAACAGTGTCATGTCTTTTTCGATCAAATTAAAAATTTAAGAAGGAAGAAAAGGACAAAACACCGTATAACTATTCCGAGGCTATACAACGTTTATTAGTAAGCCTATATTTCATGAAATTTTATTGCCATGATAGTTACGTTTTGTTTTCGACGCTGCGGGACCATGGACCTTATTGCGCAGCGATACGATTCGCGGTAGCGCAACGTCGAAAACGAAAACGTAACTATCATGGCAATTAGATATCACGGTAGGCCCTAATTGGAACAATCGCAATCGCTTTCTTCTTCGATATTTCGTCAACGGGACGTTTTGGATAGCCAGAGCAGAGCGAAATGGCGCAATTGCTACCGACCGACAACGGAACGGAATAGAACATACCTACCAACAACAAATCATCTCCATAATCATCCACTTGTGAACAAACCACACAGGATTCGGCAGTAGTCCGACCGACAGCGATGAGTGACGAGCGATAAATAACTGTTTGTAAATGAGCGAGTAAACAAGTGTTTGTAACACACTTGCTCGTCGAGTTAGCGAGTATCGCCGAGCGAGTGTGTTAAAAACGCTTATTTACTCGCTCATCGCCAGCGGCGGTTGGACAACTGCCTTAGTTATGGCCTAGAGGCTAGATCAAAACATAATACCTTTTATAATTATATACCATAGGTGGCAAATAAGCTAACGGGCCGCCTATGGTAAGCGGTAAGCCTAAATGGTCACTAAGCCTAAAGCGATCACTGTCGCCTATGGATACCTATGATCCATAGGCGACAGTGATCGCTTACCATTAGGAGCATTTCTATCAAATACGCATCCCAGGACCATCACAGATACGTTGCTGACCCTTAAGGACACTATTGACAGCCCTTTTGAAGAACCCCATGTTGTGGTTATCTAAGTATATGTTAATTACGAATGAGTTACATTTATAATAACATCATATTCATAGGTCCAACTCTAATTAACTGACTTATTTTTGGATTTGCTAAAATTATTGATGTCCTTGTCTAATTGCCAGCAATAACAAAGACAGCTATATTTTAGTAAGTAAAGATCTGTCAACAAAAGTAGTCCAAAATAAACCTTTCCCATCACTAGCCCGTCTTAAATACCAATCTCATCATGTGTTTCTGATAAAACAGTAATTTATAACTCTGGAAAATTAATCATTAGATAACTCTACAAGATTTAAAAGTCGAGTGTTACGTCGTTTAGTTTTTGTTTTCGTGTAGTGCTAATGAAAACGAGAATTATATTATAGGTGTATGTACAACTTGTACAACAGAAGGTAATTTAGTCAGTTAGGCATAAAACAATTCGGTACATAGGTCATCATAACCTTGGTAGAACAAGTGGCAGATAGAATATAATTAATGCTGTTACGCCGTTTCTATACTGAGGCGAGCAGTGTGAGATACTTGGGTAGGTATTTGTGTGCCATATGTCCCCATCAATGACAATTAATTATCTATGGTCCCCACCGAGGGGTGACCTTATGTGTTTTGTACGCAGGTCCATAATGTATTGGTATTTATTCTTAAATCTATCTATGTTATAGCTGTATGTTTGTAGAGTATGTGTGTAGAAGAAAAAACTTTAGATTTTTTAACTAGAAAGATTTAATTTATCTCACACTCAAAATAATATCATCAAAGGAAAGGTTTTATTCTGTTTTGACGCATTAAAGGTCAGCGCACACCGGCGGACGGCATTAGACGGGATTTAACTTTTTTCAATTAAAAGGGCCGCGACGCTCTGAAATTTCCATACAAACGCGCTACTCAAATTTCTTGAAAACCATTTGTCAGATTATAATGAAATTTAGCATGTACAATTAAATTAACAATATCTCCGCCCCTATGTTCTTTGTTTTTTAAAAAACGTTCTCAAGCGAAAATAGAGCTATGAAAAATATCCGCATTTTTAAGGGGTCACTTTTGATTGATTTATTCAATAGATAGACAAAGCAAATCAAAAATTCCATTACATAGGGAGGTTGTCTACATCATTAGCTGTTAAATGAATCCATTATACAAGGGAAATGCTTAGTTTTTTAAGAATGATTACAGAAGTGCAAATATCATTAAAAAAATTGAAATTGCACTTTGTCACTCTGTAGGTAACTTTAGAGGCTCGTCAGTATTATTACTCGCTCTCTTCGCTCGTCTTTTACTTCTAGACGAAATGGCTATACAATACCTCAAACCAATGCGAAGTTAGTCTAAAGTGGTCGCTGGACTCTTTATGCAATACTTTTGTCTGCACGCAATTTATAAGATTATACTTTGACATTTTTAATAACATTATTTTGATTGGTGTCAATTTAAAATCCCGTCTATTACGGTCCGCAGGTTTGCGGTGGCCCTAAGTGTTGCAGGATATCACATGAGTAGCAGAGAGCCTATTGTGTGCTTAGGTTATAAAACGTCACATGAGCTACCTAAATTTCCAGATCACATGAAATTGCTACGACAGGCTATGAAAGATCACTGAGCAAACAATGGCTACACAAACTGTAACAAAGAGACCTATTTGCAAATTACTCATACCTAGCTTTAATATTCTAATTGAAGTGTGCATACCATACTATGTTGAGTATTGGACTGGCAGAGAGCCAAACCATCTGGAGGCCTACTGTGACATCTAATTGCCATGCTGGTTACGTTTCGTTTACGACGCTGCACAGTTATAAACCTTATTGCGTGGCGATACGATTCGCGGTCGCGCAGCGTCGACAACAAAACGTAACTATCATGGCATAAGATTATCATCATCATCATTATTAGTCCGCCGCGCCCATAGTTACCCACTGCTGAGCATAAGTTTTTTTTTTGGACGAAATTAGTACTTGATCTGAATAAGTGACATACAAAGTAAAGTAAAATTAACGGTAATTCCATGTTGTCAGCGCAGATCAAATCATGTATGGTCTGTTCTCAGGGTACCCAAGATACAGGCCTAGCCTAGTTTGGGGCCCACCAATACCATTTTTCTGGGTTCTTCTTTGTACACATCTATATTTTCAGATAGTAATTTCATTTTAAAAATACTGTATTTTTTGGAAATAAATGTATTATTATTTTTATAAGTCAAAGTTATTCAATTGGGTATCAAAGATACACTTATAAACAAATAAAGGAAGACAAACAGGAAGAAAGGTCCATGCTCTGTTACAAAATAAGTTTAACTATACAACAATAATATTAGTTGTCGCTTTGTTGCATTGGAAACAAATTGATAAAAATAATGTTATTATGAAAGAGAGAAGAACAACATTATTGTGTGTGGTTCATTTGCATTAGCACAAGAGGCTCTATTCTTACTTTATTACAAGAAATATTACTTTAGCCACTCTCACTCACTAACTCTTTACTTTTCTAAAAAGTGAAACAAGGACCAAGACAATATCACATGCATCTCAGAAAAAGGCAATCAATTGAACATTTCCTTAAAACATTTTGTTAATAAATCAGGGCTAGCTACTCGGCCTATACAAACTAGCTTGATTTTTATTTGTAGAAATAAATTTGTATGAATTTTTTGCTTCATTGAATTACATAGCACAATAATGCAGCATTAACCTTGGCTCAGAACACCTGATGCATGTCCAACCTTCTCTCATTACTTTTATGATTAAAAGTCTGTGTCTGAATAAACTTTAACTAATTTAACCGATTGGGTTCAGACCCAGCCAAAGACATGCACCAATTTGTTCATTGTGTGAATGTATGTGCATATTTAATCTCATTTGCTACGTAACTAGAGCCAGGTTTATAGCGACAGGCTTGCCCCCTGTCACATTTGGGACTGAATCTCGTCCGGCGAAGTGTGGATGTTGTACACCTCTGCCAGCCCTTTCAGGGCAAGGCATGATATGTTTAATTTAAGAGGGCTGCTCTTGTTGGTGGAGTAATGCCTGAGCTTGGTGGTCTCCTGCGAATGTTTTACTTCCTCGTATGACATGCTTTCTCTTCAGTCTTTCATACTATTATTATCTGTGTTTATTGCACTAACTAAACTCCCACTGTAGTACTGAGCGGGAATCCTTTTACGGGGATAAAAAGTAGCCTATGTGTTAATTCGGGGTAATCTATGTCGTTTTTATACATCACTACATCCTTATTCAAGTGGAATAAGACATTTATTTCACAAGCTTTTTTAAAAGACAATAACAGATATTTCTAGTTAGAAAAGTCTGAAACTAGCTGTGCTCCGATTTACCCACGGTCCCACAGGAACTGTTACTACAACAGAATAAAAAGTACCCTACATCCTTACACTCTATGTGACCCAGTCAAAGTGTTTGCAAAAATTAATTAATCAGTTGAGTAGTTGGAGTGTGAAAATGTTACAGAGAAACAAATGAACAGTCACTTTCTTATTTATAATATTAGTTAGAATTAGGATGTCTGAATAGATAGTAAATTTAGATTACCAATTCTTTAGTTTACTGCAAAGTAATACAAAAAGAGTTAGTATTTTTACAATAGTTTGTCTAATCAATTTACTTACTGTTGTTATCATGAAATTGACAAATTCAATTTGAAATAGGTGATATGAGTTCTGCTTCACATGACTGGTGCTTGTTTACTTTCCTAATATACTTGGATTTTTAGCGCCTGCCTGCGTGACTCGTGACAAATTATAACTTTTTTGTATACCTAATTTCTTGTAGTAAGCTGGCCTAACGTTCGCATGATTGGAAATCATCAAACGACATTCTATCTCGATGAATTAGTGAAAATAAACACTTAAGCGAGCAGGAACGTCATTGCCTGTACAAATAGCCGTGACTAACGACCTCGCGAGGACGTATGGAGGTACTAACCTTGCCAAGCTTCTCTATCGGCACCATGGAAGGCGGGGGCCGTTCGTGGTTGTCTGTAAGCCCCTGCAGGTCACCACCGGAGCCCGAGCGCGAGCCTGCGCCCCGCTGAGAGCCTCTCGGCGTGCTCAGACCGCTGCCTCCTTGCTCGCCACCTCCTTTCGCATCATGACTATGGTGGCTCCCCATTTCAATGTACACAATTGAACAGGACAACACTATTTATTCCTTAGCCTAATTAGAACAATTTACATGAATTCACGGCACAGATGGAAAACTCCAGCGCAACGTAGCGCAATGCAAACAAAAATTGGATTGACGGAATTCATTTGACAATTTGAATTTTTGCGAAGCGAAGTCAGCTGTCATGTCACGTTTGAGTTGACATTGTCAATGTCGTGTGAGGTTTGACAGATGACAGTGGCATACACAAACAACCGGAAGCGGATATGTGTATAACGTAATATGCCTAGTGTGTTTCATTTCGAATTCGAAATTTTCTACAGATAAATAAAAATAGTCTAGTTTGTTTTCTAGTACAAACACATAACACTAATGGCCACAGCTCCTATTTTTTTTTTTCATGGATTTTAAGCCATTTTTTAGGAGAATCTAACTTTATGTGCCCGCTAAGTGAATATTTCGCTGAGAGTAGTTTAAACTAGTTAAGCAAGTACTTAAGCAATTCATATCTTTAGTGCGATTGGCCGTAAGTATTATTAAGTTTAGTGTCTATTTATTGGGGAAAATAAAATGTGTTAAATAATAAAAATGTATTTAACTCATCACGTATTTGATACATATATTATTCTTTAATCTTTAGTCGTAATAATAATAATCGAACGCTTTTGTCAATTGTTACGGACCACATTATTAAAGGCCTGTACCATAGGATCAATTTTATATAGCGCTCTTAATAACACACATTGGAAATGAGTTATAATTTTATTTTACAAATTAAATAAATAACCACCAATCCTTTTTTATTATCTACTTACTATTTCTAATAACTATTAATTAACGATTTGGCAATAATCATTTACGTAGGTACCTATGATATAACCTTAGCCTACCTTATTTCTATTTTTGCACTGGTATTCAGTTCTCACTCAGTTTTAGTTACTCTACGACTTTAACAAAGATTAGGTAACTTTTTCAAATGCATTCTTCTGCTCTTCTGTTCTTGGCAACTGGCTATGAGAGGATGCTCTGCAAGAACTTCTGTATGGGCAGCTCAATGAACAAATGCAGCGGTAGTGCCGTCCAGTAGGTCACGAATACGGTCCACAAGAAATGGCCACCCTGAAAAAAAAAATACAAGTTAAGTACTCATTGGATACCGTCAATTTTCCGCAATGTCTCCTGAAAATAAATAAATTATAAAATTTAATTATTATGTACAACGTACTCGTATGTTAGTCTGTAAGGTATTTAAGATATGGGCCCGTTTTGGGCGTGTTGTTATTTCAGCCATTAGATACTTAAATCAGCTAAAGGTAGATTCTGGTCAAAGAAAACTGTGGGACTTGAAGGTGCCGCTGTGATTAGTCGTTTCATTTTGTTCGACGAGAATTTATTTTGTTTTGTTTGAGACGTTAGTTCCCCATATCGCCACGATACGATTCTACTCTTTCCGAAGAGACTCAACACTAACTTTCGTGTTTTTATTACCTTTGATGTACGAACATGTTTCTAATTGAACTATTTTATACGTTAAAAGCTTGTTTTACACAGGGACTGCGGTAGAACTCCATGACAGGGGGCAAACTTCTTTAGTTATCACCTTCTTCAATCTTCAGCCCGGGTTAGTAGATACAGGTATTAACTTTTTTCCGATTTTAGAGGAGGCATTTGGCCCTATCCGTTCCCCACTTCCCTGCCCTTTGTCATAATGTAAGAAAATAGACGTACAATTTCGTGCACGGAGGCAGGCGAGGCGTGCGTGCGCATGGCGAGCTGCGTGAGTGCGTACAGCCAGTGCACCAGGTACACTGACAGTGACATGCGCCCCAGCACTTCCCAGCCGCGCCATGACAGGAACCGCCACCACAGGCCTGGAAATATACAAATAAATTTATTTTTATTGCAAATGTAACTGGACTATATAATATTTGTCTGATTTTTACATTTATATTGACTCTAGTTTGATTATCATGATGCCAAAGTTTGGGAATCACCAGTATGCAAAAACCTGTTTCAGAACTTAAATAACCTTGTCTGGATAAACCTTAAAAAACTTTATAAAAGTTTACTTTTCGCCTTTTCTAGACCAGCACGGCGATACGCGGATACGACATTCGCGTATGTTGCATGTTGCTCTATTTCTCTGTGATATCCATAAATTTCATTTCTGTCTGTGTAGCATCGCTACAGTACCGCGTTTCGTCGCGTCGTTGTGAAATCAGATTTGTCGAGTCGCATCGTGTGTAGCGGGCTTAAGTTTGAAGTCACAAACTTCCGGTGGATTAAAACCTGCATGGTAAAGCTTTTGGGTAGAATAGAATGCTACTGCTTGACATCAGATGGAGCTTTACTTCCTTTTCCGGTAGATAAAAACCTTCTTGGATTACTTTTTGGGCAAAATACTGTGTATTACTCGACACCAGATGGCACTGTGTTTGCTGCCGCTTCCGGTAGATAAAAAACCTTCTAAGTTACCACTACTTGATACTAGGTGGCGCTAAAGCGCTAAAGTGAAAGTAAACTTTCGGTATGTAATTAGAAAATTCGGACACATTCATAGTCATTGTATCTTCATTCATGTTCGATAGAATACCATTTTTCTTCGGTATTAAAATACCTCTATATTTTGAAAACTTTACAACCGAACGTAAGTAGGTACTCATATCTTCCTTACCTACTTACTTACTTTTATTTCTTATAGAGTTTTTTTTAGAGATTGTAATCTTGTTTTTACAGAAAAATATTTAAATGTGTCTAGTTGTCTAGGTGTGTCTAGTAGTTAATAACGCAGATTCCACACCGTCGTCGACGCGGCGAACCGCGGTTACGTAGTGATACTATCAGTTAGAGATGAAGGTAGAGGGAAATCACAGACAGACAGAGCGAGATGCAACATACGCGAAAGTCGCTCCGCGTACCGCGGCATCCGACTGGAGGAAACGTACATAAGTAATTTTTTTTTGGCTTTTCACATTAATGGTATTCAGACAGACGTGGTCATCATTGGCAGCGCATTGGCTGCCTCCACAGGCCGCGTCGGTCCGGGAGACCTCTTATTTATCTAGATAACTCACTGTCAATCTGGTTGAAGAAGCCGATCATGGCGGTGGCGGTGAGCGCCACGAACACGGGCCGGTCCAGCGCGGCGTAAAGCGCCAGCGCACCGGGTGACGTCACACCCTTCATGAAGTACCCCAGGAACACCCACAGGAACATGAGCGGGACTGTCACGCGGTATACTATGCGGAATATCTGGAACAGATACAAAAGTTTGAAAATCACATTCTTGTTTTGAAATTTTGTGTGTGGCGAGAGTTAGTGAGAAAACAAAAAAAAAACTTATTTTGTTTTCTCACTAAACTCTGCGTTGTGTCAACTTGTTTCAAGTTTATAGGGATTTGGTAGGATGTAAATATAAGGCAGAGACGTATTATTAATAGGAAACGATAGTACTGTGGAAACTAAATCCAAAATAAATATCTGTCGTATTGATATAGTATAGTCGTATCCAACTATTAGCGGTGGATCCAGGATTTTGGTTTGCCCCCCTCCCCCTGGATGAGCTTATGCTAACTATAGTTATTGAATAAGGTTATAGTATAACTAGATAGATCTGAAAAGTAGGTACTACTTTTCAGATCTATCTAGCACTATCTACACATTTTTGATTCGATGCTAGGCTGGCCTCAGAAAAGTCAATCTATATAACCTAGTTCGTTGGTGACACAGAGGTACCTGACTTATATAATCGATGTTACTCTTATAAGGCAGGCACCACCAGTCACAGACCGCAGACAATGGCACAAGGAAATCCTCGAAGGTCAAGAGTCAGCCACCCACGTGGCGACGAGAATGGATGCAGACTGCACATTATTAAGGCATAATATCGCCATTCGAATGCTATTATCTTCATCTTATTGGGAGTAGATTGGGACCTTCTGATTGTGGTTATGATTGTAGCCAAAATGAGCAAACGAGTGAAGGTTTATTTCCTTGTATGTCCGTCTGGAGCTTTTCGAACGAACGAAGTGAAGGTCCCAAAGTTGAAGTAAACAAATTGGCTTTTGTAGGTAGTAAATAGGTACAACTAAAAATATATTTCACAAACAAAAGCTAATTTGTTTGAAGAAATATAATTTTACATGTTTGTACACTCATAGGTAGATACTACGAATTACCTGTCCTGTCCTGACCTGTCTACGACAGAGCTATATGGAGTTGCCCATACCAAGCTGTCCCTGGGCTGTCGTCTGTCGCTCTGCAGGCGGTGGTGCAAGAACGTAGCCGGCGCGTTGTCTAATGGCACCTGATGTGAGTCTTATCTAGGTGTCTGGTAGTACTCACCAAGCTGTCTTTCGGCTGTCGTCCATCGCTCTGCAGGCGGTGGTGTAGAAAGGCAGCGAAGAGTCCGATGAGCGCGGCCGGCGCGCTGTCCCACGGCGCTTGGTACAGCCACTTGAACGATACCTCGCCTTCAAACTGCGTCCGCATGTATCTGGAAACGACAGACAAAACAATAAGTTTGTGAGGTAGGCTGAGAAAGGCTGAGGGGCCAGCCAGCAGACCTAATGACGAGTTGGAGCAATAGTGCTTCATCGTAGGCTGCCTACTTCATCGTACATCATTACTTCACATCAGGGAGCCTACCATGACATCTCATTGCCATGATGGTTTCGTTTTGTTGTGGACGCCACGCAATATGGTCCATGGTCGCGCAGCGTCTAAAATAAAACTTAACCATCATGGCCCCTAGGCAAGATGGCAGCCAAATACAAGTTATTTATCGAGTAAAAAAGAACAGTAGGTACTCATTCTTCATTGACCGTCAAGATCTTCAGAAAACTATTAATGGCTGAAGACTGTTCGATATGCTTTAACCACACTACCACGTGCTATGTCAACCATATCGAGAACATGGTATTTACATAACACAGCGACCTTTGCATTAATTTGATTGCAAAAAGTCCATAAAGTGCAAATAATTGCCAATTTGTAAACTTGTTTGTTTGATTTGATAGCAGGCGTCCTCAAAATTAACGATAATTGATACAAAAATTACGGTTTTCAATGTTTACTTTACTTTTGGCCTTAGGTGTTACCCTTTTCGTATCATAGTTAATCCTGTTAAGTGATCTTTGTATGTAATCGGATTCGGCTTCATTTTGACATCAGTGGGGCTATTCCTCCTACGCGTGAGATGAGATGAGATTTTATCTTGGTCACTCTCACACCTAGGACGTTTCAAACGAGAGCAACAAGGACGAAAATAGATGAGATAAAAATCTCAAATCACCGAATAGGGCCCCTGGGGCTAAATATAATTATGATGATGCTCTAATTGGATTTACCTACTCGAGAGTAAGTAGTCAAGAGTCGTGGGAACCTATTGAACTTTGAGGGTTATCTAGATTATTCTAGATTACTAGAAGGAAAAAAGTTCAAGGAATGATACCGTTTCACTGGTGGGGAAGCGTCCACAGCCTTTCACGTGTGTAAAAAAATTAAGCTGGTTTCAATAAACAGTCTGATAGACAATTACGTTAAAGTGTCATGTCAAGTCATTAATCAACTAAAAAGTGTATCCAGAAGAATTTTAGAATTACATTGAGTAAACTTTAAATAAATTAGCACTAATTATCACCTACATATTATGTCCATTATGCTTGCTCTTTTAGTTCTTTGCACAAAAATGAAGAAAAGTTGATGATGACTGCATTTTTTTGGTAGTAGCCATATGGTGTAATAGGGAATTTTGTGTACTCACTCAGGGAACATGAGCGTGACCATAGGTCTGAGATCGTAGTAGTATGCTGCCAAGAAGTTGCAGACCACCGACACGGTGAAGAGCCCCGCCAGCACCTTCAGCGCCAGGCGGGGGCTCCGGCCCAGGGCCAGCGTGAGGACAGCTGACACTAGGTAAAGCTGCATGTCCACTGCTAGGAACCTGGAAGATGACAATTTTTTTTAAAAAAAATTCCCAAATAAAGACCAAGAGGGTAATGTTTTGGAGTACAAGTATATTTATAGTCATCTTTACAGTCTTTTCAGTCCCACTTCAGAGACACCGACCTATCCTACATCGAGGGACGAGGGTGAGTGAGCCGTTATCCACCACGCTGGTTCAGTGGGGGTTGGTGGATGTCACGTGTTAATTGAATGATTATTTGAAGGACATGTCAGTTTCCTCGCGATGTTTTCCTTAACCGTGAGAGCACGACTTAAGAACCCCAAATTTGTCATTAAGGCCCGTCGTAGAGAAATGAAGAGAAGTGGACGTTTGCCCCACATATTTTCTAACCTACATTAAAGGAAGATCGGACAAACGTTTTATCAATTATGAACTAACTATACATTATTTAAGCTTAACAAAATTTTGAGAGAGACAATGGCACTAATCAATATTAATATGTGATAATTACAATTTTTGTTTAAGTAATCATTTTTATAAGTCTTCATCAAATATTTTATTTCAATGATAAAGGTAGGCCAAAAAAATGGTTTATTAATAGTTCACAGGTAAGCTAAACTATTTAGATAAATAAGTACCTATCTTATAATAAAAATTAAATAACAAAAACAAACTATAAGATCAAAAGAAAAAAAAAAGTAGTTATGCAAATAACTTTATGCTTGTTATGGGTTTACAAACTAATTAGCCAAATGACTAATGCACAAAAAAAATTGGCGGAATCTCCGTAACCATAATGTATTCGTGCGTCGTCCTTCCACCGGCCTCGCGTCAGCTGATCGGATGTTTATTAGTGATTCGTGACAAACCAGTTCTGTTTGAAAGATTGGTTATATTTATGGGCAATCTAATAGACCCATGTTGCAAGGTTACGAAGTTCGCAAAGAAAACCCTGCGAGGCGTCGAGAAACTTTTTCTAAGTTAGAAAACACAGCGTTTGTGCATCTAAGGCAGGTAAACTAAATTGGACCTTGCCCTAAAACTGGCGGTACCGTAGTTTTTACGTTTTGAAAAAGCGCTTACTTTAATATTTGGTATTTTGGACATAATTAGTAAAAAAAACTTAAAAGCTAAGAAGCTAGGAAGAGAAATAAATATTCATTGGGTAGGTATTTAACATCCCTAAAAATAAAAATAGGCATTATTAATTAATTTTTAGTTTAATTATCAAAGTGAATATTTTTTAAAACGCAAGGTTATTTGTGTTTAATGTGTGTAAAGATTGCAATGATAACACTAATGTGTGTCATTAATCTTATATTAGTTAGTTAAGTAAGTATTTAAATATTGTAAATATTGTATTGTATTGTTATTGTATTGTAATTCCTCATAGTAAAGTTAATATTTCCTAGTAGGTAAGCAGTAGGAGTCACGCAATAATTCCATGTATTATATTCCATATATTCTTATTTATTTAAAACACAGTTATGGAATAAATTAGCTAAAATAAATACCTACATAGTCTCAGATCAATCTAGAGGAAAAGATGGAACACTGTCTCGCTGAAGCCACTTCTTTTTCAATATGTGTGCGTGGTAATGTTATCATGAAAAACATTTACAATTGCACGAAAACCAATACTAATTCCCAAACTGTACGTTAGCCATTTCCGTTCCAATATACAACCTTAGGAGATTTAATATTTTAAAACTGCACAAAATTGACTTGTAAAAAATGCAGTTTTTAAAAAGAACCTCAAAATGTAGTCCTTCCTGGCCACGCTTTTATAATGCACTATGTATATTAAATAATAATAATATTAAAGTACACGAAATTATACCATAAACCAATGCACATAATGTCGAGGTAAGAATGACCAAGCGAGTAGCGTAGTTTTTTTGCGTCAATGTGTGAGTGTTGTGTACCTATATATCATACGCCGTGCGCCATTTTATTCTCTAGGTTGATCTGAGCTACATGGTAAAAAGATTACTGCAAAATCTCATAAAATTCTGTGTAATTTCTAGGCATCAGCGGCCTTGGAATTGTAGACGACTTCTGCCCGTAGCGATCGAAAACACATACTTCTAATTTTAAAACTCTGACACTACATTAAAACATATACATACGTATAGATAAATTAACTATTAAATACAAGACCAAGGAGTTATTCTCTGGAACTACGAAGTACTCCGGTTTTGACTAAGTAATTACTAAAAATGTAAATTGGGCATTTTACGCATAATCAACCTACTTGCTAAATAAATAACAGTCAATCTTGAAATAAAAAATAACTTGAACTAGATTTCCATAAATTTAAATGCAACAACTACCTATTGTGAAAGTATCGGTCCTTCTTTGCAATACGGGTCCTTTCGCAAGATAACTAGAAGACCCAATATTGGCGCAACGTTGTCGTTCTGCTCAATGTCACATGAGAAACCATAGAAAGTCTAGTTGGTTCGTTCGGTGACCATCTAGAAAGACCGGCCCAATTTAACGATCAAAAGATAAAAAAGAATTCAGCTCAATATCGTGGAGCGCTGGTTTGTAATACTATTTAACACTATCAATGAAATTTCAATCGATCTGTGATGCGATTCATATTATATGTCCCTGGACATTTAGGGATAAGTAATGACGAAAAGGAGGCAAAGGAGGAGGCCTTTAAATCCCTAGGTCAAACAGACCTAGGGATGTTAACCAAGGAACAGATATTAGTTTAAAAATATTTTTAGTTTAAGAGTTCAGCACTAGTTTCTTAAGTTTAAATTCATTGTGATCTAGATCTGAATAAAAGGCTATATTATTATTATTAATGACGAAAAGACTAAGGCAGATGGTATAGTTAGAGAGAGGCCTATGAGAAAGAATTTGTACCTATATCCATGGTATAATACCCAATAATTATACTCCGCCAGGTGTAGCGTTCCGAGTCAAAAATGGTCACATGGGCAAAACGCAGTGACGTCAAGCGATGCATCGCAACATCGAAATAAGTCATTTACAACAAGAACAAAAGACGATGACGATGATGAGTGACGTCATCAGGTGTTGGCTCCCGGAACACTAGACCTTGTTTTTTGGTTCATGCCTAAACCAATACCAGTAGTGGGGATAAAAGAGAAGCTATGGACATTGATGGTGTCAGAAGATCACAAGTATAAAATATAATAGTTCAAGGCTTACCATGTGTGAATGAGGCACTTGACGTCAGGACGCACCAGGTTGTTGATGAACAGCAGCTGCGTCCACCACTTGTCCCTGGAACATGCTTTTATATAGTTTTCAAGCGATCGACATCACAATCCCGGTCAGGATCGACTTCACGTACTTAACAGGGGCTTAGATAGTTCTAGTTGAAGGTTCTTGGTTAAGACACACATCAAGGACGCATAAAATACAATGGAGTTATCCAGGTTTTTGGTTTGAAAAGGGTTTGACGCAGCTGAAGATAGGCTTTTCTTAAAACACTAAAAAACAACTATTTTGTACGATTTTTCGCCTTGATGATTTTACTTGATTCGATTTGCATTGTAAATCAACTAATGCTCACATAGATAAATGAAGGATTATTGACAGTCAATAACGTTATTACAAACCTGCATCGGTTGCACTCCCCGCCGACAAGCGGTGCCCACAATGGCCCGTCTGAGAAGTGCACCCACCACGTGGCTGCCACGCCCAGCACGAATAGATACACGGGCAGGATCCTGCATCATACAGGGGACACGTTAGCAAGGTAAGATCTAACCCAAGAACAAGTAACATGGTGCACCCCATGTCTTTCACTTGTTTATCCTTCACTCATTGTCATCCAGCGCTCGTAAAAAAACCGGTTCTTTCCCTGATTGTAATCACTGAAGCCTACTGGAAACAGTAAAATCTGTCATGCCCACTGATCCCTAATGCAGTAGGTACATTAAAAAATGGTTAAAAATTAAAAAAAGTCTGACAAAAAATCTTCTTCATCCCCACCATTATAAAGTTTAGTAAGGAGGGACTAGCGGGAACAGTCGAGGAGAAGTCAATTCTCGCTCTAGTCTTGTCTCAGCGAGATTACAGCAGTACACAGGGACCGCGGAAGTACGCCCTACCGGGAAGGGCAAACCTCTTTGCTCGCCACTCTTCCTTTAATCGTAGTCCCCGGTGTAGTAGTTATCAGATGGTAAAATTGAAGCCCTCCGTTTGATTTTAGGGGCATTTGGCCCCCTCTGGTGCTACTTCCGGTAGCTCCATTGCAGTACAGCCTGCGTAAGTCAACTGTCAGCCGAATGTCAAGTACGAGACCTCGGTCAGTTAACTACCGGCAAAACGTATGAATCCTTTCCAAAATTAGTTATCTTTCCATCTCGCGTCATAAATCTCACCAAAGTCAAGGATGGTAGAATCAAAATAATTTTATGCTACTGTAGTATTTTTATTAGTGTGGGTTGTTATTAAATAGCAATAAAAGCTATAAAAAATTTGCATAAAAACTATTAAGGAAGAATTACAATATTTACCTAAATTGATTTATTGTCAAAGCATAGAATTATTGAACTATATTTAAAACGGACATTAAGTTAACGGAATTTTTATTCGGGAAATGGGCATAGTATGCGGTAGGAAGTATGCAGCCGCGCCGACAGTAGTAGGTGGCATGCGGCACTCTTTCAAAAACGTATGGGTTTCATTTGACTGCCTCAGTGGCTCAGTTAGTAGTGAACCCTGCCTTCTGAGCTTGGGGGCATGGGTTCGATTCCCACCTAAGGCAAATATTTTTGTGCTGAAGATTTGTGATTGTTTTATTTCTGGGTGTTAATATCTATTTAAGTATGTTTTAAAAATATGATTACATGTATGTATATCAGTATCTGGCAACCATGGTACAAGCTTTGCTTAGTTTGGGGTCAGACGACCGTGTCCATAAAATCACACCGACGCGGCGAACTGCATAGTGATACTTTACAGGTAAAGATGCAGTTAAAGCGAAATCGCTATGTTACCGCGGTTCGCTGCGTCAGTGTGGAATCAGTGTTTACTCTTAAAACAAAGAAAACCAAACTTTTTTTTTCTAAAAGAGTTTGCACCGGTAGTGACGTCATTACCTAGTGAGGCGGTGTACGACGCACTTGGGCAGCATGTGCAGCCCGAGCTTGCGTTTAGGGCTTCCATCGGCGTGCAGCAACAGGTTGTATGCCAGAAGGAAGCTCGAAGCCATGATGAAGGTTTGCACTATGGACGTGCCGTTTTGGAAGTACGCTGACATTGGGTGGTGGCTTGCCTAGAACGTAATAAATGTTAGAATTTCTATTTCAAAAATTATAGTTAACTCTTCAATTCTTAATATCGGAGGCCAGGACACGGTAGTTAAGTTAGTTATTACTTATTAACTAGTAAGATGAGCTAATTTTCAGATACAATTGTCTACACAAAAGTGTAATTTGGTAGTATAAAAAGCTATTACATTTTTAACTTTTATTTCTTACCTTTTCCAGGAACAAGGGGTTGTGGACGTATGTGAGATGGTACGCCAATACGGTGTGCGCTAGCATGATCAGAATCAAGGTCAGTGCTCTGAAACAATGAAAACAATTTTAAAACCTACCTGCTTAGACTGAAATCTTCATAATTTTGATAGATTAAAAACTAGAGCCATATTTATCTGAGTCTGATCGCAGGTGACGCATTTAGCTTCCGGTGATTTTTTGGATCAGACCTGCTACTCAATCCCAGATAGCATTTTAACTCCGGTAATCAACAAATCAAACCTTTTTGGTTTTTGAATGAGAACTACCACTATTTGACAGCAGAGGGCGCTTTAATTCAAGTAGACAAGAAATCAAACCTTTTTGGTTTTTGAATTAGAATTTAGAACTACCGCTATTCGACACCAGATGGCACTTTATTTCCGGTACTTGGAGCCTCCATAGTCTGAGCCTCTTAGGTTTTAGTTCTAACCTTAGAGTTCTAGCATATAAAATTATCTATGGCTTTAGTTTGAAAGTTTTTGGCGCGAGTTTAAAAAGCTAAATTACAAAATTGAACGTAATTTTGTTAGGTGATGTTCCTAAATCAATTTTTCCAAAACTTTTTTGTAGAAAACAAAAAACTTAATATGTTTAGGTATTTTTAACCTTCTCGTTTAAACTAAGTAAGTTTTTTACACGATAAACAAATTAAAAGGTACTCAAGTTTCAAACTCACTTCATCCCCTGCACAGGCTTGAGCGCGGCGAGGCGCGGGTCCCCGTCCGCATAGTTGGCGGTCAGCCGGCCCCAGTTCACTCGCAGCGACCACGTGATCAGGTATTTGTTCGCTGAAATAACAAACAACAATGAAACAAGGGGGCTTTTTGTTCTTTTTTTTTTTTCTTTCTTTTGGCTTTGCGTGGATGACGCATTGGCCATATAGGGGGCACAAGTTTTGATGCCTAATGCCTATGGCAGGTAAAACATGACTACTTTTAGGCCACATTTCATGTTATTATTCTAAGACCTTTTTATGCTTTGTCAATTTATTCACCCTTATGTGTTATGCAAATAAATATACATTCAATACAAAAACTCTTTATTGACACCAAATACAAAATAAGTAAATCTAAACTAAACACTCAAGAATATAGGCGCTATATATAAATTTTTTATATTTTTTATAATACTTATATGAGTACAAAAATATATTATACATAATTAAATACATAGTGTATTATTATTATTTGATAGTTACAAAAACTTATTTTGTTTTCGTTTTGCTCCATACATCAATGTACCGCACACCTAACGGAAACGGGAACTAGACTAAATGTATGGAGCCAAACGAAAACGAAAAAGGTTTTCGTTAACTATCAAAACTCGCGGTAAGCGGCAGGGAAAAAGTAATAATAACTACAAAATTGTAATGCACTATGGGGGGAAGCAGATGTCCCGATAATCGTAAAATTTAGTTTTGCGCCTCTTTCCAGGCAAAATTATGCAAAAAATGGAAAGCTTTTTGTACATTTGTTTATTAATTTTGTTTGCCAATCATCATGAAATTTAAGATACACGTCAGGGGTACAGAAAAGAACATACTTAATTACTTTTTAACTCTAAAACATTAACGGTTCTAGTGGGACCGCTGGTGAAACTGCGAGGGGCAGCTAGTTTATAGTAAAACACCACCCGTGTTTATAGTTTTAACGTTTAGTCCAGGAGGGTTCCTGGACTAAACGTTAAAACTAAAAACTTTTCTGGACATAAACTGTTATCCCATAAAAAAAACGGTTTTTAAAGAATAGCGGATGAAACCGCATAACACAGCAAGTTCGCAGTATTATTTTTTTAGCAAGCTATACATTTTAATAAACTTATCTGCAAGTTACTGTTATAAGCTACTCGTGAAGGTTATTAGCCTCTGGTTATAAACATATCTACAAGTTATTTTTAATCATATGAATCATCGTTATTGGAAATCACTCAAACAGAGCTCTATACAAAGTTTAAGAAGGATCATCAACAGCGAGGTAGATAAATTTTCCATAGCATTCATCTAAGTACTAACTCATTTATACCTACCTACCTTATTGACGAACAAAAAGTAAGTGTAAACACTTTAATTAATTATTCAAAGAAAAACATTAGATTTATTAAGCAACCTACCTACCTTTTTTTACCTACCTACAAGTTTAATCAAGACAATCATAGTCATTAAATTCATTGAAAACGAATATGTCAATAAAATCATTTAAAATATATTTAAGTCAAATAAGTAATCTGGGCCCTATGTAATAGGGAGTATTCTGTGGTAATCTGTATCCTTCTCTTTACTTCATCTGTCTTAGCCACTTGCAAAGGATACCGATTTCAATTCACGCAGGGATAAATAACTCAGTGTTTTAAAAGTTAAGCGCGCATTACAATTGCATGTTAACTTAACGTGGTAGTGTCCCAGAGATTATAAATTGGATTAGAGAAATAAATTGGATGGATATCTGTCAAATTGTCATTTAAGCATCCAAACTTAGCACGGTAACTCACCTAGCGTACTGCAAATTGGATAATGTATTTACCGCATAATTATACTTGTTATGTTATGTTAACTCAAGGTTTGCTTCTAACTCTTGGTGGCGCTAGACTATTTATCAGTTTACCCTCTAACATATCGTCACGCCTTTCCCCCGAGAGGGCTGGCAGAGGTGTAATACAATACCTACACTTCGCCGGACGATATTCAGCCCCAAAGGTGACAGAGGGCGGGCCTGTCGCCATTCATCGGGCTCCAGTCATGTAGCAGATGACATACAATACGCACAAATGTTCACACAATGAATGAATTGGTGAGTGTCGTCGGCTGGGTTTGAACCCGCGACCTAGTTGGCTTGGCCAACTAGGTCATCAGCGCTCTGAAGAATAGTTTATAGATAACCCGAGCTTCTGCGAGTGACCTCTACCGAGTTAATTGACGCCTGCGTATCCTTTTCTTCAATTGGTCACCCCTAAAATCAAGCCCGGGCCAAGTTGGCCTTAGGGAAAATCCGCCTTTACATAATTGCATGCGGTAAAATCACACGCTGTCATTTCCAAGTTAGAACTTACTTCGTTATTGATTCATCAAAAAATCATAAAAGCGATGATGGCCTAGTTGGAGAAGAACCGCCTCTCAAGCAAGAGAGAGAGGGGTTTAAACCCAGCCGACGGCACGCACCAATTTGTTCATTGTGTGAACACATGTACGTGTTAAATATGTCATCTGCTTTAAGACTGGAGCCCGGTGTATGGTGACAGGCTAGCCCCCTCTCACATTTGGGATTGAATATAGTCCGGCGAAGAGGTGTGTTACACCTCTGCCAGCCCCCTCGGGGGAAAGGCGTGACGATATGTTATGATTCATCAATACATTTATCTGCTCTTTATTGTTCCATGAAGGAATACAGATACCTGCAACACAAGCTCTGCTTAGTGTAGGTTCTGTGGACCAACCTACTCGTTACAATAAGCCTAACATGTACTTTGAAGCTTTAATGTACATAGATACTGTTAGCTACCTTCTATAAGTGTATAATTATACCTTAAATAATTTATATTTTTCTTATGTGATCTATGTGACTATTTTTTTCTATGTGACTTATGTGGCTTATATCTATGCAATAAAAGATTATTATTATTATTATTAGTACAGTCTTTTACGTCCCACTGCAGGAACAAGGACCTGCCCTACATTGAAGGTGATTGAGCCGTTATCTGCCACGCTAGTTCAATGCCGGTTGGTGGATGTCTCAAGTCTTGTCAGAAGCCTTTGGGCGGTCCAAAATTTAGATACCAGCTAGCTATAGTAAGCTAGTTTGTTGTTCTGTAGTTAAATATTGACGAATATTTGAAGGACACTGACATTGATTTTATATAATATTTTTACTTTGACATTAATCCAACCTAAATTCCTAATTATTTTATCTTCTGCATTGTATAAACTTTTATAAATATTGCAAATCAAGCGGTTAAACCATGGCGAACTAATTTTATTAATTAGAACTGTCTGTAACCTACCCATGATTTGCAAAATAAAATTTTGATTTGATTAGTTTTTAACATAGATAAACCGTTGATGGATGATAAACAAAATTGCTCCTAAAACACGACTCACCAGCGCGGGCAGAGGGCGAGGTAGCACTGCACACTTGCGATTGGCCGATCGTTTGGATGACGCAATCTGAGCTATGAATATAGTGATTGACACGACGACTAACAAACAAAATAATATATCGATAAAATTGAATACCTCCTTTCGTGTTCATAATTTACGACATCAAATTAATAACAAATAGTAAGATGAAAAACCTAGACAATACAATTTAAGTATTTACTTCGTCTGATCTGTTAAGAAATGAAATAATCTTAAAGACCAGCTACAATATAAACGTGAGAGTTATAGAGTGCGCGCGCGGCTACCTCTCGCTTAGCACTCGCCTTAAAAAAGACCGCCGAATGCGGTGAAACTATAGTCGGAATAACTGACTTAATACGTACGTAAGTAATTCCCGTATTATAACATTTAACATCATTAAATCATAATGTGAGAAAACCACGGCATTTTCCATAATACATTTACATACATAATATTTTTTGAAATCAAAATTGAATATCGATAAGTTATACCGATATACATCGGTAGTCTGAGGGTATAACACTAATTCCTCGCGAGCGATAAACTGGAGGGGTAAAACGAGACAGAGTGATACAAGAGAACACATGACAGAACAGGATGGAACGAAAGACATCAACGCGTTCCTTTTTGTTTTTTTTTAATGTTCGTTTCAAATTCCGAAAATAATTTACTAAGTTTTCTTTAATTACTGTACGAAAATAACTTCCTTGTGGAACGATATGCCATCCTTTCCACAGCCGGGTGTCTTACTATGCTTTCCAAAAAGTTTGATTGCACAGTAACTCATTTTTAGATATTTTTTTTGCTTGTTTTCTTCCGCAACTTCTCCGCCGAAAGCCAAAACCAAACTGACGTACTCGCAGTAGCAAACAGTGGATTTCAACTATTCATTTTCGCACGAGGGGAAACTGTGTCATAAGTCAACAGGTTTCATAGTCATTGGTTTTTAATAAGTCGAGTATCTTAAGGCGTTCCTATTCGAGCCATATTTTCTACAATACTGGCAATATTGCAGACATCACCGGCCATCACCAGCCATGCTAAAAATGTATGACCAAATCGTCGCGCCATACTCAAAATATTGCCGAACCACACTCAAAATATTGCTGGGCCAGTGTTGCAGTAAAATATAGCCTGCGTAGAAGCACCCTTAGAGTTATAAGCCGCCTGAAGGCCTCTGGCATGGCTAGGCAGTGGTCGTAATGGGAGAAACAACAAGGACCTACAATTTTTTGCAAATTTTACAAATTTACAAATTTTGGGGGCTGAGCTACCCACGTCCGTAGGAGTGTACTCCATTCTGATTCCCTACACGTGGTCCCCGGGTAGTGCTAACCGGGTAGCAAACTCTGGTGGGAGGCTTCGGCCGTGGCTAGTTACCACCCACCGGACCAAGCCAGGCCATGAAATGACCTAGTCGTGTTTCGGGATGTAGTCCGGTGTAACCGTTCCGAAGACGGGTCTGAGCAGTAGCGCGCTTGTAGCTCCTCACTCAACTGCCGTCTTTGTACTTCTTCACTCTACAAAACTTCAATGCTAGAGTGAATAAGTACCCTATAGGTCGTCGTGCTCCATCTTAGACCACAACGTCGCTTAACATCAGGCGAGTTGGTGGTCAAACGTCGACCTATTTTACATTAAAAAAAAAAAAAACAATTTAGCGCATCAATTGAACCACGGTTGTGCTCAGTTGTAAATGCTACCCGCGTTCATTAGGGCCGCGGATAAGACTGGCCCTACTCATAAAACCGTAAGTCGTTTAACTTCGATGTTCTTAACGAACACTATTCTAACTTTATACGCTACCAGCTATCAAATCTACTTACAAAGCTAGAAACATTTTGGTTAGTTTCCGCTGGCTATCCTGAGTTTTTGCCCCGCTGGGGCAAAAAAATCCTTTTTTTTTCTTTTTGGTACCCAGCGGGAAGTAAAGTCGAAAGTAAACTTTATGCACAGCTTTATGAAGGTAGATAAGATTTTAGGTTTGATGGGGGCGGGCTTGACTTAGTTGAGGGTAACCTTTATCAAGGTACACACAAAATCACTAAAAAAGGGCATGTTTTATCATTCTAGAGTGTAAGTTCGATCCTTTTGGGGATTGCTTGAGCCCCTCAACCCTCATGGGCCCTCATACGCCTGTGCTCAGCCATACGTCTACTATGCCTAAATTTGCAACAAGGTGAGGGTCGCCATCGGTTACCGCCCGATTAGTCGCGAAATTCTACTGTCAAGGCAGACCGCCTGATTAACACTAAACTAGATCATTAATGTTTCATTACCAATTTTACTGGGTCTAGGTTCAATTATATTAACATCTAAGTAAAAAATTCATGAGTTTTTCAATGACATATCTATATGTATTTAGGGATCCGTGGTAAAACGTAATCTCCCTAAGGTATGTAAAAATAACTCTTATCTTCTTGCTCTGGGATCAAACTCGCTACCTCATGGATTGGGAGGCGAGCCTTCTCCCAACTAGGCTGTTGTAACGAGTCAGACGAGCTTTCGTTAACATTCACAAATATCCGAATTGTACTTAACTTGATTAACTAATCAGAAATATTATTAACTTATTGAACAGCTAATTGAATAATTACTATTGATATTTAATTAAATTCTAAGTAGGTATTTATATTAACCAAACAGAATTTAAAGTTTAAACAATAATTTATGTGTTAAAATAGAATAAATGAAAATACTTTCAACATAAATGGAATTAAAAAGACAAGATAATACGAGATCAAGCACAATTCATTTAATGTTTTACAAATAAATAAATATAAATTAACAGCCAAGATTGTTTGTTTAATAGAGTCCCAAATTGAAGACCGCAAACTATGTTATTTTATTCATTTCAAAAGTAAAATTTATGATGTCGCTTGAAAGCTTTAAAGATAAACAACCGAGTTTTTGTGAAAACATTTGGGTTTACCTACCTGGCATGTTTCAAGTGGGACACTCGAAGCAAATATGCGACTCGGCATACTTAACCGATTTGGCGACATGGCGCCTAATTAAAAGGTGCCGCCAGGCACATTTTATGCTCCACCGACACGTTTTTGTGCCAGCTGGCATGCCACCAGGCACAATTTGTGCTAGTCCGACACGTTTTAATTACCCGACACGTTTCAAGTGGTTGAATACAATAAAACCAAAGGCCGCGAGGGCTCGTGATGATTCTTAGCTCGTCCTTTCTGAGAGTAAGTTGCGTGGTCCGATTCTCACCATTTCACGATTTACCAAATAAATCTCTGCTCATCCGGTTATTCATTTAATTGGATTTTTCAAGGTTTAATAGTAGGTCTTACAGAGATTTGATTGTTAGAGGCAATCAGGGTAGTGGGAAACTGGGGTCTTTTGATTTGGTAGTGAATCGAGAATCTGACCAAGTATACACTCCAGTCTTTTAACTGTTCATTGATAGAACAAGCCACCTGGTGCTTGTTCGGTTTTATTGCAGTGACGATGTGGTCGTTATCCTGGCTAACAAAGGTCCAGCACTGTGATAATCCTATCCCTGGGTTTTATAGTTAGGTTCAGAAGTTGAGACGCTTCTGGAAAGGAGGTTCTTTATCCACTTAAATGTGGAACCTTCTCGTTCAGGTCTCCGTTTGGGTACATGGTTGCCTCTTGTCTGGTTAGTGATTAGTAGATTGACTTCATCGATCTGCCCTATCATGTCCTGGGACAACTAACCTGGGAGTGTAATCATGGATCGAAACGCCCCATGGCGGTGTAGGGTGAATGTCTGTTGAGGTCGGGCGCTATGGCCAAAAACAGAGGTTCGTAGGGATGTTAGGGGCTGAAGGTTCGAAGGAGTTTGCCACTCCAGACTTATAGTGGGTTATTGTAGTTGGCAGAGTAACTTGAGCGTGGGAGAAATGCCATACTTAGAGGGGCTGGGGTAACAAGATGAGATATTCTATCTCAGGGGGTAGTGGGATATAGCTTTTAGACTAGGGACGTCATTTACGTGTAGGTCTCTGTAGGTAATCACTTTTCATTCATGTGATGTCGAAACCCATCACCAAAATCTTGAGAAATTTAGTAGGTCTGTGGGAATAGGAAATAAATAATAAAATCTAAAAGTTAGGCGAGGTTTGAATTGTCGCGATACGTTTTTGAGTTAGGAAAGATGTGGTAAACGTTTACTAAACGCTTAGTAGTTAAAAACTCTACAAATTTGCTTAAAGATGGCTTAATTTAGTAGAAATATTTAAAAGTAACAATGTAAAATCAATCTAAAATTCAGTATGAAATTTAACGTTGTTATCTTATTTCTGTAGGCTCCTAAATTTCGGTTATTTAAGGAGATTTTGTTAATAGTACGGACTTTAATTTGTATCAAACATTAGGTTAATAATAAATCGATAGAAAAACGAAAGTTTAGTTAAGATTTCTACTTAACAAATATAGTCTAATAGGAATAAATCTATGATCTTCAATCATTTAAGTTTTTAGAAAAGTTTGAGACTTCTAGCGACAATGTAGAATCAAACTAAGATTCAAAGTTGCCATTTTGTTTTGTATGTTCTTGAACTCATGATATTTAAGGAGATTTTGACGAACTTCAATTCTATCTCAATTAAATAATAAAGTCGATAGAAAGACGTAAAGTTATTTGTTTGTAAATTCATACAAGATATTCAATTTTATTGAAATTATTTTATGCCTACTTCACTCTGTTGCAGAAATTTAATGTTCAAAGATAAATAATATTTTCTAAACATAATGGGTCATAAAATAAGATTACCATTTGTTTGAAGGAGTTTATTAGTTGATTATAATAACGTCATTCGAATTGAAAGGCGTAATCAATCAGATTAATTTTGAATTTATTTTAAAAAGGTCAATAAGAACATTGATTTTCATTTTTTTATATTTAAAAGGAAAGTATCATAAGGGTAAAAGTCCTTTATTTGTTTCTGCAGAAGGTCTATTATTGAAATGGACGCTTGATAAATTAAATGTACGAGAATTTAAAAGAAATATTAAAGAGTTGTAAAATGTTTATCTGAACGCAATAGTTCTAAAGCATTTTAGATCAAATAGAGATCACCTAAGTTTGTGAATAAAATAAGACAAGCTTATATTAAAAATCTACCAAAAATAAATGGTATCCATCTTCATAGACTTGATTAAAATAATCATTGGAATATAATATAAAACAGTTCTGGTTTGTAGAATCTATATAAGGTCAAGCAAAGCAGTACCTTGTTAGTGCCCTTCCTATAGAAAGGCGGGAATCTGACACTTCAAATTAGCTTTTACTTTCTAGAACTTGTTGAATTCAAATTGTCTCCCAAAAAGGCGAAACATATTTGTATTCTCACCTCATACTAAGATAAATAATTCAATCTTCGAATTTTTAATACAGTTTGTCTGATTTTATTGTTAGAATAAATTATTCACATTTTTGTTCGAATATGCAGAAATTCTCAAAGTAATAAAGCATTGTAAGATTGAAGTGTAAATTCATTTTAAATTATTAAATTCTTTATTTTTCAGTAGGATAGGGATTAGAGGTAGGACGGGGTAGTTCCTATAGAGACTCTCTCGAATTCGAAAGATCGGATTCGGTAGATTCTCGCAATTAAAACAGGGGTTTTGCTAAAAAATTATGTCCTCTCTGTCTTTTAGTATACTTGTGACGTATAATTAGTAAATACGACGATAAGATGTCATATTTACGAATATTATTACAGGATGTCACTTTGGGGGTCCCCTTATGTATTAAATTACATAATAGAAGGAGGACGAAAGTCCAAGTCTGGATGTCGATTTTGACTAGCTAGTGCGGGGAGGGGCACTACTCATTGCCTTCAACAAATTATGTATTTTAATATCTTAATTTTTTAATACCTAAAACTCTAAATAACTGAAATAAAAAAATAAAATCTTATTAGAAAAATCTTAAATTCTCATTAGAAAATTCCCTACGAAATCGAAAGTTCTTGAATGAAATAGAATTTGCGGAGTTAAAACCAGTAGACACGTACACCATATAAGAATATTTTTTAAAGTTATTTGATTCAGGAATACTTATGAGAGGTTGTTATAGATTTACAGTATAGGTTACGAATTTAATAATTATAATTTTTAAGTTAGAAATAGGTAGATCAATAGAGACTTAATTCGTTCTGTTATATTTCTTATTAGATTCAATAGAAATAAAGTTAAAATAATTGTAGGTAAATTCTTTAAATAGGTATAAGTACATCCCAATTACGTTAACTTGCGGTTAAGACGGATCACAACGAAGGGTTTACATTAGACGAATCACTGGCCAAAACAAAACAAAACTATTAATTTTAAAAGACGAAATGTTGACGAGTTTTTTAGAACATATTAAAATTTCTAGTAAATAATATTTATTTTAAATACGTAGATAGTTAAGTACTATAAAGCCGCGCGGTAGGATATATATATATTTAGGGGGGTGTTACAATTAGATTGTGACATGACCAGGATATGTACAGTTTTTGTTATTTATGTATGTATTAGTTATCAAAGTATTAATTTTATGTAAAACGTTCAGATAGGCGGGTAAAATTTATAAGTGTTGCCGTTATGATGATTTCGAATCAAGCTTTAGAATCAGATATTTTATTTTTAACCTTCTGGAGCTGACGTGGTAGTATGACAGACACCGCATAATCGAAAAACATCTCCAGCATCGGTATTTTTCAAAAGGGGAACCCCGCACTCACAGTACCTTCCTGTCGCGGTCTCGTGCGTGCATTAGTGAGCCGGGTGCTGTCGCAGCACACCCACGCATCGTGTACCGAGGGAGAGTGTCTACGAGTCAACCACGTCAGCGTTAAGGTATGTGTCTACTAAACAACCACGTCAGTTTAATTGTTATACATTCATAGTGTTTCCTAAACAACATATCAGTAACAATGTTTATTTTAGTTTAGTTTGTTTTTTGTGTTTTAGATGGCTCACTCAAGTTATAACCAAGAGGCATGTAGCTCTAAAAGATCGTCGTCTGGAGTTTTTAGAAGTCACGACGAGCAAATCTTACAGTGGTTAGAAGAGGAAAGCGAGCATGAGTTCAACGATATAGACAATGTTGGCGATGACCCAGATATATATTATATACCAGAAATTCAGCACATCGAAGATGATGAAATCAATCAAATCAGTTGAGGCAGAGGATCAAGAAGAACCATGTGCAGAAGAGCAACTTGTTACAGACCGGTCTGAATACCATAAAGGTAAAAATGGGTTTATTTGGAATAAACAAGAGTGCCCCAGAACATCACGAATTGCAGCTCACAATATTGTAAATTGCCAGGCCGGCAAAATGCTTAGAATTTTGAAGGCTATTTCGAATTTTGGTCCAAGCTTATTGACGATTCATTGTTAGAAGGTTTAGTGGCATACACAAATCAAAAACTCAATACATATCGAACCCGGTTCAAACAAAATACTAAGGTGGAACTTTTGGATAAAGATGTTACTGAAATGAAAGCGCCTGCCTGCCTAGAGAGAAGGCCTATTATAGGCCTTCTCTACTACTCGTCGGTATTTAAGTGTAATGACTCCGATCTGCGCATAATATTTGCCACTGATTGTACAGGCCATGAAATATCGATCTGTTCCTCCGAGTGCAAGGAAGCTGTGTTCAATCTGTCCACCAAAAATAAAAAGAGTATCAAAATATCGTTGCTGTGATTGTTCGAAGCCGATTTGCCTACAATGCTCCAAGCCACTTTGTGAAGATTGCCAAAAAAAAAGTGTGATTTTGAAGATGTGATTATTTTTTATTGAACCAATGAATGTTTTTCAATTTAAGGAGTCTAATTAGTATAAGCGTTAACTACAATTTAGGTATAGCATTCATAAAAAAAAAGTCAATGTTGATTATTTTTTTCACTTTAGAGTGTATATATCTGATTTTGAAGGCTGATTCTAGTAATATGAATAAAAATTATTTAAATCTACGTGCACTTTAATTTTGGTATTCTATTACTTTTAAGATACAAGATAAACCGTCAATAAATAGGTAATAATTAATACTATAGGCCTTGTCTTCAAAATAAAAAAGATGTAGGCTGTCAAAATGGTGTCTGGTAGACTACCACGTCAGTGGAATTGTAAAAACTAGCGCACGTCAGTCGCAGAGGGTTAAATAGGGTTCATTTAGTTCCAGTAAAGCAAAACAAAATATGCATTTAAATAAACTTAAGATTACAATGTCTAACATGTGTGTGTCCTTCAACAAAAAAAACCACTTGGTTGTAGTTAATTTGAGCCTGCCACTTTTGAATAGAAATTTATTACCTAAGCGAATAAAAAAAGGTCTACTCTCGAAAGAAGTAATTTTTGTTAGAACTTTAAACAACAGAATAAGCAGTAACAGAGTCTCACGATATGTGAAAATAAATAAGAGTACACTTATTCTCTAATTAAAACATCGGTAATCATTGATAGCGTGATTCAATAACATAATATTTAATTGATGTATAACTGTAATCACTAAATAGGTTTGGACATTAGTTTTATTTTCTTTAGGTTCACTAAATCATTTTAGAGCTTAGTTCACTTTTAAAATTATTTTTACAGTTAAAAGTAGCAGTTTGTATTTTCTAGTTTTTGTTTAGTTCCAAGCTAGATAATTTTTAAACTTTGATCATTTGAATTTAAATTCTGTTATTAATTTTTCTGTGCAGTATTCCTTTTTATTGTGCGTTATGCGACAACAATATCGGTCGGCAAAATTTAGGATTGTGCTTTGGAATGATTTGCATAACATTTATTAGTTACAAAATCAATGTACATTATTTGGTGGTTTCATTCTTAAAAAAAAAAAACAATTTAGGTTTATAAGTTTTATATTTTAATTTCTAAAATTTTAGTAAAAATACAAAGGTTATAAATAAATATGAAACACGATTTACACTTACATTTTACATAGCTAATATAATATGATCAGAAAGACTAGGAATTAGAAATGTGTGACATTAAATCAAAATATATTCAAACTATTAATGTCCACTTTATTTTAAAATTAAATCTTTAATTTTATGTTATCTGGCTTAATTCAATATTGTCATGTTCATTCTAGAATTTACTAAAGCGGTTGTAAAGACAGCCCTAATGACATTCACGCACTTTAACCTCTTCAGTCTAATCACTTTCATCTGTTAACGCTACAATGCATTTAAGACTAAAAACTATGCGTGTGAAGAGCTTGGTCAAAATTGCCTCTTGACGCATTTGAGTACATTTTTTGTTATTGAATAGCACAGAAGTGTACCTTGTTCATTTCAAACGTAACGATGAATGGCATTTTGGGTTATTTGTTTGAGATTAGAGACATGGAAGCGATAAGTCACCACTTGTTAGTTCTATTTTGAGATTTTTTAATAGTGACATTTTATTATGACTGTTCATATTAACTTGAGAATACTTTACATGAACTTTGAAATAAATACTAATGGTTAACACAGTATGGAAAAATAGGTATCATTTAAATTGACAGTTGATTCGAAGTGGAGTAGGAAGTTTCAAACAGTAGGTAGGAAGATCGAATTATTTTAAAGTAGGTTTAATATAGGTTTAATAATAATGTACCCGGAAGTCTAAAGCTAACGGGACAATTTGTTGTCGAGTGAAATGGATTCGAGTAATTGGGATGTACTTATTTACAAGTTAGTTTTATTATTCTGCTTAATGATTATTGCGTTAGGTATTCGAAAGTAGTTCAAAGTGTTCAAGTAGTCCAAAATGTTTAAATTTTAACAGAACCATTCACAGAAAAGTCTCGCGGAATGTTCAATACAACTCATTTAACACGTTATTATGAAGAAAGAGTGTAATTAATTAATGAGAACCAGGATCGGGAACAGTAAAACTAAGGCGATAGAAAAAAAAAATATTGAACTAAGTTGTAGATTTTGCTACCATAGAAATTTAAGATTAAACTGCTGCAGTATTGTACCATGTAAATTCAGTATAATTAGTTGTAATATTGTAAACGTAAAAGAAAGGAAAACATGTAGTAGTAGTCCAGCAATTCCTTTAAACAGAGATGACATTTGTTATATTTTCCAGAGTAGTTTAGTGTAGTTTTTAGTTAAATACCAAGATTAATTGTTGTAGTACATTATCGTTATTGTTATTGAATTGTATGTATATTTGTGAGTTAAGAATATTACACATAATTATAATTATCTGAAAAAAAAAATACTAAAAAAATATAAAAAGAAAAAAAAAATTAATAAAAAAAAAAAGAAAAAAAAAGATGCTAAAAAAATATAAAAAAAAAAAGAAAAAAAAAAACAAAAAAAAAAGAAAAAAAAAACAAAAAAAAATGAAAAAAAAAGTAGAAAAAAAGATGCTAAAAAAAGTAATTAATATAAATATAATAAAAAAAAACAAAAGAAAGAAAATAAAAAAAAAAAAAAAGAAAAGAAATTAGAATTTAGTGTTACTATTTAGAATTAAGGAATTAAAACACAAAACAAGGTGTTTTATATTATGAGCTTTTCTTATGTATGTGTACCTACTCCGTTGATATCACAAAATGTTGATACTAACTACCATCTACCTACCAAACCTACTTGATTATATGCGTTTTAATAGATATATTTATTTGTCAGTGAAGAGACAAAAGAAAAGGCATTTGGACGACAGAACACAATCATCAACCCAAAATGAGAAAAATAAATATTGAAGAAGATACAGACTCAACATACTTAGAGATAAGACATACTTTACATACTTAATTGAACACTGGTAATAACAATTGACTATTCGAATAAATTACATGTTAAAATATTTTGTAGCACGAATGTTACTCAGGCACTTGGACAATATTTCGGTGTAAGATTTGGTAAAATAATCTTTTTCATTTGAATAAAAAAAAACACCAGTTATTAGTAATACATAATTATTATGTTATAGTCATAACTTAATCATCAATATTTCAGAATAAGTGAAAAAAAAAATGTATATATGTTTAAATTACTAGTTTTTCGATCTTGACCAAATATACAAAGATTCTTGTAAGTCCTGTAATCATACTAAACTCAAATGTCACATATGTATAAGTCTATGGTAGCAAACTATTTACATTAGTTCTAAGTATTAATAAAAATAAAAATAAAAAGGTTTCTTAATTATCGAATAATACAAATTCGATTTTAATACTTGTCATTGAGAAAATATTCTTACGCCGAGTGTTTTGACTGTTTTTGAAACACAATTATTTTAAGCTTAATAACGTATCGTATTTAGTATAATAAAAAAATTACACTCTCTGTTCATATTTTGTGGAGTCTGCTTTTTGCTTCATATAAAAAAAAAAATTACAAACAAAAATAAATAATACTTAATACATTAAATTCCAAACGCAACGCATAACTGTAATATAATTTACTTTCGCTTTTACAACGAAGGGTGAGAAACGGTCAAAACGAAACACATTGTTCCTAGCGAAAAACATGTGTTGAATAAAATTAGCGACCACCATTAAAATAGTCCTTATGCAGTTTGGTAGTAAAACAAAACTGGACAAAGAGAGAGTTATTCGTGGGTTCAGTTTTGTAAAGCGATAAAGTTCTCTTATTCTAGAAGTTTTGTTAGAAGTTTCATACGTTGATTTTAAATATGTTATAAAATTATAAATGGTTAATAACAAGACTAATTTATTAATTCTAAGGTTCATGCTTATTAAATTCACTCATGTATCTTCAATCTTGATCGGTAATTAGAATTATAAAATACTAAATTCGAAGGATCGTAAAGGGCTGGAAAACTAGTAATTGTATTGTCGGTGGTGCAGGGAATCGTGTCTTTAGGTATGATTAACAAATATTTTCTAATAGGATATTGCACAGTCGTAACTAAAGACTGATTCTTTTCTTAGTGATTTTTGCCCATAAAAACCCATCTGTAAGTGTTTCTATTGTAAAACAAAAAAAAATAAAAACACTTTTGTATTTTGAAGCAGGCAAAAGAGTTCTATTTGAAGCAGAAAAAAAAAGAGTACTTACCATATGGAAGCAATTAAAATTTTGTTGGATGCTTGGGTCAACTAAATATCAGCAGTAAACGTCTTAAATATTTGTATCAGTTAGGGGTGGCACTTTTTAATTATGTGACATAGTTTGATAATAATATGTGTTCTTGTTACGTGGTTGTTTTAATTATTGAATTGTTTTGTACGTGAGATAATTTTATTTGGAATTTTACATTATTTGTGTGCTTAGTCTCATATTAAAATTTGTTTTAGAATCAGTAAATATGTACTTATTAAAGTCTAGTTTGCTTTGATATTTACTGAATTTAGTTGATATGAACAACGTTAATGTTATAGGGGGTATAAAAAAAATTAAGAGCTGAAAGTATATAACCTATATTCATTAATATTAATATTCATTTTAATCTTTTAAATTTTAGAGTATCAAATTATTCCGAGATAGTTTTAACTTCATACTAGAATTTATAAAAATGGTTTTGAAGTTTTGACAACCCTAACGAATTCAAACTAGCCACTTCACTTCATCTGTAGACGCCTCGGGTCACTGCGACACAATAAATTATGCGTGTGAAACCCTTAGCCAAAATTGCATTTTAACACAGACAATTTTTTTTTCTACATCGATCGTGAGACGTTCGATATTCAGTAATATAAACTAATTACGTATATTTGTGAGTGTGTGAAGGTAATTTCGACTTGTAAATTAAAGGGGGTATATTACAAAATTTGTTTGTTTCTTATCCTGAAAGCAATGGTGTGTCGTTAAGTTGGCGTGAAATACAATAAAAGGGGTTCAGAAAGTATTATGGAAAGTAATGAATATTATAATTTATTAAATAACTCTTGAACAAATTTTGAATGAAACGGTGAATGAACTGATTTGTTCAGTGACATTCCATACACATACACATTGTGTATGGAAGATCATTGGATTTGTACGAAACTGGTGCGCATGTGTTAATTGATCAATTCTTGTTTATAAGGGATTTAACGAAATAACATTGTTGAGGGTGGGGAATGATTTGTCGAGTTTAATGTTTTGGCAAAACACATAATATCAGAATAGACCTTACAAAGGAGAACTTTAGGAGCTAGGTTACATTATCATACTATCAATCATATATCATTATGATTTTTGTAAGGTCTCACACTATACAAAGTAGGAAAATCCGATTTAATACACTCTACATTCTCCAATTAAAAATAATTAGAATTTTACTTTTGGCCTCTGCTGAAATATTATTGCTATCCGGATTGTTATGTTTTTCACCTTGGAAATAGTTCCTGAAAATTGGGAAGGGTACGATGATGTCTCTTAGCAAGCGAAAAATAGGGTTGAGAAGAGAAGTCAGAGTACAATCACTAGGATTGACTTCAATTACACAGGAGTTCCTTGGCAAACGACGGTTTTTTCTGTGATAACCAGAACTATCTTTATAGTTTGAAGTATTGTAGAAGCATGGGTCTGAAGTACTAAGATGATTATTTTTAAGTGGTTTAAAAACACATCTAAGGACTTATTGTGATAGGAAAAAGAAGACACATATATACACATCTTTGACACATAATAACATTGGTAAAACATAAACCTTGACAGATAAAATTTGTAATTTTGAATAAATGAAATTATTATTACACGGATATTTGTGAAATAAATTTAAAATTTATTATTGAAAAATTTACTCCGTTTAACACATAACGTTACTACATAAATTTTAGGGGGTACTGTAACGAGTCAGACGAGCTTTCGTTAACATTCACAAATATCCGAATTGTACTTAACTTGATTAACTAATCAGAAATATTATTAACTTATTGAACAGCTAATTGAATAATTACTATTGATATTTAATTAAATTCTAAGTAGGTATTTATATTAACCAAACAGAATTTAAAGTTTAAACAATAATTTATGTGTTAAAATAGAATAAATGAAAATACTTTCAACATAAATGGAATTAAAAAGACAAGATAATACGAGATCAAGCACAATTCATTTAATGTTTTACAAATAAATAAATATAAATTAACAGCCAAGATTGTTTGTTTAATAGAGTCCCAAATTGAAGACCGCAAACTATGTTATTTTATTCATTTCAAAAGTAAAATTTATGATGTCGCTTGAAAGCTTTAAAGATAAACAACCGAGTTTTTGTGAAAACATTTGGGTTTACCTACCTGGCATGTTTCAAGTGGGACACTCGAAGCAAATATGCGACTCGGCATACTTAACCGATTTGGCGACATGGCGCCTAATTAAAAGGTGCCGCCAGGCACATTTTATGCTCCACCGACACGTTTTTGTGCCAGCTGGCATGCCACCAGGCACAATTTGTGCTAGTCCGACACGTTTTAATTACCCGACACGTTTCAAGTGGTTGAATACAATAAAACCAAAGGCCGCGAGGGCTCGTGATGATTCTTAGCTCGTCCTTTCTGAGAGTAAGTTGCGTGGTCCGATTCTCACCATTTCACGATTTACCAAATAAATCTCTGCTCATCCGGTTATTCATTTAATTGGATTTTTCAAGGTTTAATAGTAGGTCTTACAGAGATTTGATTGTTAGAGGCAATCAGGGTAGTGGGAAACTGGGGTCTTTTGATTTGGTAGTGAATCGAGAATCTGACCAAGTATACACTCCAGTCTTTTAACTGTTCATTGATAGAACAAGCCACCTGGTGCTTGTTCGGTTTTATTGCAGTGACGATGTGGTCGTTATCCTGGCTAACAAAGGTCCAGCACTGTGATAATCCTATCCCTGGGTTTTATAGTTAGGTTCAGAAGTTGAGACGCTTCTGGAAAGGAGGTTCTTTATCCACTTAAATGTGGAACCTTCTCGTTCAGGTCTCCGTTTGGGTACATGGTTGCCTCTTGTCTGGTTAGTGATTAGTAGATTGACTTCATCGATCTGCCCTATCATGTCCTGGGACAACTAACCTGGGAGTGTAATCATGGATCGAAACGCCCCATGGCGGTGTAGGGTGAATGTCTGTTGAGGTCGGGCGCTATGGCCAAAAACAGAGGTTCGTAGGGATGTTAGGGGCTGAAGGTTCGAAGGAGTTTGCCACTCCAGACTTATAGTGGGTTATTGTAGTTGGCAGAGTAACTTGAGCGTGGGAGAAATGCCATACTTAGAGGGGCTGGGGTAACAAGATGAGATATTCTATCTCAGGGGGTAGTGGGATATAGCTTTTAGACTAGGGACGTCATTTACGTGTAGGTCTCTGTAGGTAATCACTTTTCATTCATGTGATGTCGAAACCCATCACCAAAATCTTGAGAAATTTAGTAGGTCTGTGGGAATAGGAAATAAATAATAAAATCTAAAAGTTAGGCGAGGTTTGAATTGTCGCGATACGTTTTTGAGTTAGGAAAGATGTGGTAAACGTTTACTAAACGCTTAGTAGTTAAAAACTCTACAAATTTGCTTAAAGATGGCTTAATTTAGTAGAAATATTTAAAAGTAACAATGTAAAATCAATCTAAAATTCAGTATGAAATTTAACGTTGTTATCTTATTTCTGTAGGCTCCTAAATTTCGGTTATTTAAGGAGATTTTGTTAATAGTACGGACTTTAATTTGTATCAAACATTAGGTTAATAATAAATCGATAGAAAAACGAAAGTTTAGTTAAGATTTCTACTTAACAAATATAGTCTAATAGGAATAAATCTATGATCTTCAATCATTTAAGTTTTTAGAAAAGTTTGAGACTTCTAGCGACAATGTAGAATCAAACTAAGATTCAAAGTTGCCATTTTGTTTTGTATGTTCTTGAACTCATGATATTTAAGGAGATTTTGACGAACTTCAATTCTATCTCAATTAAATAATAAAGTCGATAGAAAGACGTAAAGTTATTTGTTTGTAAATTCATACAAGATATTCAATTTTATTGAAATTATTTTATGCCTACTTCACTCTGTTGCAGAAATTTAATGTTCAAAGATAAATAATATTTTCTAAACATAATGGGTCATAAAATAAGATTACCATTTGTTTGAAGGAGTTTATTAGTTGATTATAATAACGTCATTCGAATTGAAAGGCGTAATCAATCAGATTAATTTTGAATTTATTTTAAAAAGGTCAATAAGAACATTGATTTTCATTTTTTTATATTTAAAAGGAAAGTATCATAAGGGTAAAAGTCCTTTATTTGTTTCTGCAGAAGGTCTATTATTGAAATGGACGCTTGATAAATTAAATGTACGAGAATTTAAAAGAAATATTAAAGAGTTGTAAAATGTTTATCTGAACGCAATAGTTCTAAAGCATTTTAGATCAAATAGAGATCACCTAAGTTTGTGAATAAAATAAGACAAGCTTATATTAAAAATCTACCAAAAATAAATGGTATCCATCTTCATAGACTTGATTAAAATAATCATTGGAATATAATATAAAACAGTTCTGGTTTGTAGAATCTATATAAGGTCAAGCAAAGCAGTACCTTGTTAGTGCCCTTCCTATAGAAAGGCGGGAATCTGACACTTCAAATTAGCTTTTACTTTCTAGAACTTGTTGAATTCAAATTGTCTCCCAAAAAGGCGAAACATATTTGTATTCTCACCTCATACTAAGATAAATAATTCAATCTTCGAATTTTTAATACAGTTTGTCTGATTTTATTGTTAGAATAAATTATTCACATTTTTGTTCGAATATGCAGAAATTCTCAAAGTAATAAAGCATTGTAAGATTGAAGTGTAAATTCATTTTAAATTATTAAATTCTTTATTTTTCAGTAGGATAGGGATTAGAGGTAGGACGGGGTAGTTCCTATAGAGACTCTCTCGAATTCGAAAGATCGGATTCGGTAGATTCTCGCAATTAAAACAGGGGTTTTGCTAAAAAATTATGTCCTCTCTGTCTTTTAGTATACTTGTGACGTATAATTAGTAAATACGACGATAAGATGTCATATTTACGAATATTATTACAGGATGTCACTTTGGGGGTCCCCTTATGTATTAAATTACATAATAGAAGGAGGACGAAAGTCCAAGTCTGGATGTCGATTTTGACTAGCTAGTGCGGGGAGGGGCACTACTCATTGCCTTCAACAAATTATGTATTTTAATATCTTAATTTTTTAATACCTAAAACTCTAAATAACTGAAATAAAAAAATAAAATCTTATTAGAAAAATCTTAAATTCTCATTAGAAAATTCCCTACG
This sequence comes from Peribatodes rhomboidaria, assembly GCA_911728515.1. Classification (NCBI taxonomy): domain Eukaryota; kingdom Metazoa; phylum Arthropoda; class Insecta; order Lepidoptera; family Geometridae; genus Peribatodes; species Peribatodes rhomboidaria. The sequence goes on along the minus strand of OU452187.1, from coordinate 2,415,498 downwards.
AAATCGAAAGTTCTTGAATGAAATAGAATTTGCGGAGTTAAAACCAGTAGACACGTACACCATATAAGAATATTTTTTAAAGTTATTTGATTCAGGAATACTTATGAGAGGTTGTTATAGATTTACAGTATAGGTTACGAATTTAATAATTATAATTTTTAAGTTAGAAATAGGTAGATCAATAGAGACTTAATTCGTTCTGTTATATTTCTTATTAGATTCAATAGAAATAAAGTTAAAATAATTGTAGGTAAATTCTTTAAATAGGTATAAGTACATCCCAATTACGTTAACTTGCGGTTAAGACGGATCACAACGAAGGGTTTACATTAGACGAATCACTGGCCAAAACAAAACAAAACTATTAATTTTAAAAGACGAAATGTTGACGAGTTTTTTAGAACATATTAAAATTTCTAGTAAATAATATTTATTTTAAATACGTAGATAGTTAAGTACTATAAAGCCGCGCGGTAGGATATATATATATATAGGGGGGGTTACACTGTCATCGCTTTCAAAAATCAATCATCTAAAAATGTTAAATAAAATAAAAAGACAAAACACTGTAAACCTAAGTCAACCAAGGCTATTTAAAGTTTATTGTTAAGAGGGTTAGTGTGTACCTACATTACACACGACTCACCACTCACATTAGTGTGTTTACCAAGAATTGATGAAAATAGTGTGACCGACGTAAACTTAGGCCTAGAGTAAGATTAGCCAAATCATCAGTATTACCAGTTGGTTTTTTTTTTCTAAAATAAATCAATTAAAAAAATAAATGATGATTTGCTTCAACATTTGCGTCACATGTCTAAAATTAGAAAACCATTATCCTATCCACGCCTGCCTCAGTCAAAGTAAAATGACGGAACAAATTGTTGTGCAATACAGCCTATATAGCAATTAATAACCGTTTTATAGGCCTACTTGCAGAAGATACGGAATTAATGCAGGGTTAATTAACGCAGAGTCAAAACATAACATAACATATCGTCACGCCTTGCCTCCGAGGAGGCTGGCAGAGGTGTTATACAACACCCATACTTCTCCGGACGATATTCAGTCCCAAATGTGACAGGGGGCGAGCCTGTCGCCATACACCGGGCTCCAGTCATGTAGCAGATGATACAACACGCACATATGCTCACACAATGAACAAATTGGTGCGTGCTGGGTGCGTGCGTGCTGGCTGGGTTCGAACCCGCTCCCTCCGGCTTGAGAGGCGGGCCTTCTCCCAACTAGGCTAAATGTTAAATGTCACTTTAATGTTGTGATTCAACTCTGGAGGCGCAAGACAGTTAATCAATTAAACCTCAGTTAGCACGAGTTAAAAAGATACCCGAGCTTTTCAAGTCACTTAGGCAATATGCTAGGTGTGATGCAACATAGATTCAAGACCAGCAGAATAGAATTAACTGCCACTCAAACACATAAATCATGACTAATACTATACTTACTCAAAAATTTGCCAGTAGGTACCTACTTCTGGGAATAACCTGCTTTTGTTATGACCGAAAACTAATCTGAATATTTTATCAATAACCCGCTTTTGTTTAGTACGGACCAACACAGACGCAGAGGATGTTATTCGTCTATCATTCATCTGCCAATCACATGACGTGACTGTTAAGGTGCGTCCACAAAAAGGTTATTTTTTTAGCATTACTTGGCAACACAAAAACAACAATTCTTCTATAAAAATAGGAACGTTTTATTATTGCCCGTTAACATTTATAAACGTTGCTCCAAAAAAAAGATTTTCTTAAGTTAACTTAAGTTGAACTTTACGCTTGCTATCCTGGCTCCTTAGCAAGTTGTAGGCAGTTCCAAGCAGGTTGAGCAACAGTACGCGAAGGCCAGATCTAGCGAGTTCACCAGGCGGCTGCATTGTCACGCTATGTAAGGCAGTTTATGTAGATCACTTACGCTTGTTGTCCTGGCTCCTCAGCATGTCAAAGGCAGTTCCCAGCAGGTTGAGCAGCAGTATGACCTCGCAGCAGTAGGCAAAGGCCAGGTCTAGCAAGTCCACCGGCCGGCTGCTTTGTCACGCTATGCAAAGCAGTTCACAAAGTGGACCACTTACGTTTGTTGTCCTGGCTCCTCAGCATGTCATAGGCAGTTCCCAGCAGGTTGAGCAGCAGTATGACCCTGTAGCAGTAGGCAAAGACCAGGTCTTCTAGCGAGTCCACTGGCCGGCTACTTTGTCACGCTATGCAAAGCAGTTCACAAAGTGGACCACTTACGTTTGTTGTCCTGGCTCCTCAGCATGTCATAGGCTGTTCCCAGCAGGTAGAGCAGCAGTATGGCCCTGTAGCAGTAGGCAAAGACCAGGTCTAGCGAGTCCATCGGCCGGCTGCTTTGTCACGCTATGTAAAGCAGTTCACAAAGTGGACCACTTACGTTTGTTGTCCTGGCTCCTCAGCATGTCATAGGCAGTTCCCAGCAGGTTGAGCAGCAGTATGACCCCGCAGCAGTAGGCAAAGGCTAAGTCTAGCGAGTCCACCGGCCGGCTGCTCTGTCGCGCTGTGCGGCAGTACTCCAGCCGGGTCAGGTTCGTCTCCAGACCGTATTGAGTCCTGGGATAGGAAGTTACAGTTAAAATAGAGGGGTATTTTGTAGTGATCAAATTATACAAAAGAAATTAAAGTAAATATTTTATTAAAGAAAATGACGTGGTTTTCATATATTATGATTTAATTATGACATAATCAAAAGACCGCCAAATGCGGTTGAAACTTTAGTCAGAATAACCGACTTCATCGTACGTGACTAATCCCGTGTCATAAAATTTTAATAAAGGTAATTATTTTCAAATACAGCTTTTTCGGGTTTTTGTAAGTATGTCTCTACAAGGTCTCTACATTCTATATCTATCAATAGGTATGTCTCTATAGTGTGCCTAGAAACAGTAGATCTGTTTAGGCGGTAGGAATCTGTTTAGGAGTTGCTTGGGCAATCTCTCCTGAAGTTACGCAATGATGTGACCATAGATGTTTCAGTGGGATTACATACGGACCTTGTAACATTGCCGACGCATCGCTCGAAGCGGCTCCGGGCGGAGCCCTGCTGTTGCAGGTACTCGCAGCGCGACGTCACGCAGTACCCGCGGTGGATGTGCGTGTGGTTGAAGTGGTACTTGTCCGCTGAGAACTCCTGGAAATGAGGCAGGAATTAAACATAGTTGACCGAGAAAATCGGGGTCTCAGTACCGATAGTTTTGATAGTTAACAAAAATGTTTTTCGTTTTCATTTAGCTCCATACATATAGCCTAGTTCCTTAACGTTTCCGCCTGGGGCGCTTTAGTGAAATTTATGGCGCCAAACGACAACGAAAAAAGTTTTCGTAACTAATGTACTCATGGTACAGGGTGCACACTGCACAGTCATATATCAGTCTCAGTCAGAGGGACATATTGGTAATTGTTTGTTTGACGATAACTTCAGTTTCGATGATCGGACCTTCGAAAAATTTTGCAAGGGGATCACGCAAATAAGAATTTTGTGTTTGATCTGGACTAAATGGGAAGAGGAGCTATGGAGAAATGCGAGGCCTCCGCTCGAGATGATCTACTAGTTAATAAAATAAATATCGTTTATATAGGAAAACTATAATAAAACTAGGATTCTACGACTCGAGTCACTCTGTGTCGTAGATGCCATGACCATGAAACACACTAAGTCAGACAACTAACACCCATACCACATAACAAAATACGCTAACTTGCGCACAACGCACAAGGGTGTCAAAGATCAATTGTATAACGTAAGTTCGTTGAAAATCCCTCAAATTTCCTGTACGTCTTTTTTGGCAAGAAAAATAATGTGATCTTGAAAGGTCAGTTTCTGGTTGCAGGTGACGTCTAAATTTATTACCAAGTTTAATTTGGTAATCTCATAAGAGTTATAAAAATCAAAAGAGCATTGCTTTGGAGTAAACGTCAGAGCTTGGCATTTAGATGGATTAAACTCTATTTTATGTCCAATCGCACGACGATTCCGACGAATCGTCGAGACGTCCGAGTCCGAGGGCACGTGCCAATTCGTTCACTGTGTGAATATTTGTGCGTAATTGTGCGTTTGTCATCTGCTACATACTGGCGCCGGGTGTATGGCGATAGGCATCCCCCTGTCACATTTGGGACTGAATATCGTCCGGCGAAGTATGATTGTTGTATAACACCTCTGCCAGCCCCTTCGGGTGAAAGGCGTGACGATATGTTATGAAATGAATGAATGACGCTACAAAGGTGGAAATACGTATAACGTACTTGCCTCTTGGCGACGAAAGTGTTTTTCCATAAATGTGGGGCTGAGCTACCCACGTCCGTAGGAGTGTACTCTATTTTGATTCACTACACGTAGTCCCCGGGTAGTGCTAACCGGGTAGGAAACTCTGATGGGAGGCTTCGACCGTGGCTAGTTACCACCCACCGGACCAAGCCATGCCGTGAAATGACCTAGTCGTGTTTCGGGATGTAGTCCGGTGTAACCGTACCGAAGATGGGTCTGAGCAGTAGCGCACTTGTAGCGCCTCACTCAACTGACGGCCGTTGTACTTCTTCACTCTACAAAACTTTAAGGCTAGAGTGAATAAGCGCCTTAAAGGTCGTCGTGCTCCATCTTAGACCACACGACGTTATCATTTGCATATGTAACGTTAAAGTGATATAAAGAATCTTTTTTACCCGTAAAAATTTGGCGGATCTGTGGCCCTATTCGGGGATTTGAGATTTTCATCTCATCTTTTTTCGTCCTTGTTGCTCTCGTTTGAAACGTCATAGGTGTGAGAGTGACCAAGATAAAATCTCATCTCATCTCACGTGCAGAAATAGCCCTCCTGGATTTCCTATGCAATTTAAACCACGGAAGCAGCTAGTTTACCTACCAGATAATAAACCGCATTATAAAATGTTATTCCTATCTAGACTACCTACCTACCTACGACAAGACAGAATGGGGCAAGTCTCTACCTTATTCAAGAAACTTACAAAAAGAGGCCATACTTACCCGACTGCGCAAGAAGGAGGATTATGTTTTTCGAGTGTATGTATGTATGTATGTGAATATGTATGTATGTGTCGCAGCCAACTACCCTTATTCGCCGTTCAATTAACAGCCTAGCCTTTTTACTAAACGACGCCGTTCAACTAGATTCCTAATAATATTTAGCCATTTAATCAAACGGCTAGGCAAATTGGCTTAGATCGACAAAGTTGACTACTTGCCTAGCCAAGTCATTTAGTAGGGGAGGTTACGGGTTTTTATAAAAAGATAATCACGAAGGCTAGGACGGGAAGGAGAAGTAAATACAATCCGGGGGTGTTTAAGAGTAAAGTGAATAGGTATCTCCTAGGCAAGCGTGTTACACCTTCGATCACGTCGACGCTTCCCATCAGGCGAGTCAGTGGTCAAACGCATGCCTAGTCTGTTGTAAAAAAAAAAAAAAGAAGTTTTAGGTTATTATAATATCATGTCTAAAAGAATTGCGGTTCGTTTTACCGATTTTCGGATTTTATTTTTATTGTAATTCATTCAAATCACATTTTTCGGTCAAAGTTAGTAGTAGTTTTGGTATGGCAAATAATCACCCAATTCTATGAATGGCCTGACCATCAGCAAGCCAGTTTATTAAATGTTGCATTAGACGCTACGGCTGAATATTTTTAAGGAAGCGAGTTGAACGGAGTCATTTAGTAAAATGGCTAGGCTGTGTTCATTGAACAGGTTGGCTGCGACGTATGCATGAGGTTTCTTTGGCACTTCCTACAGCCTAAACAGCTTGATGTATTTTGACATGGAGGCGTCATTAGAATCGTCTTGATAGTGGAAGTGACGTGGAACACAACATTTTGCAGTCGGGTTTTTGTTTTTCTTATGTTACTTGTTTGATCAAGTATTACAAAGGTGAGAAAAGTGAACGATTAACTAATAAAAAGTACAGGATTTCAAAATGGAGGCAAAGATCCACAATTTCTATGTTAGGCAAGAAATAATAGACTAAATCAGAAAGAGGGCAAGCTGCAAACAAACCATTTAAAGTTACCTAGTTCCTACGTCACTTTTGCCAACGTCGTAGGCATAACGTGTATTCTAGTCAACCCAACTGCATAATATATATTTCTTTGACATCGCCTAACCCCGGATCTAGCCATTTTATTTTAGTTACCTATTTTTATTACTGAACATGTTTTATGCAAAACTTTTATCTTATTTGTTTTTGTGAGCCAGAATAAATCACTTCGACATTAACGTATAAAGTTTTTTAGCAGGCAAACGTGGCAAAAGCAAAACAACGTGAAACAAATACATGTTTCTATAAAATAATAGCTATGTAATTAAACCTATAGATTTTAAGTTAATAACATGACAGTACAATAATCAAGTACGTACCTTTGTTCATGGGCGTACCCAGCTTCTGGCGTAGGAGGGGGCAAGTCAGATTTTTTAGGTCGGATCGTCCGCGGCTGTTTTGTCATACACACTACACAACACACCTACATGAGTCATTAGATGTATGTAGTGTAGTGTGTAGGGCAAACACCCGCAAATGATCCTGTTTTATAGGTAGTTAAATAAATAAAATTTTACAATCCTGTCACAGTAGTACATTTTACTATATTCTTAAGTGAATCATTAACCTAATTTGTGATTAAAATTTTGATGCAAGTTCCCTATTGCATCGTGCATTTTGTCAGTGTCTACTGCGCGGTTTATTTAAAAGTTAGAGCATAACTCGTTTACAATTTAATTAGTAATTAGGGGAGTTCATACTTGTTCTGCGAGATTTTCAAGGGGGGGCAGCTGCCCTGCCCTGCCCCCCCCTGGGTACGCCCATGCCTTTGTTATATGGTACGTCCAGATGGACTGAAAAAACATTACACGGCCAATAAAAATAACAGCCAACTGTTAGGTTCTAAATTAACAAAATGTATGACGCTATGACGCTCCGTTACACTAATTTTAGTTTTAATTTTAATCTGTGTAAATTTTGCTTAGATTAAGTGTTTGTCAATTTTCTTTTTTGTTATCTACTTTTGAATTTTGAGAAAATAAAATAACTGCACCGTATTGGGGAGAGGACTCTGATTTCCTTAGTACAGTTTTTTACTAGTTTTGAAACCAGTCGCCTCAATAGTTTTGATGTTTTCCTTAATTTTATTGTTCGTTTTTTTTTTTGTTATTAGTGCACACTTATTTATATTATTAAAATTTATTGTGACAAAAGCTGTAAATAATGTAATGATTGGGTTTATTAGTCCGTAAGTTACATTTTAAAATAAATAAATACATGTAAGTACAATTTTTACTCACGACGGAACGGAAATGGTATGCGCGCTTGGGGTGAGAGGATGTGTGTTTGTGCAAATACATGTTGCCATTTTTCTCCAAAACGAGTAGTCCGGTTTTTATGCAGTTTTCAGTTATGGCTTCGGGTTGGATTGGTGTATGGCTTTAGATAGGTGTTAGGGTGACAACTCATCTGGGGGCGCTGCAGCAAGCGTTGTTTGTGTAAATCCATGTTGTGTTTTTTTTTTTTTTGTTTGAATGTTCTCAGCTATGTTTGATAGAAATCGGTGTCAAGTTTTTTTAATTTATAGCGACATTTTAACATTTATTAATTCATAGGCTCGCCCCCTGTTACATTTTGGGACTGAATATCGTCCGGCGAAGTGTGGGTGTTGTATTACACCTCATCCAGCCCTCTCGGGATATGTTATGTTATGTTAATTTATAGTTGTTTCTCTGTCAAAGACAAAATTTATGAATGATTGTTTGATTGCTCTTACCCGTATAGTGTGCAGCAGTGCATCGTTGGTGCTGGGTAGTAGATCAAAGGATCCGAGGCAGAAGGCTCCGCGGCGACTCGCCAGGCACGACTCCCAGTCGTCCAGCTCGAACAACCGCGGCATTTCGTGGTAGTCCTCATCTGTGCAACGAAACACAGCATAAATCTCTATCTTGAACGTTTGTGTTTCTCCTTAGTCTGGGTGTTAATATCTATTTACTTATGTATTTAAAAATTTCAGTCTCTAGCAGCCATAGTACAAGCTTTGCATAGTTTGGGGTCAGACGACCGTGTGTGCAAAAAATGTCCCGAATATTTTTTGTTGATTATTTACTAGCTGCACCCTGCGGTTTCACCCGCGGTTAAAAAGTATCCTATGTGCTATTCTAGACTATAATCTATGTCTGTGCCAAATTTCACCAAGATCTGTTCAGCCGTTCTAGCGTAAAAGAGTAACAAACATCCATCCATCCATCCATTCTTACAAACTTTCGCGTTTAAAATATATTAGTTATTAGTAATATAGTAGTAGTATATTAGTTACTAGTAATAATCATAATTTATTATTTATCTACAAGCCATGTGTATGGGTATGCATGCAGCTTTTGACTGCTTGCTGTATTCCGGGGTTATTCAAGAATAACGTGAATGAATGAGAGTGAGTCAGAAAGAGAGAAAAAACCACAGCCAAAGAGAGAGAGCTAGTAGAGATTGACAAATATCATCGCTATTCCCATTAGTTAAGATAGCGTATCTACTTGCATTTGGCTTTATCGGACACAAGCTCCTATATCTTTTTTTTTCTAAATTTATAATGACATTCTACATTGCAATTTAATTTTTTTTATTGTAGAGATTTAATAGCACTAAACAAAGTACCCCACGATAAAATATTAAAAAAAAACTCGATTGTTGGTACGTTTTAATTTTTAGTTTTGTTTGCGTTAATGTTTATTTTAATTTAATTGTTTTGTTCATTATTTTTGCCGTGCATATTGCTCGACGTCCGTACGTGACGTCACCTGCCGGTCCCAACGGAAGACCAGCGCCGGTTGTCTACAGCAGCCGGCATTATGCTGAGTTGGGACCGGTTTGTGGCAAAACGATGTTTTTTTAATTGTGTGACTTTTATTTTGTATCTTACCGCGGACTAGGTTAGTTAAAGTTAAGAAGCAGGCCGCCATGCTAAAATTTTAATGTACAATAAATTACCAAATCGTGTAACCGAACTAGATAATAACCAATTTAGACAGACGCTAAAACATTTCTTTGAAAGCAACCCGTTTTACAATTTAAGTGTAATTCAAATTCAATTCAATTCAAATGACATATATATTATATGTCATTTGAGTTCTCGGAATCCTCATTTTTGTACCGAAATCAAACGGAGCAAGTTTTGACCTAATAATTTATTAACTTTCTTTTTTAACAAACAATTACTAGTATGTAACTTTTTACTTCTTATTTTTAACTGTTTATCTAATTTTAAGATATTTTTGTAAAAATGACTTGCCAGTGACATTGAATGTTTATTATGGTCAAAAAATATTTCTGATTTCTGATAAATATTTGTCTATTGTCTATTAACATCTATCAACATCGTTCATATAATTCAATTTTTGAAACTATCGTAGCACTTCTACGAAACTCCGGTATTCACACAATTACTTCCTACCACGTCTACGAAACTCAAATTCGCACAGAATTATTTCCTATCATAAAAAATATATCTACAGCCTTGTTCATTTAGTTTCTCGCTTATGTAATTATTCAAAAAAATATTCACATCCTTTAGCTATGTACATAAAAACCATAGTAATCTGATTTTATGATCATAATCATCTCAGAATACATATTTTTTGTGGTAGGCCTTATGAGCTATTCGTGTAGGTACGAGTAGGTACTGTATTGTAATTGTTTGATTTGCTATACTTATGCTAATTTAAAATCTGAAAGCTTTTTTATGTTCGTATTTTTAACCGACTTCCAACTTCCAAAATGGAGGAGGTTCTCAATATGACATTTCATTTTTTCTTATAATATGTATGTTACGCGATAACACTGCCAAGTGTGAATCGCTATGAATTTTTTTTTTGTTCTGTAGTTTTAATTTAGAAGTCCCGTATAAATTTTATCGAAATCGGTCAAGCATTTTTTTTAAATATCAACATAAGTCTAAAAAATTGTTTACATGGATGACGAATACAGGATGGGAAGTCGGTTTTAAACTTTGCTTTTTATTGTCTGTTTGTTCAAATTCGACCCCCTTAGCAATAAACGTTGTTTAGCCTCGGAATAGTTATACAGTGTTTTGTCTTTTTCGATCGAGTTCAAAAATGTTAAAGAAAGAAAAAAAAAATCTGTATAACTGTTTTGAGACTATACAACGTTTATTGCTAAGCCGGTTTGTTTTTTGTTTAAGCTCCGTTTATGTTTGGTGTCAAATCTTGTAACCTAGATTTGAATCACTTCCTGACGTTCGATGTGACTCGAATTTGGTATACTTCGGTGACAATGCACCATTGTACCATGGAGCTGGTCTAATGAGTCAGTCAAGAAGGAGAAAGAAGACAAGAAGTGGCCATAGGAACTTCTCAACACTTATTCAATTCAATTTATTCATTCAGACCATAGGTTATTAACAACACTTGGTAACGTCACATTTTACAATAGGTAATAAAAATACAATTTGAATTAGTTGCGGCTACAATGCCTTGTCAATTTAGAGAAGCTGTAAACGGGCCATGTCACAAAAATAAATATGTCCCGAAACAATAAACGGTTCTTGTGGGACCGCGGGTGAAATGGCGAAGATGAATGTGACTTTTTTAGTGAGAAACGCGACCAGTAGTGTAGGACAGCCGGACAGACGTCGGCCGGTCTTCAACTCATAGATACACTAGTAGTAGACTGACCGTGTTTGGACTTACATATTTTGATTAGCTTACTGTTCTACTACTAATTTCATCATCATCATATCATCATCATCATCATCATTATTCCGATGTGCACTTCTTATAAGCTTGTTTTGAAAAATACATTTTTGAACAAAACAAACTTGTTTATTATTTAGAATCTAGATTCATACTATTCTGAATGTGCACAATAAAAGAATGTGATGTTTAATTGTGTGATGATAATCGATATTGTAAGTAAGAATAGAATAATTAAAATTATGTAATTTTTTGCGACAAAAAAGCAAAAAGCTTGAGCATAATTTTTTTTTCCAAAAAAGTTTTTATAGGTATGATTAGGTTTAAAAAACTACATAAAAAAGGATCAGTGCAAATAATCCACCGAGCGACCGTTAGCGAGCGAAGCGTCTATGCTTCAGCTTCGACAAAAGTGCTTTCGTATGTCCGGATCTCTGTCTTCTTCTACGGGTCGCATTTCTTAATCGATTCTCTTAAAAGTTAGTGAGTAGGTTCAAGTATCAAATTACCATACATTATCACACCTATGTATTTATATTTTTTATCACCACCAAAATTAAATAACTCAAACTCACGCATTATTAACGCACGCATTTATTTTTATGCACATCAAATAGTTAAATCTACCAATTAAAATTATCGTAATTAGAAAGCCCGAAAATAAAAAAAAAATTAAGAAAAAAGTACTTAATTTTACTAAATTTTTAAATTCAGAATACTTTATTTTTTGGTGCATCCTTAAAAGTACATTGCAAAATCATACCCGAAAGCTCAGATGAACTCGCCACCGCGACGATAACAGCAAACCACATCAAACGCAGCCCCATACCGGCGCCTTCAACAACACTACCTAGCCAAACCGGCAATGAACTTCGAACAAACAGAACCACTCGCCCTGCGCGTTCTCAAGAGACTTCTCACTTAGACCAACTCCGAAGAACTAAGCTTCGAAAGACGAGTACTGTTTAATTAAATACAATGGCATCTGTGTATGGATGTTTGAACTACGTTCGTTACGCGGGTTTCCTCGCGATTAATGCGTGTTTTAAGAATGGAGACCGCGGACGAAATGCCTACGAGAGTAAGTTATTGTAAATGAATTCGCACAAGGTCTGCCCACCGGGCCTGAGCTAAGAGTCGATTGTACAATGCCTGACGCAGGAAGGATAAAAACAGTTACGGAACACGTTTTAAAAAAATCTACGAAATTAGCAATATTTTTTTGTGGTTTTAATTAAGAGAGAGAAAAAAGACAATAACACGTTGCGTAGAAACGAGTCCTTGACCTTTAGGCATTACAATATGTTTTTTGGCAGCATAAATAATAAAGTTACATAATTATAAAAAGCATTACAAATTTTAGTGGAGCCCGGTGTATGGCAACAGGCTCGCCCCTTGTCACATTTGGGACTGAATATCGTCCGGAGAAGTGTGAATGCTGTACACCTCTGCCAGCCCCCTCGGGGAAAAGGCGTGAAGATATGTTACAAATTTTAACAAAAAAAATTGCCCGTAAAGAAACTTATTCTTTTAGAAAGTACCTACGAGTACTTAAGGATCTCCTTGTGAAATTTTGTGAGCTGGTTTGATAATTTAAATAAACAGATATTTTTTGATTTTTGATTTTCGCAAAACAAAAATCAGTTCTCCGCCATTTTGAAAAAAATTCAAATAGAGACTTGGCAAAATAATTTTATTTTTTACTCACAAAATTTTAAGAGAATCGGTTAAGAAATGCTACCTCTGGAGGAAGGCAGACATCCGGACAGAAATCCAGACAAAATTCGGACAACCGAAAGCATTTTTGCTATAGATAGATAGATGATAGATAGACAGTTAAACACTATTGTTCACACCAGAAATAACAAAACAAAAGAACAGAAAAAAAAAACTGTAGTGTAACAACTGGCGGCCTTATCACTAAGAGCGATCTCTTCCAGGCAACCTTAGGATGGAGAGGATGCGTATGAAAGAGTATGGGACATGGGTGTGCAAAAATTAACAGAAATACAAAAATGATATTATTAACAAAAATAAGAGTGTTATATACACCTTAAACTTTTTGAATTATACTTACATAAACATACTCGTACATGTCATACTGATAAAATACATTCTAATACCTTAAATACCTACATACATAAAATGTACTATTTATTACATCCTACTAATATTATAAACGCGAAAGTTTGTAAGAATGGATGGATGTTTGTTACTCTTTCACGCCAGAACGGCTGAACAGATCTGGATGAAATTTGGCACAGAGATAGATTATAGTCTAGAATAGCACATAGGATTTTTTTTACACACTTTTTAACCGCGTGTGAAACCGCGGGGCGCAGATTGTATAATAATAAAGCTGAAGCATCGCTCGCTTGGTCGGTTACAATAAACAGAGCAACAATAGCTCAATCAAATCAGAAGTCTATATTTAATAGGGTATCGAAGATACACTTACGAGTATGTACTCCAAAGTTATAAAAATTACTACCACCTTTACAAAGTAGAATAATTTATTCGGATAAATACTTGTAATAAATGTGTACATATATATTTTTTGTATTCTATTTTGTGAATCCCGTCTTGAAAGGCGGAAAGTAATGTGTTGAACAGGACTACAGGCTATCTCGATACAGGCTTGCCTCGTGAGGCAACCAGTAAACAATGTTTTTATGGGTAATAAGTTGTTACAATAAATATTTTCATTTTCACCTTGACTGGAAGAAGAGCCACTATCCAGAAGAACAGGCAAGAAACTGACGAGCACTTTAAAAAAAATGTTGTCACACAATTTTTGGCTTAGAACTAGTAACATCATAATTATATTTCCCTACTTCCTACTACTTAATATTATATTATAAACGCGAAAGTTTGTAAGAATGGACGGATGGGTGGATGAATGGTTGTTACTCTTTCACGCCAGAACGACTGAACGGATCTGGATGTAATTTGGCACAGAGATACATATATTATAGTCTAGTATAGCACATAGAATACTTTTTAACCGCGGGTGAAAGCGCGGGGCGCAGCTAGTTATGTACCTAACTTCTCGCCGGTGTTCATTCTGTACTTGACGTTACCTGAGGACAAGTAGTAAACATCCGGAATTTTATCTTTGCATGAGCCTATTGTAACAATTGCATTTATTACTAAATATTGTAATTAGGTACTAAATATATATCAAATTTAATAATTAAATCAATGAGGTATTTCAAAAACAAACCAGATTCAATAGGAAACAAGGCAGCTCATTTCGAAATTTCTTGAAATCGCAGCACGCATAAAATGTGTATTTGCGAAAGTCTGTGTGTAAGAATAATCAATAGAAACTGGTTCCTCACTCCTCACGATAAAGCTTAAAATAATTTGAAACCAGGACTAAAGCCGTGAGTGACCTTGATTAGGGTATATATTTGCACTTCCGCGGTCCAGGATTTTGGTTTGAAAGGGTAGAAGGGCCTTGACATGGCTAAGGGTGAGACGCAAAACACTGCACCGGATACCGCTCCGGTGTGCGGTGATGCGGATCTTTGCCTCTAAAATTTCGATTGTTTAATTTTTTTTTCTTAGGAAAACTTGCAGCTGGGTACAGAAATTATAAATGTAAAAAGATGGAGACAGAAGGCCAATTATAAGTTTTTACAAATAAATGAACCCTTAAAAAACAGACTCACATAATAAATACACAATAAAGAAATAAGCTAAATTTAAATTTAATAGTTATTTTTTACCGGATCGCCCCTGTCACATTTTAAGACTGAATATCGTCCGGCGGAGTGTGGGTGTTGTATTACACCTCTGCTAGCCCCGTCATGGGAAAGGCGTGACGATATTGGTATTAAAAATGTCAACGTCAAACTCTTTAACGAGAGTTGATTTGTTTACAAAAATTACAAGATAAAACACACTGACACCGCCTCTCTGTGCAGAGAAGCACCATGCGCATTTCCGTCGCTCCGCACACCGCAGTGTGACATCCGCCTAAGCTATATAGATCCGATTTGCCAAGTGGGATGAATCCTTCCGATCCGGCGGTCGTGGGTTCGATCCTGGCCGTTCACCAATGGAGTTTTCTCTCAGAAAAGTTTATATGCATTTAAAATTGACACGTGCTCGTCCGGCGAAGGAAAATGGCGTGAGAAAAGACATGTCCTAGAAGGATAATTCGAAAGACCTGCGACATCCACCAACCCGCACTGAGCCAGCGTGGTGGATTACGGCTCAATCACCCTCGACGTAGGGTAGGTCGTTGTCCCTGCAGTGGGACGGAAAAAACTGTAACGGTGAAACTGTATCAACGATATAAACGCAAGTTTGTAACACGCAGCCTAGGTTGCTTTTCCACCAAAAGATGAACTATGCAAGGATTGAGGAAAGGTTCTACCAATATAGCATTACTGAATTAAGAGTCCGGCGACCTAACTAACTTCGACCTAGGCGACCTAGACTAACTTCGCATTGACTTAAGGTATTCTATAGCCATTTCGTCTAGAAGAAGAAGACGAGCGAAGAAAGCGAGTAATGATACTGACTAGCCTCTAAAGTTACCTACAGAGTGACAAAGTGCAATTTATTTATTTTTTATGATTTTTGAACTTTTGTAATCATTCTTAAGTAACTAAGAATTTCCCTTGTATAATGGATTCATTTAACAGCTTATGATGTAGACAACCTCCCTACGTAATGGAATTTATGATTTGCTTTATCTATCTATTAAATAAATCAGTCAAAAGTGACCCCTTAAAAATGCGGATATTTTTAATAGCTCTATTTTCGCTTGAGAACGTTTTTAAAAAAACCAAGAACATAGGCAGAGATATTGTTAATTTAATTGTACATGCTAAATTTCATCATAATCTGACAAATGGTTTTCAAGAAATTTGAGTAGCGCGTTTGTATGGAAATTTCAGAGCGTCGCGGCCTACAAGATTAATAAATGAAGATGGTTGGAGTTTTTGGCGGGAAACGAAAAGGTGTTGTCGAAATTTTGTATTATTTTCAACGTACATACATGCATATAATCACGTCTCTTTCCCATAGTGGTAGGCAGAGACCACTTCTCTCCACTTGCTACGATCCTGGCACACATCTTTCGCTTCTTACACTTTCATGAGTCTTTTCATACATTATTTTCTAAATCTTGTGATTGTTTGAGTGTTAAAGTGTGAATAATGGTGAATAATTAACCTTTATTGGTTCGTTAACGTTCACAAGTGTAGGCAAATGATACTTACAAGTCCAAACAATGCGAAACTTTAAGTGGAATTTCGTAGAGAAAACGAAATTTTCTCTACGAAATTCCACTTAAAGTTTCAGTAAAGTATCCATCACTTTACTGAAACGGAACGGAAAAGGAGAGGGATTCATAATCGTCATCATCACCTTATCATCATCACTCCATCATTTGTAACTTGACACTGGCAAATGCACAAGACGTGCGACGCCAAATTCCCCTGGACGGAGGAGTAATTGGTCTTACTTAAGCATCGATTAACGTCACTACGTGTTTCCCACGTGACCGGAATGTTATACATGGTATAATAAATTACTCCGCCAGGTACATCGTTCCGAGTCAAAAATGGTCACGTGAATAACACGCAGTGACGTCAATCGATGCATAAGCAAGACCGAAATAAGTCATTAACAACAAGTTCGAAAGAGACCATGACAATGACGACTGACGTCTTTAGGTGTTGGCTCCCGGACCGCTAGACCTCGTTTTTTAGGATTATGAAGTACTTATACGAACTTTTTTTAGCCTGATAAATGATTTTAGCCCGTAGATACTTCAGTGTCTATATTTAGGCATATTTATGGTTATTTTTGACCTTCGACTTCCATTAGGTACAAACATGGTTCTTAATCACCTGCCATTGTGCCTGTTGTTTATTAGCTACGTTATTTTCCACGCAAAAAACTGCATTTTCACGAATGTTCTATCGCGTTAAGTCTCAGATAGTAATAATAGATAATTATAATTAATAGTAGATGAACCTCCTACCCTGGGTTCAGGAACTGGCTTAATGGTTGGTCATTACAATGGTTGTCACCGTGACGACATTATGTAATTTGAAAAATAATGTAAAATACTTAAAAAGCGTTTGTAATAGGGAGTATTCTGTGCTAAAGAGTTCATCAGCCTGTTCTACAAATAAAAGTCCAGTAAAAAGAGCCCTATTCTCAATTAATAATATTAAATAAATTCGGGACACTTCCACACACGGACGCCTGACCCCAAACTAAGCAAAGCTTGTACTATGGCTGCCAGAGACTGATATATATACTTAGATATTTTTAAATACATACATAAATACATATTAACACCCAGACATAGAACAAACACAAATGTTCATCACATTAATGTTTACTCTAGATGGGAATCGAAGCCACGCCCCCAAGCTCAGAAGGTAGGTTCACTACCAACTCGGCCACCGAGGCAGTCAATTGTTTTCCCAAGTAAAAAAAAGCCATTGCTTATTATATACTTAGGAAAACTATTGAGAATAGGGTCCTTTTTACTGGACTTCAGTTTTTTTAACCAAAAAAGGTTAAGCCTAAAATAGGTTAACGTGTATAAATGTACCTATGTAGGTATGAAGGTTCATCGAAACTACTGAACGGCTAAACCAATTTTGATAAATGAAATGTCGTTAAATTCGTATTTATTGCGCTTTTTTATGTCCTGTCTACATTTTACAGTAGTTTTTTTATGTAATGATAATCTTACAACGACATTTCATTGAGAAAATTGTTAAGTTGAAATGTATTATTTCTAACTGACTTCAAGCAAAAAGGAGGTCTCTATTCGTTTTTTTTTGTATGCATTTCTTATTCTTAAAAAACAAGAATAAGAAATGCATACAAAAAAAAACGAATAGAGACCTCCTTTTTGCTTGAAGTCGGTTAAAAATAATACATTTCATTGAGAATATTGTTAAGTTGAAGTGTATTATTTTTAACCGACTTCAAGCAAGAATGAGGTCTCTATTCTTTTTTTTGTATGTATTTCTTATTCTTGTTTTTTAAGCTTTGTTGTTTAAATTATCCATGATCCAAAAAACAAGGTCTAGCATTTTGGAGCAAACTCGTAATGACGTCACTAGTCATTGTCATCCGTCTCTTTCGCACTATTTGTAAATGACTTAATTCGGTCCTGCTTAAGCATCGATTGACGTCACTATGTGTTGCCCACGTGACCGGCATGCTATACCTGGCGGAGTATATTATTATACCATGATATTATTCAAATGCAAGTTGACTGTAATCGTTGCGCATGCGCAGTGCTACGTCACTCTTTTTTCCATTCTTAGAAAATAATATACGTAAATAACTAAGTACATAATGAGTAAAGAAGTATTACTTGTATGTATGTAGCTGTATTCTTAGTATATGCATTGAGATACAATGTTCTATGTACAGGAGATGGCACCATACTCGCAATGTTTCATTTCTGTTGAGCTACTTTACTGATCTAACTCAGCCATTCGCTTATGGTGTAGATCAAGTACCTATTTTATTGTATTATTCGCATAATATCGCTACTTGCATGCTACGAGAAGCTCTGGTCATATATGTACTTGTTGAAATAAGGCAATAATTGAAAGGCAATAAGTTTGATTTTTCAGCGCTTGGCAGATTGGAATGTAATACATTGCCATTCCTTCTGGCCCTGTAAACTAAAGAACTTGCAACCGATGTGTATCCTCTTTTGCAGGTTACATTCCTCAACTGATTCTCGTGAAATTTTGATTTAATAATTATACAGAATATTTTTGCCGAATCAGTTTTTGGAAAACTTTCAAAGTTACAGATTTATTAAATAAATAATTAATTTAATTTAATTTAATTAAATTTAATTAGTATTTTTTTAATAATTAATTAATTAATAATTATTTAAAAAAAACACATCTCAGACAATCATAGATCCGGACAGAAACCCAGACAAAATTCGGACATACGAAAGCATTTTTGTCGAAGCTGAATTATAAAGGATTTGCTCGTTAACTCCTTTTCGATTAAATTGGTCATTGCAATGCACTACGGATCTAATTTTAATTTCATTGTTTAATAACTAAAACGGCAACATGCCAACTACATTAGTTAATTTACAATAAGTAAATATCACAACAAGTCAATAGTAATAAATCTCAATAATCAATAACAATAATTCAACGTTGAAATGTAAAATAACATAACATGTCAATAATGATATTATGATAATAAAATAAAAAAAGTTAATAGGTTAAATGTCTAAATATATCAAAGATACACATAACATATCATCCACGGTTGGATGTGTATTTGTAGAGCGCGGTACTAATTTAAAATAGCTCAATGGTACAGTAAGGTATTTGACCAGGGTAAGTAACTGACCGTTAGATAGTTACTAACTACCGTTAACTAAACTTATAGCAGCGTTTATGTGGAAGTCCCGAAGTGCACTGAAGCTTGAAAAGGTGATTAAATTAATCATCTGTTTTTGACAGCTATTCAATAAGTTACATGCCAACAATAGACAGTTTAACAAATACCCCCTTATTAGAAGCATTGTCTAGCTACAGTATAGTTATACAGCGTTTAGTCTTGTTCTTTCTTTTCCATTTTTAACATATCATCACGCCTTTCTCCGAAAGGACTGGCAGAGGTGTACAACACCCACACTTCGCCGGACGATATTCAGTCCCAAATGGACTGCCTCGGTGGCTCAGTCGGTAGTGAACCTGCGTTCTGATCTAGGGGGCGTGGGTTCGATTCTCACCTAGGGCAAACATATGGCAATAATCTGATGAATATTTGTGTTTGTTCTATGTCTGGGTGTTAATATCTATTTAAGTATGTATTTAAAAGTATATAAGGAAGTAAATAAAAGTATATCAGTCTCTGGCCGCCATAGTACAAGCACTGCTTAGTTTGGGGTCAGACAACCGTGTGTTCAAGTGTCCCGAATATTTATTTATTTTTATTTATTTCATTTTAAATGTGACAAGGGGCAAGCCTGTCGTCAATAGTCGTCATACAGCGGGCTCCAGTCATGTAGCCGATGACATATAACACGCACATATGTTCACACAATGAACAAATTAGCGAGTGCCTTCGGCTGGGTCCGAACTCGCTCTGGCTTGAGATTTTTAACTTGATCGGAAAAGACAATACACAACTATTCCGGGGCTATACCTACCTACTTCGATTATTAGGAAGGGGGCTAATCGCCATGTTTAAGTTTCGTGAACATAAGCCTAAATTATTTCAATCTAAGTAGATAGGTAACTATTTTCAAATAGTTTGAAATCAGAATTCAGACACGTTTATTTTGTGTTTATCGACAATTTTACGTCTATACTTGGGCAGGTACCTGTGGGTACGTGGGACACGTGAGTTGAGGCACCAGGCGGATGTATGTGTTTGTCGTGCGATGCCGTTTCCGCCTTTCGGGATAACCGACTGCTTAACTACATATTATCGTTTGTGGTTAAACAGTTAAACTATCAATTTACCTGTTCCAACCACGTCATTACTAGTTTTCGGAAATGTTAATCTTCTAATTGTGAATAAAGATCGGCTTTTGCCCGCGGCTTCGCCTGCGTTTTGAACAAAATTTTGTCTGTGTCGGTCTGCTTAATTTATATATTTGTCTGAGGATTTAAGTAGGCTAGTTAAGGAAATTTCATATACTTGTGTATAGCTTTTGAAGTGAAATTTCTAATGCGACTTCCAACAAGGTTGCGTTAAACGTTTAACGCTCCGGGAGGGGGAATAGAAAGAGACAGAGCGAGAGTGAATGCGTGGCACTAGAACGCATGCGCGTAGTATACCTGTTAAAACCAGCGCGAGCGTTAGCAACGAGTAACATCCAATATTCCAACACAAGAGGGAGAGATACACAGAAGTTTCAATTCTTTTGCGCGGAGGGACTCCACGCACTATTTTTTATCAGCAAAATCTTCGCGATCACAAGAAAGATTCACATTTTCTGTTCACAAAATCTGTTCAATAATTCCAAAGCAACCTGCTACAAACGCACAAACTTTACCTCTTTTTAATATTACAGTGTAATTGGTCTAAGTATATTCATATTAATATACAATTACATATAAAATTATACAATTTATGACATCGTTATAGGATACCCACTTAATGCATGTAGGTAACACATAGAGATCATTAGGTTTTCGTTCAAATTAGAAAAGTAATTTAGTTAATTTTACAATATCCTGGTTCCTATTTGAAATAGTTTTAGTAATAGATTTCACTAATAGTCTTTCTTGTGTCAGGAATGTAAAGTTGTCCATGAGAAATCTGTGACGAAAATTGTAGGAAAGAAGAGTTATAGGTAGAAAAACAGAACGGGGAAGATAAAGAGGGAAATATTTTGTACGTAAATACTTAGTTCAAATAAAATACTAAGTAGTATAGAAGAGAGATATCAAGTCCACGATGGGGCAAGGTTTCCTCCACTGTCCACCTTAGTCACTTGAAGTTTAGGGTTTTTAGGTAAAAACATGACAATTATTAAAAGAAGAACAAAAACCCGGCTGCAAAATAACTGTCAAAACGATTCAAATGAATTTGTCGGCATCTGCATGATAAGTGTGCATATAGGCAGAGGTTCTCGAAGACAGAATTCTCGTAGCTTATGGGGGCGTAGATACGATTCCCACCTAGAGCAAACATTCATGTGATGTTTGCTCTATGTCTGGGTGTTAATTATCTATTTAAGTATGTATTTAAAAATATACATGGATATCAGTATCTGGCCGCCATAGTACATGCCTTGCTTAGTTTCATTATTATTTAATTACTAGCTGCGCCCCGCGGTTTCACCCACGGTTAAAAAGTCCTATGTTCTATTCTAGACTATAATCTATCTCTGTGCCAAATTTCATCCAGATATGTTCAGCCGTTCTGGCGTGACTGTGTAACAAACATCCATTCAACCATTCTTACAAACTTTCGCGTTCATAATATTAGTAGGATTATTTAATGAAATGCCTACTTAAGTCAGTTCGTATAGAGTCTCTCCGGAAAGAGAAGTGCTTGAGAACATGCGAAAACGGGTACATACTTCTCAAGCCAATGGGTGGTCGTAATAATCGCTAATTACATATTGCGAAACTACGGAAACCGCTGCATTGGCCGCGCCCCAAATCAACAGCGACCAGTGCATCGACCGCAAGTTTGCTGATGCAGCAACGCACCGAAGCCGACCCGGTGGGAGCCTCACCTTTAGACGACACACTTTAAGCTAGGCATCAGCTGGAGTAGTCATTACTTAGTTTTAGAATATTAATTGTAATTTTAATATTAATTATTAATAAATTAGTTAAAGCAATTTCGGTTTTTTTTAAGTCCTCCGTCTGCAGCTAACGTAATTGGCGCAGTCGGTAGGATCCTAGAATCAGTGCGCGGCGGTCTCCTGCTTCACAAATCGTCCGGCTTGACTACCGCTAGTCGCTGATAGGCTCTTTAGCCCTCATCTGGGATTCGAATCACTGGCCGCGGAACGGGGACGAGTATCCAGCTATCGATACGCAGAGGAATCGAAATGTGCATGTAAGTACGCAAAAAATCCTTTTTGTGTTGCTTCCGGACCCTATCTTGTGTCCTCCTTACCTTTTAAGTCTTCAAAATTTTTCATCCCAGGAATCGGGACGACCGGGAGACTGTATCTCGTCAGTCTCGCCGTAATAGAGAGGTAGATTTAGAAGTAGATTTAAATAGTTTAACTGTAGCGATGGCTCAGCAACCCGATTTAATTTTTAAGGCTTTACGCCCGGTACCCGACTTTGACGGGAATCCAAAGGTACTCACTAGATTTATTAAAATATGTGACCAGTTAGTGGCAACTTTTATGTCCGCTCAGCCCGGCGGCGAGCTAGGAAATTTATGTTTACTTAACGGCATACTTAACAAAATTACCGGTCAAGCAGCTACCATTATCAATTCTAATGGCGTCCCGGATACTTGGTTAGGGATTCGGGAATCACTCATCAATAATTTCGCGGATCAGCGCGATGAAACAGCGCTGTATAATGACCTATCTTTAGCCACACAAGGACACAGAACCCCGCAAGAGTTTTACGATTATTGTCAGACACTGTGCAGTACAATTATTATGACGTACATCTCGCTACACGAAACTTTAGATACGACCATAGAGTCTAAGCGCATCTTATACAAGAAATTAACCATGCAAGCTTTCGTACGCGGTTTACAGGAACCACTAGGGTCTAGGATACGTTGTATGCGACCCTCAACTATTGAGCAGGCATTACAATACGTACAGGAGGAACTGAACATTGTTTATCTGCAACAGCGAAATGCTGATGCACAAATTAAAATTCAGCACCCTAAAGTTCAACCCCCAATTTTAATGCCTCCTCAAAAATTGTTCTATCAGCCACCACCACCGATGCTGGCACCCATGAGCCAAAGACCGATGCTTGTACCACCTCAAGCGGTTAACCCACAACCTTCATTCAGATTTAATCCAGAGTATAATAACCAACCCCCTGCTAGAATGCCGACACGTACGCAACAGATGTTTGGTGCGCCGCCACCAAATTATAACGCGAGAAGCAACACATTCCGACTCCAGCCCCGACCACAGTTGCAACCCAAACCGATGAGCGGTGTGCAACATTTTACCCCTAGGGACCTCCCCCAACGGCACCTAGGCTTAATGGTCATGACTGGAATAAGCACGGCAACCCCCCACCTACAAATTATTTTAAAACCCGTGAGATGAATTTTAACGAATTTACTAACGATGCGTATACTGATTATTACTACGATAATGGTGAAAGCTACGCAACTGATTGTTACGAGTATCCTACTTATGAGCAGGACATTAATAGTTACGGTTATGAGCGTTACGAACCGGAAATGACAGAAGTTCATGACGTCAACTACCCGACTTCAGAGCCGCAGGCTTCCACTAGTCACGATGAAAATTTTCCGAAGGTTTCTATTACCGACAAGCCAAAATAGAAATAAACCTACAAACTCAAAGATGTCTACCGTACATACAGACATCTAATCCGCCGTTAAAGCTCTTAATAGACACCGGGGCAAATCAATCTTTTCTTTCCCCTGATGCTGTGCAAAAATTTTATCAACATATACGGTTAGATTATGATCCTTTTGAGGTCACCAACGTGCATGCTGTCAGCCAAAATGATTACTCGATTACTGTACCTTGCTTTTCGGAAATTAAAGACCATGACCCGATAAAACTTTTTGTATATAAGTTCCATGATCATTTTGATGGACTGATCGGCCTTGATTTATTAACTAAGTGGGAGGCAAACATTGACTTAAAACAACTATGCCTCAATACAAGGTCAGCGGTAACTCCAATTTTACTGCATAACTCGCGCAACGTCAACTTGTACGAAGATATCATTCCGGCAAACAGCAGAAAATTAGTTCGCATACCAATCAACGCTCCGGATAGCGAAGTATACATTCCCGAGCAAATTCTATGTAATTGTATAGTTCACGAATGCGTTACGAGCGTTGTTCAGAACCGGGGTGTACTCGAGATAGAAAATTTAAGTAACAGTGACGTAATATTTTCTTTAGACCGTCCGGCTCACGCGGAGCTGTTTAATGTCGAGTGCGCGCGAACCGAACAAGCGCCTGCGCGAACGAAAGAAGTACTATCGCGACTTCGCACGGAACATCTTAACGAAGAAGAAAAGGCTAACTTGATGGCTCTTTGTTCAAAGTACCCGGATGTATTTTATATTGAAGGCGAAAATTTAACCTTTACCAATAAAATAAAACACCGTATTCGAACAACTGACGAGACTCCAGTTTATACAAAGAGTTATCGTTATCCATTTGTTCATCGACAAGAAGTTAGTGAGCAGATAAGTAAAATGCTGACACAGGGCATAATAAGACCCTCTGAGTCTGCATGGAGCTCACCGATTTGGATAGTTCCTAAGAAAATCGATGCATCAGGAAGACAGAAGTGGCGTTTAGTGGTAGATTTTCGTAAAGTAAACGAGAAAACTATCAACGATAAATACCCTATCCCGAATATAGCCGATGTTCTGGATAAATTAGGGAAATGTCAGTATTTTACAACCCTCAACTTGGCGAGTGGTTTCTATCAAGTAGAAATGCATCCATCGGACATTCCAAAGACTGCATTCAACGTAGAACATGGTCATTTTGAGTTTCTAAGGATGCCTATGGGTTTGAAGAACTCTCCTTCCACTTTTCAAAGGGTAATGGACAATATCCTTAGAGGACTACAGAACCAGATCTGCCTGGTTTACTTGGATTATATATTAGTGTTTAGTACCTCCCTACAGGAACACATGGTCAACCTGGAGAAGGTATTCCAGAGATTTAGGGACTCTAATTTCAAAATACAGATGAACAAGTCTGAGTTCTTGAAGTTAGAAACAGCGTATCTAGGCCATGTTATAAGTAACGAAGGGGTAAAACCTAACCCTGATAAATTATCAGCGATACAGAAATACCCACTACCTAAGACACCCAAAGAAATCAAGCAATTTCTTGGTCTGTTAGGCTACTACAGGAAATTTATTCCTGACTATGCACGTATTACAAAACCATTGACGCAATGTCTCAAAAAGGGTAAGAAAATCTCATTGGATTCTGAATATGTTAATAGTTTTGAAAAATGCAAAACTCTTTTAGTTAATGACCCCATTTTGAGATACCCTGACTTCAATAAGGAGTTTCTCCTCACGACTGACGCGTCTAACGTAGCTATTGGCGCTATTCTATCTCAAGGGCCAATAGGATCTGATAAACCAATATCATATGCCTCACGTACCCTTAACGACAGTGAGCTGAATTACAGTACCATAGAAAAAGAGCTGCTGGCAATAGTCTGGGCTACCAAATATTTTAGACCTTACCTATTTGGCAGGAAGTTTAAAATACTTACGGATCATAAACCACTTCAGTGGATTATGAGCTTAAAAGAGCCTAACTCACGCCTTACTCGTTGGCGTTTAAAGCTCAGTGAATACGACTACACTGTTGAGTACAAAAAAGGGAAAGCGAACACTAACGCGGACGCTTTATCCCGTGTGGAAATTCACACGAAGGATGTTCAGGCATTGATAGAAAACAGGAATAAAGATAGGGAACCTGAGATACAGTACGAGCCCGAACAACAAATTTATGTCAAAAATCCGCTTGCTAATAGACAAAAATTAGGTCCGAGGTACACGAAGGACACGGTACTTGCTGACTTACCTATACACATTTACACATCGCGGAAACGTGGGCCAGTAGCTAAATCTCGCCTTAAGCGAGTCCCTAATAGTGCGAAATTGTTTCGGAATACTGTCGAAGACGTTGGCTTATCTAGCCCAAGCGCAGGAGACTATCGTTAAGGGGCCATCGTTAAGACTTGGAAGTCTTAACGATGGCCCCGGACTTCTACCCCATAAACTCGGACAAACTCGGCTAATCTCACTTTACCATAGTTTCTTGCAATATATTCAATTATATGATTTAGAGAATAAAGCTCAAGAAATTAGGTCGCAACTTTTACACCTTAAAGAAAAATTAAATAATGATACGTTTGCACTCTATGAGCTCCAGATTAACTATTAGTCGTATAAACTTGACGTCTTGAATCACTTGAGAGGTTTTGAACCTAGTCGGAAAAAGAGAGGTCTTATCGACGGTTTAGGTTCGATTATTAAAAGCCTCACTGGCAATTTGGACTATCAGGACGCAATTATATTTGATGACGCAATAAAAAATATTAAAAACTAACAAAAATAGAATAACATCTTAATCTAAAACTTTATTGAATAGTGATGCATATAAGGACACTAGTTTCTTAAAATTTGCACGATTTTTTTTTGGTCAATTGCTGACTATCATAGCAGAAAACGTAGACGATTTACTTAGATAATTAATTAGACTAGAAAATGTTTTAGCGTTTGTGCGCGCCTTAAGCACACACCATTCTATGGTAGATACAGATACATTAAGTAAAATGATAGCTAGACTCCAATTTATTTACGGAGATAGTAGTGTATTAAGTTTAGATTTACGCGATTACTATAGTATTATAAGACCTGGGGCATACTTCGCCGGTAAGCAGTTAGTTATAGTTTTTAAAATTCCAATAGTCAGTACAAGTATATTCGATTTATACAAACTCTCGGTCGCTCCGAATAGGTACAATCAAATCCTTATTCCTCCCCTTCCATTCCTTGCAACCAATAAGGACAAGTATGCGTACATGGAGGCTGAATGCCCGAAGGTAGACAAGCAGTACCTCTGCGTAGAAGACACCGTTACCAGAATCAAGTACCAGCATGACTGCGCACGGGAACTCATCACGCACCACTCGCTGGGAGCAACCTGCAATCTCACCACTGTGAGCCTGGACACAGAAGCCATGGAGCAACTGGGCAACAAGGAATACATAGCAACCTTCCCTAAGCCTACTGAAGTTCACCTACAATGCAGCAAGGAAGAGTATAAGCGACTTCAGGGAAGCTACCTCATAACCCTACCAATGAACTGCACCCTATCTACACCAGAATTCACTATAATCAACGAGAACGATGAAGCATCCGGACAGCCACTGCTAATCACCAACATCGACTTTAACTTCAAGGAACATACTTCACCTCTACAGAAAATTTCATTGAAATCTATTGACCTGAGAAAACTACATGACACCTACAATCGAGTCATATTGCAGCCGGAGATAACTCAAGATACGAAAGCAACACATTCATTGTACCACACCACTATCCCCTTCTACGTAGTGCTATTAGGTGCATGTGCACTTGCTGCAATTGAAATTTTTCGACGCCGCTGCTACAAGAAACTAAGAACATCTCCAAACTCTCAAAGCCAAGTTAAAGAAGTCACGCCGAATTATGAAGACGTTGATTCTAAAGAATTTCCAGCAACATTTTCACTAAAAGTTGGAAAATAGTTGCTGATCTGCGGGTGGAGGAATTACATATTGCGAAACTACGGAAACCGCTGCATTGGCCGCGCCCCAAATCAACAGCGACCAGTGCATCGACCGCAAGTTTGCTGATGCAGCAACGCACCGAAGCCGACCCGGTGGGAGCCTCACCTTTAGACGACACACTTTAAGCTAGGCATCAGCTGGAGTAGTCATTACTTAGTTTTAGAATATTAATTGTAATTTTAATATTAATTATGTATTAATAAATTAGTTAAAGCAATTTCGGTTTTTTTTAAGTCCTCCGTCTGCAGCTAACGTAATTCGCTCATAAACAACCGTATTTTTTACGATGCTAGTACTGTAGTGTAGATCATGGCAGTGACCCCATCTCAGACGTCACGACAGTAAAATACACAATGTTTTTAACTATTGTTTTGCTAGGGGCGAAAGGTCATGTTAACAGTTCAAGCTTTTTCCACAGCTGCACTCACCTTCGGAGGAAAATAGCAATTTCCCGAGTACCTACGTCAGCAGGTACCCGTAGGTATCTATATGATGTTTGCAACATAAGTAATTTTATTTACAGGGAGTTACAGAAACCCTGTTGCATAATTGATGGCAGGTACACATACTTCTAAGTATCCATACAAAAATACCAAAAAAATCTGTACGTCAAAAATAGCAAGAGCTATGACCGGTTTAAGATCGCAAGAAAAAAGAAGAAATTGTACTGAAATGTTAAAAAATCTGTATCATACATTATGTTGGCGGCTTTTGTTCTAAGAAAGTAGCGGCACAACGCAAATAATTTACAAACAAAACCGACGCGATTAGTGTCTGCGTTTTAGGAGGGCAGAGCGCGATGTGTGTTAATATTTTTTGCTAATACATATTGAATTTAAAGTAGCATAATTGCAGTCTCTAGTCAATACTGGGTGCGCACCCAGTATTGACCAGAGACTGCAATGGTACAAAAACCGAGGATTCTGTATGTATAGTTCTGTTAGTGATGTTGTTTTCATTATTCACTTTTTGACCGCTAACGTCACAAACACTTGACAAGCGCTAGCGGACCTTGTACGCTAGCAGCATAGACCTTAGCTATTAGAGCTACAAGTTATTTTCCTACAAGTATCTCTAAACAAGTGGGCAATATCGAAATTAACGATCGAAATTACGAATTTGGATGTTTCCTATCGGTAATATTGGCACATACATTTCTGATAGAGACGTCCTTTTTCCATAGTATACAGGATGCTACAAAAACCCTGTTATATCTTCAAGGTGCGCATCCAGTATCGACTGGAAGATGCAGTTATGCTACTTTAAATTAAATATTGACTATAAAAAACTTAAGCACACATCGCGCTCTGCCCTTCTAAAAGCGCGAACGCAAACACTAATCGCATCGGTTTTATTTGACCAACCATTTAAACCATAATAAACAATTTGCGTCGTGCCGCTACTTTCTTAGAATAAAAGTCGCCAACATGTTCGTATCATATATACAGATATGTTAATATTTTTGTAAAATTTCTTTTTTTTTCTTGAGTTCTTAAACCGGTTATAACTCTTGCATTTTAAACGTGCATTTTTTGGTATTTTTGCATGAATACTTTTAAGTGTGAGTACGTGCCCTTTAATTATACAACAGGGTTTTTGTAACATGCTGTATAAGGAGTTACATAACAATATAACCTATATGCCCTCAGTCAAAAGATCCTTGTAAGACTTTGACTTTTTATAATAGTTGGCAAAAACCGTACCTTTTAGATAACAGCACAGCACAATTTTAGAGCTGTCAAATTAATTATGTTTAGTGAGTTCTGTGACGTCATAATCAGGTACAGTGCTACAAGGATCTTTTAGCACTATTGAAAGAACGTACCTATCGGAAATAATATATTAGGTAGGCACATAAATATTCAATATTAAATATACTTGAATTTAATATTGACTTAGAGGATACAATACGTGCAAATGCAGGCGACCGACATCACAGGGGCGGCCACCCGCACCGTATTGGGCGACCTTCGCGAGCTATTCGGCGCTATCGCCGCCGGCAGTGACCTGCCAGCAGCGGCAATGCGCGGCCTGGCCTTACTTCAACCCGTGTACCACGCACCGACACGAAGCCTCGGAGTGTCACTAACGCTCCCGAAAATCAGCCCTAGACGTCGAGCAATGTTCCGTCGGGGAGGGTGCTTGAGAAGCCACGAGCCGGGCTGGCACCCTTCACCTCCCCTGGGGGGCAATGACACCCCCCCCCCCCCCCCAGCGCCTAGCCGCGGTAATGAGGTATAACCTCGAAGCCGCTACCTCACCTCCCCCACAAGGGAGGAGGAAGAACCCGGTGATTGACTGAATGCCAGTATTACTAGGCCAGTATTGCAGTTACAATATGGCCTGTCTAAGAGGGCCCTTATTAGTTTTAGCATATCAACCTACCACGGAGTTCATAATACGTAGTGTCTAGTCTCTTTTTTGCTTATCCCTGCGTTAATGTAAACAACTTACATCACGTCTTTAATACTCGTAGTAAGATATTGTTAGTTTTTATGCGCCGACATGCCCAAGCACATTACAGAGACCATTAAGTACTTATTAATATTGTTTTTCATAGATATAAGATATCTAGAATTAAAAGTTGTCAGAGGGCAAGGACACGGGAGTGGCAGTGCGTGCCAAAGTTCTATTCTTCCGCGTGAGATATTTTCCTGTCATTGTCTCTGTCGTTTGAAAATTGTAGGCGTGAGAGTGACTTAACATCTCACGCGTCAGAATAGGGGGTCATGTAGTGGCTGCAAGCAGATAGATTCCTAAAACCCCTCTTCACAATCGGCGATGCGATTATCTTTACGTGTGATCGCAGCGATGATCACACGATTAACGCCGCGAGCATGAGACAAGTATAAAATGGAGAATTTAAAAATCTGTTCATCCGTTCGGGGGCTACGATGTGACACACACACATACACACACACAAACAGACACGTCAAACATAAAGCACCCTGTCGTCTTTGCGTCGGCTGTTAAAAATGCATATCCTTACAGACATAATTACTTACAATATTTATTGTATCTACAATTCTACATAATTGTTTTTCTGGGAAGTTATGTCGTAAAATAAATTTTAATTTGTTAAATTAATTTTCGCAAGGTTTTTTCTTCCGACATTTTTTCTTTTGTTTGCTAACATAAGTTGCGTACTTACTGACCACTACCAAACCCGTGATCATAATCTTGATCTATATCAACAACTAGGTTTATAAAAATTTAGCTAGCCCACGAAACTTGGGCTAGCTAGTTAAGAGTCCCGCGACGCTCTGAAATTTCCATACAAACGCGCTTCTCAAATTTCTTGAAAACCATTTGTCAGATTATGATGAAATTTAGCACGTACAATTAAATTAACAATATCTCCGCCCCTATGTTCTTGGTTTTTTTTAAAAACGTTCTCAAGCTAAAATAGAGCTATGAATAATATCCGCATTAGTAAGGAGTCATTTTTGACTGATTTATTCAATAGATAGACAAAGCAAATCAAAAATCCCTTCACATAGGGAGGTTGTCTACATCATTCGCTTTTAAATGAATCCATAAAACAAGTGACATTCTTAGTTATTTAAGAATGATTAGAGAAGTTCAAAAGTCATAAAAAAAAATTGCACTTTACACTCTGTAGGTAACTTTAATGGCTCGTCAGTATCTTTACTTGCTCTCTTCGCTTGTCATCTTCTTCTAGACGAAATGGCTATTGTTGAGTTTCAGTTCTCCAGAGTCAGGAGACACGTACCTTGTGCCGAGCTGAGGCCTACTATGACAACTTGCCATGATGGTGACGTTTTGTATTCGACGCTGCGCGGTCATGAACCTTATTGCGCAGAGATGTACGATTCGCGTTCGCGTAGTGTCGAAAACAAAACGGAACCGTCATGACAATAAGATATCATGGTAGGCCCCCTGTCCTGTTGGTTTCCCATAAATGCTCCAGACTTATGATGTGAGGTAGAAACCGAATGTAGGGTCCACTGGCACAAATGTTTCTGTGGGGCAATTGCGTCTTTCAAGAATTTCTGACAACATAAACATATCGTCATGCCTTTTCCCCGAGGGGGCTGGCAGAGGCGTAATACGGCACCCACATTTCTCCGGACGATATTCAGTCCCAAATGTGACAGGGGGCGAGCCTGTCGCCATACACCGAGCTCCAGTTATGTAGCAGATGACATACAATACGCACATAATTATGTTCACACAATGAACAAATTGGTGCGTGCCGTCGGCTGGGTTCGAACCCACTTGCTCTGGCTTGAGAGGCGGACCTTCTCCCAACTAGGATGACAAACCCTTCACAAATTAGGCGCCACCGTTCTATTTTTCATTTATTTGTTGTTCATCTATTTTTTTATCATTAGTTAGTTACAATAATCTGTACTAGATGGCGTTAGTTGCCTTATTTGTGAAGGGTTTGTCAGTAATCCTTAAAAGAAGTATAAGGCCCCGCCGACGCATTTTTATCAGCTGACCCTATATATTCACATTACAGAATTACTCGTAATATCTATCATAGGCCGTTTTGGCCGAGTGGGATGGACCGCGCCTTCCGATCAGGAGGTTGAGTTTGATCCTGGCAGTGGGTTTTTGGATGGCCAATGGTCTTTTCTATCACGTAAAATTTCATGTGCATTTAAATTTGATAGGTGCTCTTACTGGGAAGGAAAACATCGTGAGGAAACCGACATGTCCTAGAATTGATTATTCGAAAGACATGTGACATCCAACCCGCACTGAGCCAGCGTGGTGGGTAACGGCTCAACCACGCTTAGTTATAAAAGAAAAAACAGAAAAGACTAAAGTCTGAATTAAACAAACTACTTACAATTCAAATCAGATCGATGATTGATAGATAAGCGCCTATCAAAAAATTGTTCCTTACTGCAAAAATACTTATAGCAACTTTGGTGGCTTTGAACTCACACAAACTATTCTCATTCGTATATTTTTATTAATCCTACATTGAGATACTTTGTTACGACGACATCGTAAACTTAACCATCTTAGCATACCTGTATTTTTCATTTTATAAATTTATAATTGGTAGACGACAAAATTAAATCTTAAAGTTTCGATAATTGCAAAATGTTATTCTGTTCTTTTAAATCCTATCCTACTAATATTATAAACGCGAAAGTTTGTATGTATGTATGGATGGATGTTTGTTACTCTTTCACGCCAGAACGGCTGTACAGATCTGGATGAAATTTGGCACAGAGATAGATTATAGTCTAGAATAACACATAGGATACTTTTTAACCGCGGGTGAAACCGCGGGGCGCAGCTAGTTTGGAATATATTAAAAAAAACTTTGCATGAATTGCTTTAGCGTTATATGTTTGACGTGTCTTTCTCTCTCTCTTTGTGTGTGTGTGTGTGTGTGCGCGCGCGCGTGTGTGTGTGTGTGTGTGTGTGTGTGTATGGCATCGTAGCTCCCGAACGGATGAACCGATTTTGATTTTGTATTTTTTCTTTTGTTTGAAATGTGAATTCACAAGAATGAAACAAGTCGGGAGTCGGGAGTGTTCTTAGCTATTATTGATGAAAATCGGTGTTGGTGAAAATCGTAGTCGGGGTTTTTTTAATTTTAATTTTTAATTGAACTTAATAGTTCTCAGTAAATACGACAAGTACGCATATCTTATTAAAAAATACGTCACAGGACTGATAATAACTGGATGAAGCGGAGGAGTAGAAGTGCTCTACTCAATTTAGAGTAGACTCTGTTTTGTCCCGACAACTAAATATTTGTTGTATAATTCCAGGCGAAATACGTCCACTGCTGGACGGAGGCCTCCCCCAATGATCTCAACAACGACCGGTCCTGCGCTGCCCGCATCCAGCGTCTTACCGCGCCCCTTACCAGGGGGGCTATTCCTGTGCGTGAGATGAGATGAGATTTTATCTTGGTCACTCTCACACCTATGACGTTTCAAACGAGAGCAACAAGGACGAAAAAAAGTGAGATGAAAATATCAAATCTCCGAATAGGGTCCCAGGCCTATAGCATGCTCGTGCGACAAAATTCATCTCATTACTTTTTGACGTGTGAGAAAGTGACAAGGCACAGACAAATGTGTAATATACGTCTGTCTCTAAAAAGAGTCGACATCTCTTTGTCGGGTTGCGTATGATAGGCCGGCTGGTTGTCAGTCCACCTAGTGCGAGGCCTTTCCACGCTACGTCTTCCGATTCGTGGTCGCCTCTCGAGAACTTTTCTGCCTCATCGTGGCTGTCGGTTCTGCAAGCGATGGGTCCTGCTCACTGCCACTTTAATTTGGCAGTTATTTGCTTTGTTGTTTGATAGCGGGAATTTTATAAGCCAAGAGGTGTCACTAGTCTACAAATCCACAATACACTTAATAAAAAAAGTATTGAAAGCAGTTTTCATGAAAATGCCTGCCTCGGTGGCTTAGTTGGTAGTGAACCTGCCCCCTGAGCTTGAGGGCGTGGGTTCGATTCCCACCTATTCTATTTCAGTCTCTGGCAGCCATAGTACAAGCTTTGCTTAGTTTGGGGTCAGGCGACCTTGTGTGAAAATATCCCGTGTATATTTATTGAATTCTCAATTTCCTTCACAATTAAAACGACAACACGTATATAATTGAATAATTTATTTTACCCACAATTTCTATATTAAAATTCCTATACAGATCACTTGTTTATTGTACTTTGTAGTTACTTAGCAATAAGCAATACTTACTTAGTAACTTATCCTACTTTACTTATACATTTCTAAATCCCATCATCGGCATTAAGTTACAATTTAATGAAGTGAGGGAAATATACCTACAACTAGCATTACTACAATATATATTTACAATTTTTGAAGTTATCCAATCGTAAATATAATATACTAGCGATCCGCCCCAGCCTCGCACGTTACCTATAAACCTTCCGTGAAAAAATATCGAACTGATGGTAAAAACCGCTGGGGCTATTCCTGCGCGTGAGATGAGATGAGATTTTATCTTGGTCACTCTCACACCTATGACGTTTCAAACGAGAGCAACAAGGACGAAAGAAGGTGAGATGAGAATTTCAAATCTCCGAATTGGGTCCCGCATCGCAACCGTTGCGTGGGTAACTGGTTTACAGACAAACGCGAAAAGCGACTATGTTTCATACGAGTATCCGAAAAGATAAACTTTGTAGGCTTTATGTATTGAACGAGTACAATAGGCCCACCATACGCTCCAATTTCCCCACTAACACCCACACAACATTAACTGTGCTTATTAAACTGAGACCTATGCGTACTTAACTGAGCCGTGTGGTAACGAAATGATCGGCTCAGCTATATACGAGCTGGCTTCATTCTTGTTCAAGTCTTCGGCGTCTTCCCCACACTTTTAACTGCGCAGGCCCGGCTTGGACACTGAAAGCTCAATCACACGCACGAGTAAGTTCGCACAGGAGGGCTATTCCTACGCGTGAGATGAGATAAGATTTAATCTTGGTCACTCTCACACCTATGACTATTCAAACGAGAGTAACAAGGACGAAAAACGGTGAGATTGAATCTCACTCTGTAAGAATAGCCGTCCAGGGACCCTATTCGGAAATTTGAGATTCTCATCTCACTTTTTTCGACCTTGTTGCTCTCGTTTGAAACGTCGTAGGTGTGAGAGTGACCAAGATAAAGTCTCATCTCATCTCACGCGTAGGAATAGCCCCACAGGCCGGGCTTGCTCCAGGACAGTCGAAATTGCGGCCGCAATGCCGTGCGGTTGGCGCGATGTACAGTTTTACCAACCACACGCTAGGAGTACCGTGTTCAAGCCTGGGGCCCTATTCGGAGATTTGAGATTTTCATCTCACATTTTTTCGTCCTTGTTTCTCTCGTTTGAAATGTCATAGGTGTGAAAGTGACCAAGATAAAATCTCTTTTCATCTCACGCGTAGGAATAGCCCCTCTGGCCTGCGCTTAAAAGTGTGGGGAAATTTGGTAGGCTGTGAGTTGTGGGTAAATGGGGGAGCGTTTGGTAGGCCTATTAGAGTTTATAAGTAAAAAGGTACCGTCTCGAGCAACGGTTTAGTACGACTAACTTACTATTTTCATTTACTTTAGTCTATGCTATTATCGTTCGTGGCGGGGTAACGCGGTCATTAGATTATCCAACTTGCAGTACGCTAGGTTAGCTAGCGCGCTAAATTTGGATGGTGTAATTGCAGTTAGACAGTTAACAATCCAATTTATTTTTATTACACGGGCATTGCAACGCAAGTTAACATACTGCAAATTGGATAGTGAGTAATAATTTGGAATGGCCGCTTCAGTTGATGTGTAAGGGTGCGTTTTCCCTGAAACGAAGCTGACCGGAGCGGACCTCAGCGGTGTAAGAAATTGACCAATCACAGTGCTTCCACTTTCCACCTTAGCGGACGGAGATTTCAAGCATTGTGATTGGTCATTTCAAGCACGCCCAGCTCCGCTGCAGTAGAAACGCACCTTATTAAGTGCTTATGTACTTCTATTTTTAATTTTACCTTAAAATATCAAATTCAGTCAAGGACGAGTTTTAGAGAAAACGTTGTCCAGCATTATTCTACATAGGCAAAAATTAACGTTATATTTAAGTTGTCAGTTTAGTTAATTTTGCTGTGTAATCGTTAAACTTTTACATAGTTATTGGTTCTAGTGTACAGACTTTTGCCGCGAGCGCCCGCGATAGGTTTCTAGACCAATAGGAACCGCGTGTCGGCGCTTTCGCGAGCGTTCGCGGCATAACTCTGGCCCGGCTTTACGAGCAAGTAACATTTACATTACATTATACAGAAACATTCACAGAATATAGTCACCAAATAACAATAATTAAAGTATAATTGGGTAAATTAAATTCTTTTAACCTACAAAAAAGGTTCTAAAAGCAGGCTGTAACTTTAAATCTTCCTAAACTTACTTTTATCTATATTTACAGGAACTAAAGATAAAGCACAACCAATATTTATGTTAACTTACCTACCCATTTATTTAGTTACTATATTGAGGCATTCTCGTTAACAGCTAACTTTATAACATAGCAACTGCATCTTTCAGTATACTCAAAATATCTGAGTAAATGACGAAGATAGCATTTTTCTTTAGGCTATATGTACCTACTGCATACGTGTGTATGGTCAAAGATTTGAATTTCAAAAATATTTTGTTAAAGGACACTATCTCTCGGTATCGGGTTCAATCAGCTTTTGGATTAGGATCAGATCGCCTACCCAATTTCCCACTTATTCTAATTCCACTGTTATTGAAACATGATTGTAGGTACCCAATACGTTCGCGCTTTTGTACTCCAATATAATTGTAGTCTAAAATTATCGAGCTTACAATGTTCACGGCGTTCACGTTCACGTTTGCGTACTGTTTTCTGCTTTTGTGATATGTCATGAGCTTGATGCAAGCTTTGAGCAATTTACAGGAAATGTTTTCGCGCTCGTTTCATTCGCGATATTTTTATGTTAAGCCGGAACCAGACTAGCTGCGAACGCCCGCGAATGTGTTCCTATTGGTTATTAATACCCTTTTGACCGATAAGAACGGTTAATCGGTGCTTTCGCGAGCGTTCGCGGGTGTTCGCGGTAATATTCTGACGTTGGCTTTATGATGAGCGTTTTCACTACGACTGTGACAGCACGTAGTCACAGACTAAAAAAATTAGTACAAACTCTGCACTGCCGATGTCTGCTATGACTCAGCCGGTTCATTCACTCTTCTCCTTCGCCTCTTGAATTTTCCGCGAGAAGAAGAGCACGTTCACAGTCCTAGTGATAGGCATTTCTACCATAAGAGTGAGCGGGACGGCGAGAAGGTAGGTCAGCAGTGATGTTCCTGCTGAGTCTACTATCTGGAATTAGAAAGAGAAGAGTGTTAACGCTGTTTTGAAAGTCATTTTCATCAGTCTTGTCATCGGTAGAAAAGTGAATTTTTGGATGGATGTTTGATGCTTATAGCATCAAGCATCATATCTTAATATATATAAATTACGTGTCACGTTGTTTGCCCGCTATAGACTCCTAAACTACTTAACCGATTTCAATCAAATTTGCACACCGTGTGCAGTTCGATCTAACTTAACAGATAGGATAGCTCACATATATATATATAAATAATAAACGCGAACGAAGTCGCGGGGTGATAAAACTGTAGGGCTATTCCTGCGCGTGAGATGAGATGAGATTTTGTCTTGGTCACTCTCAGACCTATGACAATTTAAACTAGAGCAACAAGGACGTAAAATGGTGAGATGAGAATCTCAAATCTCCGAATAGGGTCCCTGGTTTTACGAGATTTTTGAATGAACGTTGTTTTAAAATAGAGTATAGGCATACAGTGACGAAGATATTGAGTAAGTATAATAAAGTTTAAAGTGCTCTCATTCCGTGCCTCATCTTAAGATACTGTCGGGTAAATTAGTCGGGGGTGTTCTTAGCTATATTTGATGAAAATCGGTGTTGGGGTTTTTTATTTATTTTAATTTATACTTGTTATTAACCGAAGGTAACACAGAAGTATAGTACATGGTTTAATAATATACTCCGCCAGGTATAGTATTATGAGTCAAAAATGGTCACGTGGGCAACTCGTGTGACATCAATCGAAGCTTAAGCAAGACCGAAAAAAGTCATGTACAACAAGTTCGAAAGAGACAGATGACGAGTGACGTCATCACGTGTTAGCTCCCGGAATGCTAGACCTTTTTACCTGACTACGCAAGGAGGGTTATGTTTTTGGAGTGTATGTATGGATGTACGTATGAGGTTTTTTTGGCACGCCTTACAGCCTAAACAGCTTGATAGATTTCGACATGTGAGGTGTCATTGGAATCGTCTTGATAGCGGAAGTAACATAGGGTACAACATTTAGCAGCCGGGTTTTTTTTTTTTTTAAATAATGTTACTTGTTATTGGATCATGATAGAGCAGCGGTCGGCAACCTTTTGGCAGGCAAGGGCCGCACAGTGCCAAAATAAGCAAGTGACGGGCCGCACTTGTTCAAAAATTTCACTATAGGTTTCTATATACATGGGTATGTTGTAACTTACCAAAAACCTCTTAAGGGTTCACTGTACTCATCAATATGAACAACTTTTACTATTGGGCGAACACTGAAATCGCGTAACAAAATCAGCTGTTCCATATATTTTGTCTCAGGCCAATGAACTTTTTATATGGAACAGCTGTTTTTTTTTCGCGATTTCAGAATTGGCTTCATAGTAAAAGTTGTTCATATTGATGAGTACAATGAACCATAAGAGGTTTTTGGTGAGTTGCCTATAACCCTTTAAACATATTTTACCATAAGTATCTATTTGTTTATGTAGGTCTCAAAAAATCAATGTTTATCTGTCTCTGGCAGCTATAGTAATAGCCTTGCTTAGTTTGGGGCCAGACGACCGTGTGAACGAAATGCCCCGATTTTTCTATTTATTTACAAAACAGTCGCGGGCCGCAAGGAGGGCAGAGGGCCGCATGTGGTCCGCGGGCCGCGGGTTGGCGACTGCCGTGATAGAGTGTAGAAGTAGACTGACCACATCGAGCAGGCTGGTGGCGACGGGCTGCGCGCGCGAGGCGGCGATGGCCGTGTTCACGATCCAGTGCAGCATCAGCACCGACAGCGACATGCGGCCCATCGCGTGCCAGCCGCGCCACGAGAAGTAGTTCTGCAGTAAACCTGCACATCGACCATGTTCATTAAATTCATTTTAATTCGGAAATCATGTCTATAATTACAAAAGGAAACTCAACCACACATCACATATATCAACATAAAATCACATATGAAAAAAAAAACCATTTATTAAATTTAAAACTGATTAATATTAAAATTCATATTTACTAAAATTTGAATACATTAAATTTACTAACATGAAAATATAGATTATAATGTAAAGAAAGAGTTTAGAAACAGAAAAAACACGTGAATAAGTGTTATTTGCTCAGTTTACAGTTTCAAAAAATTAATTAGCACAAAAACATTATGTCACTTAATACATACATACACATAGTCACATAATAGACACGACAATAATTAATGTCAACGTCATAAGATATAAGATACGAATCGAATCAACCGGAAAATAACAGATTTTTAATTGAGTACTCACTCATTATGATTTAAAACACGGGAATTACTCACGTACGATTCAGTCGATTATTCCGACTATAGTTTCAACCGCATTCGGCGGTCTTCATCAGGGCTAGTGCGGTTGAATCTATAGTCGGAATAATCGACTGAATCGTACGTGAGTAATTCCCGTGTTTTAAATCATAATGAGTACTCACTCATTTAACGCCTTCTATGCATTTGCAATGATGTGTTCAGATAAAGTCTTCTTAAAAGCGTGAAATAAGTTAAAAAAAAATTATAAGTGAGGGTTGTAAAAGTGAGTTGTAAAGTTTTGCACCTTCAGTTCAAAGTTGAAATTATTGCATTATTTTTCCGTAATAAGTTTATTGTTTTTTTTTTTGTGAATTAAGAATATTTTTAGATAAGGCTATTTGCTCGGCTGAATGTACTCTATAAGTAGTTTTGTAGGAGACCTGCAGAGCTATTTACAACCTTTCGGAAACGTTTCCGTTCGGATTAAAAAAAATTAAGCCTAAATTATTCAAATCTCAGTCAATATTCATAAGTTTTTAAACGTGATTATTTATTCCGATTATACTTGATTCCAAAATGTATAAAACTAGACTGAGATTCGAACAATTTGAGTTCGAATTTTCTGGGATCCGATCGGAAACGTTTCCGAATGATTGTGAATAACCCTGCTGGCCACTAAGAATACACAATAAGGGAATTTAGCTTTACAAGTGGACACTACAAAATTGCACCTCCTAAGTCATGCTACTCATTCATAATTTGCTCTTGACGGTGGAATAACGTTCAGGCAAGTCTTCTGTATTGGTTGGCAAGTTACCTACATATTCAAACAAAGAAAAACCCAGATAGGTCTAGCTGTTTTCGGGTAATCGTGGAATAGACGAAGAACAGCTCGTGGAAGATTCCGACGAACTGAGAACTTCTTTTTTCGAAGTTAGTTAAAACGTACCTTCAGCCCCATTAAACAAGCCAATCAATATGAGCGCGCTGAGCACGCTCAGCACAGGCCGCTCCACCGCCACGTACAGCGCCGTGAACTCGGCGTCCGTGATCTGCCGCAGCCAGTGCCCCGCCACCAGCCAGCACACGATCACCAGCGGAGTTACGGAGTATACCCAGCGGAACAACTGTGGATGTGGATTTTGTAGATGTTATAAAAAGGAAGGCAGCGATGGCAGTCTAGTTGGGAGAAGGTCCGCCTCTCAAGATAGAGGGAGCAGGTCCGAACCCAGCCGACGGCACGCACCAATTTGTTCATTGTGTGATCATAATATGTGCGTATTGTATGTCATCTGCTAGATGACTGGAGCCCGGTGTATAGCGACAGGCTCGCCCCCTGTCACATTCGGGACTGAATATCGTCCGGCGAAGTGTGGGTGCTGTATTACACCTCTGCCAGAACCCTCGGGAGAAAGGCGTAACGATATGATTTATGTTAAGTTGTTATGTAAAAAGGTTCACCCCTACGCGGTGGCAGACGATAACACTTATGGCTATCCGCTCCCGCGGGGAGATAAGGGAAGTAAAAAGAAATGAGGAAAGTAAGTCAAGTAAAGTAGTTGCGGTAAGCGATACATTTGGAATAGAACGAAAAAAACTGCTGGTTCTATTTTGAAACAGTACGCAATCATTCGTTTTTCAATTTACAATTTCAGTAGGTAACTAAGTTTAATATAAAAAACAATTTAGTGATTAAAATCAAAGTATCTCCCTCAGAGAGAATAGAATATCTTGAAGTTTTTAAAATTAAGGAACACCTGGTGAATTGTATAGGAAGTAAGTATAACAATCTAACAAGTAACGAGGGACTCATGACATTATTCGTAGTAGGTATATTAGCCGCAATAACGAAAACAATTTTACTAATTCTGTTTTCAGGAAAACGAGGACAAACGGAAGTCAAAGTTAGACTTAATATCTTGTGAAGCCTGAACCAGACCAGGCTCGCAGTTGAACGTTTAAGGCGACAGAGTCAAAAAACTGGTTGTGTTTTTTCTTTCAAAAGCCATTTCTCGGAGCAACGCAACGTACCCTGTAAGAGTTGACCTTGACCCCTCGCTCCTGCAGCTCGAAGTGCAGGTGTGCAAGGAACAGCCCCACGAGGCAGGCAGGCAGCGAGCCCCACGGCGCCGTATACAGCCGGTAGAACGACGGCACGCCGTGGTACATCGTGTGCATAGTCCTGGAAACATGCACGGAATGTACCTAATCTTAGACTAATATTTTTAACAATATTTAGAAATAATAATCATTATGGGACGCGTATTAGGAGGTGGGTAGTGCCAATATTGGGCAATGATCTGCCGGAGCAGTTTGAGGATGGGTTCAGGACCAATAGTGGAAGGTTGCGTTGTAGAGGCTACTGTTGGAAAGAATGACTTGATAAAAATTTAACTGTCAATAAACTGCTTTACTCTACAATCTACATAATAATAAGCTTCTAAACTCTGAGTCAACTTCATTCGTAAAGTTAAAGTTATTTATCGATTACTTTTAATAAACCCATTCGTATGAAACTTCTCATGATGCCGCGTTGCAACAATAATATTATGTAAATGTGACATTAGAGTATATTTCTGCCTACAAACTGCTACGCAGTTTGGCAGAGTTGTATAATAATTTTTAAATATGTTAACTTAGTTAAAGAAATAAATAATAAAATAAACACGCTGATATAAGTTTCACGTGTTGACTAAACGAAGCTTGATTCCATCTCCATGAAATTTTGCAGTCAAGTACCTAGTTCATACTCATTTGTCGTATCCTCTCCATCCTAAGGTTGCCTAGAAGAGATCGCTTTTAGTGATAAGGCCGCCAGTTGTTACACTATTTTATAAGTTTTATCATTATTTTTCTCTTGTTGTTTTGTTATCTGTGGTGTGAACAATAAAGAGTTTATCTAGTTAGTATCTATCTAGTTCATTTTAAGTAGGTAGTACAATTTGTAATTTTTATACAAGGCAAGTCGTTGTCCCAGCAATGGGAACTTATAAGACTGTGATGATGATGATGATGATGAAGATGCTTTTTGCAAAAAACAAAAGAAAAAATATGGAGTCAAGCTAAATAAATCCGCAAAAAAAATTAAATTCCCACTCTAAGCAGATATGTATGTATATACCCAGTTATAATTGTGAGAAAAAAAATCTCGCTTCTCCTTGCCAATCGAAATGTCGGAGGACAGAGGGAAAACCCATTCATTCAACGGTAATACCACGTCGTCAGCCGGTAATCTCTTGATAAAGGCACACGGGGTTTTGTAACGTAAAAGGCACAGTTTAAGTTTACAGTTTTTAAATACTTTGAATTTAGTTTTTTTTGTGACTATTTTATTGAATGCTTTGATTTACCAAAGAGATTATCCTCATAATTATTAAAAAAAGTCGCGTCAACTTGCAACAACCGTCTTTGTTGTTTATTTTGTTTTTGGGTGCTATTACTCACTCTGGGTACACATGGTACATAATGGACTGCCAATCAAAGTAGTAAGCCAGAGTTCCGTTCAACACACACGAGGCTATGATGAAGCTTCCGAGGATGGGCAGCGCCAGGAGCCGCTTCTTGGCCAGCCACAGCGTCAGGACAGACGCCAGGATGTAAAGCTGCATGTCTGTGGCTAGGAACCTGGGGAAGGTAGGTAGGGTTAACTGGGGCAAATGCGTCTGTAGGGCAATTGCGTCTTTCGAGAATAACTGACAAACCCTTCACAAATTAGACAACTAACGCTATCTTGTTCAGATTATTGCAACTAAAGATAGAAAAAAGAAGTAGATGGTGCTTAATTTGTGAAGGGTTTGTCAGTAATTCTCGAAAGACGCAATTGTCCCACAGGCGCATTTGCCCCAGTTGACCCTATTTAGAGTAAATATACAAAAGAACAAAGAACATAGATATCGTCACGCTTTTTCATGAGCT
The DNA here is from genome assembly GCA_911728515.1 of Peribatodes rhomboidaria. NCBI lineage: Eukaryota > Metazoa > Arthropoda > Insecta > Lepidoptera > Geometridae > Peribatodes > Peribatodes rhomboidaria. Next base: position 2,371,774 of record OU452187.1, on the reverse strand, counting down.
GGCAGTGGAGTACACCCTCACTTCGCCGGACAATATTTAGTCACAAATGTGACAGGGGGCGAACCTGTCGCTATACACTAAGCTCCAGTTATGTAGCAGATGACATACGCACTTATGTTCCCACAATGAACAGATTGGTGCCTTCGGCTGGAATCGAACCCGCTCCCTCTGGCTTGAGAGACGAGCCTTTGGTAGAGTAAACATGATAAGATTACGCGTTCTACAAGATTTTGTCGGAATGGAAAGAAGCGGTTGTTCAGTGCCGGTTAGTTAAGATATTTGCCAAAATAGTTTTATCAAAAAAATTTGCAAGCGAATGGATAAATTATTTAAAATATACAACAGACCCCCCTATTTATAACGCTAAATTGCTAAGTCTAAATAACAAGCTAAAAATATACCTGTCTTTGTTATTACCGCGTATTAGACAAGGACATCAATAGTTTTAGCTAGTTCAGATTTAGCAATTTGGCGTTCTCAATAGGGCCTTACCTAGTTATCGAACTAACAGACCTAAAATGAATTTTAGAAAATTGTTAAGATAGTTGAGCAGTGTTGGCTGAGTGAAATGTACCGCAACTTTCGATCCGGGGGTCGTGGGTTCGATCCTGACCGTGCACCAATGAACTTTTCTCTCGTAGAAAAGTCTAAACATATCGTCACGCTTTTCCCCCGAGCGTGACATTTGGGACTGAATATCGCCCTTTTATCGCCGGCGATATTCAGTCCCAAATGTGACAGGGGGCGAACCTGTCGCCATACGCCGGGCTCCAGTCATGTAGCAGATGACATAAAATAAGCACATGTGTTCACACAATGAACCAATTGATGCGTGCCGTCGGCTGGGTTTGAACCCGCACCCTCTGACTTGAGAGGCGGGCCTTCTACAACTAGGCCATCATCGCTTTGTAAAAGTTTAGATGCATTTAAATTTGACACGTGCTTACTGTGAAGGAAAACATCGTGAGGGAACCGACATGTCCTAAAAGAATAATCCTAAAAATATGTGACATCTACCAACCCGCACTGAGCCAGTGTGGTGGATAATGGCTAAAGGTCCATGCAGCGGGCAGTAAAAGACTGTAATGATAATTTGAGGAAAATCTGTTTACCAAGTCTGCACCAGACAGTGGTCGTCAGCACGCCACAAGTTGTTGATGTAAAGCGCTTGAGACCAGAACTTCTCGCGGCAGATCTTGGCCTCCGGCTCGACCAGTGTAGGCCACATTGGCCCACCGCTCAAGTGCGGCCAAAACGTTGCGGCGTATCCTATCACTAGCAGGTACACGGGACTGATCCTGGAAGGAAAGAATCTAATGTCAATTAACATTATATAGGGATCAACGGATCTACAATACAATACAATGCAAAAATTGTATTATTGCACACCAAAAAATCCACATGTGGAGTCGAGCTGCGCGTTCAACTGCATTTTGGTAGAGAATGTAATATTTTTAATTTTTTTTTATGTAGAATAGGTCGGCGTTTGACCAGTGATCACCAACTTGCCTGATGTTAAGCGTCGTTGTGGTCTAAGATAGAGCACGACGACCTATAAGGTACTTATTCACTCTAGCCTTGAAGATTTGAAAAGTGAAGAAGTACAAAGACGGCAGTTGAGTGAGGCGCTACAAGTGCGCTACTGCTCAGACCCGTCTTCGGAACGGTTACACCGGACTACATCCCGAAATACGACTAGGTCATTTCAGGGCATGGCTTGGTCCGGTGGGTGGTAACTAGCCACGGCCGACGCCTCCCACCAGAGTTTGCTACCCGGTTAGCACTACCCGGGGACCACGTGTAGAGAATCAGAATAGAGTACACTCCTACGGACGTGGGTAGCTCAGCCCCAGATCAGTTAATGCTATCTTATATGCTAAAGGCTGGCAAAGCGTGAAAAGTTAACTTAATTTAGTGGTTGCTTAACTTTAAGAAATTACTACACGTATTCGTAGAAAGAGTCTTGTTCAAAAGTCATTAGCAAGGGATCCGAAGTTTAATTACCAATTTAGACAAGTTTGAGAAAAACAAACTTAAACTAATTCTGTAACCTTATTATATTTTATTTTGGACACTCCTATACGCATTCTCTCATTTTACACCTTTGATTAAATTCATTTTGGCAATTTCATTATGTGTTCACCACTAAAATTATTCCAATCATCCAATAATCAGTTATTATGTTAAATACCTCATTCAACCCATTAATATATTCATTGAAATGTCCTGGTAGAGCGAGAATAAGAGCGCCAAATATTTACATTAGCCTTTGATTCCACGAGAAATAGCCATGCAGTGCGATTTGAAGATGCGTAGCGACGCTGTGAAACGGTGCGCAGATAAGTGATGCGAGGATGTCGTTCGTCTAGTGATATCTAGTCGTTTCTCGTTCGCGTCAATTTCTAGCACACATCCACGTATATCCCTCGCTGTTTTTTTACATAGAAAAACCTCGCTCCGCTTAGACGTTTCCTAAAGAGCTGCGCTAACCGAGGTTAGGTAAATGAAGCGGTTCTATTGGTTCTTAACAAACACATTTCTCGCTACGCATCTTAACTTAACTCTGGTGGAAACGCAGCCTAAAACGGGTCCATAATCCATAATATAAATCAGACGACGCCGAACTTGATCTAACAAACGTGATATGGACATCACTGTAAATCAGCACTATAAAACTTGTATTAATTAACTAAACTAGAATTACACGTTAACTTAGTATTTTAATTAAGAACGAGAGTGACATTCTATAAAGTCATGGTGTTCTGGTAAAGAACTCGATCGGACAATGACAAAGCAAAGGTAATAATAGATCATTACATTGTACTCTATATTACACGGCCGAATTCATAACGAGGCAATGTAGGCAACTGCCTACCTATGGCCCTAGCGCCTCGTATAAGTCCCGCGGCCTGTAAAAACTTTTCAAATACATAAATGACATTCAGTAATTCAAATTCAATGTAATGTAAATACTACCAACTAAAAGCAGGTTGCATTGTCTAGAGGCATTAACTTAATCCGGCCCTGCTTTACAGACCCGGATCTAGAGGCAGATTCAAGGGGCGCCAAAACGGGCAACTACGAGTATTTATCTCGATTTATATATGAAATGCTCGAGGGGTTCTGCGCGCCACTCTCCAACTTTCTGCCCCAGTTCTTCAACAAAATCCTAGATCCGGGCCTGCTGCTTTAATGACAGGTCTCAGTTTTTCCATTCATTTCTTTGTCTTGCCATGCCATCTGTGGGGAATACCTTAATAACGGTGGGAACAATAATATTCAATAACAACGGATCACTAAGACAATAACGTCTCCATAATCTTGTGAGCTGTTATGAATATAATTATAGTTTTCCGGTGAAAAGTTAACCAGTTTCTAGTTTCCACCTTCAGAATTACGTCAGCAACATCTAGTCGCAATGTTAGAAGTTGAAGATAGAATAATATGTTAATTTTACAATCTAACATTAGTTTTGTTAATAGAATGTGGGTATCAAACTGGTTAACAGTCATGGTTTAAATGGCTGGTTATGTCTAAGCCAATTTATGACCCTTTTATTAAAAAACATAAATTAGTAGACTAATATTTGCCAATATCATTCAAACTAGCTAAATAAATAAAATTGCTGATGACTCATAAGATTTTGATGTAAAATAAATGATACCGCTAATTTGTTACCTAATGAAAAAAATACATCTGTATATTTTTTCTGAAGGCGGGCACTTTAAATTGGTGTAGGTGTCTAAACCTGTTTGTCTTTTAGATATGAATAGGTAAGCTTTAGGATTGTAAAGAAAACAACTTAAAAATAAATGATGGAGAATTGATTTTTTAAAAAGATTTGCATTTTTTATTATTATCCCTGATATTTGGGATCACCTTGACTGATATACTCATGTCGAATACGTCAGAATTTCTAATGACTTACATGACTCAATTTAGTATGTAGTTAGTATGGATAGTTTTCAAAGTCTTTATCTCTAGTTACGGAAGTTTGCGAGCAAAATCAGTGTTTCCTGAACAAACGTCAAGCTATCTCTCACAAAGGTCGTCAAACCTCGCGGTGGTCGTCGATCGCGTAGGTTACAAATTCTATATGACTAAAATTTCTAGAAAAACGTAATCTAGGTCATTGCCACTATTCTTAGATTGTGTTTTAGGCGATACATGAGGTAAACCAGTATCTGAAGGTTTAAGAACTGAACCTTCGTAGAAATTCGTTTCTAGTTTTATTACGAGCGAGTATAAAAGGTAATGGGCCGAGGTCACTTCCTTGGGGTACTCCCAAATATCGCGATATAGTGACGTTACATGTCACTAAGTTTAAATTGTTTATTTTAGACCTGTGCCTATCGTTAATGAGCCATAAGTTCGAATACTAATTGTCCGATTATGTCTGGTTTTTATAATTATTGTAATTTTATACAAAAAAAAAACATTATCAATTCATCAAATCGGTAATTAGCATGAAAAATTCAAACTTAAAAATATATGACGGATTCCGTGTGAACTTGTGTCATAAGATAAAAAAAAATGGTTTAGAGACCGTTGACCATAACCAAAGGCATACGAGAAAAAGTGAAGAAAGCCATCGAACGCCATGGATTATCCTATCGTTTAGTTCTATTGGTGCTAGCAGGGATAAGAATTTCGTTGGAACTAATAGTACTAATGGCCCTGTGAACTGAAGACCTCGTCAAAACGTTAAAAACGTCATGTCTCAACCTTTATAAAAAAATTCTAAAAACTGAGTCGACCAAAAACATCATTAAATAAAATAAATAAATTCAGGACACTTCTACACACGGTCGCCTGACCCCAAACTAAGCAAAGCTTGCACAATGGCTGCCAGGTACCGATATACATACTTAGATATTTTTAAATACATACTTAAATAGATATTAAAATAAATATTAAAATAGATATTAAATTAAACGAGAGTCGGTGAGAGAAATGCGACCTGGTTACCCGGACCGACATACCAAAGCATTTATGCCGAAGATAAAGCAGAGACGCTTTGCTCGCTAACGTTTTCTCCGTCAAAAATACATTACTTGTGAACCAGTCAGACTTATAGAGCAACTAGCTGCGCCCCGCGGTTTCACCCGCGGTCCCACAGGAATCGTTTATTTTTTCGGGATAAAAAGTACCCTACGTCCTTTTCTGTACCCCAGACAACATGTATGCAAAATTTTAAGACGATTGGTTGAGTAGTTGAAACGTGAAAGCGTTACAACAAACAAATGAACAAACTCACTTTCGCATACATAATATTAGTTAGGATGGCCAAAAATAATTGATGGCCCAAAGCACTATTCAGTAAAACTATGTGATAGATCCATCGGAAACATTTTTGTAAAGAGAGCATGCTCTGATAGCTGATCGTAGCCAGCTGAAGATTTCTATACCTGGATATCCTCTTGAGAAGGCACCACTTGACCATACCCAGCTGGAGCTCGTGTTGCTTGGAGAGCAGCAGCAGGTTGTACGCCAGGAGGAAGCTGGAGACCAGCACGAACACCATCACCACGGAGGTGCCGTTCATGAAGGCCATCAGATATGGTGTCTTCGCCACCTGGGACAATGGCAACGAGCTGTTTTTTAAGATACTACAAATAAGGAAACCGATTTGGAAAAAAAAAAATATGTGAAATACTTAGATATTGGTTTATTTTCAGTTTAATTCTAAACCAGTTCTAATGATGGAATTGTTTTTTTTTTTAGATTTTTATTTGTTAATAAGCTTGCATTTAGCCACAATCTCGCCTGATAAGCAATAATAATAATCATTAAATTTAGGCATATTTTGATACTGATATTTTATATTTGATATTTCGAAAACTTCGTAACCGATTATGATAAAAAATATTTGGGACCGCGTCTAAAGTATGATCTACCAAAAAAAGAATCATTAAAATCGATTCATAATTGGCGGAGTAATTGCGTTACATACATACAAAAAAACATACACCTTAATTGAGAACCTCCTCCTTTTTTAAAGTCGGTAACTTTTTTTTAATTTGCTCTCTGTGCCGCCTCCCATAAGCTTGCCTAGAAAAAAAAAACTGGATTCACTGAAGACTTGAAGACACCCAGAATAAAACTGAAGTGGAACACCAACTCAGGCAGAGCATTCTATAGTTAGAAGGTTTACACAATAAAAATAAATCAAAGCGATCATATTTAGACTGTGGGTAATTTTTTTGAAATTTGTCATGTAATTAATTTGAGTGAAATTCTTACCTGCTCCACATACCGAGGATTCTGCAGGTACAGCATGTCGTGGATGCAAGCCGCGTGGGTGCCCATTATCAAGAACATCAGGAACACTCTGGAACAAGGCAAACCATATTGACAACCAAACCTAAAATCTTCAAACCAGGCATCATTAAACGTAAAATCTTTAGTAGATATTTAAGCGTAGAAGTAATTAATTTCAGATTACATGGAAAAGACCAATACAAAAATTCAAATTGAATAAAACTGGAAAATCCAGTAGCCTGAATTGCCGAGTGGGATGGGCCGCGCCTTACGATGCGAAGGTCGGCATTCGATCCTGATCATGCATGAATACATTTTCCTCTTGTAAAAAAGTTTTATGTGCATATAAATTTGACACGTGATTTTATAGAGAAGGAAAACATCGTGAAGAATCCGACATGTCTTAGCAAGAACAATTTCAAAAGACATGTAATATCCACCAACCCCTAATGAGTGAGCGTGGCGGCTCAAACACCTTCAATGTAGGGTCGATCGGTACCTCATAGACTTCTACGTTCCACTGCATAAGACTGTAATTATGATAATGATGGAATTTGACAAGTGATCGCACGATCGCCTTCTTCCAACCAGTCAATTTATTCTTTTGTCATTGTCTCTCTCGTTTGAAAATCATGGGAGTGAGTGACCACGATACAACTCACGTGTCAAGAATAGGAGGTCTGGATTGAGATGAGAGAGACCTTTTCCCAAGAGTAGAAAGTACAGTTTGATTAAAATAAACCACAAAAAGACTTTTCATCTTTTAGTGATTTATATTAATCAACCTGTCAATGTGTAATGTAATGAATCAAGAATCAGATGTGTATAAAAGAATGTGTTGTCTGAAAGTCGGTTTACGGACGCTAGTCTAACGTGACAACGTCATAACAAAACATTGATGAAATCTTCTCCTCGGACGTATAGGTCAATCGAGTGGAATAAAGATAGATGCGACGCAAGCCGAAGCGTAATGGGACAATGAGCCATTCTTTTTCGTGCGTGCAGCCGGCGATCATCAATTTATTAGACTTTGTCACGTCAAAAAGTTCCCAGCAACTTTTTCGTATTTTTTGGCAGATTAATCTAAGCTTCACATAATTGTAGTTACCTGACGCCCTGCACCGGAGTCAGGGCAGTGAGTCGCGGGTCGCCGTCTTCATAAGAGGCTGTCAGCCGCTGCCAGTTGGACCGGATGGACCACACCATCAACACAGCATTTTCTGTAACAGAATAAATAACGAACGATATTAACCAACAAGTTTGAAAGCTTTTTGATATCGAATACCTGAACAAAGCAATGGTAATATTGTAGTTCTAGTTGTTACGAAAATTTGTGCCATTTCTAATCAAATTGTTTTCTTATAGAATCCAGCTATTGTTAAAGTCCGTTATATATACCCATATAAACCGCTTTTGCAATATCATGCAATATCTACAACAGCGTTTGCCATGAACTTGACATTTTCAATACGTCAACCAACAAAATAAAGAAGCGTATATGTTTGCCAAATCAAGTCTGTTCGGTCAACAACTCTCTTAAAATTTGTAACTATTAAGTATTAAGTATTTTTCTTCATTTGCTGTCATTATTATGAGCTAGAATTATTTTTTTAATCTTAATGTTGAGTGTAATATACGTGTACGCATGTGCGCTATGTTTGCTTTTAGAAGCCTGTTCAACCAAATGGTTGTATTTCCATGTGTCAATATTTTTTATTTAAATGTAGCAGCCAGTTTACAAACCAATAAAAAAAAGTCTGACTCTAAACTTATATTTTCTCTTTTCTTTATATATGTTATTGATGGAACTGTATCTACAGTCATAAGCTACGCAAACTAAAAAGACTCGGATAGACACAGTGAGCAAAAGGAAATGCATAATATAATACGTAGGGAGGTACATCCGAAACGGAATGTCAGCAGCGGTACTATTCTGGGGTGTCCGACATTATCTCGGTCACTGTCTCACTAATAAGAAAAGTCATAAGAGCGAGTGACCGTGACAGAATCGCACGTACCAGAAAAAGACCCTAATGTCCATGGCATACAAATCTAAAAAGAATTAACGCTCAGGCTTAAACTCACTCTTCTCGTTTTCCCGCGACAGCACATCGTAGCAGGTGCCGACGAAGCAAGCCAGAGCCAGCGCGACGGTGACCACCTGCAGTACGCGCGCGCCCAGGTCCAGCGGCTCGGGATTGTGTCGCCGGGCGTATTCCTGGGCGTGCGTCCTGGGATGGCATAGTAAATTCAAATTTATTTACTTAAAAAAGAAAAGTAGATGCAAACAGGTTGACTTAAAATAGGATTAACTAAATCAACAAGTACTAACTAAAGATTGACAGTGAGTCCCAAACTAAGCTCTAGGCCTGTATCTTGGGGCTCGGTGCGAAGTAAGATTTACAGATCTGTTTAGAATGTTATTTTTCCCAGGGCATCTTTAAAATAAAAATGCATGTTCATGATTTGCTTATAAATGGTGATTTATGTAGACCTGCATAGCTAATTAAAACGCGTTATCGTTGGTAAAGTTAAATCTAGACGAACTCCAAAGCATCAAATTAAATGTCATTTAAATCGACAGTGTTCCAATCTCTATCCAAATCCAATTTTTTATCACCATTGTTACATCCAAAGTTTTCGAAAGTGGTATTTAAGATTGTTTTTAATCATACTGTTTGCTTTTCAGGTTTTCAAATTCAAAAGATAAAATATATTTTCAAGTCACGTTGCGCAATCGCAAGAAGCACTATCTTTCGGCATTCCTACTACTACGCTCTCTACTTCCAAAATTACTGAAACTTCATACGAAACCTGATCCGCTCCGAGAAATTCCATTCAGAATTTTTTTTTTTTTATTGTATAATAGGTCGTCGTTTGACCACCAACTCGCCTGATGTTAAGCGACGTTGTGGTCTAAGATGGAGCACGACGACCTATAAGGTAGGTACTTATTCACTCAAGCCTTGAAGTTTTGTAGAGTGAACAAGTACAAAGACGGCAGTTCAGAGAGGCGCTACAAGGGCGCTACTGCTCAGACCCGTCTTCGGAACGGTTACACCGGACTACATCCCGAAACACGACTAGGTCATTTCACGGCATGGCTTGGTCCGGTGGGTGGTAACTAGCCACGGCTGAAGCCTCCCACCAGAGTTTGCTACCCGGTTAGCACTACCCGGGGACCACGTGTAGGGAATCAGAACAGAGTACACTCCTACGGACGTGGGTAGCTCAGCCCCCAAGAAAATCCAATGACCTATCAAATAATGAAAAACTTACTTGCAGTATGTAAGCTTTTGCAAGGCGAGACGCATCTTGCGCTTGCGACCCCACTGCGCTGCGCAGCGCTCGAACCGCAGCGTCAGATTGCGCTCCGAAGAAGGGCAGCGCTGGCTCACGCAGTACCCACGGTGAAGTAACGTCCGGTTGAAGTGGTACGGGTTCTCTGAGTACTCCTGGGAGATATTCAAATAAGGTTCCATTAACAAGTTTTCAAAAAAATTATAGAACGTATAAAATATTTTAACGTTCTAACTTTGTCCTACCAAGGTTGGGCAAATACCTGTTTTGATCAGGTTAGCATAACAGTTTTCAGTGTCATTGACCTGTCTTCAGACCGGTCTTCCGCGACAGGAATTTCTTTACACAAGAAAGAAAAACCATGATCTTTTACAATACATATTATTAAATATGGAACGTACACATTCTAGAGTGGAGAGTGGGGAGAACAGCAACTGCAGTGGTGAAAATTGACCACAATAAGCCGCGCGCCTACCTCTTAGCCCAACAAGCTATAGGCCAATTCAAGCTTGATGGCGGCTGTGAAGTTAAGCTCGAAACCCTACGCAGTAACGAAAACAAAGGTATGCGAGGGGGTCAGAGAGGCAAAGGAAGGCAAAGAGAGGCAGACAGGCAAAGGAGGAAAGGCGGAAACGTCTTGCTTGCTGCGCACTTCACACCCGCCATTAAATTTGAATCAGTCTATGCCAGAGGCTTATCCAGAAAGTCCAGCAGTGAATTAACGATGATGAAATAAACTTACATACCTTAATAAGGTCGTAGTGTGGGTCGTGGTGCTTGGGCCGCTGGATGGCGAAGGTGCCGAGGCAGTAGAGACCGTCGCTCTGCGCCAGACAGGTCTCGAACTCATCCAGGTGATACAGCCGAGGGAACTGCGCGTACTCCTCATCTGAACAAAATGAGTACTTTTTTGAAGAACGATGTCATTCTAGTCGATTAAGCTCGATAGAGACGAATAAAAAAAATGTAAAAACTGTACCGACGACGCCTAAGTAGGATAGGGTACGATAATGGCGATGAAGTCATTCTGATTAATATTTTAATACGGTTCTCACACATTATGATTTTATGATACGGGAATTACTCATGTACGATTAAAGTCGGTTACGTGCGGTCGGTGGGTTGAATGCGAAGCGTGCGTTCTTGCTTTGAAAAAGATCATCGAATGCGGTCAAACAATAGTCGAAGCAACCGACTTAAATCGTACGTGAGTAGTTCCCGTATCATAATATCATACAGTCTGAGGTTTCAAAGTTTACTCAATGTTACAAATATTAGGTGACAAGTGACTGCTTTTTTTTATTTTAACACCGAAATTCCTTTCTGAAAATTGTTGGTGTCTTGAAGGAGCGTACCACGCATAAAGCCACGGACAAAAGCCTAAAGGGTGCTCCTTCAAAATTCGGTATTGGCTGACTTATCTAAAATTTAAATTGTCAAGTTTGAAACGAAATCTATATTTGTCTATTCAATTATTTACTATAATTTATACATAACATAAATGCTAAGCATAAACATGCGTCAAAAACAGGTCGGAAGATAATAAGCTCTAGCTTATATGTGCTTAATTCATTTTAGTATTCATTAATATTCACTATAATAGCACTGGGTATTTTAAATAGAGTGACAGGTATTTTCCACGGTATACATAACATGTTATCTACAAGTCTACTCTGATAAATCTTCTGGAAAGTTCTTATAAACCTTCTGGATTAAATAATAAATATGTAAATTATGGGTCCAAATGGGCGTAGAGATATTTTTTGTACTTAAATCTCTAAGATTCGCCAAACGCGTCTCTTTACCTCGTCGTGCTTAAGAACCTACAAATCCTACCGATAAATAAAAATATCACCAATACGATCATTATATTAATTAAAATATTAAATCACTTGCTAAACTGTCTGTACGCTTAAAAATTCTAAGCGTAATATATTTGCAAAAAAATATGCTATAGATCATCTGGTAAAACTAAATTGAACCCTTGCACTATTTAAATACTTATGTTGTTAACATAACAGTCACGTTCCATGATTTTTTTAAAGAACTACTAACAACTTTTGTATTACTTTTAACCAATTAGCCCACATGTCATTGAGCAGTCATCCACAATTTTATCTGAGTTTAGAGTTATATTTCCCGATTATCACATGCAGGTCTAGCATACGCAGCGCGACAAAGGTATGTCAACTCTTTTTATCGAGAAAGAAGTATTTATGCACATAGCCTTGTCACGTTCTCGCACGACAAAAAGGACGAGAAGAGTTTTGTAGCGCGCGCATGCTATAGATAGATGATGGAGAAAAATTTCGGTCGCAAATGCTATCATTGTTGTTCGTTTTGTTAATTGCTAACCTTTACTCGCGGTCGGTTCCATAATGATAATTAAGAATAATTATGATTAACATAAAAAGTGAATGGAATGTGATTGAACATTGACCTTGTCCATATAAAATGTTAAAGCCTATACAGAGTGTAGCTTGATGAGCTGACCTCTCTTCACCATGCAATCACTGACGTCTGCATGATATGTGCTTTGGGAAATAGTTCACGTATCTCATTAAGTCATTACTTATTCACTGCATCTTGCAATATTTTTTGAGATATGTATTTTAAGAATGAGATGCATCTAGTAAAAAAGTCACATAAAACAAATTAGAGAAAGTAGTAATAAGAAAAACATGATAAAAAAAACAAGGTCTAGCATTCAGCAAACACCTAATGACGTTATCGTCATTAGGTCATCATCCGTCTCTTTCGAACTTGTTGTAAATGACTTATTTCGGTCTTGCCTAAGCATCGATAGACGTCACTATGTGTTTCTGAATGATATAATACCTGGCGGAGTATATTATTTTACCATGAGAAAAAGTATCCGAAGTTTATAAAAAACGATTTAGGCAAGTGTTATAGAGTTGTCAACTAAGCTAATAAAAACTATAACGCCACAATAATGCTGGATTTGGCTTTTAGCATTTGCAGTCTAAATGAGCAAGATTATTAAAAAATATTGAGGTATAAAGTATACACATAATATAGTACTTCTAGTAGTATTTAGAATATTTCCACTAGTAATTTATATTGTATTTCTTTCGTTCGGAAACTTTTTGACGCACCTGAGTGATTTTTTTTAAATAACTTTTTATTGTATTCTATTATAGGGGGTCCTATTATATCCCGGTTCTATTACATCCCGGGGTCCTAGGTCCTACAAGAAGCGTTATTTTCTTCCAGATAAAAAATACCTTATGATTTTCACTGTACCCATGACAACATGTGGCCATTTTATGTTTATCGGTAGAGTAGTTAGAGCGTGAAAGCGTTACAAACAAATTTTCGTTATCTCCTCCTTTTCGAAAGTAGGTTAAAAGTTAAAAATATTACACAAAATAAATGAAATAACTCGAAAACTATATATTTTTGCTGTATTAATATATCGCTTAAAATATAAACCCAGATGAGTAAAAACACCTTGAAAGGATACGGTCTGGATTCCAATCACCTGTATCCTAATCCTAACTAATATTAGGTCCTTACGTATGAAATTGGCGTTTTCTACGGGAGGAATAAAAAGTCGATTTTTTTTTGTAAAATATATTTAATTAATCAAAGTATGCACCGTTGTTTTGTTATCTATGCACTTTTGCCATCTTATGGGTAGTTCATTGATCCCTTTACTATAAAAACCATGGGGGCGAGAATCAACAAACTCTTTGAAGGCGGTTTGGACTGCTGCATCGGAGTGGAATTTTTTTCCTTGTAAGAAGTTGTCCAAATTCCGGAAGAAATGGTAATCTGTTGGAGCAAGGTCCGGGGAGTACGGTGGATGTCGCAGACATTCCAATTGTAGCTCAGTTAACTTAGTGGTTGTTTGTTGTGCAGTGTGTGGTCTTGCGTTGTCGTGAAGCAGCAGTGGCCTAGAGCGATTGACCAATCTCGGTTGTTTAACAGCTAGTTCTTCCTTCATGGTTTGCAGTTGCTGACAATAGATATCTGCCGTAATCGTTTGGCCAGATTTAAGAAAGCTGTAGTGAACGACACCGGCGCTAGTCCACCAAACACTTACAAGTAACTTTTTCTGAGTCAATTTTCGTTTAGGGCAGGATTTGGCTGGGTCTCCAGGGTTCAGCCATTGCGATGAGCGCTTTCGATTATCGTACAATATCCACTTTTCATCACAAGTAATGATTCGATTTAAAATCCCTTCATTATTGTGTCGGTTGAGCAAAGTAACACAGCAGGCGACCCGTGTTTGCAAGTTCGATTCACTCAATTCATGAGGTACCCATCGTTCGAGTTTTTTTACTTTCCCGATTTGCTTCAAGTGGATTAATACAGTTTTGTCACTTACCCCGAAGACTGCTGCTATCTCTGAAGTGCTTTGTGATGGATCCGCTTCCACAATAGCCTTTAATTCTTCGTTTTTCACTTTGATCTCCGGCCGTCCACGGGGTTGGTTCTTAAGGTCGAAATTTCCAGAACGATAACGTTGAAACCAAAAACGTACCATGCTGTCTTTAGCGACACCAGCGCCGTACACATCATTAATTATTCTTCGAGCTGTTTCTGCAGCACTGGTGCCACGGTAGAACTCGTACTCGTAAATATACCGATATTTCATGTTTTTCATTGCGCGGTAATAAGCGACGCCAAAGAAAAAATAATGAGGAAAATAACAAATGAATGACTGTATTCCAAAGAAAAAAAAACCAGCTAAATGAATTTATTAATTTGAATTTCGAATTCTTAACCAAAGAGGAGATATTTCAGATCAAATTGATCAGTACGACAAAACGCTGATTTCATACGTAAGGACCTAATATTATAAATGCGAAAAGTGAGTTTGTTTATTTGTTTGTAACGCTTTCACGTCTCAAATACTCAACCAATCGTCTTGAAATGTTTCATACATTTTATCTGGGATACAGAAAATGACATAGGGTACTTTTTATCTCGAAAAAATAAACGTTTTCTGTGGGACCGCGGGTGAAACCGCGGGGCGCAGCTAGTAAATATTATATGTTGTAAGTTGTAACCGTCAGTCAACGGTACACGCCGCCGTCATCTTGCGACTTGAGTTGTAAAGCCGAGGTATTTATACAAAAAAACAGTTAAGTTTTTGTTGAGGTTGTTGACCGGCGAGGGGAAGATAATAATCGACCGAATTTTTCTAGTAAATAATGTATTCATGACATAGAAAAAAAATGCCATAATCGGACCATTTTTATTAGGAGAAAAGATGTTTCCCTTTTTATAAGGACAAGTACTCGCTTTACGATTGTCATAATCAGGGCCTCAGATCAACTTAGAGAGTAAGATTTCGCATCGCGGATGATTTAGGTGAAGCCAAAAACCGTCCAAACACTACGCTACTGTCGTATATGTACACAACACGCACACATGGACGCAAAAAAACTACGCTACTCGCTTGGTCATTCTTATCTCGACATTATGAGCATTCGTTTAAGGTATAATTTCGTGTACATAAATATAAATAGTGCATTATAAAAGTGTGGCCAGGACTACATTTTGAGGTTGTTTTTAAAAACTGTGCAGTTTTAGTTTTAGAATATTAAATCTACTAAGGTTGTATATTGAAACGGAAATGTCTAACGTAGAGCCTGGGAATTAATATTAGTTTTCGTGAAATTGTAAATGTTTTTATGGCAACATTACCATGCGCACATCTTTTTAAACCATGTTTAAAAAGATGTGACTTCAGCTAGATATTACACAGTGTTCCATCTTTTCCTCTAGGTTGATCTGAGAATCAGGGCAGCTAAAACATGACATTTTCGGATTTTGTAGAGCTTGAATACATGAGAATCTGAGAAACTGAGATCCAGTTTTTACTAGTTTCGAAGGCAGGGTAAATCATATTTCTATGCTTAAATTTGTAGTTCTAAAATAAAACCATGTATATTATGCAAATACAGGTACTTTTAATTTAGTAATTTTTACTTTTTTTAACAATAAAGTTATTTGTGATTTATGAAACGGGAATTACTCACGTACGATTTAGTCAATCATTCCGACTATAGTTTAGTTTAGTGCTACACGAGACGCAGCCGCGCGCGCGCTTTCGCCTTGATAAAGGCCGCCGAATGCGGTTGAAACTATAGTCGGAATAATTGACTAAATCGAACGTGAGTAATTCCCGTTTTATAAATCATAACATATCGTCACGCCTTTCCCCCGAGGGAGCTGGCAGAGGTGTAATACAACACCCACACTTCGCCGTACGATATTCAGTCCCAAATGTGACAGGGGGCGAGCCTGTCGCCATACATCGGGCTCCTGTCATGTAGCAGATGACATACAATACGCACAAATCTGCACACAATGAATAAATTGGTGCCTGCTGTCAGCTGGGTTCGAACCCGCTCCCTCTGGCTTGAGAGGCGGGCCTTCTCCAACTAGGCTATCATTGCTTTTCATAAATCATAATGTGAAAACCACGTCAGTTTCCTTAATAAAAGTTATTTGTATTTGTATTCCATACATTTGAAGGAGTAGCCTATGTGTTCATGCCAGGGTATATACCTATCTATAAAGTACCAAATTTCATCAAAATATGTCCACCCGTTTGACCGTAAAGAAGTAAAAACAAACACACACACACAAACTTTCGCATTCACAATTTTATTAGTTAGTAAGGATTAGAATTATGTGATAAATATTGTCAAAATGCACAGTTATATTAATATACATGCAGTTATATACATGCAGGTTTATAATTAAATTCAAGATGTGTGTGTGTTCTGCGAATGTCTTCCTTCGTAATTTGACTAATTTATCGATTTGTTTGTCGCGCGTTCTTTGTCGTTTTCTTGTCTTTTGTCATTGTTTTTATTTGTACTATGGATGTAGTATTATCTTTATTAAGGTCCTTTTATTAAGCATCCTGTAGGAAGTTTTAAACGCACGCTTAATTAAATTGTTCCTTATTAGTCCAACGCACTATTTGCCAAAAGCTTTTGAATCCCTAATATCCTAATCCTAACTAAAATTATAAACGCGAAAGTGAGTTTGTTAGTTTGTTTGTTTGTAACGCTTTCACGTCTCAACTACTTAACCGATCGTCTTGAAATTTTGCATACACGTTGTCTGGGATACATACTCGTAGGGTACTTTTAAAATAAACGGGTTCTGTGGGACCGCGGGTGAAACCGCGGGGTGCAGCTAGTAATATTATAAAATCGCTCTGTCTGTCTGTTTGAAGGCTTTTTACTGCTAAACGCCTAAACAGATCTTGATGAACTTGATAATTAGTTACAGTATATCACGAGGAAGGTTTCTGTATACTATTTTCTGAATAAACGCGAACAAACTCGCGGGTAGCAGCTAGTATTAAATACGATTGTAACTTAAACTAAAATTGACGAGTCTAAGAGTCCAGGAGATTTAGGTACTTTAAATTTTCTACGCCATTTTAAAATGGCCGCTCCTAAGTAGGTATATAATAAATACAATAGAGTCTGAAATACGTAATTAATTTTTCGCATTTATTAGCAAGTTTCGATGACCAATTCGATCAGTCGTTTTTAAATAATTATTATAGGGTGTTCCATGAGGGAATGCCATCGTCCTCTTCGTTTGGCGAGATACTATCGAGATAGGTTGTCATACCAGTTCCGAAAAAAATAAAAATAGATAAAAAATAATAGGGATATCAGTTACTTTAATTATAAATAGCAAATTTATGAAAATGAGGAAATTCGGCCAGTCTCAGTCAAGTACTTGATATGGATACCCAAAGGTATGGTTCAAGGTGTCGATTTTCCTCATCTACGTTTTGCCATCTAAAACTGAACTAGCCGATATGAATTTATTTAATTTTTTCTTGGAATTGGTATCCCCTTCCCCTCTTCCCCTTGCCCATTCTATTACGAGATACACTGTATATAAACAATTTGAATACATTTAAACAATACGCCGGCCTTGAGCTATCAAAAAAAAACATAAAAAATGAGAGCCGGACAGCTGGTAATGTATTGCTTTTTAACAATGTCTTATGTGTCACATTATTTACATTTAAGCGACAATCATTTATATCTAAAGACAAGGAAATGACACATTAGCAATATTATAAGCATTACATATTGCAATTAGCAAGTACTATACTTTCAAAGATGTCATCATGGTATAATTATATTCTCCGCCATTTAATCCACAATAATTTATGAATTAAGAGAAGGAAATGTCACATTAGCAAAATTATACTAAATTTAAAAATAAGACACGTAAGTTTTTATCCATACAACTATATACAACTTATTTCAAACATATTAATAGCAATAGCAAGTATGTATTATACTTTGTAAGATATTATCATCATGGTACTATAATATTCTCCGCCAGGGATAGCGTTCCGAGTCAAAATTGTCACGTGGGCGACACGTAGTGACGTAGCGAAGCATATAAGCAAGTTTGAGAAAAGTCATGTACAGCAGGTTCAAAAGAGACAACATGACGATGACGAAGGCTGCTAATGTAACCGCAGCATTAAATAAAATCAATTATAAAAAATACAATTATTAATACGCGAAAAATGAACGTTACTCTCTTTGGCCAAAGTCAAAGATAATGTTAAGAAAATCCGCACGACCAACTGTTTTACTTACTACTACTACTACGTTACTAAGAACTCCGAATTTAAGACTTTGTCCTAAATAAGCAAATTGTGAGTGGTCTACGCGTAACGTTCGCTAACAGCGCGTAACGCGTACTGAGTAGATACGCGCATACTCAGTTCGCGGCGTATCGCTTGCTCACAAGCAATTCGCATTTAGTATACTACAATTGGCCGCTTGTTTATCATTGAGTTTGCCCAACACAGAGTCAGCCAGCGGACAGTAACCCGCTCACAGTTTGATTAATGAGGACGAAGCTTAATGATGACGCTAATTTTTATCTAATAATTTAACGGAACCCTGTCATGAGCAAGTCATACACTAAATTAGGGAGAGACGGGAAGCAATTTTGTTTTTAACTATGTAAGGATATACATAGGGGATGAATAAGGTTTATCTAACAAGTAACATTATTAAAAGAAAAACAAAAACCCGGCTGCAAAATGTTGTACCCTATGTCACTTCCACTATCAAGAAGATTCAAAAGACACCTCACATGTCGAAATACATCAAACTGTTTAGGCTGTAGGACGTGGCAAAGAAACCTCATGCATAATTAAAATACCCTAATTTAAAAATATCTAAGTATGTATTTCAGTCTCTGGCAACCATAGTACAAGCTTTGCTTAGTTTGGGGTCAGGCGACCGTGTGTGGAAGTGTCCCGAATTTATTTATTTATTTTATACATACATACACACCCACATGCATACATACATACACTCGAAAAACATATCCCTCCTTCTTGCGCAGTCGGGTATTTCGGACATTTTCTAGGATGTATCATTGTACTCATCATTATAACCTTCTTTGACAATGGATCCAACCCTGAAATTGCGAAAAAAACCAGCTCTTTATACAAAAAGTTAATTGATCGTCGACAAAATGTATGGAACACCTGGCTTTTTTTCCGATTTCGGGGTTGACCCCATAGTAAAAGTTGTTCCATGTTCAAGTATGAGTAAATGACCCCCTTTCCTGATAACCCTCTGTAGTCGTCATACAAAATTGAAATGATTATTACTCTTCAGAATGATAAGTTAATCCAGAGTATAAGCTATTTCCATACCTAATATCATCAAAATTCGTTTATCCATTTGAGCGTGGAGAAGTAGGTACCAAACAAACTCACACACATAGGCAAACGATGAATCTCTATGATGGTAGCTAGGAATTATTTAGCCAATAACTAAGACATCGTTAAAGATAGTTCCTTCCATCCACACATCATCATCATCATCATCGTCATCATCATGATCATCATCATCATTTACAGCCCTAATAACCCACTGCTAAGCATACGAGGGGTGGACATATAGCAGTAGGCTATTTTTTCTTTTTCGCCACTCATCCTGGTTCCTGTGCTTGCCAAGCGATTTTTACAAAAACCGTCATTGGTTTAAAAAAATAGTATCTATCAATCTACCTACAATAGATCAGTTTTAGTGGAAATATTCTATTGGAATTAATGGAATATGGAACAAAGCAGGTTTGTCGCAAAACAGAGATGATTAGTATAACAAGTAATATTATTAAAAGAAAAACAAAAAACCCGGCTTCAAAATACACCGGTCTGACATCGTACATACTTAATTAATAAAATGTTGTACCCTATGACACTTTCACTATCAAGACGATTCAAATGACACCTCACATGTCGAAATCCACCTAGCTGTTTACTCTGTACGGCTGCCAAAGAACCATCAAACAAACATACATACATAGATACATACATACATACGCCAGAAAAACTTAACCCTTCTTGCGCAGTCGGGTAAAAAAGAGGGGGCGTTTATCTGATTTTTTGTTTTCAAATTAATCAGGTAGGTATTCTAATTTAAAACACACACAATTATTTTTTTCTTGCGACGGTAGAAACACTTTGAAAATGTGCAAAACATTCGAAAACAAAGCCTGATTTGGTTTTAAATATTTAGCACAATTACCTGAGATTTCCCTGGCAGCTACAGCCGCCAAGATCACTGACAGCCAGACCACCGACCACATCGTCACTTCCTTCTACTTCAGCCACTTCAGCACAAAACTGTCTTTCAACAAGGAACTTTCAGCTCAAGCCCAGAAAGTACCTATTCGCGCTGCATTTAGCCAAAGCTCTGGCATATGCACATTTACAAAAGCCACAATTAAAAAAAAAGACAACAGTCTTTCCTAATTTGAAAATTGACTTCGATTCAGCTACTCAAAGTGTCAAACTCTGTCATCTGAAACTGAAGTTAATTTTTTTCTTTGACATGCACCCTCGTGCTCACGCGTTGGTCAGTGCCGCGAGGACTGGTGCCTTACGCATTAAACTAACATATATTTATAATGTTCTATGGCAGTTGATCGGTCAATGTCGAGCGAGCGGCAACCTGAAGGGTTCCGTAGGAAATAGACCAGGCTGGGCGAGCGGCAGATCGCACTTTTCTTGTGTAGGTTCGGTTGCAAACCTACACCAAACTTCTTATTGTTTCCGTGAAAATTAAATAAAACGAGAATAAACATCAAATCTTACTCAAATAAGGGGTTCTCTAAACATCTTGACATCTCTAATAATTTTTAATTGTTTTTCTACGATTTTCTAACTACAATAATTGCAGCATTGTATGTAAATATTGCTAGACGCGACATTATACGATCGTATGGTATTCTATTGCAACCACAAAAAATGAAAATATAATCGTAAATTAAGTTTGTTAATCAATAAGCAAATAAATAAATGAATGCAGTAAATACTTCTGTGAAGTTTTTTTTTTTAATCTATACTTCTAGCCTAGTCAAAACGAAAATTCAATCACAAGCGAATGACGGCAGAAATCAGTAACTTTCGTAATAAACTGCCCCCTCTGGATGAGGTTTCTGGTGAATTAAAACTTGTTAAGATTAGTTTACTTGTAAGTTGTAAACGTATTTGTGCGCTCTACCATTTACTTACTTTCATTTATAAGTAATAAAAAAGCCGGAATAATTCAGCGATTTTTACTTAATTACTTACTTACTAACATAAATGGGAAATTTTAACCCGATTTTTGGAGAACTCAGAAAATTTGCATTGGCAACGCTCCTTTGACTTAAAACATAGTTTTAGGCAAGTATTCATAAAGATTGTTGGTATTAAGAATGCTATTTATTCGACTGTTATTTATTTATTAAGTATGTTAATCCAGTTTGGATCATTGAAAAATTTTAAGATATCCACTATTTAAAATATAACCACCTCAGAAAAAAGAAGAAGTTTTTTTTTTTTATTCCATAAGCTTGTAGAGTCTAAAAGCTTATAGAATAAAATATTATTAAATGTAAATAAATGTACTTACTTTTTATAAAGTAAGTCTGTAGTCGTATAGATACCTGTGTACTTATTTCATTAGGCGATAGTAAATAATTTAGCGATTTTATGAATCGAAAAATAATTATCTTCATTGTTCACAGCAGACACAAAAGAAACAATCGCTAAACACTCCCACACAAAGATTATGTTGCACTTGTAACGATTTTAACCTCTCCGTAGACGCTCTCAATCAATTCAACGATTCGTCAATTGTTTAAAATCAAATTAATTAAGTCCCATACTCGTAACAAAGACGCATAAAGCGTCAAACACACAGAGGCGGCCTGGCGCGGCGGCTGACAGAGCGGCCAGTTGTATTTCATTGAAATGTATGGGAGTCTTCACACAGGCGCGGCCACCACGCGGCTTGCAGGCGGCTGGCCGCACGTCGGAAACATTTTTGGGGTTCCGTACCCTAACGTTGTAAACGGAACCATATTATTAAGCTTACGCCCTCTGTCCGTCCCTTCGTCTGATTGCCTGTCCTTCAAAGACAGACGGATGAGTGAGAGACATGAGGTGATGGTCAGTTATCTTTGTTTGAAATAAAAAAACGAGACATTTTTGCACACACAGTCATCTGACCCCAAACTAAGCAAAGCTCGTAACTTGGCTGCCAGAGACTGAAATACGTACATAATATTTATTTTTTTAAAAGTACTATAATATATATCAAGTTACGTTTGTGGAAAGATAACTGTAAAAGTTTAGGTAATTACTAATTGCGCGAGACTCTAGTATTGTCTAATTTTCGATACCAACCTTGTACTTTTGTATTTTATTTGGTATGCTGGAACGGAACCCTTAGTGCGCGAGCCCGGCTTGCACTTGACCACTTATTACAACAAGCTACGTCAGCCGCGGGTACCGCGTAGAAATGGGATTAAACGTTAAAAAAAATAAACTGATAACTATTAAAAAACATTTTGAATAAAATGTTTAAAATAATTATCATGTTGTTTAAAATAACTTGGTCGATAAATCAACGTTTCTTTAAATATTTATATTTAGGCATAATATGGCATACTTAAGTTAATTAGGGGTGAGAACTGTTTGTCCTAGACAAACCGCATTGGTTTTAAGGGCATATTTAGTTTAAATTGTAGTTAAATTTATGTTAATAATAAAATAAAACAAATAATAATTATAACAACAATTCGAAAACTTTTGTGGCCCAATCAATGAATGATGTACCAATATTCTCATAGATGACGTTAAATTCTAAGAAATGCAAACCGGAAATTGGATTTATCGATTAACGTTTTGAAGAATATTTTTTAACGATGTTAAAGTTATATTTTTTCAACGCGTTAATTTAACTGAATAAAATTATTCATTGCTCATCTCTAGTACCGCGTTGACAAATGGTGAATGACGTTTAATGTTGCCACTTTTGCACTTTTCGGGCTAGATCTAGCATTTTTAATGTTGTGTTTTTGTAATAATTTATAAGTTGTCAAAAAAAGCAGATGTCAATCAGCCATCAACTTGCTCTACTTCAGCCAGTAGATATTATTTTAAGAAGATTTTGATGAAGATTCCGACTTTTCACAATTTAATAATAACTTAGTTTTTAGCGTTAGTAAGCGAAGCGTCTATGCTTCGACAAAAGTACTTTCGTATGTCCAAATTCCGCACCTTAGTCTTTGTCTACAGGTCGCATTTCTTAACCGATTCTTTTGAAACTTTGTGAGTAGGTTCGATGATTTTTTCGAATCATATCTTCGCTATTTTGAAAATTCCAAGAACTGTCTCGACGCAAATAAAATCGGCATAATTATCAAACCTGCTCACAAAATTTTATGAGAATCGGTTGAAAAATGCAACTTGCAGCCGAGACAGGCTTAGCCTCGAGCTCTACAGCTTACAGAGCTACTAGCATTAGTTTGTTACATTTTCTGAAACTACTTATTTTAATAAATAAATAAATACTTGGAAAAAGTACTGGTCCTTAAAATAAATATTCAAAACATGCCAACAAACATCAAAACTGAAGTCATGATATCATGCCTCCTACCTTGTTTAACCTATGCATGTCAAACTTGGAAATTTACGTCCAACTTAACCTGCCAACGCGGAATAGATAGCGTATGCTCAATATTAAAAAGATGTAAAAAATTCGTCACACAAAAATTAGAGAAACCACCAAAGTGACGAACTAAAATGGAAGCGGGCTGGGCACGTAGCGAGGCTAAGGACGAGAGATGGACCAACAGGCTAACAACGTGGAAGGGTCCAATCGGCAAACGTCTCAAAGGCAGACCCACATGAGATGGGCAGACGAGTACGAGACTAGACTGATAATAATAGCTGGTACCTGCTGGCCGCAAATAGCTCAAGACAGAGACACATGGTATTCTTTAGAGGAGGCCTTCACCTTCACTGGAGGAGGGGTTCAGGCAAACAAACTTCAATATTATTATCTAGAATTAATTGTTTTTTTTTTTTCAAAAATAAGTGAAATACGTGTAAATAACATTTTTTTTTCTTATCTTTTTTTTCTCTTTCTTTAAGCTTTGTGTGCATCTTAGTTTTTGCATGGATTAAAATGCTTTTTATTATATACCTAGTAAAAAAAAATTACCTACTTTCAGAGATCAGACCCGACTCACCAGACATACTGGAAGTTGGTGAGATTTCTGTAATCCGGCAAGACGAACACCATGCCCAACCTCGTCCGACCGAAATATAACGTGTTCGATTGGGGGATGGTAGTTACGTATCGGTTTGTGGTTTGTCTTCTTAATTTCGTCATTTGTTGTCAACGACAATACATCTTAACTTTGGCAACTTTAGTAACTTAGCCACAGAAATATTGTATAATTTTTTTTTTACTGAAAATTTATGTAAGTACTTACCTACATAAAATAACAAAACAACTATATTTATTCGATATGATTAATTTGCGCCGGGGCTGGGTTAATTTTGTATGGATCGTGATCATTCTTCGAAAATCAATTTGTAAGTAATGTTCTTGTAATTGCCCGAAATATACCTATGTAAATGCGAACACAAAATGCAGATTTTCCCCCGTTAAAAGTGTTTATTTTTTAGTCTCTTTTTTCTAGCACCACTTTTGATGCTAAAATTTGGTATATCTAGCCCGTTCTACCTTGTCCAACTAGGCCTTTTCAAAACCCAATGTGGCAACACTGCTGACGCTTCCGGCCGCCTCTGTCAATGGCCGCGGCAGTGTGTTGTCGCCGCGGCTGGAGCTGCGGCTGACAGTCAGTGACAGTAGGCCGCCTTGTCAGGCCGCCTCTGTCTGTTTGACGCTTAATGTCGCAAATGGTTTCTATTGTCATTCAATTTGTCTTTCATTTTAGTTTTCTCTGTTTTAAGTTTATTTTTAAAATGACGTAATTTTTATATCACAGTGTCCAACCACTCATTTATGCAATGTTGTATAATTATATGCCTGTAAAAGTTTTCAATGTATTGTTTGATTAAAGATATATTTGAACGCGTATTATGTACACTGTCTCTATAAATAAATAAATGAACAAAGGTAAACGCTCAAAACTTGTGCGAAAACTGTCGTAAACATAACGTTTTTACATCTTTCCCATGGACCTCTAGATCTAGTTATAATTATGCGGTCTGCTCGACTCAAGGATCTGATTAGTCACCTGTCCTGACTCTATTTGGCGTAGAATCGATCAAAAATTTGCGCATTTATTTTAATTATGTTACATACATGTTATATAAGAATAGAGCAGCTTTGTCATTTGTCTTTACTACATTCCTTTGTGGTTTTACTATTTATGAATGGTGCACTGGGTATAAGGAAGGCCACAGAAAAACAAGATTAAATTTACGAGAAGTTACAAAATAATGTCTTCACACAAGTCTTGTACAAAATTACTTGGACGTCTTTTTAAAATCCTAACTAATATCATAAAGCCAAAGGTTGCCTGGAAGAAATCGCTGCAGGCGGCAAGGCCGCCCTTGTACTGCCGAATGATAGTTTATTTTTTCTTTGTTTGTTTTTATTTTGTATTTTTGGAGTGGATCAACTGTGAGATGATAATGCGAAAGAGAGTTTGTTCGCTTGTTTGTTATGTTTTCACGCCTTAACTACTTAACCGATCATCATGAAATCTTGCGTATAGATTGCCAAAGGTGCAGAAAAGGACATAGTGTACTTTTTATTCCGGGACCACGAGTGAAGCCGCGGTGAACTAAGAATTTCCCTTGTATTATGGATTCATTTAACAGCTAATGATGTAGACAATCTCCCTATCTAATGGAATTTTTGATTTGCTTTATCTACCTATTGAATAAATCAGTCAAAAGTGACCCCTTAAAAATGCAGATATTTTTCATAGCTCTATTTTCGCTTGAGAACGTTTAAAAAAAAACAATAACATATAGGGGCGGGGATTTTGTTAATTTAATTGTAAATGCTAAATTTCATCATGATCTGACAAATGGTTTTCAAGAAATTTGAGAGCGTCGCGGCCCTCTTAAGGTGCGTGTAAAAAATGTAGGTAAAAAGAGCTAGCCAGGAGTAGATGAAACTAGTTAAACAAGGACGTAAACAATTCTTATGTTTAGTGCAAGTAGCCATTGGACAAAGACAAGTCTAACGACGCTTCGCAATCTAAAATCGATCAAGATGTTGTTTAAAGGCTTTAGGATATGACAAACAAACAAACCTCAAACATACATAAGTAATGTATTTATTAATTTCAGTAATATCAGACTGCCTCAGTCGGTAGTAAACCAGCTGCCTTCTGAGCTAGAGAGCATTGGTTCGATTCTTACCTAGGACAAACATTCATGTGATGAACATTTGGATTTGTTCTGGGTGGTAATTATCTATGTAAGTATGTATTTAAATAATATATAAATGTATATATATCAGTCTCTGGCAGCCATAGTACAAGCTCTGCTTAGTTTGGTATCAGACGACCGTGTGTGTAACTTGCACGGTCGTCTGATCCCAAATATTATATTATTATTTAAAAAACAAGACCCAGTCGAGAGATGAAAAATTAAAAGTTTTCTATCAACTTTTTAAGTAAATAAAAGGCCTATAAATCATGGACTTTTTTTTAGGGTTTTTCCTTTGCTTAAATATTTAAGTATTTCATCAGCGCTAACCCAATAATTAAGCTCGCTATGTTTTTTAAGCTATGGCCAAAATTATAAGGACCATGGTATAATAATATACTCCGCCAGGTATAGCATTCCGGTCACGTGGGGAACACGTAGTGACGTCAATCGATGCTTAAGCGGGACCGAAATAAGTCATTTACAAATAGTGCGAATGAGACGGATGAAGATGACGAGTGACTTCACACGTGTTTGCTGCTGGGATTCTAGACCTTGTTTTGTTGAATCATTATTAGGACCACACATGACGCTCAATCACCTCGCTCACAAAATGCCATTTTTATAATGTACTCGTAAGTAGGTAGATGTGTAATGTCCTTTGCATAGCATTGACCCTTTCTATCATTCTCATGGCTACTGTGACAGGCTAGGCTAGCCTGCGTAGATATCCGACTTGTATTTTTCCTCTGAGTATCTGACACTTAAGCTGTCAACCTGTCACTAAATAATCGGAAGTATTTAATCAGCTTTTACAGGTAATCTAACCTGAGGAAGTTTTATTCCCCTTGGCCCCAGTGAGGGCAAAGATGAACAAGTAACAAACCCTATTTAACTACTGACAATAAAGCTGAGAATGTATAAAATAATGAATAAAATGTGTGTTTAATTTTACATAAATCACAATTTACCTATTTGATTAAGATAAATACTTTCAATTACTGAAAAATTAATGTCAAAAACAAAATAAAAATAGTCAAAAAATTAATCTAAATAAAATCTAAACATCAAACAACCCTGGTGCAAAGTTGCAAACAAACAACTAACCGCACCTGGTGCAAAGTTGCCCATAACACTAGCCGCGTTACCTCGTTGTATGGCAATCGCTTAACTTCTGCAACAGGAACGATCAAGAGCGGGAGTCACGGTTCTCTCCCTAATCCTGTACCCCAACTCGCCTTCAAGTTTTTTGGCATCCGAACCTCAAACCCATAGTCCCCACGGCGATGGAACGAAGGAGTAGTGAGGGTACATCGTAGCGTACTTCTGCCTCTTTTCTCCCCAGCGTCTTCCACCGCCGCTGAAGGTGAGTGAACGGTCGATCCCAGGTGAGTGGCGGCGACAGTGCTAACGCAAGTGGCGTCCCAAACTTGGCACTTGCCGTTTTTCCAAGGTACCAAGGTCAGCCCGTCCGGTCTCTTACCATCTGACCTGCACAGTGGCTCAAACACGCAGGGGACATTTGCCGAAAGATATGCCCTCCAAACAATGTCGTTGAGGACATGGTGACGCAGAAACCTATTTGATTAAATAATGCCATTTACCATTTATATTGGAACCAATCGATCTCCTGTAGCTTAGTTTGTAATTTAGTACCCTGAAAGAGGTATTTTAAAGCTACTTTTATTTTAAGGCCAAACATTTCGTTGAATGTAAATATATTTTTTTTTTGTTGTAAGTTTGCGGTTCTTCTCATAGCAAAACTTGTTTCTAAATTTTAAGTATTACTTTTGATTTTTAACCCCTGACGCAGAAAATACGGGTCGTTATAAGCTTGATGTGTGTTTGTATATGTGTGTGTGTGTGCACGCGTGTGTGTGTCTGTCTGTAGCATCGTAGGTCCCGAACGGATAAACCGATTCTGATTGAATTTTTTGTTGTTTGAAAGATAAATTAGTCGGGAGTGTTCTTAGCTATATTTGACGAAAATCGGTGTCGGGAGTTTATTTAATATTTAATTTATATGTACTTGTTTTGGCACTGTACAACCCAAGCTTATTATATAGCCCTGCATAATATGATTCTATAACTAAGGCACTCATCCGACTTGGCGGGTAAATAAATGATATGTAAAACACCTCGCTGCTCGCTACTCACAAACTCGCCGGTCAAGTGTTTTACATATGTAAGTATGTACATTTACTAACTCGCTACTCGCTCATCGCTAGCGGTTGGACAAGTGCCTAATACACAAAAACAAACTCAAGTTCATCGATCTTTCTCGCAATAGCAAAATATTCCTAAACGTACAAGTCAACTTCCTTTCAAAATAGATTCGAGCTTCCTTCAAGCATTCCGGTCTAAGCTGTTCCGACAGTCCTTCAGTAAAGATTATTAAATATAGAAACATATATCTAGGGTCAACTGGGGCAAATACGTCTGTGGGGCAATTACGTCTTTCGATATTACTGACAAACACTTCACAAATTAGACACCACCTACATCTTTTTTATCTTTAGTTGCAATAATCTGTATTAGATGGCGCTAGTTGTCTTATTTGTGAAGGGTTTGTCAGTAATTCTCGAAAGATGCAATTGCTCAACAGACGCATTTGCCCCAGTTGACTCTATACCTAAACAAACGGCCTGCAGCATTGTATCAATAGGGAAGTAGGTATGACATACAACCAGTGGATTTCCTTTCTCACTCATATTAATGCAAACAGTTTTATATGATAATTTAATTTTAAACTATTTTTACGATATTAAGTACCTATTTACTTGCTTACTTAACATGTTTATTTGTCAGTTTTTAGCCTCCGACGTAAAAACGACGGGGTATTATAAGTTTGACGTGTTTGTGTGTATGTGCGTGTGTGTCTAGGGCACCGTAGGTCCCGTACGGGTGAACCTATTTTGTTTTTTTTTTTGTTTGAAAGGTGCATTAGTCGGAAGTGTTCTTTGCTATGTATAGCTATGTCCACACTGTGCCTTTTTCATCTTCAATTTTCGTCTTCATCTTTCTATTCATCTTCCGTTTGACGCTTTCAATAGTTGAATGCGTAAACGAACGAAACGTCAATATGGTCATTTAGTTCAGTCGTAGTTTCTGTCAGCTTTAGGAAACATGTGTGATGAGAATATTTTACTTGGTGGAATAAGTGCGGCTTACTTGGTTAAAGAAATTCCAGAAAAAAGAGAACCAAGACAAAGTTTTGGATACGAGGTTATTATAGTAATCGAAGTAACGTGATTTATTATTAGGATCCCAAAGTTGTGGGAAATTTCTATAGTCTTCAATAAACTTCAATGTACATAGGTATTATCTTTTTCTTCGTCCGCCATCTTGTTGTTGAACGCTTTGTGGCATAGAAATCCACTCAACGCGGGAAAACGTGTATCACAGCGCGCGCTTCGCTTTCAACTGTCATCGCGCATGCGTTACGGGCATGCCTCACTGTTGACGCGCTGTTGACTGCGCTATGACGCATGCCCTTAATGAACAAAAAAAGGCACAGTGTGGACATAGCTTATGATGAACATCGGTGTCGGAGGTTTTTTAAATTTTAAATTTATGCTTGTACTTTAACGTCAACACAGGGTTATTGGTAACAATCTCGTTAGACGGAGACTGACTGAACTCGAATC
This sequence comes from Peribatodes rhomboidaria, assembly GCA_911728515.1. NCBI lineage: Eukaryota > Metazoa > Arthropoda > Insecta > Lepidoptera > Geometridae > Peribatodes > Peribatodes rhomboidaria. Next base: position 2,341,828 of record OU452187.1, on the reverse strand, counting down.
TCATTATATATTATCGAGTCGCGTACTCGATAATATGTTATGAATTAAGTATAATTCAAATAGTTTAAGTAGGTGTATCAACACTCTTATTTTTGTTAATTTTTTTTTATTTTTTATGTAGAATAGGTCAGCGTTTGACCACCAACTCGCCTGATGTTACGCGACGTTGTGGTCTTAGATGGAACACGACGACCTATAAGGTACTTATTCACTCTAGCCTTGAAGTTTAGTAGAGTGAAGAAGTACAAAGACGGCAGTTGAGTGAGGCGCTACAAGTGCGCTACTGCTCAGACCCGTCTTTGGACACGGTTACACCGGTAACACCGGACTACATCCCGAAACACGACTAGGTCATTTCACGTCAGTAGGTCATTTTTGCACACCCATGTCTCATACTCTTTCATAAGTATCCTCTTCATCCTAAGGTTGCCTGGAAGAGATCGCTCTTAGTGATAAGGCCGCCAGTTGTTACACTACAGTTTAAGGTTTTTCTGTTCTTTTGTTTTTGTTATTTCTGGTGTGAACAATAAAGTGTTTATCTATCTATCTATCTATCTATGAGGTTCGCGTTACAGTTCGCTGTATCAATTCAACGAGCCGCTCGCCGCGAACACGCGAGCCTGTCAGCGCTTCCGCTTTAGGGGCTACTTTAGTTAAAAACCCATTTTTTTCATGTTGATGACTTTAGTAGATCAAGACAAGACTTTAGAATATTTCTAAGATCAAGACAAACAACTTTTGTTCTAGGTATAACTTAAATGTCAAGCGTCACTGTGACGTGTGCGCATTGCATTTCGCTATTGACTGGCCGGCTACGAAATATGTCAAGTTTGAGCACCTTTCTCTACTTTTAACCAAAGGGACAATCTATCTAAGTTAAAAAAAAACTACGGCGCAAAACGTGACAGCCTAGATTTTACTTAGCATAATAATCATTCAGAACTGATTATTTTTTTTCTAAATTTCATTTTGAAAAGGTCAAACAGTAGAGGTTTATTCTATTGTATGACTAGTAATGAACAATAGAGAATAAAGTCTGTTTAACAATAATTATGACCACAAGGGTGATTTAGCTAACCATAGACGATACTTCACTGAACTGTTGACGTTGCGTTAGCTATTAAAATGGACGGAGAACTGCGCAGCATCACTAATGTGTCTCACAAACCTGCCAGGTGGAAAACAGGTGAAACGCTTGTCAAACTTTACTGATACTGAGCCCTTGCCTTGCCTTTTTTTTTAAGTCGCACCCTGTCACATTTGGGACGGTGAAGTGTGGGTGTTGCATAACACCTCTACCAGCCTCTTCTAGGGAAAGGCGTGGCGATATGTATGGGATAAGCGGCGGGTCGATCGTTATTAAAATACACTGGATGTACTTTGGAGCTGCTGTATTCATTTATCACTGGTATTAGATTATCTGAACCTGCGTCTCAATTTAATCAAATTGGGCTGTCTGCTGTCTTTTTCTAGAAGACAATCAAACCTTAAACTGAACACTAAAACTCTGTAAGCTCTGTGGCGCATAGTCGCCAGGCCACGCAACGCGTTATTCTTTACTCATCCTACATCTCTATCATTTTTGCAACGTCAATGGTTCAGTTAAGCATCGGCTATGGTTAGCCAAATTGTCATAAGTAAGACTTAAACCTGCCGATGAGTTGTCTCCAAGGCTGAAAACGTAATAGCTTTTTTTAATAGTTAATAATAGCAAAGTTATAGTCGGAAAATATTTATCATCTCGCAGTTAGGTGTGTTCAAGTTCATTATCTCAGGGGCAACTAAATGGCAATAACAATAAAACAAAATCAGCGGTTTTTGACAGATTGGTAGTTTAAATTTGACACATTACATAATTATTAATCAGTTAAACCAATGCTATAAATATAAGTGCCTTTGTTTGACCTTTTTCACGGTTAGGCGAGTAATAGTTACTTTTATTTTACAGCTTAGTTACAGCTGATTAAAGGATTTTGGGTAGAGATTTCCCTAAACTGAATTACCTGATTTTTTTAAATAATTTAAAAGGAAAATTAGAAAATTAACAATAGTTTTGTTTGCTTTTTTGTTACGACAGTTTATTTATGTGCGTTTTTTACTTCTCCACACTCAAACGGATAAACAGATTAGAAGTAATTTCAAAACGGAGATAGCTTATGCCTTGGACTCATATTTAGGAATTTAAGTCGTACCTACCGGTAAAAACCATGCTCAAGTCTCCATCACTCAGACATGGAACTGACCCAAATGTTCTGATGAACATTTGGGTCAGAACAATGAACTTATCTGATGAACAATGTGACTTGGGTCTGATGAACAATGTGATCATTAATGTTTGCCCACACCCACAAGCTCAGAAGGCAGGGATGTTTTATCCCGTTAAAAATGAATCTCATCATTAGTGTGTATAGTTTGTACCTATCACATTTTTATGAATCTAGCTGCATTAATATGCAGTATCATTATACAAAATACGTATAAAATATCTATGCAATAGTATTCTGTATTATTATAAAATAATAGACGGAAATAAAAATCTACCTCCACACTTAACATCTTTACACTCCTATTTATTTATTAAAATACCAAAACTGTATTTTATTATAGTTCAAGGCTTTTTCGAGATTTAGACACAGTTCAAAAAACATACAATCATTATCTCCTTACAATTAAATAATACAAAAAGAAAAATAATGTACCAAACAAAAAAAAATATCATTAAAGTCATATTTGGCGGAATAATCGCGTAAAATACATGCAAATCAACCAAAAAAAACTTATAAATTGAGAACTTCCTCCTTTTTTGAAATCGGTTACAAAATTTAAAACATTTTCTAAACTGCAATCCAAAAAAACTCTAATTCAAAAGACATCAACGCGCGCACCGCGAAATTCGATGCTGTGAGTCACTGACTAACACAAAAAATGTGCTATTTAGCCATAAATCAAACTCAATCATATTTCATAGCCCTCTTTAACTGTAATTACATATTTAACTCCTTTACGCTTTTGTCACGAGTAATAAACAAATCAAAAATATTTACATATGTTGTCAGCGATATCTGTAAAAAATAATACTAAATAACAATGATAATAATATAATAAATTATTTAATAGATTAATGATTAATCTTTAACAAATACCTGCTCTATAACAGCTTTTTATCCTAACTAATATTATAAATGCGAAAGTGACTTGGTCGTTTGTTTGTGTGTTTGTTTGTTTGTTTGTTTGTTTGTTTGTAACGCTTTCACGCCCTATCTAATCAACCGATCACCATGAATTTTTGCATACACGTTGTCTGGAGTACAGAAAAGACATAGGGTACTTTTTATCCCGAAAAACGGTTTACGGTTCTTGTGGAACCGTGGGTGAAACCGCGGGGCGTAGCTAGTAAAAATATAAGTTTACTAGCTTCTGCCCGCGTGAATTACAGGAAACATGGACAAACTTCACCCTCTTGTAGAATTTTGAAAAACCTTTTAATAGTGGATACCAACAACACTTCACAAACACATCCTCCAAATTGTATGTCTCTAGGTCCAGCGATTTAGGCAGTCCGTTGATATATGAGTATAAGACTGTCAGGACTTTGAATTTTATATATAATGTAGATTACACTAAACTAATACGTCTCAGAAAATATTTCTCGGAAATGTAACATCAACTAGAACCAGCGTGGTGGATAACGGCTCAATCACCTCTACGTAGGGTAGGGCGGTATCCCTGCAGTGGGGCGTAAAATGTATGTATATGTACTTATATACTGCTGTATGTTAGTCTGCAAGGTATTCATTTATCAGTATGAGCCTAGTTGCTTCAAATCTCTACATGTAAAAATTAATCACTATTTCCCTTAGTCATCGCATCACGCGTGAACAGATGGAACATTTTCGCATTATTTTTTTTTGTGTTTATTATTGCCAAGAGAATGGTCTTATGAAAGAAACAATTAAGGTATTATCCTGAAAAATATAACGTTTTCTGCGGGACGCGAGTGAAACCGCAAGGCACAGCTAGTCTTCTTAATATATATAAATCTCGTGCCACAATGTTTGTCCTCAATGAACTCCTAAACCACTTAACCGATTATAATAAAATTCGCACACCATGTGCAGTTCGATCCAACTTAGAGATAGGATAGTTTAAATAAATATATATATATATATAAATAATAAACGCGAACGAAGTCGCGGGGTGACAGCTAGTATTTTTATAAATTAACTTTGACTTTAACTCCAATCCATCCATCCATTCTTACAAACTTTCGCGTTTATAATATTAGTAGGATTACATATTGACTGCCTCGGTGGCTCAGTTGGTAGTGAACCTGCCTTCTTGGCTTGGGGGCTTGGGTTCGATTCCCACCTAGGACAAACATTTTATGTCATGAACATTTGTGTTTGTTCTATGTCTGGGTGTAAATATGTATTTAAGTATGTATTTAAAAATATCTAAGTATGTATATCAGTCTCTGGCAGCCATAGTACAAGCTTTGCTTAGTTTGGCGTCAAGCGACCGTGTGTGGAAGTGTCTCGAATTTATTTATTTAACTTAATCCAGGGGGCTACCATGACATCTTATTGGTATGATTGTTACGTTTTGTTTTTGACGCTGCGCAAACGCTAATCGAATCGCTGCGCAATAAAGTTCATGATCGCGCAGCGTCGAAAACAAAACATAACTATCGTGGCAATAAGATGTCATGGTAGGCCCCAGTGGCCCTATTCGGAGATTTGAGATTTTCATCTCACCTTTTTTCGTCCTTGTTGCTCTCGTTTGAAACGTCATAGGTGTGAGAGTGACCAAGATAAAATCTCATCTCATCTCACGCGTAGGAATAGCCCCACAGTCATTAGCTATCTCCAGGGGGGCTATTCTTGTGAGTGAGATGAGATGAGATTTTATCTTGGTCTCTCTCACACCTATGACGTTTGAAACGAGAGCAACAAGAATAAAAAAAAGTGAGATGAAAATCTCAAATCTCCGAATAGGGTCCCAGCTCCGTCCCGAATGTCATCCAAAACCGTCGATGCAATGTGTGTGATAATGCCATAGACCCCGGTCAAAGTTGCGTTCCGGAAAAGCACCAATCAGATCACATTATTAATCATCTTAATTTATTTTTTAATTACTTCAGTTATCTTATTAATGGATTTTTCTGTTGATACACATCGCACCACTCTTGTTTTGGTGGAAAAGCAAGGTGGAAAGGTGTAAAGCTGTTTCTTGCCAGTCGCCGGTCGGAGCTTGTACACGGTCGAATTATTTAACATCATGGACAAGGTCTTCTGCCACACTCTAGTCCATTTGGGTTTTTTAAGTAAAAAAAATAATGGTTGCGGTCAACATTGACAGAAAATCGGCTTGACGGCCTTCATGATGAAGGTGCATAGAAAGATGGTTCTGGAACCACAAAATTAATTAAAAACGAAATTTTAGCTAGACGTAGGTAACCTTCGCAGCTTATTAATGAAATACAAGTATAAAGGTCAGTAAGTAAATAAAAAGCATTATTTAATTCCTACTATGTACGATCAACTGGGGCAAATGTATTTGTGGGGCAATTGCGTCTTTCGAGAATTACTGACAAACCCTTCACTAATTAGGCGCCACCTACATCTTTTTTCTATATTTAGTTGCAATAATCTGTTCTAGATGTTAGTTGCCTAATTTGTGATGGCTTTGTCAGTAATTTTCGAAAGACGCAATTGCCCCACAGACCCATTTGCCCCAGCTGACTCTACTTATCAAGTAGGTACATATTCTTCTGCCCCACCCCTAAAAAAATCTGAGTACGGCTCGGAATTAGTAAGTATATTAAAAAAATATATATTACAGAGTATTTGATGCTTACTGTAATTAATTAACAACACTATAGAAATCATTTATGTCATGACATTTAACGAATTCAGTGTAGGTCACGAACGAATTCAATTTTACTATTCAATTTGCAATTTAAAAGTAACACATTTAAATTTTACTATACGAGTATTTTGTATGCAATAATAAATATTTGCTTTTTCTATCATAGATTTTATGTATCTTGACGAGCCTTGGAATTCTGTCCTTTGTATTTCTAGAACGAGTTTTTAACTTCAATGAAAAAGACAAGACATTGTAACTACTTTTAGCTTTGAATGGACTCCAATGGTGGCTGATAGTTACCTGATAGTAGTACCTGGTAGTTGCTGATAGCTAAAGCACTTCGCATCATACTGAGACCTCGTGACAACAACTCTTAGACTAATTTGGCTCACATTCACATTCGAACTAAAAAAAATTTTTGCTAATGCAAATATTTTTAACTAGTGGTTAATACTACTAGCCTGCAAAATTTCATGTCAATTGATCAATATGGTACTCAAATTTAATTATCGTCGGCTAAACAAATGCCGATTTTGTTCTAGGAAACTTTGAGTCCTCGCTTCCGCTAGTAGGGAGACCGGGGCTGGTTGACTATAGGGGTAGGTTGACTAACTATCAAAAACTCATCCGATGTAATAGCCTTGAGCAAATCAGTGAGACGCGAGAGTCCGTCACCTCCCCCCGCTCAGTCACCGGGAATACGGCGTCGCGCACGCACGTCGTTTGAGAGAAGGAACGCAATATTGAAAAACAACACACGTAAGTAATTATTTTTGACGTAATATTTTTTGTAATAATGCATATTTATTCCTAATTTATTGATTGTCGAAGCATTCATAACGATTGTTTGATTCATGGTCGTTCTTTTATGTCTATTAAATTTAATTTTGACGCAGTTTTGAGGTTATGGCATGTGATTAAAAATTAAAAAGTGATTCGGGGCTAGTAGACTAATGTGTAACGGGGCTGATTGACCACCTAGTCAACCAGCCCCGTGATACACTAGTCTACTTAACCATAATATTATGGATATTTCACACATAAAATGAAGTCGATATTTTTGAAATTTTATGCAAAAATTATTGTTTCAGGACCATGCGAACATACAAAAGAAAAACTAATAGAGGGAATAAATCCAAAGATGTAATAGATAAAGCATGTCAACAAGTTGTCTTTGACAAAAAAAGTGTAAATTCTACGGCGAAAGAGTTTGATATACCGTACAAAACACTTCAACGCCACGTCGTAAATCTGAAGAAAAAATTAGAAAAAAATCCCCAATTATCAAAATCCGAATCAACGTTGGACAGCGTTGGCTACAAAAAAAATAGACAAATATTTAATGAAGAGGAAGAGCTTGCTTTAGAGAGTTACTTGAAGAAAGCAGCAGATATTTATTATGGTTTAACACCTTATGAAACACGAAAGTTCGCATATGAATTTGCCAAAAAAAATAACAAATCGTTACCTAACTCATGGAATACAAAACTGATTGCTGGTGAAGATTGGTTGGGATATTTTCTTAAACGTCATCGTACACTTTCTATACGAGCTCCTCAAGCAACTAGTTTATCTCGAGCCACATCTTTCAACAAAAATAACGTCAAATTGTTCTTTGACAACTTGAAAACCGTTTATCTACGTCATAATCTAAGTCCTGGTGATATTTGGAACGTTGACGAAACAGGGCTGACAACGGTTCATGTTCCTAATAGAGTGATAGCCCGTCGAGGAATCAAGAACTTGGGAAAAATGACTTCCGCTGAACGAGGTACGCTGGTGACGGTCGCGGTTGCTATCTCAGCCCTTGGCAACATGATTCCTCCATTCTTTATTTTTCCCCGGGTTCACTATAAAGAACATTTCATCAGAGGTGGACCAGTGGGCTCAGATGGCGATGCTAATTCTTCTGGGTGGATGAAAGAAGATAATTTTCGTAAGTTTGCTAAGCACTTCGTAAAATACGCTAAACCCAGTAAAGAAAAACCGGTTTTACTACTTCTCGACAATCATGACTCGCATTTGTCTATAGAAGTGCTTGAGTATTTCAAAGAAAACGGGGTTACAATTTTATCATTTCCTCCCCACTGCAGCCATAAGCTGCAGCCTCTAGACAGGACAGTTTACGGGCCCCTAAAGAAATATTACAACCGAGCAAGTGATAATTGGCTAGCAAGTCATCCGGGAAAGACTATAACTATTTATGACATACCTGAGTTGGTAAAAACATCATTGCCATTAGCAGGTCCATCAATGGTTTGATTTATCAGGGGGGCTATTCCTGAGCGTGAGATGAGATAAGATTTTATCTTGGTCACTCTCACACCTATGACTTTTCAAACGAGAGCAACAAGGACGAAGAAAAGTGAGATGAGAATCTAATATCTCCGAATAGGGCCACAGGTCAGATGATGGTAATCCAAAGTATTTATACAATAAAGGTATGATTCCAAACTCCGCTGCACGCAGCATGTATAAACTCCAGTTTAAACTAAACTCTAGTCTATTTATAAAACTTAGTACAAAAACAAACACATAAAAATATGACATAATTTATATGTCCGTCCGCCCACATGGGACTATGCTTTACACTGCGACACAACTCACAATGAACGTGGGCAAAAGTGGAACTACAGCTGTTTCCCTCTTCTCCCGAGTGTTGAAAAACTAGGGCCCTATTCGGAGATGTGAGATTTCCATCCCACCTTATTTCGTTCTTGTTGCTCTCGTTTGAATCGTCATAGGCGTGAGCGTGACCAAGATAAAATCTCATCTCATCTCACGCGTAGGAATAGCCCCACTGATAATATAGGTAGAAGCGGCAGCATAAGCGCGGGCCATCATCTTCACTCTTTATTTTTCTGTAAATTCGTTTGCTTAGAATATAAATGCGACTGTTACTTCTTCAAGCTCGAACGAATTTGGTGAATTCGTAACGGAGATAGATTATGGCCTAGTACAACACATACTCTACTTTTTGGCCTCGGGTAATACCGCGGGGTTCACCTGGAGGTACATAATAAATACAAGTCTAAGGATTAAAAACCACTAGATCTATTTCGATGCAATTTGACAAATTTGTTTAAATTTAAAATATGAATTAGAAATAAACAGTTATTTAAATTTTATTTGTTGAAAATCAGTGCAAAATTCACTTTTTCATAGGGGCACAAAAATTATTTACGGTGTTTCTTTACCTTTTTCTCAACATAGTTCTTATAAGCGTTTCCTAATCCATACAACCTTTCCATAGCTGTGGTGCGAGCATAAACATTTAAACTGACGTTTCAAATCGACTTAATCGACATTCGTATGGAAAGTACTGTTTTTTTTTATTTGAAACGTCATATTAAATGTCCGTCCTGTGGCCCTATTCGGAGATTTAAGATTTTCATCTCACTTTTCTTCGTCCTTGTTGCTCTCGTTTGAAAAGTCATAGGTGTGAGAGTGACCAAGATAAAATCTTATCTCACGCTCAGGAATAGCCCCCCTGGTGTGGGCATACATCTGTGGGGCTATTCCTACGGGTGAGATGAGATGAGATTTTATTTGGTCCCTCTCACACGTATGTCGTTTTAAACGAGAGCAACAAGAACGAAAAAAGGTGAGATGAAAATCTCAAATCTCCGAATAGGGCCACTGGAATAGCTACCGACTATCGCAGACGTAACTCGAGCGTCAAGTGTGTGGAGTTTGACGTTCGAGTTGCGACTGCAAGAACAAATTTAATGAGAATTTTATTATGGAAACTGTAGTGGTTTTGACACATTCGCCTTGATAAAGACCACCTAATTCAATTTATTTTTAATTTATTTCGTAAAAAACATACATTTCAAAACACAAAGTGTTGAAAAACTAATCAGTTTGTACCAATACTCTTGAAAATTGGTTGAAAAACTCTTCTTGGTAGAAACTATAGACGGAATAATTGACTAGATCTTACCTTAGTAATTCCCGTTTCATAAAATCATAATTTGGGAGAGTTAAGAAACGCCGCCTGTCGTTGCGTTTGACGCATGTCGCTCAATTTGCGCTGGAAGTTATAATCCTTGTCACATTGTACATGTAATATAATTATGTGACGGGTTAGGTTGCTGTGCCCATAGCCATCAAACAAACCGGCCCGCTAATCCTGGGCTCGATAGCCAAAAACAAGACATATCGTATTTATCAACACGGAAAATCACGAACAAAACAAATGCAAAGTAAAGCGAGAATGGTAATGAGGTTTTTAAAACGTTTTAATTACCAATTTACCTATTTTTGACCTACTTAAAAAAGGACGAGGCTATCAATTTGTATGTTTTTAACTTTAAGGGATCGAAGAGGTTAGAGAATTTTAAAATGTGATAACAATGAAACTGTCTATGAGGTCTACAAAACAAACTTCATTAAAATGTTAACTGGAAGAGATTGCTTCTAGCATTAAAGCCGTATTTTTGCGCACGCTTATTTACGCACTTGCTTCATCTCCTAATTTCTTAAGTAGCCAAAAAAATAAGTTTATCCATCCACTCCTACTGTTTGAAACTGGCCCGAAGCTCAAATCAATCATGATCCAAAAAACAAGGTCTAGATTACAGGAGCAAACACGTATGACGTCACTCATCATCGTCATCCGTCTCTTTCGCACTATTTGTGAATGACTTATTTCGGTCCTGCTTAAGCAGAGATTGACGTCACTACGTGTTTCTGAATGCTTTAATACCTGGCGAAGTTTATTATTATACCATGAGAAAAAGTATCCGAAGTTTATAAAAAACGATTTAGGCAAGTGTTATAGAGTTGTCAACTAAGCTAATAAAAACTCTATAACGCCACAATAATGCTGGATTTGGCTTTTAGCATTTGCAGTCTAAATGAGCAAGATTACTAAAAAATATTGAGGTATATAGTATACATATAATATAGTACTTCTAGTAGTATATAGAGTATTTCCACTAGTAATATATAGTATTCCTTTTGTTCGGAAAATATTTGACGCAACTGAGTGCTAACGCATTTTCTTTTGTTTTTTTTTAAATTACTTTTTATTGTATTCTATTAAAGGGGGTCTTGCCCACGTGACCGCAATGCTATACCTGGTGGAGTATATTATTATACCATGGACGCATTAAATGTTCAATATAAACAGGCTTACCGAGGTTCATCGAAAGCGTACGAGTATATTTTTATTAATTAGACTAGCATCTACTTACCTGCGTTTGCATTAAATGATTTGAGCACGGACATTTAATTTTTTTTAATTTTACATAGGTAGATTATTGAAAACCGAAACTAAGGTTTTTGTAAGTCAAATCTCTCAAAGAGACAAGACGTCTGGACACTTCTTACCTCAAAATAAAGACAGTTCTTGGTATTTTCATACAGAACTGAACAGCTTTTTAAGATATCACATCATAAAGCAAATAGATTTATTATGAAACTAGCTGCGCCTCGCGGATTGATCCGCCGTTCCACGGGAACAAAATTAAAGGTACCACCATTTTTTCTACCTCTGACAACGTTTATGCAAAACTAGCTGCGCCCCGCGGTTTCACCCGCGGTCCCTCAGGAACCGTTCTTTTTTCGGGATAAAAAGTACCCTATCACCTTTTCTGCACCCTGGACAACGTGTATGCAAAATTTCAAGACGATCGGTTGAGTAGTTGAGACGTGAGAGAGTTACAAACAAACAAACTCACTTTCGCAATTTTAATAATAGTTAGGATTTCATGATGAAAACCGTGAAAGCGTAACATAAAAACAAAAAAATGGAATAGAAACAAAAACTCAGTTTTGACTTTATAAAATCCTAAAAATAGAATTATAATCCATACTAAATAGATTAGGATTTATGACACATACTTAAAGTACAATGTTTTTGAGACGTCTAACGTGTTTGTCCTTATTTTTGTTATTTAGAGATAATTCATCTTAAATGTTGTGGTCCTATAAAACGGAGATTTAGTTAGCAAATATATTGCCAGTTACATTTTAAAATACACAATGGTTGTAAAACTAACTTAACTAAGTTTTTTAGTTCGTACGACGATCAACAATACAGATAAACTGTTTTTTTATGTCAGCATCAGCTTTGAGAGAAATACAATCGACAAAAATCCAGTTCGGTTTGCTTTAACCGGTTCGCCCACGATTCTACGATTTTGCATATTTTCTCGGGACAAAGTCTTTTAAAAACGGTTAACTCAGGCGTAAAATGTTTTAAATGCCAGTCTCATTGTGTTAACTCAAGGTTAGCTTCTAACTCTTGGTGGCACAAGACTCATCAGCTTAACCTCTGATGAGCAGGAGGGCTATTCCTACGCATGAGATGAGATGAGATTTTATCTTGGTTCCTCTCACACCTATGACGTTTCAAACGAGAGCAACAAGGAGGAAAAGAGGTGAGATGAAAATCTCAAATCTCCGAATAGGGCCACAGTTAACTCAGGCTTAAAATTATAACCCTAAGTTGCTCTTATAGTGTCTTCCGAATGCATTGCCTAAGAGCCAGGAGCCCTTTTCGGAGATTTGACATTTTCATCTCACCTTTTTTCGTCCTTGTTGCTTTCGTTTGAAACGTCATAGGTGTGAGAGTGACCAAGATAAAATCTCATCTCATCTCACGCGTAGGAATAGCCATCCAGTTCCCAAGCCAGCTATGCTCAAACGCAGTAAAACTATAAACCTCCTTCCGGGCGTAACATGACTAGATCAGCTTTTATGAAACTTAAACTAGAATATTGATAAACGCGGAAGTTGAACCAGCCAAATCGAAGCAAGTTAGACTGCTAGTTAGATTTACAAACAAAGATCCGGAAAGATAGGTTCGCATAATTTGCAAGTTAAATGAAAGCTTGCAATTAAGATTTTTTTTATTAACACTCGTTTTTTGATCACTTTTAGCAGCGTAACGGTTACAACTAGAAAACTAGTTATATTAAGTAGCCTTTTATTTGTTAAATATGAGTAGGTAGGTATTATATTATTTAGTTTTCGACACATCTTTTTTCGTAATTGATTTTATGAAAATGTTTTTTAAAAATCTTTTAAGTTAAAAGTTTTCTTTAGTGCCATAAGAGGCAAACATGCTTAGGGGCTGCCTGATGGTAAGCGACTACCGTCACCTGGATGCCTGTAATACTAGGGGCATCACAGATGCGTTGCCGACCCATAAGGACCCTATTGAAGAACCCGGTTTTGAAATTAAGAATCTTCTCTTCTAATACAATGCAGTGGAATACTGCACTGTATTAACACGACTTGTGCTGATGTTTTTTACACAATTGAGTAACGAGACGAGCAAATCATTCGCCTGATGATGAGCGTCACGCTTATCTATTACAACTCAAAACCGCTCAGAACTCCACGCGGCCATCCACTGCAGTGGTTACCATGACCATGAGATACAGCATGTTACGGATCTCAAATTAGTATACATCTCAAAGCCCGGCTCTCATCTTTTCTCGTATATTGTTTACAAGCTTGTATGAGCCGTTAGAGTGTAGAATGCTCTACCTGTGTGGGTGTTACACGATAGTAATAGTTTGGGTGTTTTCAAGACGAGTGAATCGGTTTCTCCTAGGCAGCATGCTCCATCGTAGGCCACATCATCGCTTAACATCAGGCGAGATGGCGACCTAGCGCAAGCTTAAAATAGAATAAAAAAAAGCTTCTTAATGTTGGTTTAGTGATATGATGATACTGGGCGAGTTTATCAGCAGAATCCAAACCGGCTTATAGCGAGTATAAAGCTCAATGTCATCGACCCTATAATTACCAATAATTTGACTAGCAATAGTGTCCTTACTTCCAGAAAAAATAAGGTTGGACACTACTTCTTGATGGTCAAAGGTTTCGAAGATACCAGGATTTCTTATGGATGAACGTACTTATGTAAAAATTAAACATTCTAAATGCAATCTTGTTTCTGCTTTTGGTAACTGCAATGAACTTGAAAATTGAAAATGCCAAGCAAATGTCAACGCACGCATGGTTAAATATGCAGACAAATCACACGATATTGACATCTAAATCACTGCTTCCTTAGTCAAAAAATAGTAATCTAAGTATGTCCAACTAGCTGCGAGCCACAATTTTACACGCTTTTAAAAAGCCTATGTGCTATTCTAAACTATAATGTATCTCTGTGCCAAATTTCATTCAGATCCATTCAGCCTTCTGGCGCGATTGAGTAACAAACACCCATCCAAACTTTCACATTTATAATATTAGTGTGAAAAGTTCGCGGTAGTATTTGTAAGCTCTCTCACAGACATGGAAGCATTTTCTAACTCTTTCAAAGCCCTGTTTGAGTTGGCCACCTACATAATTCTCACCCTGCTGTACTAGGGGAAATAGATCGCCATCCGTGTTGCCAGCAGGGTCGTCAAGTAGCATTAGGAGCCTCTTTCATATATTAGTAGTCTGTGAAGTGAAGTCTCCAGTAAAGTCCCAAGTATGCTACTCGCCGATTAAAGTTCGAAGTAACTTTAGTATCAGTTTCATAATGTCCAAACAGTTCTAACCATCACGTAAACTGACCAGTAACTTACTAGCTAGTCTACTAGACAGATGTCACTATTAGCTACGGAGTATTCTGTGCCTATATAATATCGCAGACAAATTGCATAACTCGTCCGTTTAAAAACGGCTGGCATGTTGTAGAATGTTGAATTACCTATTACCTACCTATTGTCGCAGATTATCTGCTGATTAATTAGTTATGCGTTTGCTGATGCACTGATAAAAATAACTAACAATGATCTTTTTATAATAATAATTATGCGAGGGGATTTTTAAAATTGACTTATTAAGCGTTTACACATAATCTTAAAGAAACCATACATAAACATTTTCCCCTTAGCAATCAATGTTGCAAATAGGCTCGGAATAGTATTTTGTCTATTTTAAAAAGACAAAAGACGGAGTTTAAGTTTAAAGAGAAGAATCTAGAATTCGATGAGGTTTCAATTTACTAGCTGCGCCCCGCAGTTGTGCCCGCGGTCCCACAGGAACAGTTAATTTTTGGGTTTTTAAATGGTAAGTACTCGGTGTCCTGTTTTGTATCCCTGGCAATGTGTATGCAAAGATTCATGATGATCGATTGAGTAGTTTTAACGCGTGAATGCGTAACAAACAAACAAACAAACTCACTTTCGCATTAAAATTTTAGTTAGGATTAGGTAGTCAGCATTAGTATAATTAGTTAGGGAAGTACCTACTTATGCATTTGCATTCAAATTATACAAAATTTGATTATTCTTAAAAAGAGTGATAAATAAATTATTGCTTACTAAAATCATCTACAATATTAAAAACCAGGTAGTTGTTAATTTAGTCACACGATAACAATTGCTGCATCCATAATACTGAATTTAATGACACTTTTAAATTATTGTTATTTTCTTGAAACCCGCCGACTGCAAAAGGAAACATAAGTATTTACAATCAGAGATAAAAATGAATAACGAAACGATAAAATCGAAATTACAAATTGTAATCCAAAATCAGTCAAAGTGGCTTTAAACGGTGCTTATAAACCTTCTGCGAACAATTATCGAACTGATGGTGAAAACCTCATGAAAACTTATTGTGTGGTTTAGAAGGAGTTAGCCGCTATACAGACAGAGACACGGACAGACGCGCGCCTTTGTTTAAACTATGTCGAGAAGAAGAAAAGAGAAAGAACTTCAGCCAAGTAGCCACTAGTAGGTACATAGATATAATATGATACATATTACCTACCTAGTTGTAAGCCAAAATTAATGAGACAGTTATCTAATTTTTTTTTTCAAAAAATAATGCTTCCCAGTTTCTTGCCTGTTCTTCTAAGTAGTGGCTCTTTTTCCGAACAAGGCGGTCGAGTCTATTATAAAACTTTGACGTTCATAAATGTATCTTTGTTCCAAATTGAATAAAAGCATTCTGACTTTGACTTTAGAGAAGAAAGGATTGTTACGAAGATAAGCTTACTTTAGTTTTCTATGCATATCTAAAATTTACCGGAAGACGTAGCGTGGGAAGGCCTCCCGCAAGGTGGACCGACGATCTGGTGAGGGTCGCGGGAAGCCGCTGGATGCGAATAGCGCAGGACCGGTCGTTGTGGAGATCATTGAGGTAGGCCAGCAATGGACGTCTTTTTCCTGAAATTATTTTATTATTATTATTAAGCCTTTATTGTCTGAGTCTAGTTTCTTGAGATTTTATTAAATGTCTATGATGTTATCTTTGCTCACAGCGTCGGGAGACGCAAAAGCCTCCTCCAGTCTTCTCCATTCATTTCTGTCTTTAGCGATTCTTGTCCATAATGGCCCTGCTAGAAATGCATTATAATAATGGTCTAAACATGGTGGTAGGTACCTATGTGACATGGTAGTATGGCGACAATGACGTCATTTATTCAAATAAGATCTATAAAAATTAAACTTGTCCCGTTAAGGAAGCAGAACTACATTAAGCGTTTAATGGTTTAGTTTAATATAAATTAGGGCAGGTTTAATCATATTGTGATGACTTTAGATCATTTTATGATAACTTTAGATCAACAAGGCAAGGGTCCAGTCATAATCATATTATTAGCAGTTAGCTGGTACTTTGACTAAGTGACGAAATTCTTATCTCTAATTATATCACAATAATATGCTAAAATTTATGTGAATAGGTAGGTAATTGTGTAAAATAGGTTAGGAAAAATCTATTATGCGGAAACTAACGTGGTTTTCACACATTATGATTTATGAAACGGGAATTACTCACGTACGACTTAGTGCTATGCGCGACTCAGCCGCGCGCGCGCACTCGCTATGATAAAGATCGCATGCGGTTGAAACTATAGTCGGAATAATCGACTAAATCGTACGTGAGTAATTCCCGTTTCATTAATCATAATGAAAAATCTAGTAAAATTTTTACTTGATATAAATTATAAAACCCACGACACTGACTATCATCAGACATAGCTAAGATAAGAACTGTTCCGACTAATTCACCTTTCAAACAAAAAAAAACAAAATCATCCGGTTCATCCGTTCGAGAGCTACGATGTCACAGATATATACACACATCAAACTTATAACACCCCGTCGTTTTTGCGTTGGGGGTTAAAAATGACGCGATCAAGACGCGCTACGCGGCGTAGCTCTTCGTAGCACGGTGCTACGAGCAAGTAACAGCAAAAGAAAGCTGTTTGAAAGTAATAAACTGATAAGGTATAATGTTACAAGACAACTGAGATAACATTTAAAACATAGTTAAATTTGTATTGTACCTAATGAGAGAAACGGTTAACGGAAGTTTGCAATAGGTTCATAATATCTTTTCTAAAATTTGCTGAGCTACCCACGTCCGTAGGAGTTTACTCTATTCTGATTCCCTACACGTGGTCCCCGGGTAGTGCTAACCGGGTAGCAAACTCTGGTGGAAGGCTTCGGCCGTGGCTAGTTACCACCCACCGGACCAAGCCATACCGTGAAATGACCTAGTCGTGTTTCGGGATGTAGTCCGGTGTAACCGTTCCGAAGACGGGTCTGAGCAGTGGCGCACTTGTAGCGCCTCACTCAACTGCCGTCTTTGTACTTGTTCACTCTACAAAACTTCAAGGCCAGAGTGAATAAGTACCTTATAGGTCGTCGTGCTCCATCTTAGAGACCACAACGTCGCTTAACATCAGGCGAGTTGGTGGTCAAACGCCGAAATAAATCCATAAAAAAACTCCATAAACTCCATAAAAAATTAAAAAAAATGTTTCTTTCCCAGAATTAAAGAATTAATTTCTAAGTTTCTGTTTTTTAGTACAATTTTACAACTAAATAAATTAAAGTTACATTTTATTTGAATTGCAAATTTTTATTAATCTATGTTGTTATTTGCATACTAAACTTGTCTTATTTGATGGATGTAGATAAATGTGTACCTACATAAATAAAAAATGATTGAGATAGAAATCTACTTAGATTTGTAAAGACCACACACCTTGTTCCCGGTAAAAACATGGGAGCAATTTAGCTAACCATAACAGTTCAGCTAAGTATTGGTCATGGTTAGCTGAATGGTCTTCCCTAATCCATGGTATAATAGTATACTGCGGCAGGCATAGCATTCTGGTCACGTGGGCAACACGTAGTGACGTCAATCGATGCTTAAGCAAGACCGAATTAAGTCATGAACATATGTGCGTATTGTATGTCTTCTGTTACATCACTGGAGCCCGGTGTATTGCGACAGGCTCGCCCCTGTCACATTTGGGACCGAATATCGTCCGGCAAAGTGTGGGTGTTGTATTACACCTCTACCAGCCCCCTCAGGGGAAAGGCGTAACGATATGTTATGTTATGAAATAAGTCATTGCCTTCACAACACCTTGCCCTCCGACATAAAGACTCTAGAAGGGGCACTGTTTTCCAGGAAATTGAAGAAATGGCTATTGACAAAAGGGTTTTATGATTTAAAAGAGTATTATAATGATAAAAATAGCGATTATTTGTTGTTATTTTGATAATTGTTAATTTGTTATTTTGATAGTGTTGTTATTTTATAGTGTTTAACTACATTTATAAGTACCTATCATAATATATGTACATCACATTGCACACCCGACTTGGGTCTTCTGTTGAGACTATATTTAAATTAAGACCTTTGTACACAGTTCTGCAATAAATTATTCTTATTCTTATTCTTATTCTTATTCATTAACAAATAGTTCGAAAGAGACGGATGGCGACGACATTACGTGTTTGCTCCCGGAATGTTAGATCTTGTTTCCTTGGATCATGAGAAGAGAACCGTGCTAACTTCAGGCTGTCTCCTGAAGGACTCTACGAGATACCTGTTGCTCTGGGGTGCAATTAGAAACTACCTGCTCGATAGATAGCATCGTTTAAATATAATCTCAACAATTAACATCCACCCATGCCTCTTTTATCTGTCTGACTTACCTTACCTACCTCTATCAAATTACCCAAACGTCTCCGAACTCATCATCGGAACATCGGAATTATGGCAAACGATCCCTCCACGATTACCGGCGAACGCCGGAGACGTACCTATTTGAGAAGCACTGCCCTAGGCCCATGTGCAAATACCGACTATCTCTTGTCACCTCTTCACTATGTGTTGCCCGCGATTACGCCAGTGCAGGTAGGTACCAGCAGGTACAGGTAGCTATTACCCACCTACTTTTATTGTCAAACACAGAATACTGCTTAAGTATCAAACTCATTTAAATCATTTAGGTGGGTGTTCAAAAGGGTTTGTCGGTGGGTATACTACTACTATTGGTATACCTACTT
Source organism: Peribatodes rhomboidaria (assembly GCA_911728515.1). Taxonomy (NCBI): domain Eukaryota; kingdom Metazoa; phylum Arthropoda; class Insecta; order Lepidoptera; family Geometridae; genus Peribatodes; species Peribatodes rhomboidaria. The sequence continues at coordinate 2,322,689 of OU452187.1, read as the reverse complement.
ACGAAAACACATGTGGAGGCATAGGCTGAAAACCAGACAACCACGAAACCGGTGCCTAACATTATTTATATTTAAATTAGATTTATAATATAACTAACTAGCTGCGCCCCGCAGTTTCACCCGCGGTCCCACAAGATCCGTTTATTTTTTCGGAATAAAAAGTCCCTTTGTCCTTTTCTGTACCCCAGACAACGTGTATGCTAAATTTCATGATGATCAGTTGATTAGTTAGGGCGTGAAAGCGTTACAAACAAACAAACGAACTAACAAACAAATAAACGATCAAACTCACTTTCGCATTTATAATAGGTATTAGTTAGGATAACCAATGTTATTGGCAACACTGTGTAGAAATAAGAGAAAATGTATTAGTAATAAGATTGTTATTAAAGGCTATTACCTATTATTATCATTATTATACTTATGTATACTCTTGTATTTTATACACACTTACTTTTATGGGTAGTCTAGCCTACGCAATTACGCACGTCGCGAACTTTACATGTAGCTAATTAGAATAGGTCCTTGATTAAATATTCGTTTATATCTCTTTATGGTACCAACCACCACCGTCACACCCCGTCGTACTACACGGAAGACGTCGTAAATAGTCTACTAGCATGCAAATGTCATAATTTATATCATTTGCAAAATCGTGTTTTAGTTAAATTACCAAAAAAACTAATTAGCTATAAGCTCAAAACTCTTGTGAATCAAGTTTTTAATTAATGTTGTGTTATGATAGGTAACTAAGCTTACTCGTTTACAAAATTATTTTTTAAATTTAATTTTATATATTAAGAAACATTCATTTCAGTATCAAAACGGTTTGCTAGAAAATGGTATGGTACTTTGTGTGGCTGTTGTCATTGTTCGAAAGTTGATAATAATTTTATACTTACACGGACAGTGTTGCAGCGAAAACAATTTAGTGCTGTGGTCACCTTTTTGCGGAATTACCGTGGGCGATAATTTGCCCGATACATCGCCGAGTGACGAATTAACCGGCTACACTTGTCGAGATAGCCTGAATTACGGCCGTAGGGCGCAATGTAGCTGCACCGTGTAAATCTTTGGCTTAATACGAAAATAATGTATTACTTCATTGTACCGTTTGCGCCATTTTACAAGACTGCGCAAGAAGGAAGGTTATGTTTTTGAGTTTATGATTGTAAATATGTGGGTATGACTGTATGAGGTTTCTTTGGCACGCCCTACAGCCTAGTCTTGTGTAGTTCGCGAACGAACTAGGTCGTAAGAGCGCTCCCACAGATGAACTACGCGAACTAGCTCCTTCAACTCCCGCTCCATAGTTCGTTAGTTCGTGACCGAATGGGTGGCGTCAAAGGAACGAAAGTCATTGCTCAACTGTTGATTACTTTCAAAACTTAGTTTTAAAAAAAAATCGTAACCTTTTATTCACTACCTAAAATAAGGAGTGTTTTTACTTATTGCACCACTAAGCCTAGATATTATTACAATAATGATATACTTTTTTTAATTAATTCAGAGGTTTTTGCTGTTGTTTCTTTATTTATTTATGGAAACTGACGTGGTTTTCACACATTTTGGAATTACTCACGTACGATTTAGTCGATTATTCCGACTATAGTTTCAACCGCATTCGTCGGTCTTTATCAAGGCGAGAGCGCGCGCACGGTCATAAATCATAAAGTTTATTTATAGTGTAAAAAAAATGTAGGTAAGTACAAGTACAAGCAATCCGTAACCATTTCGCGTGCCCGTGCAAGAGCAGTATCAGGACGAGCGAATGATCTGCCTTCCTCTGATTCGAGCTGGGAGCTGACGAACTAGAAGAGCGAACTAGTTCGTTTAGGAGCGGTGACCTAAACTGAGCGATCTCCGTCGCGAACTACTATGCGCAAGGCTACACAGCCTACACTGCTGGATGGGTTTCGACATGTGAGGTGTCATTTGAATCGTCTTGATAGGGGAAGTGATTTAAGGTACAACATTTTAAGATAGAGCCCGTAAAAAAATAAAGAGAGAATTAAATTTTTTTTTAAAAAGAGTTGTGAAATAGGCCAATGTTATTACTATGTAGAGCTTAATAAGCAGATTTTAAAAGTAATAATAATAAATAATAATAAATTCAGGACACTTCCACACACGGTCGCCTGACCCCAAACTAAGCAAAGCTTGTACTATGGGTGCCAGAGACTGATATACATACTTAGATATTTTTAAATACATACTTAAATAGATATTTACACCCAGACATAGAACAAACACAAATGTTCATCACATAAATGTTTGCTCTAGGTGGGAATCGAACCCACGCCCCCAAGCTCAGAAGGCAGGTTCACTACCAACTGAGCCACCGAGGCAGTCAATTATGGAACACTATTGTAAAATATTCAGTGATTTACTTACTAGATAAAGCTGTTTTCACTTACGCACTACAAGGAGTTTTTGGCGGGAACCGAACAGATGGTGTCGTGATTTTGTATTATTTTCTAAAACTTGTGATACTTCGAGTGCTTAAGTGTAATAATTGTGGAAATAACCTTTGCCGGTTCGTTATCGTGCACGAGTGTGAGCAAATGATACAAACATTAGGAAATGCTACTTTTCGTGTTCTCTACAAAACTCGACTTAAAGTTTTTGTAAAGTATCCACGGCTTTACTGAAATTGGAAATGGGGAGGGATTCATCTCACCTTTCATCAGACTCTCCATTATCATCTTCATCTTAGATTTAATTACTCATTAACGAAAAAATCAAACGGATGACAAGGCGGTATGGCCGTTTTGGCTTTAGCCTGCCCTACGGGCAAAAAAAAAAGACTGACAGTGACACAGTGATAGATACAGTTGAGACTGTCCTTGAAGAAGATAATATTATTAAAATTTAATAGAACTCGTAAAATTATCTTTTGATTACGAATTTACGACTTTTGACCACGATCAAAGTTATTAGTTTTATCTAACAACTTTTTCTTCAATTCCGCATCTTCAATTTTGATGTGAAGTGTGTAAGAGTCTTGTAAAATGGCAGTTTATGCAGCTCACCTGACCCGCACTCTTCAAGGCACACCGTCTGTGTTTCAAGTGACTGCACAAGATGCTCTGGGCGCTACTGTGAAGCCCGCTCTAAGGAAACTAGTGGAGGTACCATAACAGTCCAATTTCTTAACCCAATCATAACCAAAAATTTGCCCAAAAATGGAAGAAGTCACTACTCAGCTGTTAGTAGTTGAAACATTGCACAATTCAAAAAAGCTTATTTACATAACTCTTTGTTCGAATCATGATCACGATACTATTAGCTTTATTGGGTTATTGTACATCCATGAATAAAAACAAAGGTCAAAAGTTTTTAGGCCAACCGCCAGAAATAAGCGAGAAGCGAGTAAGCAAATTGCTGCTCGCCAACTTACTTATTTCCATAAGTACATTTATTTACTCGCTACTCTCTCATTGCCCTAAGAAAGAATTAAAAACAAATCCTACTAATTTTATAAACGCGAAAGTTTGTATGTATGGATGGATGGATGGATGGATGTTTGTTACTCTTTCACGCCAGGGGGGCTATTCCTGCGCGTGAGATGAGATGAGATTTTATCTTGGTCACTCTCACACCTATGACAATTTAAACTAGAGCAACAAGGACGCAAAATGGTGAGATGAGAATCTCAAATCTCCGAATAGGGTCCCAGAACGCCGAATAGATCTGGATGAAATTTGGCACAGAGATAGATTATAGTCTAGAATAGCACATAGGATACTTTTTAACCGCGGGTTAAACCGCGGGGCACAGCTAGTCAAAAATAACATTGAACACAAATACCTTCTTAATCCTCAGTATCTGGCAGCCGTTCATCCTAACAAGTGTGGGTGGTGCGTGCGGTGGTTCGATGAGCTCTACTTATTATTTGACTGCTGTCTTCAATACCACTACCTCAAACACTATGGTAATACACTATGCTATTTACTCTTAGTTTTTAAGTAGAAACTTTATAAAAGCGAAAGGTTAATCATTCACTCACTGATATCTTGAAAACTACTTGATTTCAAAAGTATATAGGATTAATTTTATATTAGGTGCGGGTGGCATTAGACAAATAATTTCTTTTCACTCCTAAAAGCTACCGCGATTTTTGAATAGTGATTTAAAAACAGCACTAAAACTTGTCAGCACCCTAAACATCACTACACTAAAATATGGAATTACCAATAACTAGTAAACTAAGCAAAGAACAAAATAATTATGGCTGTCACCTGCACCATGTTACAGTGAATAGAGTATAAGAAATAGCACCCACAGTCCCACACACAAACTTTAAACTTTTGAGTCTTTAACTAATTGTCTTTTAGGTATTTATTCATCTGTTCATTTTTTCAGCGGCATCATTTTCTGAGAGTTTCTATGGCCTACTCCGTGTCCCTCTATCAGTCTCCAACGAGTTCTCATCAGGGCAAAGGCTCCCGGAGCTGCTGGAGCGCGGGTCACTAATCCTACTGGTGCTGGTGCCGTACCTGGCAGAGAAGGCTGAGAGGATAGTAGATAGGTGGTGGGAGGAAGATGAAGATGGAAAGCTGGGGAAGGTTGGTTCCATTTTTGCCATTATTAAATTAATGTTACCGGTGCCTATGAGATATTCTGACTGTATGGAGTTTTAGTTTTAAAAATATCTTTATTACAATTAAACATTAATACATTGCACACCTCTAGTGTAATTTAGTCCTAGAGGTGCCAAGAAATATTTTAGATACATTGTTTCCAAGTTAAATACACTTCTATAAACTTTCAGCTGGTGATTATAAAACTTGATTAAATATACTTCAATGATAGGTATTTTGTTTGAGCTTAACAATATTATGCAAACTTTAGTAAGAGTGTTACATTTTTAAAATTGGAATTTAATATTCTAAAAAAAAAACTGACCGAAAGGGGGTAGGCAACTTAACATTAAAACAGCGCTACACCAAGCGAGCGAAGCATGTTGTGAATGACGGCCGCGCAAGCGCGCGCTGTCCGGGCCGGAGTCGCGCGCGCCATATCGTTCCACATATCCCAGGATAATAGGGGCGTGACTGTATGGAGATAATTATGAAAAGTGCCATCTAGTATCACTCATTTTGAACGCAAACATATAGCTTTTGGCAACTATTTACCAACCAGTCAATACAGTAGCTCTTTTGCCTGCGGCTTCGCTCACATTTCATAGCCTATGTCACTCAATGATTATGATAAAATAATTTTTGAAATCGGACCAGTAGGTTTTGGGTTTATTCTTTACAAAAATACAAATATTTCTTTTTTATAGTATTAGTTTAGATTAAGTACTGGCTGCACCATGCTGTTAAAAAGTAGGCTCTCTATTCTAGATCTCTATCTGTTAATCCAGAATATAAGCTACTTGTTCTGAATTTCATTCAAAATTCAAATCCTTCAATTTGTTTATGTGTGGGGAAATAACAAACCAAAGTTTCGCCTTATAATAAAAGTAGGCTAAAACTTCCAGAGCTCAGCAGACCGCCTGCGCCGATCAGCCATCCGAGTATACTCCATCGTCCACCTGGTCACATCAGTGGCTCGCGTGGTCCAACTCGCGCGCTACCTTACTGGCGGCTCGCGGAGCCACGCGCCTGAACTTGCAGCCTTAGGGATCACGCTAAAAGATGCTCCACCTAGGGATGATGATGAACACTCGTGGACTGATTTGGGAAGGAGTCTGAGGATGGGACAAATAGGGTGAGTGGAAACTAATCTGTAAAATCATAAAATTAGCTTTCGTATCTCAGGCAAGACGGTGGCTACATACAAGTCTACTATTGAGTAAAAAAATTGGTTATACTATAGTAGCTCTTCTGCTCGCGGCTACGTTCGCGTTTCTAAGCCTTAGGCACTCGGTGATCGTGTAGTTTCATAGCTATAAGTTTATGGTATAAACTAATATATTTATATTTTTAGACTCAGTCCAGCAGTTCCGGACGATATTGACAACGTAAATTTTTTTTTCTGTTTATTTTTGGTAAATTTTTTCTAGCACGAATGTTAGATTTGTTTCAACGTCATCTAGTGATGAGTAGGTAAAATATATAGCCTAAACAACAGCACCAAAGAAGAGGTGGTTGAATTTGGAACTCATTGCTCATACCCACAGATCTGTCCCTCAATTCAACTAAACAATCGTTTTTTAAATTGTTAATGAACTGCCTCAAATTGACACTTTGTATGGCAGAAGTATCATAAAAAGAGAATTCATCATCAATTTAAAAACAATTTTTTAATAGAATCAAGGCCCTGAGAGGTAAAGTAAATGGCTTAAACAAAAGAGCACGCACACAGAAGAGATGTTTAATTTGGAACTCATCACTCACACTGACAGATCAGTCCTGTGTCAATTTTAGGCCTTTGGCAACAATTGTGACATGTAAATTGTATTATTTATCTTCAGGAGTGCAATAATAACGTTTCCGATGGTGGGTCGGCTGTTGCTCCGCGGCGTGGAGTACGGCGCCTTCGCGGTACAGTTCCTGCGCTGGTGGGAGGCCCGGTCTGCCGCCCCCAGCGCCGCGCTGCCGCCCCCGCCGCCGCCTCTGGTATGTATCCTACTATTGTGGCGATTGCTGTCGGCCACCCGACTCTCGCATAGCACACCACTATATTACGGTCCCATCAAGTGTTTATCTCATCATGATGACATACGATAGATAAATAGAATAAGTTTGTATGTGAAAAAATCGGGAAAAAATTGGAATTTGAAAATTCTGCTGCACAGCTCAAGACATGGCCCATATTTTAATAACAGTATCCGGCCTTATATTTAATTTCTCGTTACTTCTATGTACAGAGAGACGAGAAGGCGGTGCGCTGCAAGAACCGCTGTCCTTTGTGCTTGCAAGTCTGGAAGATACCCACCGTGCTGCCAGTCTCTGGGTAAGGTATCTTAACTAGCTAGCTGCTAACTCGCGGTTTTACTTGCAATCCTGTATGAATCATTATTTCTTCCCATGTGCTAATCTAGAGTATAACTACTGAAATTATATTCAATTATTTTATCACAAAGTAAGAGTTAGATTTAAGTTAATGAAGTTAAGTAAATGGAGTAAGCTAGTCACTCTATGGTACCCAAGAAACAGCACAAGAAGACGGGGACGTCCAACAAGTAGATGGGATGACGACATTCGGCTGACTGGGGCCATACTGGACGAGAATGGCAGATGACAGAACTCAATAGAGACAATTCGAGGAGGCCTATACCAAAAGGCACACCAAATTGAGGGACATTATTTAAAATTAAAAAAAAACTAAAATATCGCAAATATGCTCAAAACCCAAAATATTCGTTATTAAATTACGTTATATTCATTAAATTCGTTATTATATTGTTTGTATTGTAAGTGATAAATATGGAAATTGGTATCTCTAGCAGGTACATCCGTATCCCAGACTCCCAAGACAGGCTTTTACGCTTAGTTTGGGGCTCGCCTGCAATTAATGTTATGGCAAAGGTTTTTCCACAAAATAAATATTGTTTATTTTATAATTCAAGTGCCACAAAGTCGTGTGGTTACATCATAGAAGTGGGCCCTAGTTGCAATCGCTTCCAAGCGATTCTCTCTCTAGAATCGCTAACGCTCGACCGCGAGCTGCTAATTGGACGAAATACGAGCTTAAAAAAATTCAGGAGATCATATTGTCAACTTGTCCAATCAGTGGCCCTATTCGGAGATTTGAGATTTTCATTTCACCTTTTTTCGTCCTTGTTGCTCTCGTTTGAAACGTCATAGGTGTGAGAGTGACCAAGATAAAATCTCATCTCATCTCACGCGCAGGAATAGCCCAGGAACTAGAGTTTGAGGCTTAGCAATTCAAAAAACCGAATCGCTTGGAAGCGATTGCAACTTGTCTAGGGGCCCTGCAACCCTCCATTTTTGAGATCCCTACATAATAGGCAGAGCGAGCTTTAGCGAGCGAAGCTCCTGTGGTACAGTTTCGACAAGGATGCTTTCGTATGCCCAAATTCTGTCTGGATTTCTGTCCGGATCTCTCTCTCTTTCTCTATACAGGTTGCATTTCTTGAGGAATGCGACCTGTAGGGTAGGACAGACGTCGGCCGCAAGGTCTACAACTTACAGAGCCAGTAGTAATAGTAGCGAAAGTGGTGCTATCTAGAGTATAAACTTCTAAACCCTTTCACAGACTAAGGCAGCTTTATTTGACAAAGATTTTCGAGGCGATTCCGCTTGAGACGACGACATTGTTCATCCTATATAGCGAAAATCTTATCGCCATAAAGCAGGGGTCGGCAACCTTATGGCAGGCAAGGGCCACACAGTGCCAAAATAAGCAAGAGACGGGCCGCACTTGTTCAAAAAATTTACTATAGGTTTCTATCTACACATATTTTACCATAGTATCTATTTATTTATGTAGATATTATCTGATCTCTAAAAATCAATGTTTATCTGTCTGTGGCAGCTATAGTAAAAGCTTTGCTTAGTTTGAGGCCAGGCGACGTGTGAGCAAAATATCCCGATTTTTTTATTTATTTTCAAAACCCTCGCGGGCCACGAGTTGCCGACCGCTGCCATTTAGCGTTAAATCGTCTCAGTTGAAAAAAATTGCAATTCTCACGAAGTCGTCTGGGAATAAATTTACCTTGCGACTATCATTTACAATATGGTATAGTTTTCCTCTGAGAGTACAACAAAAATTATGTCAATGTTGTTTGTTGCAGGTACATATTCTGCTACGTGTGTATATCGCGACACATGCGACGTCACGCGGCTTGTCCCGTTACGCGCTGTCCCGCCGCCGAGACGTCACTCGTCAGACTCTACATCGACTGATCGACACAGCTTTATATCACGATATAGGCATATCGTGTGTATAATAATATACTCCGCCAGCAGGCCTAGCATTGGCGCGCGACAAAATTCTTCTCGTCACTTTTTGTCGTGCTAGAACGTGACAAGGCTATGCCTAAACATACGTCTGTCTCGATAAAGTCGTCGACATACCACTGTCGCGTTGCGCATGCTAGGCCTGCAGGCATTCAGAAACACGTAGTGACGTCAATCGATGCTTAAGCAAGACCGAAATAAGTCATTTAAAACAAGTTCGAAAGAGACGGAAGAGGGTGACGTCATTACGTGTTTGCTGACCTTGTTTTTTAAAATATAAGTGACGCCATCTAGTATTGAGATGACTACTCAAAGGATTAATAGTCAATACACATCACTGTGTGATATCTGAAATATTAAAATTGGATTCAAATACGAAAGATTAGAAAAATCATCAATTTGTTATGTTACGGCCACACTAACGGGCAACGGCAACGCCTATCATCGCGTTAATTATTCCAATAATTAATGCGTTGAAATTAATTCCATAAATTGGGTGGTCACGATGGTCTACGTCAATGCCCATGAACGTCAAACGGCAATTTTAATGCCGTTGTAAAATTAGCGCGACAAGTCGTGGCCATACTAACGTTCAACGTCTTCATCGCCATAATTATCGGCGTTTCCCGTTACAGCTGTTAGAAAGTTAGCAATACATTTTTTTTCTATTGCCCGGGCACGCTAAGTTAGCATACTGCAAAATGGATAGTGTAATGGCGCCTCTCCCAGACTGGACTTTCGCTTCAGCGGTCCACTGGCCGCCACCGCAGGCCGCATATGTCTGGAAAATGCCTAACGCGGGGTTTATTAGTATCTTCGGAGTGCCAAAAACTGGTGATGACAATCGCCGGATAGTGTTTGCTACAGGCCGATTCTTATTTAATGGCGGTTGTGAAGTTAGGCGCAGAACGCTGTGCAGTAGCGGAAACGAAGGTATGCGCGCTTCAGAGAGGCAATACGCCGCAGTCTCGCTTGTGGCGCACTTCACAGCGGTCTCAGTTTGAATCAGTCTATACTCCGCTAGATGGCGTGTTTGTAAAAGGAGTGATTTGTTGAAATTGCGATTCTGTTCGCTAAGACACAAGGTTAAGATTGATCAGATTGTTGTTATTAAGACTAACGAGAGAACAGTCATAACGATCAGAACTACTGGGTTATGGAAAAATATAAACGCAATATGTATGTACAACATTGAAATAAAAGACTGGATATTGGAAATAAGGTTATGGTAAATAAGAAATACTAAGACTTATGGGATGGTTCTGTAAATAATGCATTCCTAAAACACATAATCATTGTGATTTGAAATTGTTATTTATTTTATTTGTTAAGGGTAAATAAAACGAATTTGTTTCAAAATGTACTTTTATTTAATTTTCTTAGCGAGTGTACATATTATACACTGTACAGTCGCGGAGATATTACAACACCATTAATCAAAACGGCCCAATTCAAACCAATGTATTTTTAACACATGTTTAATTTCTCCAAAGCCTAGAACTAAAGCATAGAACATGTATCTTACATAGGTTTATAGTATCATAAAAAAGTATGAAAAATGTTTTTCAACACTGGAAAAAACTTGTAGTAATATTTATAGTACGCCATCTTGGATAAAGTTACGTGGCAACTTTTATAATTATCTCTAATTTGTTTAGTGGAATCCCAACGAGTCACTCCCCGTCGCGTCACAATGTTACTCATTAAGAATCCTAGGAAAAACATTGCAAAAAGTTTGCAAACACAAGCGCGTTGAGTTATATTACGAATACTATGTATAGAGAAGACGCCGCACATCTACTGTATTCCGTCCAAGTGCAGACATCCGGCCATACTTCACTTAGATGCTTCCAAGCTCTCGAGCGTACAAGACGTTTGTGTTGACGTTGTGTGTGTGACGTTGAAACGAATTAAAGCCCGGTATTATCACGAAATCATCGAAAACAAGTATTTTGTTTGCGCCTAGTTTCATATGAAAAATTGTGATGATTAGGTGAAAAAAAATACAGCTGGTAAATAAAAAACAGTTGAACCAGAGTAGAATTTTGAGAATCATTTTGATTTTGGAAAAAAAAAACAAAAAATATCTTAAAAAACTGTTTGTGCGTGGTTCTCTAAATTTTCAGCTGTAACAAAACATTTTTTTTTCGATTATTAAATTGCCAGATTATTAGTTCTCTAAAGTTTATCCGAGTAACTTATTTATGTTTTTATTACGATGAATACCAATAAAAACGGCAAGAAAGTGTAATTAATTTCACCGTCCAATATGATACCTATACTATTTTCAACTCTAAATGAAACCAATGTATTATTAATATTGCTTAAGTAAACGTAAGTGCGGGTGGCAAATCGTGGTATAACCGCTGCTTAAATATGCCCTCGTGCGCGCGATATCACACTAATAATTAAAGTAATTACTTCAGCGATGTAGCCAACTATAGTTTAAACTTTTAACAAAATGCAGCGTGATCTTTCCCTATGATAGCTTCTCAATCCTACTAATATTATAAAGGCGAAAGTTTGTAAGAATGGATGTATAGATGTTTGTTACTCTTTCACGCAAGAACGGCTGAACAGATCTGGATGAAATTTGGCACAGAGATAGATTACAGTCTAGAATACCATATAGGATACTTTTTAACCGCGGGTGAAACCGTGTGGCGCAGCTAGTACGCAATAATATAACTCAGTACAGACGTGTCTGATTTTTGCGACAAATAGTAATTATAATTTTGTAATGCTCCTCGCTCTTGACGCACCTACTTAGCATTTCAGTTTCCTTTTGCAGTAGGAGCATCAGGACGTGGGTGTCCGGTGCTCCTATCAGTAGGAGTATTTAGTAGGAGCACGAGGAGGGTGCGGACGAAGATTTCCGCTCCACACTACAGGTACTCGATGTCAGTGCTGATGACGCCCTGCACGTACGTGTGTGAGATCTGGCGGCCGCCCGCCGCCACCAGCGTGACGCGCGTTACAGCGCCGCGGTGAACGGCTGGCGTTGGAGGGGACTGAGCGGACACCTGGGAATTAACACAAGCATGAAAAAAGTTTACATACATACCTTTTTGTTATTTATTATGCCATATATGCCAAACAAGCTAACGGGCCGCCTGATGGTAAGCGATCGCCGTTACCATAACGGCGTCATGTCATGTGCATAGGGACATGACAGCGGGTGAACATAGACGAAACTAAAAACGTTATTTTATCGTAAAATGTTTAGACTATTGAAATGCTTTTTGTTTTCAAAACATCGATTATTAAAAAACTAACTTTGTATAATATATTTACTTTTTTCATATTGTCTGGATCTATGATGATGGAAATAGTCTTGGTTTCGTCTCTATTCACCCCGTTTTACGGTACCTGTAACTAGGTGCATCACAGATTTTGTGAATGCAAAAGAGATGTTGGTGTACTTGCCTCAATCGGCGGCAAGGCGGCGATGTAGTCTCTGACAGCGTCCCGCGACTCGAAGGTCCGGTCGCCGTACACCGAGTGCCCCTCCGGCGTCACCAGCTGCCTCCACGGCAGCGGCGTGTCGAAGTACCCGCCGTCACCCTACAACCAAACCTATATAGGTAACTGGCTCTGTGTGCTTAAAGGTTCCGCGACGCTCTGAATGTTACATACAAACGCACTTGTCAAATTTCTTGGAAACTATTTGTCAGATTGCGACGAAATTTGCATGTACAATAAAATGAACTATATCTCCGCCGTATGTTCTTGATTTTTTAAAAAAACGTCATCAAGATAAAATAGAGCTATGAAAAATATCCGCATTTGTAAGGGGTCACATTTGACTGATTTATTTAATAGGTAGACAAAGCAAATCAAAAATCCCTTTGCATAGAGAGGCTGTCTACTAATTGGCTTTAAATTAATCCATAACACAAGATAAATTCTTAGTTATATGGTAATGATTAAAGAAGTGCGAAAGTCATAAAAATTACTTAAATAGCAATTTGTCACTCTGTAGGTAACTTTAGAGGCTCATCAGTATCTTTCTTGCTCTCTTCGCTCGCCTCCTTTTAGACGTAATGGCAATAGAATCACCTCAAAGTTAGAGACAGCGTAGTGATTCCCTTTCTTCACAGTGACTATGGAGAGCAGCTCCCCGCGAGCGTTGACGAGCGGCGCGCCCGCCACGTAGTGGTTGGCTGACTCGAAGGTGGGCGCGCAGCGCCACTGCGCCAGCGCACCGTCCGAGGACGTTATTAGGATGCGCTTGTTGCGGTTTATGAACACCTGGGGGAGAATGAACATCTGGAGGTCAAGGAGATTTGTAAACACTTGAGGTAACTGGGGGTCAGTAGGGGTTTTTAGCACTTTGGGGATGCCATGGAGAAATGGGAGAAGACAGCAACAACGAGGCTAGCTTCTCGCAAGCTTCACGTAATGGTTGCCTGTCTCGAAGGTGGGCGCGCACCGCCACTAGGATAGCGCTCCGTAAGATGATGTTATTAGGATGCGCTTGTTACGGTTTATAAACACCTGGGGGAAAATGAGCATCTGGAGGTAAAGGAGGGTTATAAACAACTAAAGTAACTGTGTGAAGTAAGTGTGAACATCTGGGGGTCATGTAGGGTTTATTAACGCTTTAGGGATGCCATGGAGGAATGGGGGAAGGCAGTGACAAGGAGGCTAGCTTTTCACAAGCTTTACGTAGTGGTTCCCTGACTCGAAGATGGGCGCGCACCGCCACTGCGCCAGCGCACCATCCGAGGACGTTATTAGGATGCGCTTGTTGCGGTTTATAAACAGAACAGAACCACTTGGGTAATGAACACTTTGGAGTAAAAGAGGTAAGTAATTAGGTATTATATAGTATTAACATTCATGAAAAGGGTTTAAATGAACATAAAAACTCGTTTAACTCACGTTGTTCGAACACCTGAGATTCACAGGGGTTTATAAATGCATCGGGGGCACAGGAAAATTTAGTACTTACCTTCTCAGCTGTGTTCTCATCAACCCTCACGTACGCCAGCTCTGCCAGCGGCGCCAGCAGCTGCTCCGTGAATATGTCGCAGTAATGGTGAGTCTTGTTCGCGAACTCTGCTATCTGACATAACATGTCAAAATGATTGGCACTCTAAGGGGCTGGCCAGACAGAAAAGACGTAGGACGAAAGTCGGACGGAGCGGAGACATGACACTTTCATACAAAACGAAAAATGTCACGTCTGCGTCCCATCTTCTCTGTCTTCCATACATTTTGTGTGAAAGTGCATTAAAGAGATACCGCTTACGCTTACATGTGACCTGTAGATTTTGTTTCCCATAATAAAAGTAAGAAGGATTGAAATGGTTTGGCACGAGCTGTATAATATTTCCTACTTACTACAACTTGGGTATCTTCAAGGCCAGAGTAAATAAATACCTATCTTCTAGGTCTTCGTGCTTTATCGTAGGCCCCAAAGTAACTTAACATCAGGCGAGCAAGTTGGTGGTCAAACAAATAAAAAACTGTGAAATGCTCATTTTGATCCTTATGCGCAAATGCATAGTGCAGATAATGGATTAACGTGACCTGCATTTCCCAATCTACAGACAAGCTGGTCAACTTATCCCTATACCTGTTCAGCGGTGCAGCAGTGTATCGGCACGGTGGAGCCGAAGCTGGCAAACTTCTTGCCGTCTCGCTCGTGGATCTCGGCCGGGATGGACATGGACTCCACCAGTCCTTTGTAGGACTCGTTCAGGACTGTCTTCTTCGACATTTTTGGTGGCTGGAATGATGAATTTAACTACTGGAGGCAAAATAATTGCAAAAAAATATAGTTCTAATTCATTGGAGTAAGCTTCAAGGCCTGCAAGATATTGTTATGCTAACGAAGTAAGGGCGCTCCTAGACGGACCATATTTTTACTACAATGTTGATAGCCCGGCTATTCATACATTTCTAGCATGGCTCATGATGGCCGGGTTATAGTCGGCAATATCTCCAGTATTGCCGGGCGAGTATTGCAGTAAAATTGGCCCGTGTAGGCGCCCCCTAATTTAGTAACTCTCCTGAAAAACTAAAATGATACTACGTTTTTCACTTTACCACGAATAAACAAATTGCTATCGTAATAGCTTCTTTTTCTAATTTCTAGCTATAAAAAGCGGGGAAAAATGCTGTTACCTACCACAGAAGTTGAGGACATTTCAATTTGATCGTCGCACATTGCACTCGTCACGGAGAGTGACGACAACGCCTGAAAGAATTTAGCTTGATATTTTTTATTTTAACTTTTCAGTATTGTTGGGTTTTTTAGGGTTCTTTATCTACCCTGCCTAGTACTTACCTATATCTAATTTCTAACTAGAGTGGGTAAATCCCTTTCGGCTTTTACGGGGCCTTTTCGAGATTCTGTAACTACTACTACCAGGCATATCTGAGCCAAAAGACCGGCGCGGCGTGTTAGGCGTTAGTCAACTTTTCTTGTAAGAACTGCAGAGGTGTGGAACTCCTTGCCCGCGTCTGTCATTCCACCTAAATACAATCCAATGCTTTCCGACCAATTAGAATAGCGTCTACTCTGCAGGCCTAGAATGCACGCCGCGATAGTATTTTGTCGATTCTTTTTGGCGAGACAGACGTACCTATACAACGTTGTTTTTCATTCCCGCCGAATTTGCAGAGGTATGTATACTCCACTAGCAGAGCACGAATAAACTATAGGGCAACCTTGAAATCGAGAAAAAAAACAGCTGTTTCATACATTTTAATAATAATAATATTACTTTATTTTGTCGACGATCAAACATTTTGTACAAAACAGCTGTTTTTTCTCTATTTCAATGTTGGCCCATTGTGTATTCATGCTCTGCTAGTGGAGTACCTCTACAAATTCGGCGGACATGCAAAACGTTGTATTAGCACGTAGCCTTGTCACGTTCTCACACGACAAATATTGATGAGGAGATTTTGTCGCGTGCTTCTCTCTGGGTACAATCTGACATGGCCCTATAGCTTCGGCGCTCTGTTACTAAGGAACTCTTATGGCCACTTGAGCTAAATTTAAGAATAGCCTAAGTCCTTGTTTAACTAGTTTAAGCTACTCCTAGCTAGCTTGTTTTTTATTTTTATTTTTTAATATTGAATAGGCCCACGTTTGACCACAACACACGAATTGAAACAACACATTGAAAGTGGCGATGTGGTCTAAGATGGCAAGCTCGCCCATGAGGCGATATTCACTCATGTCTTGAAGAGAGCCAGGTTGTATCTATTGCAGGGGAACACCAAGGCAGGAAGTGCGTTCCACTCCTTGGCAGTTCTTACTAAGGAGTTTTGAAAGCGCTTCGTGCGGGCTTTATTAAAGCTGACGACATATTTATGGAATGTCTGCCTCGATGACCTGTGGCGGAAGTCAGATGATGGAATCAGCTTGTATAGTTCCTGTGCACATTCTCCAAAATGGAGGTGGTAGAAAATTGACAAACTGGCTACACGCCGCCTGTGCTTGAGACTGTGCGCCATCTTCCTCGTTACCAGCGCCTGGTCATTGATTACTTAGGTTTTTTAACACGAACCTTCAGCCATTCCTAAGGAGAATCTTAACTTTTTTTTCTTTTTTTTATGTAGGATAGGTCGGCATTTGACCACCAACTCGCCTGATGTTAAGTCGCCTGTCTTAGATGGAGCACGGCGACCTATAAAGTATACTTATTCACTCTAGCCTTGAAGTTTTGTAGACTGAAGAAGTACAAAGACGGCAGTTGAGTGAGGCGCTACAAGTGCGCTACTGCTCAGACCCGTCTTCGGAACGGTTACACCCAAGCAAAAAAAATCTTAGGTCTGTGGTTACACCGGACTACATCCCGAAACACGACTAGGTCATTTCACAGCATGGCTTGGTCCGGTGGGTGGTAACTAGCCACGGCCGAAGCCTCCCACCAGTTTGCTATCCGATGTTATGTGCCCGATGAGCAAATATTTAGCTAGGGGTAGTTTAAAATGAGTTAAGCAAGAATTTAGGCAATTCTTTTATTTAGTGCAATTGACCATTAGTTTTGTTTTATGTACACTACACTTGACTTTAGTATTTTAGCTTAAAAAAATCAAAACGTCAATACCAGTTTAATTACGAGATAATACGATAAGTACGCCCTTACCGCGTAACATTTAGGTATAATCCAGATACCTACATATAATCTAGAAACCACCTACCTATGTATTAACTTGTCTATGTGTTTATATCATAATGATTGATAAACAATAATGGATGATGATAAATGATAATGCGCTGCTAATGAAAGGCGCCAGTGGAAAGTTTGAATTTCTATGTTTAGGATACTTAATTTATTTAGAAATCTTTACGACTTTAATTAATAAGTCTGAGTTTAGTCAGTAGATTCGTTTTACAATAAACCAGTGGCTCTGTCAGCTGAAAAATGAATTGTCTTACCTCCGTCATTTTGAAAAACTTACAAAAACTAAATCGACAATAAACCATCTGCACACAACATTTCACGAGAATCGGTTGTGAAGAACAGCCGGAAATCTGCCGGCCATCCGGCCGTACGAGTACGAAAGCATTTTTGCCTTAGCTAAAACGGAGACGCTTCACTCGCACTTCGCGCTCGCTTGGTCGATTAGCTTCAGATATTTAGGCTCTACAAGATCGACCGACGGTCATACCTATTCATAGTAGGGACAGTTTGTAGGTGCCACAGATCATTAGAATTCATAGTCATTGGTAGGTCCTATGGTTTCACAGATGATTTAACTATACATATATGGTTTGGTGAAGGTCACGGGAAGCCGCTAGATGCGGGCAACGAGAAAGGTCATTGTGTAGATCATTGAACAAATCCAGCAGTGGAAGTCTTCCGACTGGGATGATAATAATTACGTTTTAGCCGGCGGCAACCAGCGCAAAAGTTCCCATAGAAATATCCTACATATTTTTATAGGTACCTACTGTATGCATGTTTCGTCAAAGAACGTAAGTAGTCGCTGTTCTATACGCTACACATAAAATATTCGCTCATAACCTAGGTACCTAAAAAACTCTATTAATTTTAGACAGATCAACTGGACTGGATGGATATTAAAAATTAAACGCACAATTACCACAAACAACAAAAAACCTGAACGCATATAGGTAATCGAGCACCAAAATTTAACAAAGAAAAACTGTTACTATGTAAATAATTTAGCTGGCAGATAAACTGCTAAAACGACTACATAGTAAGACTACATAACAAAGTACTAAGTAAATATTGGTAGTAGATACAGATTAAACAATTAAGTCAAAAGCTATGTCAGTAATGTAAAGATTAAAGAAGTTAAACCACAACTCACCTCAAATCTTCTCACAAACAAAACAAATCTTTAAGAAAACTGTAATTTTCGGGCCACACTCGAGCGATACCCGTGCCTTATCAGATGTGACTGATAAGGCACACCTACCTATCTACCTATGTCGTAATAACTCACACTTATTTGTTTATTAAGATTTGATACGGCGGCAGGCACCGGTAGAAGAAAAAAACCATAATATTTAACTTATCTTTGAGTTGGTATAATTAAGGAACTAAACGGTGGGTTTAATTTTGTGTGTAAATACGACTGTGGCTCCCCTTTTAACTTCAGGTATAAGTTGGTTGCACTGTATTTTCGCAACTCAGAGCTACGCGATTACAATACATTAAGTAGGTACGCATCAGATTTCAACGAAGTCAAAATCAAGCTTTTGCTTGAGATGCATGTTTGGGCTACTCGACTTTATAGCGTATGTTGCGTTCAGTTAAGTAGGTACAATACGTTAAAGCTTAGGTCATAGCTTAGGTGGTGTTAGACAGTGGCCGAGGAAGTGTGGCGCAGATGGGGCCAAATGCCCCTCTAAAATCAACCGGGGAGGGCCGCGCCCCTTCTTCCTACTACTTAGTCCAGCATCCCTAGCATGTGCGCGCGACAAAATTCTTCTCATCACTTTTTATCGTGCGAGAGCATGACAAGGCTATGTTTAAACATACGTCTGTCTCGATCTTAGGTCTTGATAAAAACAGTCGACAATCATCGACATATCGTTGTTACGTTGCGTATGGTAGGCCTGTGGTACAGTTTGTTCATTATAACTATAATTATGATTGTCCCTTGAAAAAATTTCATTGACTCTGTCCGTGTACAGAAATCACTTGCGGCCAGAGGGAGAGAAAATAAAGTGGCGCATGGACTAGTTATAGTGACAGATTCTACCTAAATAACCGGGGCCGGAGATGGAAGGAGGGGGTGACCGGTGACCAAAGACTCTTGCCCCATACCCGTCAAAGAGTACCTACTTCCGCGGGCCTTGGTGTTAGATTTAGACATAACATCATAGTAAGTATGTAGGTAATGATGTACATACCTACCTACATTCTTAACGATAAGGGCGTACACTTGAAGAGTTTCTTATATGCATTAAGGATAGACTAATGTAGGTATATAAGTTTTTACATAATTAACTCGCGGAGCCTGTCTCAAAGTTAAATGGGAGTCTGGGACCAAAACTTAGACGAATCGGCATATTTTGTATGCAGGGCCTGATTTAGAGTTCTGACCGCCCTAGGCTAACTATGAATATGCGCCCCCCATCCTGTCCTGTTCTATCTCTTTTCATTCATTTTTTCAGGTGCAATTAATTAAATTACTAGTATAGAAGAAAGAGAGCTTACGTAACCTAACATCTTTGAATCAAACTGTCAGGAGGTAGGTAAACGAAAGGAACCAAATGATTCCAACACGTATTTTAAAAATCTACTTATTTTATCCTAAAAATAAACAACAAGTTTAAAAAGAAATCTTAAATCTCTCTATTACTTTATACTATATAAAACTCCTTTTTCTTGCTCTCTGGCTGGCGAATCTTTCCACAACATTATCAAAAGTAACACTTTGTGGAAAATCATTCTCAATGAATAATAGAACAAGTGCGTCAAGTTTCTGCTGGCGAAGAGTTGAGCGGAGAAGTAATTTTTTACTCTTTTTAATGCAGAGAAAGATCTTTTACCGCTGCAATTGGTTACGCTCATCGTTAAATAAACTCATACAGCCTTAGAAATAAAAAAATGCATAAACATCTGCTAAACCTGATAAGATTTTAGAGGTGGTTTGATAATGAAACAAAGCGGATTACAACAGAAATACTGTAATTCAGAATATAATACGTATCGATCGCGTGAGTACATCGGTGGGAAGAGAGAGTGACACATGACTGTCATTCATACGTCAATGTCTACTAGGGTTGCGTTCACAATTTACAAATAAACTACATATTGTTAACATCCTCTCCTGAACGCAGACCCATTTTACAAGTACAATATACATGTTTATCGATTGAAGTGCCTTTTGTTAAAATATCAGCGACCATCTCTGCACTCGTCACAAATGAAAATTTTACATAGGCTTTGTTTACATAGTCTTTGATAAAGTGAAATCTGATATCTATATGCTTAGTTCTAGGTTTATAGTTATCACTCAAAGACAGTCTGATCGCACTTTGATTATCGCAATATATGGAGATTGTGTCACCGACGGAGTCCTGTTGCCCGAGCTCGATCTGCAGCTGCCGGAACCACAGGGCCTCCTGCACAGCTGAACTCATTGCCATGTACTCCGATTCTGTCGTCGACAACGCTGTAGTTGGCTGTCGGCGCGAATTCCAGGATATCCCTCCGCCCTGAAACATAAAAATATAACCAGAGCAACTTTTCCTGGTTTCTAGGTCGCCTCCCCAGTCGGCGTCACAGTATGCAGTTATGTTGTGAATACCATCTTGGTGATATCTCAATTTCAATCCTCGGGTCCCTTGTAGATATCTCAAGACTCTTTTTACACCGAGCCAGTGATCAGGATGTGGATTATTATTATATCTGCTCAATGTATTCACAGCAAATGCGATATCAGGTCGTGTAGCTTGTGCCAAGTATATCAAGCACCCGATTGCCTGTTGATAAGGGAAATCTACCTTTGCCCTTTCAGTATTTTTCACAAATTTCATACCAACTTCTATTGGAGTTTTAACTGGTTTGCATTCTGACATACCAAATTTATCTAAAATCTCTTTGATGTACTTTTCTTGATCTATAAATAGCTCCCCTGTGCCTCTGTTCCTTGTTATATTTAAGCCAATACATTGCTTAATTTCTCCAAGATCTTTCATACAAAAATTTAACTTCAGTTTATCTTTTATCATAATTGTTGTCTCTTTCTTGGGAGTTAGAATTATGAGGTCATCGACCCATACAGCAACATAAATCATTTCTTTCTTGTTGTAGTACACACAAGGATCTACCTGTGAGCGTTCCAAGCCAATTTCTTGTAGAACATTGTCCAACTTTAAATTCCAGAGCCTGCTTGCTTGTCTAAGTCCATAAATAGACTTGTTTAGTTTACATACTTTTGATCCTTTCTCATACGCTGATGGCTGCTCCATGTATATCTCCCTGTCAATATCTCCTTGCAGGAAAGCAGATACAGCATCCATTTGGTCGATTTCCAGATTGTATTTCACTGCCAGTGCTAGTAGGTATCTCATAGATGTATAACGTACCACAGGTGAGTATACTTCATCATATTCTAGACCTTTCTTCTGTATACAGCCTTTTATCACCAATCTTGCCTTATATCGTATTATGTTACCTTTCTGATCTGTCTTAGTCTTAAAAACCCACTTACATGGAATGACTCTTTTGTCTGAAGGCCTCTGTGTCAAGTCCCAAGTTTCATTTTTGACTAAAGACTCATACTCTTCATCCATTGCCTTTTTCCAGTTTATTGCATTCTCTGAAGAAAGAGCCTCTTCCACTGTCTGCGGATCATTCAGATTACTGTAACATAGGTAACTTGCCGGACCAATATCTTCATCATCATCATCCTCCTCAGGTAGATGTTGTATTTTTGAACGTAATGTCACCTTATCTTGTGAAGCTGGTGATATCAGAGGCTTATGTGAGGTTTTTGGGATATAGTCGTCACTATCTCCTGTGTCATACTCACTGCCATCATCATTAGGCTCAGCTGCTTCTTCCCTGGTCAGGAGAGGCACTTGTGTCGCTGGTCCTCTCCAATACTCTGAACCAGGTGATAGGGTCTGTTCTAGTCTGCAGATGCCGCTGTCATTCTGCTCAGAAGATGTCCGGTGGCCTGAAACTCTAGCCGGTACATTAATATCTAGTTCCTGCTTTTTCTCTAAAAAAGTGACATCTCTGCTCACTACTACTTTATGTGATCTGTGGTCCATTAATCTGTATGCCTTTGAGTTTTCACAGTACCCTGTAAATATGAATTTACTGGACTTAGCATCCCATTTTCGTCGCTGCTCTTTAGGCTTATGTACCATGGCTTCACAACCGAAAATTCTGAGGTGTGACAGGTTTGGCTTTTTACCACTCCACATTTCATATGGTGTTTTGCCATCTAATGACTGTGTCGGAGATCTGTTGATTATATATGCAGCTGCAGCAGTCGCTTCAGCCCAGTAGCCTTTACTCAAACTAGCATCAAAGATCATACACCTTGCACGTTCTACTAAAGTCCTATTCATTCTTTCAGAAAGGCCATTTTGTTTTTGTGTGAATGGGGCAGTTGTCTGATGGACTATTCCACAATCTTTTAGATATTTCTCAAAATATTTATTACAATACTCAGTGCCCCTATCAGTTCGAACACATTTAATTTTATAACTCAGTTCATTTTCTACTTTCCTTTTAAAATCTTTAAAAATCTCAGTTATATCCAGCTTGTTTGTAAGAAAGTAGACAAACACTTTTCTAGTGAAATCGTCAATGAATGTTATAAAATATTTCTTACCTCCCAATGACGGGGTTTCCATTGGTCCACACAAGTCTGAGTGTATTACTTCTAGAGGCTGAGTGGCTCTGGAACCTTCTTTTGGGAATGACATTCTGGCATGCTTTCCTTTAAGGCATGTCTCACATGTTATATTGTGTTTTTCTTTACTTACAGGCAGAGATAGACCTTCAGCACACTGGGGGAGCTTCTGTACATCAGTAAAGTTCAAATGGCCCATGCGTCGGTGCCATAGGACGGAGTCATCTGTAATACCAGTAGAAATCATATTAGCGGTGATTTTGGCATCAACATTTAACCTGTATAGGTTATTTATCATCGTTGCTGAACATATGTGTGTACCCTGAGCATTGTAAATATCACATCCTTGGTTGTTGAACACTAATTTACAACCATTTTTGCTCATAGCACTTACTGAAAGCAAATTTACAGCAATGCTTGGTACAAATAATACATCTCTTACCTGTATTTTATTGGAGCCATTCAGGGTTATGTTTACTTTACCAGCGCTTTCAACAGGCATCGGGGACTTGTTTGCTACTGTGATGTTTGTAACCGGAGCTCTCTGGACATCATACAGCCAATCACTTCTCATTGTCATGTGCATGGCTGCGCCGGAATCCAGATACCACTGGTCATCAGTGATTCCTGTGAAAGCTGAAAATGCTGCAATAAAACCAGAGTTATCTTTGGCTTCTTTTGTTTTCTTCGGAGCCTTACAATATTTGGCTATGTGGCCATGTTGGTTACAGTTGAAGCATCGGGGACCCGAGGACTGCGCAGACTTGTGTGGGGTTTTCTGTGGCTTTGTTCTCTTATTTGTATAAAAGGCGGAGGGGTGTTCACTCTTAACTTCTTGTATAAGCTTCGTCTTGATAGCATCTGCAGTAATTTCTATTCCAGAACTTTCTAATCCCATTATCATGGGTTTATATATGTCTGGGAGACCAGCAAGCATCAACACTCCTATCCACTGTTCCTGTACTTCAAATCCAATGCCCCTTAACTTGTGAGCCGTGCTCATTATCTTATTCACATATTCTTCTATAGAGCTGCAACTATCGAGTGTAGTTGTAACGAGGTCTCGCAGCAGTCCTACTTTTCTCGTTAGTCCACTATCGTCGAAGACCTTCTCGAGCTTTTCCCATGTCTCACGCGCGGTCTTCGCCTCCTGAATATGAACGTAGTTCACCGGATCCAGGAGCAGGACGATTTTCGCTCTCGCTTTTGTGTCTTTGGCGGGATCTATGGCGGTGCCGGTCGCGGGCTTGACGCACTGCCATAAATCTTCATGCTCCAAATATGTCTTCACCGCAAACTTCCAAGTTGTGTAGTTGGATCGGCCGACTAATTTTTCAATGTTGAACGCCGAATTCTGTGCAGTCGTCGTCATTTTTCTTCTTGACAAAGAACGATAAAAATGGCTTCTACAAGCGCTCACGCCCGCGTGGCGCCGGCCGGTCACGTTTTCGGTTCTCTTGAAATACACTTTGTCCGATCGAATCTATTATCACAAACCACGCTCTGCTACCATGATAAGATTTTAGAGGTGGTTTGATAATGAAACAAAGCGGATTACAACAGAAATACTGTAATTCAGAATATAATACGTATCGATCGCGTGAGTACAGTACATCGGTGGGAAGAGAGAGTGACACATGACTGTCATTCATACGTCAATGTCTACTAGGGTTGCGTTCACAATTTACAAATAAACTACATATTGTTAACAAAACCAATGTTCAGTTAGACATTGAGTAGTCAGTGAATAGCGCTACACAAACGTGTAACTATTGTTTGAGCAATAAAGTGTGAATCGGCATTGGGTATTTACACACATGCATAACACTTTTTTCTTTTTCGTCTGGCAACTTTTGGTAAATTCGTTTAGAAACTTTTTCGTCCAAATAGTTTTTTTAGTAATTATTTTTTATGAAAGCTCCCTAATTTTTAATATTGCACGTACAATTTACGTTTTAGGAAAGGAATATTAATAAACTATGTTGTTTTTTGAATCTCTTATCCAAAATTCGTCGATATAAACTATTGTAAAGGAAAACATTTTCTTTTGGTTAAAGTGGGAGACTAACAACAAATTTCTGAACGGAACAATCAATGTCAACACTACAATGTGTCTAATGTCACACTACCAATTTAAACTTAGATTTAATACTTTGACACTAAAAAAACATTACAGTTTAACATAATTACTGAGTCTAGATCAGGGGCCCGATTCGGAGATAGGACTTTTTCATCTCGATCTCGATTCCTAGAACTCGAGGGAGAATCTCATACAAACAAACCATGTGGTATTCTCAAACAAGCATGAGATGAGATGGGCTTTTCTCACTCAAATTACGTTCCATTTTACTCGACTGTGCTTGCTAAAAACCGGTAAAATCGATAAAACGTATTTCGGGACCATTCTGCTCATTAAAGGCATACAATAATTAAATATCGATATGTTTAATCAAATGAACTAATAATATGATAATTATTACAAGTTATAAAAGTGAGAAGAATAAAATATAACATTTTCATTCCATAAAGGATTTGTGGGGAACGAAACGCACTTAGCCAAATAAGTCATTGTTTTGTTTACAAATAGAGGTTAAATCTAAAAATCTTTTCGTCATCACGCCTACAAAAACTATCACGATTAACAACATTAAACACTTAATAGGAACTACTAAGGCTTTCGTTTGTCGTTAAACCGAATGGAATGGAAGACCGGTTTGGAAGTTTTTTCCGAATCAATCGCCCCTATGTACTAATAACATAAAACCTTCAAAATAATCTAACAGGGTTAATAAAGTGACGCCAGGATACTTGTGGAGATAATTGTAAGTATTAAGTACTTTCTTATCACTATGTATGACCACATAATTTGTAAATAACCAAGGTTAACTTAACCTAAAAGTCACAAACTTTTTCTTGTTTATAAATTGAAAAATGTTTCAGGTACCTACTGCGTAATTTATGCCGTTCGAGCCTAACACCTACCAACAAACAAGTCACCCAAGGACTCGTACGTGACTAATGGTTTCCAAGTTGGCTTTAGAAACCTGACTGTGG
This sequence comes from Peribatodes rhomboidaria, assembly GCA_911728515.1. Lineage (NCBI taxonomy): Eukaryota > Metazoa > Arthropoda > Insecta > Lepidoptera > Geometridae > Peribatodes > Peribatodes rhomboidaria. The sequence goes on along the minus strand of OU452187.1, from coordinate 2,296,947 downwards.
ATGAGCTAAACAGCAATCACAACCACTATCAACAACAAATCTGTGGACTTAGTTACATAATATTTGTATGAACAAAAAAATTGAATTTTCTTAGACCCAGTAAGTAAGTATCTGAGAAATCACACTTTACACTAATTTTAAAAAGGCAAAAGTTTGAATGGAAGTACATATGTATATATTAGATAGATGATGGTTGTTCTGAATTAAATTTGGCACAGAGATAAAGATAGATACTATAGGAATAATCTGGATAAGCACATTTATACATATATATCAAGTAGCTGCGCCCCACAGTTTCACCTGCGGTCCTGCAGAACCATTATCTCTATCATCCTCTTCATTGTCTTATCATCGTCCTTTTCTGTACCTCTGACATTGTGTATGCAAAATTTCATGATGATAGATTGAGTAGTTGAGGTGTGACAGCAGAACAAACAAACAAATTCATTTTTAAATTATTAGTTAAGATATCTATATTGCCAATCTACCTACCTTACACTCTGCATTAGGTAATATACTTACTAGCTGATCTCTGTACCTATAGCTATACTTCATACCCAGTGCGGTGAAGCTCAGCTCTCAGCTTCTTACATTTAGTGCTTTGCAATGAGGTTCGGCTAACGGACTATACAAACTAATATTACATAGAGAGTTTTAGGCAAGACAATCTAGCCATTCCCTAGTGATGTGCTTGCCAACAAAGGACAAATTGACTTTTATCTAAGTAGTATACCGTTCACTTTGGGAAAAATTATAATCATTTCCTATATTTTCCCATAAATCTGTCCAATATGTCCTAAACAAGATAATTTAAATCAGTCATGTAATGCAGAGCAAAAGTAAAATATAATGTTTGATACATTAAGTAACATTGTGATTTTTTGTTTGCAGATTGAATTGTGATGGAAACCTGCACTGCTACTTAAATTCAAGATGCTTTACTTAATATTTTGGAAGTAATCTGTTATTGTTTTAAGGTCATTCTAATGAGTACAAACAGATTTTGAAAAAGCATGCAGCGAAAAAGATAAATAAATCAGTTTTTTTTATTGTATTATGTCTTGTTATTTAACATACTAGTGATGATAGCCTAGTCGCAGAAGATACGCCTCTCAAGCCAGAAGGAGAGGGTTTGGACCCAGCCAAAGGCATGCACCAACTTATTCATTGTGTGAGCATATGTACATATCTAATGTCATCTGCTAAGTAACTGGAGCCCGGTATATGGCGACAAGCTCACCGCCTGTCACATTTAGGACTGAATATCGTTCGCTAAAGTGTGGGTGTTGTACACCTCTGCCAGTCCATTCAGGGGAAAGGCGTGATGATATGATATGTTATGTTCAACATGCAATGCCGAAAAATATTTGTATTGTATACTCCACTTTGGTAAATATACTAACCCCCTTAGCAATAAACAGTGTATAGCCTTGGGATAATTATACAGTGTTTTGTCTTTATCTTTCTTTGTTGTTTTTGAACTCGATCGAAAATGGCAAAAGACTGTAACTATTCTGAGGCTATACAACATTTATTGCTAGCTTCAATAGAGTTCAAGAATTAAAAAAAAGACAAAACTATATAACTATTCCAAAGCTATACAACGTTTATTGCTAAGGGGGATAATATTTACAGCTTAATATTATTTTTACAGACAAATTTACAAACAATATTATATAGCTTGGGGTGGGAGGAACATGATTGTAGATATTTGAAGGAAGTAGGATGGACTATGTCCGGGAGAGGATATCTTATAAGGAGGAAACTTAGATTGGGACAACTGAAGCAGATGTGATCTGTGTTATCTTCATCCAACCCACATTCACAGATTGAGTGCTCCCTGAGCCTGAGTTTGGCTAAATAAACCAGAGTGCACGGGTGACTTAATTGGAGACAACATAAGATCATGCTCATATGTTTCTCGGTTGAGCGGAATTTAAAGAACTAGGGAATTGTAGGGATACCTATTGGGTTGGATATCAGCATATCTACCCTTGATGTTTTGGGACGTCTCCCAGTATTTTGACCATTGATTTAGGAGGAAAAATTTAGGAAGAAAAAGGCCATGCGAGTATAATTGATGTATTCAAGATTCCAAAAGCTGCTTACAATCTATCTTGTCAAACCCTTTTAACTCCTCATTTCGTTTCCCTGTAATTTGTTAAATTAAGGAATCCCTCATAAATTGTTGTAAAATAGGTTGCACTCTTGTGCAAAATTGGCCACCTATAAAGGATCTCTTAGTGTACTCAGTAAAGATGATAGAGTAGTTGAGATTATGCGACTTGACATAGAGGATAGCTTCTAGAAGGGCAATCGCTTCTCCAGTGAATACTGAGAAGTAAGATGGGCATTTATAACTAAGACTTATTCTAGCAGATAGTATGCAAACAGCTGCTCCCACGGCACTGACTGTCGATAACTTCGACGCATCAGTGAATATGTTTACGCCAACCAGCGTAATGCGATGCGATCCTTTGGTAAAATAGGATAGTCCTTGTCAGATCGAAATGAAGTGGACTATTGGGTTGAAAAGTGAGAGGCAATAATTTTAAGTTTTTAACATCAAGTATAAATATAAACATTGACGTATAGAATTTTTTTTTGCCCGTAGGGCAGGCTAAAGCCAACATAGCCATACCGTCTTGTCATCCGTTTGATTTTTGTGCATGGGTTATTAAATTTAAGATGATAGCGGAGAGGGTGATGAAAAATTAGATGAATCCCTCCCCTTTTCCCATTTCAGTCGTGGATACTTTACTGAAACGTTAAGTCGAGTTCTGTAGAGAACACGAAAAGTTGCATTTCCTAATGTTTGTATCATTTGCTTACACTCGTGCACGTTAACGAACACGGCAAAGGTTACACAATTATTACACTTTAACACTCGAAGCATCACAAGTTTTAGAAAATAATACAAAATCACGACACCATTTTTTCGGTTCCCGCCAAAGACCCTCCTTGACGTATAGAAACTTATGACGTAGGTATTCAAATACTGAGTTGCCAGTTTTGTAGAAAAAATATATTTACGGGACCGAAGTGGCAACAAATGAGTCGCGACCCACTATCTCACTTACGTCTCGACTGCCTCCGACCACTCGAGACATCTCGGGCCCCAGCCATCGAGATAATCTCGATCTCTAGCGAAGAGAATAAGGCATCTCGATTTTAGGCATTTTTTTCGAGATGAGATGGTATCTCGAGTTGTAGGAATAGCCCTCCAGCTGTTATAGTGAAATCCGCCATCTTGACCTCGTACACACGCGCTAAACAAGGGTACCCGGCCGTGTAACGAATGTTTATTTTCCTTTGATTTTGTTACATCTGTACACAAACTGTACACAACGTTTATGTCAAAAATATTTTTATTTTTCAGCTTTTGTGTTACACAATGTGTGTACACGTTTTAAAACTTTATTTCTAAGACTGTTAATATAAATATAGGTATATTCCGCTCCACTTGGCTTTTTTGTAGTCGAAGTATTCTAATTACTACTCATTTTATGTTTCCGATAAAACAAAACAAACAAAATTAACGAAAACGTTAAAAAAAATATCAATCTAAATGAAGTCGCGAAAAAGGCGCGCGTGCGATTATCAATAATCTGTAGTGAAAACTGTTTAGTAAAAACGATTAATAATAGCTATTATTATGCTATCATAAATAATAACAATAACTCTTCACTGACCTAATTACCTCTATTTTTCTCACTCAATCTACCTACCCCACTATCGCACTCTCTCTGGAGTGTGAAACGAAATGAAAGAAAAAGTAAGAAATAATAAATAGCCGAAAAAAACGGTTTAAACTTGAACGCGGTGCTTGGCGCCGTTGGCGCGGCTGTGCCGGCCGCCGCAGCCGGGCGCGGGTGGGGCGGGGGCATGCAGAGCAGGGGGCTTACCATGAACTTTTACAAAAACATCATTGCGCAGGAACGTTTTGTTACATTCCTTAATAAGTATTGTTTTGTATCATACCACAAGCATTGAAAACAATAATGTTTTAAAACGTTTTTACTCCTGCTACAGTGATGTCAAAAGAATGTACGATACAAGTGCCTTTATACACTCTGTGGTACTTTTGCGTATTTTGGAGTATGGTGTTGCCAGATGTACGATGTCAATCGTAATTATACGATTTTTGCCATGTAAAAGTCGTACAATCGGGGTCGTACTATAGTACGACCGCATAGCGAAATCGTGCCTACAATATCTTAACGATACAGGGAAATTACACTTACGGTTTTTACAAGTTGCAAGTAAAAACACTATGATTTCTTATTATTTTCTTATCTAAGAATTTTTATTTTCCTCACCCGCGTACAATCGCTCATAAGAAACATCTGGCGACACTTGGTTGTATGAACAATGTCAAGGAGTTTTGGCGGGAACCGAAAAGATGGTGTCGTGTTTTTGTATTATTTTCTAAAACTTGTGATTCTTCGAGTGTTAAATTGTAATAATGGTGGATTATTAACGTTTACCGGTTCGTCAACGTGCACGAGTGTGGGCAAATGATACAAACATCGCGAAACGCGATTTTTCGTGGTCTCTACAAAACTTCACTTAAAGTTTCAGTAAAGTATCCATAACTTTACTGGAATGGGAAAGGGGAGGGATTCATCGTCTTCATCATCACCTCATCATCATCATCCCATCATCTGTTACTGAAGGAAAAAATATTACTAAGAATCCGACTGAAGGACGAGTATCCATGGTCATGAATAAATTAATAAAAAAAAATAAAAAATGAACAATGTCAAAAACGATTTTTTTTGTTTTGTCTCATAGGGCAGGCTAGAGGCAACATAGCCATACCACCATAGTCTTCCGTATGTTTTTCATAACATTTTTCATTAAATCTCTGATGAAGATGATGATAAATGAGATAAATCTCGCTCCTCTTTCCCTCTTTCAGTAAAGGCGAGTTTTCGTTTTAGAAAATAATACAAAATCATGACACCATCTTTTCGGTTCCCCTCAAAAACGTAAATTAAATCTACCTGTGATCATGAAGGTAAATTAAAATTCAATTGCTGTATACAATTAAAGTTTGTGATTTTTTTTTTTGTGATATCTAGAATTTAATGCTTAGAATAATTTGTCACAGAGGCCGCAGAGTCTCATCGAAGCAGTTCGATATCATGTGAGACTTTTTAAAAACCCACAGTGAAATCGCTGCGGGCTTTAATAGGAGTCTGCAGGCGAAGGCTCACTCTAAGAAGTAACAAGTGCATCAAAAGGAGCGGACTTAGCAAAAAAAAAATCTATGTGAAAAAGGGTTGAAATTTATTCTGGAGCCCGTCCGAAGGCGTCCTTCGTAGTACGGAGCTTCTATTATCTGCTTCGAGAAACTCGAAAGTTTCCAAATCATCGGCCATCTTGCTAAATACGAGTAATAATAGTAATAATTGCTCGTATTACAAATAGAACCTCAGAAACACAGCAAAAACTCACTTATAAATAGAAAAAGTTACACGGAGAGCAACTTTTTAACAATCGTTGTCATTTGTATCATTCCTGCTATTTTGACAGCTCGGCAGGAATACTTTAGAGGTCGTAGTACGGTTTTTAAACAAATGTTCCTTGGATTGAATGAACGAAATCGAGTGACGTCATCAAAACTGCTAAGCGATATCAAAACTTAACAGGAATACTTTTAGGGTGGTCATGGTACGAAATTACGAAGTAAGGCTTAATTAATGATGTTTTAAGAGCGCACGCAGGAATTTTATTTTCCCAAAATTACCAATTATTATTAATTATTATTACGTACAAACAAGTCTAGTCGCATTGTCAGCTCAGCGCCGCGCCCGCCGCCCCCTTGGTCCTTGCGCCCTAGGCTTCAGCCTTATTAGCCTGTGGGTAAATCAGGCCCTGTTTGTATGAACTATTTGCCTGCCAAATATCATGATGATCGAATTAACGGTAGGTATAACTCCTCACGTTTCTTAAATAGGTATACCTATCTACTGATTTTTTTTTAAATAAGCGAAACAAAAACAAATGTTCAATAATAAAAATTGAGAAAAAATAATAATAATAATTACTTATTAAAAATGGATTAGGATGCCTCCGAAATATATTAAATATCTCAAGGTTATTGTCCATACTTAATGTATTCTTGGTCTCCGCGACACGGGCCTTGTGCCTAGTGCGGAGCCGCAGGAATCGGTCGAAAAAAATGTCTTTTTTTTACAAAAAAAAATAAATGACATAAACGAATTGTATCTACCTAGAAACAGTTGATTTTTTTTCATGATTTCAATGTTGGTCCTATTATAAAAGTTGGTACATAATGATGAGTAAAATGATATCCTAGAATATGTGCGTCTCGTAAAGAATTAAAGAAACAAAAATGCCAAGTAGTCCAAATAAACTGCGAAACTAGCTTCTCTTGTTCAATAACGGGTCAAACAAATGCAGTGACGACCATTTCCATATAAACTTTTAGTACTTAAGTACTTACTTCATCTGTCATCTTTGAATCAGCAAATTGTCTTGAGAATGTCTTCTTTAGGTTAATCTTCGCACTTCTATACAAGGTCGTCAAAAAACAATGTACAATTATCCACAGGGTGTTCACAGTCGATGACTGAACAACTTTTGTTCTACAACTCGAAGGGAAACTTGATACAAAAATATTTCATTGAAAAAAAATGGAAAATCTTATTTCCTTTCAAGACCTAAGGTTATTGAGCAAAATCTGTTCAGTTATCGTTTTTAAACACCCTGTAAAACATCATACACTATTTTTGGACGATCTTATATACCTTTCACTTCACTGGTTTTTTAAATTAACTAAATCACGATCTAAATATCGGAACAATTTCGAAATTGCCCTGCAAGACTGTTCTTGGCAAAAGTCAAAATCAAAGTGAATGTAAATGAAATAGGGACGCGAAATGGGGATCTACAAAATAACACGACGTAATAGAAATTCAGGGATTGCCAGCCAGTAGCAGAATGAGTAAGTTGCCAACCTACCTGAAGTTGGCAACATTACAAAAAAATATTTACTTATGCCAATGTAAGCTAGCCAAAAGGTAAGTATACGTCCCAGTTAGTGGTTAGTAAGTTACTAGGAAACTAGGTATACCTAAAAATTATGGTTTGTTAGATTTTTTGAGCACTCACCACCTTTTCATAGACAATAAATAGTCTAGGTGTCAAACAAAAGCGAAAATGCGACTGTAGCGTTCCTTTAGAAGAACACGTTAATTTTACCATAATATAAGTACCTATATTTGAATGTACTTAGTATAAATAATTAAATACATGCTTTCCCACTTCTGCTTACATCATCAGCATATGTATTAAATATCATTCGTAAACATTTCCATTCGGATTCCAAAAAAAATAAAACTCAAATTATTCGAATCTCAGTCCGTACCTATTCATAAGTTTTTAAACGTGATTCTTCTTCCGATCGGATTTATACTCGATTATCATCTATTCTATTTTTTTTAACATATTTGGCTTGCGTTTGGCCGCCAACATGCATAATAAAAATATGAATAACATAATAAAAGTAGACTGAGATTCGAACAATTTGAGTATGGATTGGGATGGATCCGATCGGACACGATTCCGAATGATTGTGAATAGTACCGCCCATGACCTCCGAAATACCAAGGGGGCTATTCCTGCGCGTGAGATGAGATGAGATTTTATCTTGGTCACTCTCATACCTATGACGTTTCAAACGAGAGCAACAAGGACAAAGAAAAGTGAGATGAAAATCTTAAATCTCCGAATAGGGCCACTAGTTACAGTTTTGTCATCCGAACTATACCTACATACATGCAAAGTTTCATTTCGATACAATTGGAAGTAGGTTACAATTGACTTCTAAAATGTTATTATGACTGCCTTAGTGGCTCAGTTGGTAGTGAACCTGCCTTCTGAGCGTGGGGGCGTGGGTTCGATTCCTACCTAGGGCAAACATTCATGTGATGAACATTAGTGTTTGTTCTATGTCTGGGTGTTAATATGTATTTAAGTGTGTATTTAAAAATATGTATGTATACCAGTCTCTGGCAGCCATAGTACGAGCTTTGCTTAGTTTGGGGTCAGGCGACCGTGTGTGAAAGTGTCCCGAATTTATTTATTTTATTTATTACATTGTTAGTTACAAGTGAAGCTGATAAAAGCGTGTTGAAACATTGAATTCTTTATTATTTTTCGCTTGTTAAATAAAGAGCTTACAGAATCGCGCCAAAAATATGTTACAATAAAGCATTCAACGACACAGACAGTAACTATTATGCGTTTATCTTTTTTATGTTTTAGCCTAAACTTCAAGGCTAAGTACAGTCAACTGAGTCAACGCTATAAAAAAATGAAGCTGACTAAGAGTATAATAGAAGTGTAGCGGATTTTTTTTTACGATTTTCTTGTAAATTATAAACACATGCCCGTTAGCTATTAAGGACTTGCTTTCTACGTATTTCTAGAAGTTGACTAACAACATTTTAGGGAGACGCATTTTTTTAGAAATATTTCTTGACTAAAACAAATTAAAACATACATAAGTATTAACTAGTATTCTATAATTTCTTTATCGGCACTGCCCCGGCCGGCAAACTCTTAGAGCTCAATACATAGTCGCGAAACTTCAAATGAATAGTAAATTAAAGATTATTAAGTATAGGTACATAAAGTAAATCAACTTACATTCGCTAAAACACCTTCACTAATCCATAAACAAAAAACTGCTAAAAAGCAACGCATTTCACTATTTAAAAACAAAGTTTAATTAAACACCCCAAAATTAAAAAAAAAGGAACATACAATTTACTGAGACCCAAAAAAGTTATTCATTTCTATATAATTTATTAAAAAACAAGTAATCAGGAAAAATTTAGTATTAAATATTTTTGAAGTTCAAAACATTGGGTTAGAATAAATCTGCGTTAAGTATACGTATACACTTATACAGCGTCTGCGCAAACAAACATGTTTGATCCATCCAAACCGGTTTTTATTACACAGATGGATCTGTTTATCTATTATCATAGTTTAAAGTGCCTACTTACTTACCCAATATTCTATGTATTTCTATCAAGGGGGCTATTCCTACACGTGAGATGAGATTTTATCTTGGTCACTCTCACACCTATGACGTTTCAAACGAGAGCAACAAGGACGAAAGAAGGTGAGATGAGAATTTTAAATCTCCGAATAGGGTCCCAGGGCGCTTCTAGACGGGCCATATTTTTACGACAACAACAACACTGGCAACATTACCGACTGTAGTCCAGCCATTTTCATCAAATCAAATGTAGTGATGCACAGTTTGTTCCCTAACCCAATGACCATACAAATTTAAAACAAATTGCCTAATAAATTTAAATACTTAAATAAGTATGACTCCTTCTTAAACAACTTAAAATCCTTTTCGACAACGAAATGCTACGAATCCCGCATGCTATACTACGAATAGTAGCATTTCGTTGTCGAAAAGGATTTTAAGTTGTTTAAAAAAGAATCATACGGGTAGGTAGGTACTTATTTAAGTCTCGAAATTTATTAGGTAATTTGTTTTATTTTTTACTACCTGCGCCCCGCGGTTTCACCCGCGGTTAAAAAGTATCCTATGTGCTATTCTAGACTGTAATCTATCTCTGTGCCAAATTTCATCCAGATCTGTTCAGCCGTTCTTGCGTGAAAGAGTAACAAACATCCATTCTTACAAACTTTCGCCTTTATAATATTAGTAGGATGGTCATGGGTTTAGGGATCTTGACGAATTTTTTGCAGATAATTTTGATGACATAGAATATTACGTTCCGTACAAATTATTGCCATACCCTAACAGGGTTATATGATTATGTTGACGTAGGTACTTAATACATGTGTAAAAGACCTGCATGACTACATAATTAATATGGGCAATAAATATTTGAGTATTGAGTATCGGCCATGCTAGAAATGTATGACTATATGGCCGGGCCACACTCAAAATACTGTCGCAATATTGCCGGGCCAGTATTGCAGTAAGAATATGGCCCGTCTAGGAGCACCCTTAGGTACTAGCTCAGGGGGGCTATTCCTGCGCAAGATGAGATGATATTTTATCTTGGTCACTCTCATACCTATGACGTTTCAAACGAGAGCAACAAGGACGAAAAAAAGTGAGATGTAAATCTCAAATCTCCGAATAGGGTAGCTGCCTTAGCTGTGCTCACGTTGCATGTGATTATGTAGCTTTCAAATTCAAAAAGAATTTGTAATTTAGATCTGGGGCTTACCAGGAGTTTTGATCATTACAAAAACTTTTTTCGTTTTCGTTTGGCTCCATACATTTCAATAAAGCGCACCTGGCGGATACATTATGGAACTAGGCAAAATGTGTGGAGCCAAACGAAAACGAAAAAAGTTTTCGTTAACTATCGAAATTTGCGGTAAGCCCCCTGTATATTTCCGAAAATTACCCCTTCAAACATACTCACATACTTTACCTATTTACAATATTAGTAAACAATGTTTGTACTGCCAAAAAATAATAAAGCAAACAATACAAACAATAGCGAATTGCATACAATCTGCGCCCGCTTCAGTCGCTATCCCAAAGGAACCGTGTATCTTACAAAATACAAATACAAAATAATTATTTGTATCAATACATTTACACAAAGTTAAATTAGGACCGTCTGCTGTCGTGAGCTATGTTGCAGCAGCCAGTGCTTCCCCAAAACTTACACTTAAGAGTCCGGCGACCACTTTAGACTAAATTCGCATTGGCTTAAGGTTTTCCATAACCATTTCGTCTAGAAGATGACGAGCGAAGAGAGCAAGTAAAGATACTGACGAGCCTTTAAAGTTACCTACAGAGTGACAAAGTGGATTTTTTTTTATGACTTATGCACTTCTCTAATCATTCTTAAATAACTACTAATGTCCCTTGTATTAAGGATTCATTTAAAAGCTAATGATGTAGACAACCTCCCTATGTAAAGGGATTTTTGATTTGCTTTGACTATCTATTGAATAAATCAGTGAAAAATGACCCCTTACAAATGCGGAAATTTTTCATAGCTCTATTTTAGCTTGACATTCTTGAGAACGTTTTTTAAAAAACCAAGAACATAGGGGCGGAGATATTGTTAATTTAATTGTACATGCTAAATTTTATCATAATCTGAAAAATGAGAAAAGAAAAGAAATTTCAGAGCGTCGCGGCCCTCTTCACAATGTAAAGGTACTATTTCTATAATTAAATAGGTGCATAACAAAAAGAGTTTTAGAAATAGCAGACATTTCAGTGTATATAAATTTTAATCATTGAAGCTCAAGTATATAACAACATACACATCTACATCATGTAAAGGACAATTATCTTCATCATCTTCATTGTTCAATTTCGCTACAATATATATCAAACAGGTATACAATAGTATACAATAGTTATATATCTGAAAGGGCCTATATTATTATTACTGCGCAGTGCGTAGTCCCCTCTACAACGTTAATCAAATCAATTCAATAGATTTCGAAATCACAACCACTATTAAATGACATTCGACCTTGACCCCTCGTTTTAAAGTTTCAATTTAAATAACTGTTATGCCCGTGTTTGTTTTGAGGGAAATCCCCTTCCATAGACAAAATACGACAACTTTAGAAGGAAAATTACGTACTCACGTTCTACAGTATTATTGAAAAACAAACGAGACAATCTTCAAGGCTGAGGGAAATCCCAATTTATTGTACAATTTTGAGGGCTTCCCCTATCATAGATGTTATATTTAGAGCAATAGAATCGACCATAGACAAATCGTTTATTTGTGACAATTCGTGTCAAGGTTAATGGGAAACTAGGAAATTACGAAGGTTACATAAATAACTAGAGCATAAGATAAGTTTCGTGATTGTTTTGTTGTTAAAGTTTCATACGAGTAGATTATGTTAAAACATTCCACTCTGTGAAGTTTGTGACCTCTTGTTATTTTCAAGCAGAAATAACAAGGTATGTCTGTCTATTTTGTCTGTTGATATAAATTTGAGGTTGTTTTGAATACTTTTCAGAATTATTTAACACTAATCTTAGCAATTTTTTTTGTAAACAGCTTACCCGGCAAACTTTGTGTACGTTATATTTTAAGTTCAAACTCTTAAATTTTATTTTTAAACAAACCTTGCCCGATAATAACGAACGCAAGAAAAAAAGAATTATTAATTTAGTGCAGCTTTTCGCAAGTTATGCGCGCACATACATTTCGGCGATTGATTTTTTTTAATATTAGTTTAATATAGTACTTAAAACATGCGGGTTCAATTCCCACCTAGGGCAAACATTTATGCGATGAACACTTTTGTTTGTTCTATGTTTGGGTGTTAATTATATATTTAAGTATGTATTCAAAAATTTATATGATGTATGTACCTATATCAGTCTATTGCCGCCATAGTACAAGTTTTGCTTAGTTTGGGGTCAGACACCGTGTGTGCAAGTGTACCGAATATTAATATTTTTATTACATTATGGTTCCATCTTCTTGCTCCATCATCTGATCAGTTCCGGAATACCAAATTATACTTTTTTTTTTCCGAACTACAGACAAATACTAACTAAGTACCAAGATTTACTTCGATATGACAATTAGAAGGAAGTTTAAATTGACTTCTATAAGATGTTATAACATTGTTTTTTATTTATTGTTAGAAAATCTACTAATATTATAAGCGCAAAAGTTTGTAAGAATGGATGGATGTTTGTTACTCTTTCACGCCAGAACGGCTGAACAGATCTGGATGAAATTTGGCACAGAGATAGATTATAGTCTAGTATAGCACAAAGGATACTTTTTAACTGCAGGTGAAACCGCGGGGTGCAGCTAGTGAATATTATAATAATAGTATTAATATAGTATTATGTATTAGGTAACGCCGCCGGGCGTCCTAGTATACCTACTATACTTAATAGTGTTCAATGAAATATAAGATAAAAAATGTTTGATTGTCCACAATTAGACGTGTTTATTTCAAACACATTAAGTATACATAATATAGTATAATAAATATAACTAATTAAATATTATGACGCACATTGTACATATTATGCAGAGTAAATGTAGGCAATATTATAGCTATCTATTATACAGTGTGATTTTCATGAACTCGAAAATCCGAAAAGTCAATAAAATCATCATTATTCATAAACATTGTATGGTTGGGTGAACCAACTCTGAAATAGCGAAGAAGAAATGTTTGCCATAAAAATTTAAAGGTATTAGGTTAAAATGTTTAGGACTCTTTTTTTTCAACAACGTTGGCTTAATTTTAAATCTTTTAAAATAATAAGTAACGATGGCCTTTTAGGTTCGTACTTTACACAGGATTTTTTTTACAAAGAATCACACTGAACAGTCGATTTTAGGCATTAGGCAATACTTTATAAAAGATCAAGCATCTTTACATTCTACTGGTTCTACTCATCAACTACAACTTAAAATTATGTAATGCTTAAGTACATAAATATTAGCATGAAAAATAATGGCAAGTCATAGATAAAATCTCAGATCAACCTAGAGAATAAGATGGCGCACGGCGTAGGTGAAGCGTATGATTTAGGTGAAGCCAAAAAGCAATCTAAAAAAACTACGATACTGTCGTATATGTACAAAACACGCACACATTGACGCAAAAAAAACTACGCTACTCGCTTGGTCGTTCTTACTTCGACATTATGTGCATTGGTTCATGGTATAATTTCGTGTAAGTACATAAATGTACATAGTACATCATAAAAGTGTGGCCAGGACTACATTTTGAGGTTCTTTTTAAAAACTGTGCAGTTTTTTTGCAAGTCAATTTTGAAAAAGCCGTAACATTAAACTCTTACAAACATATGCAGTTCTAGAATATTAAATCTACCAAGGTTGTATATTGGAACGGAAATGGCTAACGTAGAGTTTGGGCATTAATATTAGTTCTCGTGCAATTGTAAATGTTTTTCATGGCAACATTACCACGCACACAAGTTTAAAAAGAAGTGGCTTCAGCGAGATACAACGCAGTGTTCCATCTTTTCCTCTAGGTTGATCTGAGGCATTAGGCAATACTTTATAAAGGTTCAAGCATCTTTACGTTCTATTGGTTCTACCTATCAACTACAACTATAGTAAAAGTATATAATGCCTATGTACATAAATACTAGCATGAACAGTAATGAGAAGTCATAGATAAAATATAAAAATCGTTTTTTTTAATAACACAATTTTTGTTACACTAGAAGAAGGCACAAACTTTTTACTAACAGCTAGGACCTAATGTAAGTAAGTACATAGAAATATTGATATTTTAAAATTCCTACTATTTGTTGTCATGACGAGATAAGTGTTGCCAGTTTTTTTTTGTGTGAGAAACGGGATTTTAAGACTGTTTTAGTGAAAAGCGGGACTTCCAAACCGGGCTTAAAGAAATACACTTGAATTATCAGCATTTTTTTTAGTTCTAAAATTAAGTTTGCAATGATGATATAGATTTACATACATTATGTAGTCCTAAGGATTTTTTAAATATCAATTCATAAGGTACTATAATTACCACGAGAAATCCCCGAAAAGCGGGACTGAGTTTGTCACGCGTGGCCATTTAATTTTGGGGAAAAAAATCGGGACTATCCCGGCAAAATCGAGATCGGGCAACGCTGGAAATACAAATGTCATTTACGCAATTTAAAAAAAACAAATAAATGCAGTCAGGAAAACAGTACAGAGAGTTTGACTAGTGTTTATTATTGTCTATAGCACAAGTGTAAGTACCTAAAGGTAACTAGTCACCATCCTGCCTTTCAGTCCGCCGTACATTACTGCCACTTCATGCAGGATGGTGAATGTTTGCGACAACGTTGTGCCTGCATTGCGTCCGGCAACGACGTGTAGGATGTACGTGCAGGATGCTAGGCAGGATGGCGTGTGATCCTGATTCGCAGTCCTGCAGGGAGGACTGCCAGGCAAGATGGTAAATGGTAACAAGCCAACCCTAAAGCTATAAAGTCATGTACTATAAATTTCGTTTTGCCATCTACATATACTTTTAACTTACACAACATAATAACCACAACCAAATACTTGAATATAATTTCGTCATGATATTAATAACTTATATTTTTAATTAAGTAGAAACTAAGTACATTCATGATCTATAATGTAAACTTACCACTTAAAATTAAATAGTCCACAATATCACACCATTTGTCATTAAGTACTTATAATATATAATAAAACAGTACCTGTACTGGTTGGGAAATCGTAGCTTTTTTTTATGATTGAATGGGCCTACGTTTGACCACAACACACCTGATGGAAAGTGACGATGTGGTCTAAGATGAAGCATGCTTGCCCATGAGGTGCCTATTCTATCATATCTTGAAGAGACCCAGGTTGTATCTGTTGCAGGGGAACACCGAGGCAGGCAGCTGATGAGCTATCCACTCTTATTTCTTCTGCATACTACTGTAATTCTACTACTTGTCAAGCAATATTTATAAGTCTTAAATTTTTTTACCACAAAATTAAATAGGTACTAACTACCCTGCTAAACTATACATTTACCTCCTAGCAATAAACGTTGTAGAGCCTCGGAAAAAAAGCAGCAGTAAACAAAATATATGGAAAGCATTTTGTCGACGAACAACGACACACCTTCCCTACAACTTTTTGTAGGGAACAGCTGTTTTTTTTCTAGATTTCAAAGTTGCCCCATAGTTTATTCGTGCTCTGCTAGCGGAGTATACGAGTGCTTATAATCCGTTTGGCACCGCTGTCTTGGAACCGGTTTGACGGCAAGAGCACAGGGCGTTCTCATTCTTATTATAGATAAATATGAGAATATAAATCAATAAAAATAACAGTGTGTTCAATAAACTACCTTAACTAAATAGGTAAATGTAGTAAGTTAAAACACTTTAATATACATGATAACCTGCTTTTACCGATTTTTGTATTGGCAAATCATGTCTGTCTCTTCCATTTCTGACCATTTTTGCCATTTGCCATTTTTGACTTAGAATGCTATACCTGGCGGAGTACATTATTATACCATGGTCATACCACTTATCATGAAAAATTATACAGGCCGATTCAAACTAAATGGCGGTTGTGAAGTTAGGCGCAGAACGCTGTGCAGTAGCGAAAACGAGGGTATGCGCTCGCGACAGAGAGACAAGACGCAGTCTCGCTTGCGGCGCACTTCACAGCCGTCATTAAGTTTGACTCAATCTATACCTATGCCCTTCGTCACGAAGCCTCCTTGCCTGTAAACACCAGCACGCAATCATTGTCCGTCCCCACGGCGGTCCTGCACCTGTTCATCTGCTGGTAGGAGAGCGCGCAGAGCCGCGGCGAGAGCGCCGGGTCGCGGTAGAAGAACTTGTTGCTCCGGGAGCTGAAGCCGACGAGGAGGATGAAGTGGCCTTTGTAGCCGCCGCCAAAGCAACGCCTGGATAAAGATACTACTTTTATTTTTACAGTTATAGTTCCTAAGATACACACACACACTTAAACAATTATGTCATGTTATTTTTATTCACATGAGCGACTGTGTGTTTTACCAAAAACTTATGAATACAGGCGAAACACTTTCTGTTTAAGAGCATCTAACTCCGTAAACAAACTAGTCGACTTTCCCGACTTTGACCTGTTCAACACATCCCTGAACTCAATTAGACAAAAGATAGCTAAAAACTGGTTTTGTGTCTCCCTGACTGTCGTATATTTTTAGTGTAATAATAATGACGTTTCTCTACTCTCATGAGCATAACAAAAAAAATGTTTCAATATGCGAAAACATATAAATGGTGTCTAACTATTTAATTTATTAGTAATCTTGGTACACAACACTGTATGTTTTCCGAATAAAATAAAATAATGTAAATCCGTAATTGGCCTTAAGTCATATTTTTAAGAATTATTGCATTTAAATAACGGCTGTGGATTTTGTTTAACAAAAAAAAAACTCCGTGCACGCTGAAGGCTGGAGCACACCAAATGCAGGTGCCGGCCACGTGCATTCCGGTCCAGTTTGAGAGGATCAATATAGTATGATGATTAAAGACGTCACAACGAAAGCAGTCTGTTTGCAGTCTGTTACAGTAGCGCGTGACGCTCGGACTGCTTGTTGACAACGACAAATTGTCAGCGCGCGGACAATTTCTAATTTGTTGTTGACACGGAACGGACTGCGACTGAATTTGGAGTGTTTTAGGTCTAAGAGGGTTTTTTTTAATGTACAATAGATCGGCGTTTGACCACCAACTCGCCTGATGTTAAGCGACGTTGTGGTCTAAGATGGAGCACGACGACCTATAAGGTACTTATTCACTCTAGCCTTGAAGTTTTGTAGAGTGAAGAAGTACAAAGACGGCAGTTGAGTGAGGCGCTACAAGTGCGCTACTGCTCAGACCCGTCTTCGGAACGGTTACACCGGACTACATCCCGAAACACGACTTCCCCAGTTGTCCGATCCGGTCCAAAAAAATCTCGGTTCGAAGCAGCCGTAGTACTAGTTGTTTGTGAGGTACATGTGCATAAGCAGTATTCGAATTCGGACCCATATTTTTTAGATCCCAATTATCACGGATCGGATTCGGATTTGGATCGGATTAGTGCGGAAACGCTCTGAAACGAATCTCGTGGGGCACACAGGGTGTGAATAGTTGCGTCTCTGTTCGTCTTGCATGGACTAACAGAGACGCAACTATTCGCGTTCAGAAGCGCGCGAGCGATTCGCGCGCCGTTGAACGAAGTCGTAGTTGCTTCAAACGAAGTCTGTTTGAAGCATCAATCGGCTATGATATTACAGACAGACATTGCAGGTTCACGCAAAGATTCCTTTACGGAACACAAAAATAAGATATTGTAATCTAGCATGGTGCAAAACCGATGAAATAAAAGTTTAAATAAATTAAGTAAGTATATTAGAAACAAAACTTTTTTGTAACCTATCATCAAATTTCATTTAACTATATTTGAAGTTCTGTTTTGTGAATTTCGCTAGCGTCTGGTGTCTTTTAATTAATTATTTTTTTGAAATTCCGATTATAGTGGTAATTTGGGTAATGGGCGACAGGCCCTAACCTAATGAAACATATAGGATCCACTAGGACAAACGCGTCTGTGGGGCAATTGCGTCTATCGAGAATGACTGACAAACCCTTCATAAAATTAGGCACCTAACGCCATCAATTGTACAGATTATTGCAACTAAAGATGTAGGTAGCGCCTACCCCTCAGTTTAATCTAGGCAGTAACTTTTTTTCCGTGGTTTTTCATAATTTTGACGTTCACAAGTGTATCCTCGATACCCAATTAAACAAAGACACTTTAACTTCGAAAAATATGGCGCTAGTGGCATTTCAATAAGTTATTTTGATATTAACTCTAGAAAGATGTTCAGTTCCCAAGTCACCTGAACTCCGCTTTGAGCTTGTTATGCTTGCAGAGGTCGCAGACGAGCAGCCCCGCGTCGACCAACAGCACGGCCGGCCCGTGCCTCTGCAGGTGCCTCACCAGGGTCTGCGTGCTGGTGGAACCTTGGGACACCGCGATCTGGGAGGCAGACGCTTCATGGAACCGACGCTGGACTCTGTCTCGGTCCTGGAGAACAAAATATAACTGAAAAACTGTTCTTTTACTAATATCCGAGTGTATTTCCGACTTTACCGCTTTAATAGGGCTACCATACGCACAAGCTTAACCACACTTTTAACTGTGTTGTTGTTGGTAAAACTGTACACGGCGACAACCACACGGCATGGCTTGCGCGACTTTATTGATTCGCCTACCTACGCAAGTCGAAAAGATCGTATCGTTACCACACGGCTTAGTTAAGTACGCGCAGACCTCAGTTAAGTACGCACAGTTAAAAGTGTGGTCAAGCTTGTGCGTGTGGTAGGCCTATAACGTCGCAATAAGTACACCAAGTAATATTAATAATAAAGCTCGCCTAATAAAGTAACGCCTTATTCAATTAACTAAGATATAACTAGGAAAAAATGAGGAAAACTACTTGCCTAAAAATTTTAATGAAAATCGGATTATCGATACTCAAGTTACTATGGGACATACAAATACTAAGTCATACCCAGTATATTGTAAACCTCACTTCACTCGGTCAGTTTACTAGCTGCGCCTCGCGATGTTACTCGCGGTTAAGTTAAAAATAGCAAGTGTTAATCCAGATCAAAAGCCATGTTCGACCCGAATTTCATCCTTTGTCCATCCGTCTGACCGTGTCAAACAAGCACACACACACAAACTTTCGCGTTCATTAAAACTGTGTTTGTAAGCCTGTAACACAATTCACTCATACAACTGTATCGTTGATCTGAATTTCATAACATTTTGTGGACAGTCAGTTTGAGCAAATGTATTTTTTAAGTTTGAAAAAGATGATGAAGTCTTAGCTGGTGGATGGAACAATACACATTATAGATTCGTTTTTTTGGTATTTTGAGCCGGACACTAACAAATTTTGAAAATTGATAATAAAATTAATGAAAATTATTACTTACCAAGTCAATAATATTGTTGTAATAACCCTGCCTCTTGTAATCTTCGTTTACTCCCAACATTGTGGTATACATGTGGTGCTTGATGCTGAACCTGGAATGTATAAAATTTTATAAGAGGGGCTTACCGCGAAATTTGATATGTATGTTTTGATATGTGTTTTGTTATGATATGTATGTTTTGATATGTCTTTATTGAAATGTATGGAGCCAAATGAAAACGAAAAAAGTTTTCGTAACGATCGAAACTCGTCGTAAGCGCTAGAGCGCTTTTAAAGGCAAACCAGACTGAAATGACAGTGAGTGATGATAGCCTAGTTGGAGAAGGCCCGCCTCTCAAGCCAGGGGGAGCAGGTTCGAACCCAGCTGACGGCACGCACCAATTTGTTCATTGTGTAAACATATGTGCGTATTGTATGTCATCTGCTACATGACTGAAGCCTGGTGTATGGCGACAGGCTGGCACATTTGGGACTGAATATCGTCCGGAAAAGTGTGGGTGTTGTTACATCTCTGCTAGCCCCCTCGGGGAAAATGCGTGACGATATGTTATATGTTTTATGCAGACAGAAATGACGCAAGGTGACGACGAGACACAGACAGACGGGCCGCAGAAACAGCATCCCTTTGATGTACTTTCATAAAAAATGCATAAAAGAGACGCGCTGCAACACATGGCGCAAACTAAACAGGCCGGATGGAAGGCGAGGATGCGGCGCAGACAATGTTCAGACGCGGTGCCGCTTAAAACTTGTTTACACTTATAAAATACAGTGAAACTTGGTTAAGTGGGACCTGGATAAGTGAGAAACCTCCATAACTGGAACTCATGCTGAGGTCCCAACACTTTGGCACTGAATTACCTCTGTTAGTGGGACGAGGTAAGCCTCTATATCTGGGATTTGTTCTTTCGATTTATCATCATAGTTACCTCTATAACTGAGACAACGAGTAAATTTTATATGCATAAACCTCTGTAACTGAGATAACATTGTTTGTTTACTCATTCCTATTCTACCCACAAATTCCACACGTAATTCCAAGTACGTAAGTAATTTTGAGCGTCAATTACCTTCAGTTTTAGTTTCGCTTTACTATCATACTGATGTTTATTTGAAAAATGCCAAAACGAAAGCTACAATCGTTATCTTTTAAAAAATCTGGATTTAAATCTGAAGTAACTGTAGCTGAAAGCTTACAAGAGGAGGACAAAAATTTAGAAACTGATCCTGAAGATTGGAACTTAGCCATCAGCAACGACAATAATCAACAGCCAACATTCCAAGATTTTATAAATGTCGATGACGGTTTAATAGTTTCAGGAGAACTTAATGAAAGCGTCATTGTTCATGCCTTCTCGTCTTCTTCATTGGAAAATGAAGAAGAAGACGATGAAATGAGCGCGGAAGTAAATTTAGTAAACATTTTTAAACGCGAAGCAGTAAAAGCACTAGAAACTTTGCACAGTTATTTTGAAATGTCATCAATTGGTGACCAAAGCAAATTTGATAAAATTTATAACATCGAAAAACATCTGATGGCTGATACTTCCAAACGACAAACTAAAATGACAGATTTTTATAATTGATACATTCTGTTTCCATATTCGTACATATTACGTGTAAAAACGTGCTTGAATATTTTTGTTGATTACATTTGTATGATTACCTTTAAGTACTATTTTTTTTTATTAAAACTCATTTACATACATAACACGTTATTTAATTTAATTATAATACCTATATAACCTGTATAACTGAAATAACCTGTATTCTCACCTTTATTAATGGAACCCTCTGTAAATGAGACAAATATTTGCAGAAACGACATTGCAGGTCCCTTGATGTCACACTTAACCAGGTTTCACTGTATATGAAAATGACGTGTAAATTATACACAAGCAACGCGGCGCAGGAACAACGCTTTACAGTTGCACGTCTTTCATCTGGCCTATGTAATTTGCACTATTGACGCTTTTTTATTTTGACGCTGTTTGTTATGTATAAAAAGCGCTATGTCTATGCATTGTCCTTGTCTCGTCCTGGTCGCACGTCTTTTCTGCCTGCTTTCGGTTAACATCAGGAAACTCTGTTGCGTGACAGCAGATGCCATCACATTATTGCAGTTGCAATGTTTTAATTCCATACCATACCATACTTGACATTTTTTACCATATTTGAAATTAATATTATTGTCAAATATATTTAATTTGTGTGATAAATACTTACAACCCTAATCATTCTAAGGGTTAATGAAATTGTCTCAATGCAGAATAAGGCCCCAAATTGAGCCCAACAAGGTAGAATGGAACAAAGTTCAATAAATTCTTTCCTCAAAGTATATGGCACAAAGTTCCTTTGTAACCATGCGGCTTAAATTTGAAACAGCTGTATACAGCTGCAGTGTGACTGCTGCAGCTATACCAACCTTTTTAACAAATAACATAAGTCAATAGTCCAAGTGGAGTGCCCGAAGCCTTCCTCTGAACATATTTCATCAAATTCCTGTAGGAACTGTTTGCGTTGGTCTGCAGGCAGCAACATCAGAACACAAGACACTCCACAGTCCCAGTTAAACCGCTGACGGTAGTGCTCTACTGAATGCACTATGCCCTCTTCTGGAAATAAATTAGTGAACTATATTAATTTTGATAGCATTTGGAATACCTATTCCTTAGTTTTTATAGGTATCTGTGTATAATATTACTGTCCTGTGAGTAAGTTACTTCTTGGGTGGGTTTGCCCACCTAGGGCCACTCAGGGTTCTTACAAAATACGAAGTTTTGCTAGCACGAGTTTTTGTATTTGCCAAGGACCTAGCCGGATTACGTAATTTAAAAGAAGTAAGTTAGGAGGGTAAGTTTAACCTCTTTATTTAGTTTGGATGTTAACGAGGGGTCCTCAGTAATAGGGAGTATCCTGTGTGTTTGTTGATTTCAGAACTATTAAGTAATGAAAATGTAAAGTCCGGAATGCTTGAAGACTAGGTAACGGTGCCAACTTGGGGTACCACGAATAGAATACATCGTATGAATCGTGTTTCTGGGCAGTTTCATTATCAAGAACTAACCTTCATTCCCTTTTGTGGCAGACATGATTGCGGTGTTCTATCACACGTTATTACGTCTAATGCATTTTTCGCAAAGGTGGTCAGTAAAGTTATTCCAATAATACTTTTATTAATATTTAACTCTGGTCTCGCTCTCGTCTGTTTTGTTCAAGTTCAAGCTGTGTTGTGTTGACAAGATTACCATTCCAATATACGTAATAAAATTAAAAACATAGATCATTGCACGATAAACTTTTATTTTGTTTGTTTACAAGATAACATCTGCGTAGAAACAGAACGCACGCATTGATCTTGCCAGAAGCGGCATTTAGGGATATTGATGTTACTTTTGCTAATATTTTTATGGAGACGATGACGAATGATGTCATTACGTGTTGGATCTCGGAATGCTAGACCTTGTTCTTTTAGATCATGATTTTGGCTAAAATTAAATCAGTGTAAGGGCGCGTCCAATACAGATAATCGTTTCTTTTTTGGCAAAAAAAAAACAGAATACAGCTAAACAATTATGTAAACTAACTCATTATCACAAAATTCTGAAAATTTTTTAAAATTAAGTGGTGGTTATTTCTTTTTTGGATTTTAAAAAAATGGCAGCATTAATCAGACCATAACGGTTACTGGTGGAGTTTTGGCGGGAACCGAAAAGATGGTGTCGTGTTTTTGTATTATTTTCTAAAACTTGTGATTCTTCGAGTGTTAAATTGTAATAATGGTGGATTATTGACGTTTACCGGTTCGTCAACGTGCACGAGTGTGGGCAAATGATACAAACATCGCGAAACGCGATTTTTCGTGGTCTCTACAAAACTTCACTTAAAGTTTCAGTAAAGTATCCATAACTTTACTGGAATGGGAAAGGGGAGGGATTCATCGTCTTCATCATCACCTCATCATCATCATCCCATCATCTGTTACTGAAAGAAAAAATATTACTAAGAATCCGACTGAAGGACGAGTATCCATGGTCATGAATAAATTAATAAAAAAAAAAAACATAACGGTTACTCTAGTCAGTGTGACTGTCGTGCATCCTTGTGACAGTAACAAACAACCTGGAGGGCTATTCCTGCGCGTGAGATGAGATGAGATTTTATCTTGGTCACTCTCACACCTATGACGTTTCAAACGAGAGCAACAAGGACGAAAAAAGATGAGATGAAAATCTCAAATCTCCGAATAGGGCCACTGTTCTATCTGTCACTAGTTGAAGTCTATTTGTCGTCAAAAACACCCGTAGTCCGTATCGTACACACTACACCGTACTTTTGATTTCTTTTTTTAGCAGATCTTAGCGCAAAAAACCGAGAATCTGCAAAATTTTTCATTGAATATGGCCCTCCGGAGAGTAATTTTAAGATCATTAGACACACAAAAGCCAGCACACAGACTAAACCGACGAATTCTCAGCACGGAAACTGTTAAAGAGAGAGAAACTGAAAAGCCAGGACAGACCCACTTTGGTTTCCAAACAGTAGATGAAGAAGAGAAATGGAAGAAAGGTAGCAACTCTGTCGCTTTATCAGTCTTTAAATAGCAATTTTTACGTATAAAACTTGCTCTTACTCAAGCTCATATTCTTAGGTTATGTACCTAGTTCCTCAGTGGCTTGTGTGTCTAACTTGCGCTGCAAGTTCTAACATAATTTCCATTCCAGTGCACGAAGTATTTGAGACTGTGGCGGACAAGTATGACCTGATGAACGATGTGATGTCAGTGGGCGTGCACCGACTGTGGAAGGACATCTTCATGCAGCGGCTGGCGCCTACACCAGGAACGAAGTTGCTGGACATGGCTGGAGGAACTGGTGAGTACTCACTATATTGTTTTACTTCTTTTCTTTTTAATATGTAGTTTTTAAACACTGAAGTCTGATTTGCAATGAAGCTTTTCGAACCTATTCAGTATGCAGTAAAGTCTACTTATATCAGCTCTTCAGAAGTTTAGTATGTTTAATAATGCACACTTACTCACCTTCGTCACCACTCCCTACTCTCATCTCGTGCTTGCACTCTTACTTTATTGTGAACTTCAAATTTAAGTATAACAATATTCAATCAAATATAAAAGAAAGGTATGAGAACCTAATCATGGACCAAATAAATTAGGTGCATGCACACAATTCACACTAGTACAAGCAAATGCAACAAGTTGCAACAGTGATAATTAGTGTTGTCTCTTCTCAGTCTCTCTTTCATTGTTATTGATTCATGCAGGGTCGGACTGGCCATATAGTCAGGGTGGCACTTGCCAGCTGGGCACCAGCTGGCGCGGGCCCCCTCAGACTTGGCTTACGACGCGTGCCACAAGCCAGACAGTAGGTAGATTTGGGGCTACACCCCGTCTTGGGCCCCTGACTTGTAGGGAGCCACCCGGGCCCTTCCAGCTCAGTCCGACCCTGGATATGTGTAACATAATATGTACTGTCATGGAGCTGTGTAGTATCTGTTTGCTGTATTTGGTCCTCGTACTGTGTACTAGAAATTAGACTTGTACTGCTTCTTCCTTATTTAATATTTTGATGATCACAATAGCAAGTATTTACTACTGTTTCCACCACATTCTAGTTAAATACTTTCCACTGCTTTTTTTAAATTCAGAGTATTTTTAGAATCAAAGTTTTAATTTATTATTTATCATGAGTTTTTTTTTTTCTATACAATCCAGTTATGCAAACATTCTAATAATTTGACACCCCGAGTAGTGCTGAATTAATAAGACTTTACTTATTCTCAAAAAAGTCAACCTTCCTGTACTGTACTATAAACTTCATGACCAGAACAGAACGCTATAAAAAGTAACAGTCTTTATGGTGCAGGTGACATAACATTTAGATACATCAAGTACCTGCAGAACCAGAAGTTTACTGAGAATGAGCGTTCCTCGGTGACGGTGTGTGATATTAACCAAGCCATGCTAGATGTGGGACAGCTGCGGGCTCAGAGGTAATGTAAAAAGAATGCAAGAAAACTATGCATTGCAATCTGTAGTATCTAGAATTTTACAATGGAAACTGTCATAGCTTTCACACATTTTCTTGATATAAACCATAGTCGGATGTTACCGGCTTAAATTTGAAGTATGTAACTCTCGTAACACATAAACAAAAGTATCCCATGAACACGGAAATGCATGAGTATCTGCAAATCAGTACCATCAAAGAGCAAATAGAAAAATCCACCAAAGACTTAGATTGCACAGAAACCACTTAGCTGCATCACTGCTGAACACCAGCAACTCCTTTTACCGTCTGAAAAGATCGCAATTAGCCACAATCTACAGTTGAAAATATGATATGACACATGCATGTTTAAAATTCAATTTCAGATACAACAAATCTGGCTTCCGGGCTGTTTGCAGACTGATTGCAGATAGATACATATTTAAAAAAAACGTAAACAAAACTATCTTGAACCTTTGATTAAGCAATCATGCTTTACTGGTGACGACAGCCGATTTCAGGTTTAACTTGATGATTTCTACATTTCAGGTTAGGCTACACGTCAGACTCGTCTGGCGTTGATGTAAACTGGCTGTGTGCGAACGCTGAGAGTCTTGATTCAGTTCCCGACGACAGTTACACTGCTTACACCATCGCCTTCGGTATTAGAAACTGCACGCATGTTGATAAGGTAAAGCTACGGTCTAATTACGCGCGGCAAACCCAAAAACAAAATTGGCTTGCGCGGCAGCCGCGCCCTATAGAGACGGGGCCGCCGCGCGCGGCAACTCGAGCTTTGCCGTGCTCGAAAGTGCCGGGAGGCGAACCGCTCGTTGTCGGTTTTTGAGACAGCATTAAAGGAGTTCAGTCAGCCGCTCGCGCGGTTTTCGATTTTATTAATCGGCTCACCCGGCCATACGCAGTATGGACAACGCAACAAACATGAATGAACTGGGTTGCCACAGGCCGCGGCTGGATAGCTTGCCGCGCTCTACTAACTTTCTATCTACATTCTGGCTCGCGCGGCAAATAGACGTCGAACATTTGCTCGTGTACACACCAGAGCTCGCCGCTTGGCCTTTGTTAGGTTGTAAAATTGCTTGCTGTAAAACCATTGATGAGATTGTATGAGTATGAGTATATATTGTAAAACCTATCTCAGTTAATTCCTTTTTGCTATTTGTCAGCAATGTCGGTTTGACTTATGACAGTTCATTATAGCCACAGAATAAGTAATACGTTTTATATTTATTTGTTTTACGTCAGGATAAAAATATTCCAGTTTCTCTAAGGATACATTTCAGAGTGTATCCTATGCTCTTTAAATACTAGCAACTAACTACCTCGATTTAGAACAACTTTCAAAAGAGATAATGATATAAAAACGTCCTAACTAACAAAAAAAGTAGAAAATGCCGCCTAAAAAGGGCAAAGATGCCAAAGATAAGGGCAAAGGAGGAGGGAAGGCGGCAGCCGCAGCAATGATGGCCGCTGCAGCCACCGGCCCCGCGAAACCGAAGAAGAAGCCGCCGCCGCCGCCAGCCTGCTTCAATGCCGACGACCTGGCCAAATTTAAAGAGCTGTTCAAACTTTTCGATGAGGACGCCATTGATAAGGTATCTATGGGGTATCAGTGATGATAAGACATTTCCCGAAGACTCGTTTTTCCCAACATCAGCAAGAAGCTGCAAAACGGTTTCTATGAAGCGAAACTAATTAGATTTTCATGCAAATCGCTTGGCTTTGCAGCTAGCACGAGCTCAGTAATGGATAGAAAATTAACAGGCTTTAATTAAATTCAAGACTTCAATAAATTGATTTGAATGTAGAATTGAAAACATTGTAACATATGAATCTTAAAAGTAGTTACTCGTCTTTCCTTAGGTAAAGCTGAAAGACATTCCAATCATGCTACGAAAGCTCGGCTTCAACCCCAAAACGGCGCAAATAGAACACTTGTATGCCACGTTCCTTGAAGACGATTTGGTCGATACCGTGGAGTACCACGAGTTCCTGAAAATGATCGAGTGCAAAATGCAAATGGGCGACGATTTCGAAGCCGCCATCTTCAAAGCCTTTGCTGCTCTAGGCCACGATGACGAAGAAACGGGGGTTTGTGACTTTGAAACCCTCAGAACAGAGTTGTTCGAATGGGGAGAACCGTTTTTAGACATCGAATTTGTGGACTTCCTCAAGCTAACCACCAAAGATAGGAAGAACATCACTTTGAACGTTGAAACTGGAGAGTTCCAGTACACAAAGTTTGTTGAGTACATGAACAGTAAAGACGTGAGGTTCATGCCTGAACCAATCAACTTCTTCAAGTTGGACCAGAAGACGCTGGCTGCGATGGCGTTCGCGAAGGCGGCGGAAGAAAGAGATGAACGGGAGAGGAAAGAGGCTGAGAGGAAGCTCAGAGACGAATTTAGGAGGCAGAAGATGATTGCAGATGGACTGATTGGCCCCGACGATCCGTTACCCCCGCCACCCGCGAAACTCGTGGAACGTGTGCATGAAGAAGAAGAAACTTGAGCAAACTATAAACTACTTTTCTGTTGCTGAATTACACATTACTTGATATTATTGTAAAACGTGTAATTTTTTTTTTGTGCACCGCATAGAATAAACCGTAAACACACAAACATACATATTTTCTAAACTAAATCAACTGATATTTTTGGCTTAGTTCCATTTCATACAAAACTATTAAAACTTAAAATATTAGCATGCTAGAGGCCTATCCATTCAAATCCAGTCGGTCCATGTGTATGGTTTAGTTTTACACTGCAGGATTTTCACGAGTTGCATAAAGGAGCTACCCTCGCATTCCCTGAAGACCAATAAGACAGGTGCTTATGTAAATGCTTACCTATTGCTCTATATTTCCTTACTTGACGTGTTGAAGGCTTCGACACTTGTCCAACCGCCACCGCCGGCGAGTAAGCGACGAACTATCGACTATTTTCTCGCTCTATAAACGTATTACATAATATAGATCCCGCGTGAATAAACGAGACATTTATATTAAATAGCTAGCTGACTGTTCACACTGCTAACGAGAACTTACTTGACTAGTTTGTTGCAATGCTCGCAGAGTGAATCTCGCTCGGCGTGCACTCGTTATAGGCTATAACGAGTGTACGCCGAGCGAGCTATAACTTATAGCCTTTCCGTCGCTCAGCGATAAAACTATCGGACTGTATTCTGCTCGTCAGCTAGTTTCTAGCTCTACTTGCTCATCGATCGGTCGGACATCTGCCTAGGCCTAATGCGGCCGAAAATTAAACTACAGGCCGTATTTTTCTCTCTTTACTCCAGTCGTGGCCAACAGCAGTATTTCGCTCATCCTAACTAGGTAGTATTATTTTAAATGTCACCCGCGTCGATAAAAGCTACTCAATTCTATAATGATGGTTTTGTCTAGGTTCTGGCAGAGGCGTACCGCGTGCTGGCGCCCGGCGGCAGATTCATGTGCTTGGAATTCAGTCAGCTCAACAATGAAACATTGCAATGGTGAGTATCGACTCTTGATCCCTCTGATCTGTCATATTTATTACTATCTGCTTCCCCGAAGTTTCACCTACTACTCTATGAACCGAGTGCTTAGTGTGAGTTGCTCAAAGTAAATCGAATAACTTTACTACAGCGTAAACGAGTTTACGTCACACGGATCGACAATAGAAAACGAGCGAGTGTGAGTGCCAATCGAGCTTGTCACTCGATTCGCGTTAATTCACCGTGAAAAAGTAAATTTTTCATGTCAATGTTGGCAGTAAACAAAAAACTCGCACTCACGATTGCGGTTTCTCATTACTCCCACTAGGTGGCGCTTTTTAATTTTCATACAAATTGGAGTTACTTTTACGCGATCGAAAAGTAAGAAAAACTCACACTAAGCACTCTGTTAATTCTTCGTGATCGAGTAACTAACACCAAACTTTCTCATTTAATATTAAGTAGGATGGTGGAATCCTACTTTTTTAATATTATAAAAGCGTTTAATATTATAAATTAAAAAGTTTGTAAGATTTGTTACTTTTTCACGCCAGAACGGCTGAACAGATCTGGATGAAATTTGGCACAGAGATAGATTATAGTCTAGAATAGCACATAGGATACATTTTAACCGCGGGGCGTGGCTAGTCTGATATAAATCTGTAATACCATTTACTAAACTAAATTTGACAGCTTTAAAATTGTTGTAGTCTTTTTTTAACGGACTGAAATAAAAAACGTATGATGTCAATCCTATCTTGGTTTAAAAAGGGGTTGTTGTCACCGCGATGCTGACCAGCGGGAATATTGACCCGTAGCATTTTTCTTGCATCTGTACACCAGCTGGGCTAGCACAAGCCAGAGACAAATTTTCTTTTTAGATTTATCACGCGAGAAAGAGACAAACATACCCGTATTCACATCTGTACATCAGCTAGGGCTAGCGCCAGGCGTGGACAAATTTTCTTTCCAGTTCTTATCTCGCGAGAAAGAGACAAACATATCCGTATTCTAGCTTTATCACATTTAAGCGTGGATAAAAACGATGCGAAGGCAATTTGTCTCCGGCCCCTGCCAGCCCAGCTGCAGTTTATGCGCCCACCGATCAAGAGGGCTATTCTTATGGAGTGAGATTCAATCTCACCATTTTTCGTCCTTGTTGCTCTCGTTTGAAGCGTGAGAGTGACCAAAATAAAATCTCATCTCATCTCACGCGTAGGAATAGCCCCCAGTCCTTTGTATGCATTAGTTGCTCTAGTAACTATTTACCTGATTGTTCCCGCCGCAGGGTGTACGATCAGTACTCGTTCCAAGTGATCCCGGTGCTGGGTCAGCTGTTCGCCGGCCAGTGGCGCCCCTACCAGTACCTCGTTGAGAGCATCCGCCAGTTCCCTAACCAGGTATCTACTGCGCTAGTCTGTGCTATTTTATGACCACTAAAAACTATGGCTTCCTTACTAATAAATGTTAGCCTCGGAATAGTTATGGTATTGTCTTAATTCTTTAAAAATTTTAACGCATACATATTATAGTCACGCCTTTTGCTCATAGAGGTAGGCAGAGACCACTTCTCTCCACTTGCTTCATCCTGGCACACGTCTTTCGCTTCTTCAACTTCCATGAGTCTCTTCCATGAGTCTCTTCATACATACATATGCTCGTCGGTTGTGGGTACTCTTAACTCGATCTATATAATATCAATAGCACTGTATAACTGTTCCAGGGCTATATGCATAATCGTAGCGGCGGTTTTGTTTGTTAGCGCGGCGTTTTCCGCACTGTATGTAGCGGCGTAGCAGCTTATCGTACCGGCGGTATCGGTCCGCTTCCTTCCTCACACAGATACTTTTTTGCTACTGCATTAGGACAATGTTCCCAGGGAATTACTTCGCATATTTCCCTTCTTAAAAAGTGCACCAACTAGGAAATACTAATTAGGTTTTGTGTACATTTTGAACCTAACCCGTCTGGGGACATAAATGTGCCCAGGGTGTCTTGTAGTATCACAATAATACACATTAGCATAAATATACCTAGTACGGAAATAAGTTGATTGCCTAATGGTTAAAAAATTATGTTAGCCTTCCAGGAACTTTGAAGCAAAGCTAGCATGACCCGTAGACATAATGTCTTTCCAGTTTTCATCCCGCGAGAACGAGACAATCATATCTGTATTCTAGCTGTATATCTAAGTGCAGAGAAAGACTAATTTGTCTCTGGCCCGCGTTAGACCTGCAGTTGTTGGTATGACTGATAAATCTATATTCTTTATTTTACATTCTCCAGGAAAAATTCAAGACCATGATCGAAGATGCTGGCTTCAGACAGGTTAGCTACGAAAACCTCACGTTTGGGACCTGCGCTATACATTCAGGTTTCAAGATTTAATGCCCGAAGGTCTAGATTTTAGGTGTAACATGTGTATGGTAAGTTATAGAATGTTGTAAAGTTGTTGATAGGTTCCTACTGAATATAAAGATTGTTGACTTAATTTGTTGTTTTTTGACGGACAGATTGATAAAAAAATTAGAAAATAACCAAGGAACTTTTCTGAGAAGTTATTGCAAAATGAAAGTCAGGGGAATAAATTATTAAACAATTTAGCAAAAACTTTTAGTAAATGCTACATCGTATTTTATGTTTTGACAAAAGGTATAAAAAAAATGTTTCTAAACTATTTTGCCAATCTGTACGACTTGGTTTCCAGACGTTTTATAAATAAAATACATGTTTTTTTTTAGGAATTTATTAAGTCCATCAAACTGTGTTGGTCTTGGAATGCAAATCCATGTAAAATACAATTTTTGTCACACAAATACGTACTACATACATCAAATAACCGACCAAACAATAGCCCAGTCAGATACATCATTTTTTTCATTACAGTTAAAAATATCAGTTATAACATCGATACAAAGAAATTAAAACATGAATTATGAAATTTGAATGCTTTTTACATGTTCCTATGGGGGATCATTCGTCTCCTTCCGCGCTCATCTCTCGCCAGGGGGTATAAGCTTGTATAGTTTGCTTTTTCTTTGAGTCCCACGTTGTTAACAAAAATGGCGGCGTGGCAACCAATCACAACGCAGTATTTAATGCCATTATTAATTACTTAGTAAGTGCCATCACCATTGTCAGACCAACTTATCTGAAAAGTTGAGTGCGGTCGGCACAATCTTATTATCTTGCATTTTTTTTTTCAGTTTATTTTCAACTCTTGGTGGCTCTTGTGAAGATACATTTACAACTCCATCAATGTCACAGAATATATCATCAAACATAATTTGTATGGTTCCGATACATTTTCTGATTTTCCATTTATGTTAGATTCTTGGTTAGTGACTTCTTTGGCTAGTTGTCACAATTCTGCCAATGTCCGTTTCATGCTAGTTTCATAGACTTCTTGGAGCGTGTGGTTACTATAAACATGTGTGGTGTCTCTGAGGAAGAATCCCAAGGAGCGTTCTTTTAGTTATCTTCTCCTTCTGTCCTTTTAGCGTCCATTTATTTATCTTCTCAGATAAGTTGGTCTAATTTTAGCTGTCCGTCCAGTCCGCCATTGTTATATACAAAGTTGGTGCGCAAAGAAGAAGCAGTACCATACCGGGAAGCATGCTGTAGTCGACTAGACGGTAGAGATGTTAGGTAGAGGCCGAGTTCTACTGCACCTCGGCAGACATCGAGAAGCAAATGAAATAGTGTTATTGCCGTAAAACAAACATTTGTCGCATCGAGCGTGCACTCAGCAATAAGTTAACTTGCAATAGTTTCAAAATCATACCCAAAGATCCGTGACGGTATCCAAAATCCATGCGGTCCGAGAAATGAATCCAAAATCCGAAATGAATGGTCCGAGATAGTTTATAAAGGGTGTTGCGTTAGGCGCAATCCATCCGTCCGATCCTGCGAGATCCTTGTGTACGATAGGGCCGAGCGATGCGGCGAGTGCCTCCCGATCCGATCCTACGCGATCCGATCTGATCCCATCCTACTCCGATCCTACGCCAACCACACCTCCAGTCAAGCACATCCAACGAGCCCAATTCCACAGTGGATGAAACAAAAGAAAACTTTTTTAATTATATCGTCATAATAAGAGTCAATATTATTATACTAAATACATGAGTGGGTAATACAAGTTCAGTCGCTTGTGTCGGCGATCAGTCTCCGGTCGGTCGTCGGTCGCGGGCACAAGCGACTGCGATCAGTGTCTGAGGCGGGACCTTTTAGAAAAACACTACAATTTCCCATCGCTTCAAACATTTTGTGACCATTTGGGAAATCAAAAATTCAATAAAAGTATAGTATAGTAAGTATTGCAGCCCTATCCGTAAAACATTCAAAAGTACATTTCAAACTTTTTGTACGATCGATCCCGACTCAAACATAGAATTAAACAGGGTTATAGGTAACTCACCAAAAACCACTTAAGGGTTCATTATACTTATCAATATGATTAAATTTAATTATGGTGCGAATCGCGAAAAAAAAACAGCTGTTCTATTTATGGAACAGCTGTTTTATTTCTCGATTTCAGTGTTGGCGTCATAGCAAAAGTTGTTCACATTAATGAGTACAATGAAGCCTTAAGAGGTTTTTGGTGAGTTACCTATAACCCTGTAAAATAGGTACAGAAAGAAAGAGACGTGTTGTTTACAACGGGTTCTTATATCTAGTGCAGCGTCGCAGGAGTCTGCAGTCCCAGGGCCGCCGGCGCGCTGTCGACCAAACCAACCGTACAGTAAACTGACAAACCAGGCTGACGGGAAGCACGCACAAACCGAACGATACATGGGCCATTGCGAAAAAAAACAAGTATGGTGTAATAATATACTTCCCGAGATACAGCGTCAAAAAAAGGTCGCGCGGATCAATCAAAGCATAAACAAGATCGGAAACTAATAAGTAATTTACAACAAGTTCCAGAGACACGATGACCATACACTAAGAATGACGTAGTTGAGTGTCAGCTCCCGGAACGTTGTACCTTGTTGTTTTTTGCATACCGAATAAAAAAAATAACAATCAATTGTAAATTCAGTCATATTTTGGGTGCGTGACTCGATATAAAAAAAAACTGCGAAAATTTTTCGATCACAATCGAGTAATGGCTAAAACCGTGCAAAGTTACATTTTCCATCGCAATAGCCCATCATTCAAATACGAGATTAATCTAAGAACATCAATTTATTTGTAAAAAAAACATCAAATTGTTTGCTAAACAAATTTTTAGTCTGCACTGGAACTGCT
This sequence comes from Peribatodes rhomboidaria, assembly GCA_911728515.1. Classification (NCBI taxonomy): domain Eukaryota; kingdom Metazoa; phylum Arthropoda; class Insecta; order Lepidoptera; family Geometridae; genus Peribatodes; species Peribatodes rhomboidaria. The sequence continues at coordinate 2,262,670 of OU452187.1, read as the reverse complement.
CTGTGGTAGCTGGACTGATCAATTGGAATGGTTATCTTCTATTCTAGAAAATACCTTATTGGTTTAATCCAGTCCTGTGGCGATGCTAGTGGTCCTTGACGCCATGCGCCAGTGTGTGGTAGTTAGACAGTAAAATTAAGTGGAAGTATCCTGTCTACACATTATATCCAATGATTGTGTAGTATAATTTGTAAAATTGTCTTGTCTTTAAGTTATATTCAATGATTATGTAGTTTTTAATTTTAATCATTATATTTATTTGCCTAGTTATTTTTTAAACAATGTTGTTCAGGCATTTTCGGTCGTGGTTTGAGTTTAGGCTTCATTTAAAACTGTTTATAATTTAATGTTTTACTGAGAAATCCCAAATGTCTGTGCAGTGTTTAGAATTTTTCAAGAAATTGGTCCTTGCATATTTTTTCTTTAAAAAAAGTACAAACATCCAATCCATAGGTCATTTTAATTTGAGGTCCTGTGTCCAGTGTGTTTCCATGCTTCAGATCCTAAAACTCTCCTCCACATCCTACTGAGTTTGGAGAAAATGTGATTGCATGCATCTTAAGTTTTTTTTAAACAATTTAATATGCTTTAGAACTTATTTACAAAGCAAACTGATAGTAACTAGTCAGCACTAGGGTTTAAAAAATACTTGTGTTTATTTAATTCTATTGATCAAAATACATAGTATAAAATGATTTACTAAAAATCAGTCTCAATAGATTCTATAAATCTATCTCCTTCAATATGAAGTCTTGTAACTGCGATTAGTCGGAAACCAGACCAGGGGCAATGCAGCTAAGCTCAACCTATGCTTAACTGAACCGTTGATGTAGCATTTGTCATTAAAAAATCGGATGGGGAACGGCTCAGTATCACTAATGTCTCATAAACATACCAGCTAGACTCCTGGTGACACGTTTGTGATACTGAGTATTACACTGTGATACGTGGTACATTACCCATCCGATTTTTTATGACAAACTTAACATCAATGTTTCATTTAAGCATCGGCTGAGCTTCGTTGAATTGCCATCCAGTTCAATATTGATCTTACTACTCATAAAAGTTGAGAAAAACTTAAGTACATAAATTGGAAATATATAAGTAGGCAGTAATAGTACTTAGATACTCAAACGAGGCAAAAAACGCTGACTGTCTCACTCCCTACAGACTTTTGCCAGGTGAAATAGGTGGACATTTTAGTAATCGGTTTTTTTTTGACTAAACCTCTTTGTCTATTCGGATTGCTACATTGAACCTTCGACAAATAAGTATAAAGCAGACTCTGGCAACACCAACAATATTATTTAGAAAAGACAAGTCACCTGTACCCTTACCATTTACAAGCTTTGATAGTTAACATAAACTTTTTTCGTTCTCGTTTGGCTCCATACATTTATTTTAGTCCCTAAACGTTTCCGCCAGAGGCGCTTTATTAAGATGTATGGAGCTAAACGAAAAATAATCAATTTTGCATAATCATCAAAAATCATGATGAGGGTACTGGGGAGTCTAGAAACAGAATCGTTTGAAAGTGATTACTATAGAAGTACCTACTTTGTGATGTAAAGTATATAGTACAGGATGTATCTTTAAACGACGGACATATCTTAGGATGTCCTATCCTAACTAGACCATGTGTACTAGACAGGTCGCAATCCCTTCCAAACTATTGTTTCTAGAATCCCCTGTACCCTCACCATAAGTTTTGATGGTTAGACAAAAGACAATAATTTATTTGTCGCAAAAAAACACAAAATAAGACAGTAACTACAAAAAGAAGAACCAACAGAAAAAGTAACGTTTTTTTTTTGCCACAAAACAAAATTGCACAAAATAGATTCTTTCTAGCTTGTCTCAAACTTCTCAATGCTACATTGACATGATAGTACACGTCCATCGTTTCTCTAATTTATAAGGTGGCTATATCTTCATATATATAAATTACGTGTCACTTTGTTTGTCCGCTGTAGACTCCTAAACTACTTAACCGATTTCAATCAAATTTGCACACCGTGTGCAGTTCGATCTAACTTATCAGATAGGATAGCTCACATAATATATACAGGGTTATTTGTACCTAATCAAAAACCTCTTAAGGGTTCATTGTACTCATCAGTACGAACTACTTTTACTATGAAGCCAATCCTGTAATCGCGAAAAAAAACAGCTGTTCCATACAAAAAGTTCAATCACCTTTGACAAAATGTATGGAACAGCTGATTTTTTTTTCGCGATTTCGGATTTCGCCCCATAGTAAAAGTTGTTCATATTGATGAGTACAATGAACCCTTAAGAGGTTTCTGGTAAGTTACAAATAACCATGTCTAAATAAATAATATACGCGAACGAAGTCGCGGGGTGACAGCTAGTATAGTATATAGTTTCTCTTATGTATAGGTGGCCGTGTATAATAGGGAGGTTTATAAGGGTGCGTGTAGACTGTACTCACGTGGCTCAGTACGCGTGGTCGCGGTCGCGGCTGCGGTCGCGGTCGCGGGAGTAGGAGCGCCGCACCGGGCTGTAGGTCGGCGAGCCGCGTCGCCGCGGGGAGTACGAGCGGGACCTGGGGGGGACGCTATGTTAGCTGGGCCAAATGCGTCTGGGGCGATTGCGTCTTTCAAGAATTGTTGACAAACTTCCCAAACTAGGCAACTAACGCCATCTTGTACAGATTATAGCAACTAAAGATAAAAAAAAATGGTTCTCTCTAAAGTCGGTTTACTGACGATAGTTTAACACCAAATGGAGTTGCGTTTGGGATATCGGGCGAACGTCATGTCTGTCACTTATTTATTCACTTGACTTGGTTGAAGGCGGTCGCACGCAATGGTCATTCGCAAACCCATTACTCTAAATCGCTAATAATTCTTGTAATACTTCACTAATCAAGTAATATAAGTGACTGAGTAATTAAAATAGTGAAAAGTCAACACTGATGTCCCTTTATTTTAACGTTCCTGAAGTCCAACACCCACCACCGATACCCGTGAAAACGAGTTCACGGGTCAGGAATCAGACACGACACCTCGGCCTTTCCGACTTTCCCCGTCATCAGAAGTGGGATGCGACGGCTCGGCCTTACCCGACTTTCCCCGTCATATTTATTTACCTGTCGCGATCGCCACCGCCATACCTGTCCCCACCGCCGCCGCCACCGCCACCGCCGTAATCTTCCTTCACACGAATGTAGGACACTTCACCCTGAAAACATCAACGTTTGAAAAATTACTATTATTTCCAACAATTGATATGTACTAAGTACTACATTTCATTTATTTTATTCTTTGATCATATATTATATAAGGGTGATACGGTACGATAACCTAAAAATGGACCGCATAAATTAGGCGCTGCACACAATTCAGTAGTCACAAACAAACGCAACCAACCGTGTAGAGCGAAAAAACTGATCTAACGCTGCATATTTTAAGTTTTATATTTTAAGAGTTTGGTTGGACGACATAACTAACGTTTTAGCGCTGCAGCAATCAGACCCTGGTGCCGTCAAGTTGTGTGACGTTTTTTGTTTTGAACAGCTTCTCTAGTACGTAGTAAGTACTTATATCTCAATGATCACTACTTTCAGTGAACAGTTGTTATCAGTCCTTATCGAATACAACGCAAATGTTCTACCTTCAAGGCTATGTTCATCAAATACTACTGTCAGACCAGCCACAGTAAATACAGTTATTTACTATGACTACTATCAATTTTATTATTCAGTACATGCTGCGCCGCACGGTTTCGCCCGTGGAAAGTGTCCTATGTGCTATCCGAGACTATAATCTATATCTGTGCCAAATTTCATCCAGATTCGTTAGCCACTTCGGCGTGATAGAGTAACAAACATCCATCCAAACTTTCTCATTGAAAATATAAGTGTATTTAACGGACACAGTTAGTCCTAGGATAGGTGACCGCGGGTGGCATTTATAACTGAGCGCTACCCTGGCTCGGACGACACGTTAAATTGTAGGCCCCGGTTGTTTGTTCTATTACAACAATCATCGAGCCATGTCAGAGGTCTTCGGGGACCTAGTACCTCTGACATCAGAGCTAGCCACTCGACCTAAACGAACATGCTTGCTATAGTATTTAAAAGATGTAGAACAGCCTTAAGCTTCAGCAACTATTTCCTAGTTTCCCCAATGGCACCGCTCACCTCGTGGCTCCTGAACCGCGAATCGTCCAGCTTCTTGACAGCGTACTTCATGTCCTCGTGTCGCAGGAACTCCACGACACCAGTTCCGTCCTTAAACGTGTCCGCGAAGCAAACGTCGCCCGCTTCGCGCATGTGGTCCTTTAGATCCTGAGGAGATGGTGAACGGTTAGACTTGAGTGTATCCAGATTTTTTAAGGCGTGGGGGCAGAATCAAATGTACGGAATACAAGGTAGGGATCTCAAAATGTTCTTTATTTACTTACTGATCTTTATATGAATTTCAATAATAATATTCAAGGGTTCTGTCTAAATTGACCACCATTTTTTTACTTGAAACCTTATATTTAGAGCAACTAGGGACCAGGGTCGGGTAGATGGCACCTTGCCTCACGTCTAAAGTGGTCGCCGGACCCTTAATATTTATATATTGTTTGCACAACTGCATAAGTATTCTTTATTAGATAAAACAATATGACAGTTAACACTACACAGTGTTTACAGTACAATGTACAATAATTGTACATGTACGAGTATGTTTGTTTTGGGACAATGGCTTTGAGATAATAAAAAGAAATTACTATTTTAAAGTTGTAATAGGTACCTAAAGATATCTAGTCGTGGCTGCTTTTGAGCACAATTTAAGAATAATACCTGTCTACTATTTACAAAATGCATTTTATATAATTATGATGATTAAATTGTTCCCAGACTTCCCCAAAAAAAAGCATCTTATATGTATGTCTTTTATTCTATAGTAATCTACCTTCTCATCCTACACCCTCATTTCATTTAGCCCATTGGTTCGAGCGCCTCACAGTGTGGGCTATACATTCTACACATGAGCTATACAATATGTATGTGGCTATACGCTTTGTGCTCTCAGTGACCTGTGTAACAGATCTACTTCCACCTGAATTAACAGAGATCAAGCACTTCTAATGATGCAGTAAATAAATAAATGAATAAATTCGGGACACTTCCACACACGGTTGCCCGACGCCAAACTAAGCAAAGCTTGTACTATGGCTGCCAGAGACTGATTTACACACTTAGATATTTTTAAATACATACTTAAATACATATTAATATCCAGACATAGAACAAACACTAATGTTCATCACATAAATGTTTGCCCTAGGTAGGAATCGAACCCACGCCCCCAAGCTCAGAAGGCAGGTTCACTACCAACTGAGCCGCCGAAGCAGTAATATAGTGAAAGTAATATGACATAACATATCGTCACGCCTTTCCCCCGAAAGGCTCTGGGAGAGGTGTATTAAAACACCCACAATTCGCTGGATGGTATCGAGTCACAAACGTGACAGGGGGCAAGCCTGTCGCCATACACTGGGCTTCAGTATGTAGCAGATGACATTAAATACTCACATATATTCACACACCAACAAATTGGTGCGGCTGGGGTCGAATTCGTTCCCTCTGGCTTGAGAGGCGAGCCTTCTCCGACTAGGCTGTAATAGCTTTCAGTAATATAATGTTGAGTTGATAAATAATTACCTGCCAGGATCCAGAAGGCGGTAGACCAGTAACCAGCACTCTGTATTCCGAGCGCCTAGCGGGCGGGCCGCGCGCTGGAGCCCTCGCTCCAAACCTCTCGCCGCCGCCACCGCGGCCGCGCCCGCCACCGCCACCGCCACCGCGCGGGAACTCTACGCGGAGCCGGTACCCGTCGTAGTCGTACCCATCCCTCGCACGCACCGCGTCATCCGCGTCTCTGGATAATAAGCCACACTTACAACTCGTACTTGGTTGATCTTTGAAGTGAGGCTTGGAACTAAAGGTCGTTCTGTCATCGAGGGGAGGCTTGGAACTGGTGGTGATCCTGTCATAATGATTAGACTTGAAATTTGTAGCCGTATTGTTGAACTTTGACTTAGAACTCATCTCTGTGTCGTTGAATTTAGACCTGTAACTCGTCAGTCTGTCATTGACTTTTGGGTTTGAACTTGTAGAGTTCCTTTCGTTAGAGTTAGACTTGGAACTTGTGGACGAGTTATCATTATACTTTGACTTTGAACTGGTAGTCCGTCTAGCACTGTATTTAGGACTGGAACTCATCATTCTTTTGTCATTATATTTAGCCTTTGTAATTGTTGCTCTGTTATTGGATTTAGCCGTGGAAATTGCGACCGTTCTGTCATTGGTGGTAGACTTGAAAGTTATTATAGTTTTTTCATTGAGTTTAGACTTGGAACTTGGAGCCAATTTAGCACTGTTAGACTTAGAACTCATGGCTGGTTTTTTAATAATCTAATTATTTATACAATTTTTACTCAGTAGTTTTATTAAATGAAAATGCCACTGTTCTCAACGAAATCTTATTGAACACTGAAGATTGAACACTTCATCAATAGTTTCATTTGCTATTAATACACATTGTACAATTCAGCTGATCCAATAAGCTGTTACGCAAACAAATTAACAACAATTGTTATAGCACAGAATAGATTAAATTACTGTTACGGTGTCAGCGTAGGTAGACAATTGAATGGAGAGACGAGTCATCTGATAAAGCAACAAACACTCTACCTCTACAATCTTAAGGGAATGTACCCATACTTGTAGTAGTAGGGAATGTACCCATATTTGATTTGATTTGATTGATTTGAATAATTCAAATCAATCAAATCAAATCAAATATTATTTATTACAACAGTTTACAAATTGAGTTTTACAAATTGATGATCAATATAAATTAATTAAATTATTAAATTTTTTACAATTGTTTAACCTCCTCTCCACTCTTGGTGACCACCCATAGTATATTCTAAGACCGACACTTTCCTTCGCCAGTCAGCGAGTTCAGCGACTCGCTCGCGCGCATAGAACACGCATCGTGCGTCGCTGACTACTGCCGCTCGATCTCATCAGTCTCGGCCGGGATCTCGTAATCGAGATTGATCTCGAAAAATGAGGCGAGATCTCGGAAGATAGAGATCTCGCGAGATCAAATTGCATTCCTTAGGTACAACTGAGTGTGTGCGTATTTAGTTTGCGGCATATCGCTTGTTGACGAGCGGCAGATTGGAATTTTGTTTACTACAGCTAGATTGAGTTTGGCAATATGCAACAATGAGTCAGCCAGCGGACTGTCAACCGCTCACAGGTAAGCTTTGTGCTTAATCAGGACAAAGCCTTACTGTAAATCAACAAACTGAATGTCAAGCCATTACAGACGTTAGTTCCCCCAAGGATTTATAATAATAGACAGGTCACATAATAATATGTGACTTTCCTAATGACTTCAGCCAAGTTTTCTTGAACTCTATAACAATGCTAAATACATACAAACAAGTATGAGTGTTCATTATTATTCTGAAGGTTAATTGGTATTTGTTACTGTTATTTGCATGAATTTAACAGCGACAAAATGTAAATACATGTTTCTTAATTACAAGGCAAGTTTCGACAATTTGTTTCTTGCGCTCCACAATTTTGCCTGTGATTTAACAATTGTGGGTAGTCAGAAATGGAAAGAGGGCTTGGCAGAATTATAAAAGGATGATGAAAAAGATAAATAGATCTCTTTTAAAACATTCAAAACCTTTCATAATATTTCAGACTTGCTCTTTAGCTGTGGCAACACTCGTTTCATAGCCTATGTCATTTAGGGACAATGCTTATAATATATATAAGCTATAGCTATATTATATATAAGATAAGCTTTCTATTGGTCAAAATTTTTTTTAAATCAGACTAGGAGTTTACGAGTTTATTCATTACAAACATCCAAAGATACGAAAATACAAACCTTTACAGGAATACACTGTAAGTAACTAACTAGCTAGAAAATAAACATAGTAAGATTGAAAAACCCCCAACAATTATAGCTAAGAACACTCTATGATGAACTGTCATACAAAAATACTAAATCAGTACAGAATTAAAGGATGCATGGGAAAAACATGCAATGTCACATTTGTATGTTTTTTAAGCTGGCATTGCCATTCCATAGTTCAAATGTGGTAGACAGAAATGCCAAAAGACACTTTTCAGAAACATGCAAAGTCCAACAAGATAAATAAAATTAAACATTAAAATAACCCCTGAAAACACATCCCACTATATCCCACTCAAATAAAAAAAATCAAAATTGGTTCATCCGTCCGTGAGCTATGATGCCACAGACTGACAGACACACACAGACACATCAAACTTATAACACCCTATGGTTTTTGCACGGGGGTTAAAAATATTGATACAATGCAAAGAACAAACTAGGTGAAATTATTATTTGTGATTTTTTTAGTTCACTGGCATTGTCACATTGCATGTTTTCTGCTTCTGCCTTTCAATTCGTTCCTCAGTTTATATGATGCCACAGGCAAACGCAACATACATTGAAATTATAAGTTAGTTTTTTGACAACCCTGTTTTGTGTTGGAGGTTAAATGAGCAAATTGACATTTAGCCTGCATCACATGTTTTCCCAAAAAGAAGTACAATAACATAATAATCAGTGGCATGATTAATATTGTTTTACTTGATAATTTAGCCAAATAAACCCAATTAAAGTTGCGATCATCAGTGTTAGCAATTTAATAATAACTCAATAATGTATCTAGTAAGTACCATTTCTTTTTGGGATTTGAGTATACAAGGGTAAGGATTTTGTGACATGCTATCATGGAGCAATGAAAACTTAAGCCACAATAAGTCTCACTATAGGGTAGGTTAGAGGTAAGTACTTTTTTCTCTGATGAACTCATTCAATAATTATTAATAGGTAGAAGAGGTACACAAATATAGTGCAACCCAATACAACAGTTGTTTTCGATTAATAATAATTATATCTGTACTTAATGTAGGTAGGTGTGTAGATAACAGCTATCATGCGAGCCAATCAAGAAGACATCAGGACACGCCACTTACCCGCCTTTAGCAGTAATTTATATGCAATTCCTGTAGTTTTAGCTCACCTGGGATCTTCAAACTCAACAAATGCAAAGGGCGGTCCTTTTCTGTTTTTCAGATCAACGAATGTGACTTTGCCGAATTTGTAAAATAGGTCTTGGATATCCTTTGTCCTGATATCTGGTGGCAAGTTCCCAACATATATCCTGCACTCATTTCGATTACTGCTGCTTCCGCCAGACATTATTGTGTCTTTTTATAACCAAATAAATCTAAAATAACACGATAAATTAGATTTAATTACAATCTACTTTAGCTGTCTACCGCCGCTCAACGCCACTTTCAAAACCAAAATGGCGCGGCAATGCACCACAGATAAAATTAGCAATACCAATGTTTTCATGACCATGGATACTATGTCCAACCTTCAGTAAACAGCTACCATGATTGGCTCTCACTATATTACCGAGGACGTGGTGCTATTTCCACGTCAAAATTATTTTTTAAGAGAGTTTTCAGACAGTCACCGATCCCGTCTGGCCATTTGTTACAGAGGCCAGACCCCGTACTATGACATCTTTTTTCCGATAATTTTTAGGTTCAGTGGCCCTATTCGGAGATTTAAGATTTTCATCTCACCATTTTTCGTCCTTGTTGCTCTCGTTTGAAACGTCATAGGTGTGAGAGTGACCAAGATAAAATCTCATCTCATCTCACGCGCAGGAACAGCCCCCTATTTCTACGCGTGAGATGAGATGAGATTTTATCTTGGTCACTCCCACACCTATGACTATTCAAACGAGAGCAACAAGGACGAAAAATGGTGAGATTGAATCTCACTCCTTAGGAATAGCCCTCCTGGAGGCTGTATCAAACTACTTGTGGCTGGGAGCTTACCAAAACCTATCAAAACTCGCGGTAAGCCCCCAACCGTCAACACTGCGTGACCATTGATCCTTATTGCGCGGCGATACGACTCTCGGTCACGCAGCTTCAGCGGTTAAACCTGAAAATTATCGCAATAAGATGTCACGGTACGGGCTCTAAACGAAGCTGCGGCCCGCGGTTAACAGTAGCCTGTGTGGAATTATATAATAATCGGGGGGTAAATCCAGGTCATTAGGGAGCTACTTCCACACCAACATCAAAATCTGTCGATCCGTTTGAACGTAAAGAAATTAATAAACAAACTTAAGTAGAACTAGATTATAAATACGCTGCCCCGGATCTACAATTTTTTCGAACTATGGCAAAAACTTGATAGTATAGCCCCCTCTTTCTAAAGCTCAAGACAAATTGTTAAAAGAACTTACAAATAGATAAGTATACAAGTGGTTGTTAGAGGGACAGACAAACATAGTGGGTGTGTTGACCCAGTAGCCCGTTTTTTTTTCGATTAATTGCCTGAGTACTTATATTTGTCGTTTTTCAGAAACTTATTCTAGATTGCATGTTTGTTTAAAAGCATCGAATTCAACTAAATTTTTAGAGCCATACCATGACAGAGTTAGATGCAAAAAGCACTAATTAGTTAATTCAAAATTCTTCTTTTTCCTTATCCCATTTAAATGAGGTCGGTAAAGTATGTAAGCTTCTTTCCTTCATCAACCGTCATCTCATAGTTCACTTCCTTCTCATCCATGTCCTCTTTCATGCACTTCATCATACCTTCTCCGGATATCCTCTAACATTATAGCCTTTCACACGTGAGTTCACGCCAGCCATTTATGTATTGTGGAATACCACTTGTGTTGCTCTTCACTTATCAAGCTCGTACCACGACAACAGATAAGTTTTCGTTTTCGCAGAACATTCGTTATTCTCAGTGCCGTCACAGAACTTTAATATAGTGCCGTAGCTAGAATTGAATCTATGGTAGGGCAGTTATGCTACTGGGACCCTATTCGGAGATTTGAAATTCTCATCTCACCTTCTTTCGTCCTTGTTGCTCTCATTTAAAACGTCATAGGTGTGAGAGTGACCAAGATAAAATCTCATCTCATCTCACGCGCAGGAATAGCCCCCCTGGCCCTTTGGGTTTTGGGGAAATTTTGCCATCAACAGTGAGGGAGGAGATAGATAATGATATAGAGGAGAGATCATTCTGGTTGAAGACAATATTATTATTGGTATTGGATGGTAATAAGAAAAAAAAAATTGAGTTAGTTGCTAAGACGGATGTAATTAACTGAATGAAATTAGTTCGTGAAAAAAATGACTTTTTGGACTATGTTTGGACTAATAAGACTAGCTATTAGAAAAAATAAGCATTAAAAGCGGAACAGTTGTAGAGTTACAGGTAGGAAGAAGTAAACAGTTATTACCTGATCTATTCTGACTTTGATTGTTGTTGAATGAATGTATGAACATGTTGAATGAATGTCTACAATAATGTTGGGGGTGATAAATATTACTAAAGATGAAAAATGAAATCCGTTAAGTAGGTAGCGAGAATTATATTGTCTAGGGTTCCGTTCCTGTAACACCCTCAACACAGAACCCTAAAATGATCAAAAGTAAAACTATAAACATTACAATAGGCTATAGCTAGGTTACGTGCTCATGGAGTGACTTTCACCCGCACCATCGCGACTGCTGGCTGGCCTGCTGTCTTTTGAAATTCACAGCATCAATTATCGCGGTTGCGCCACGGCCCGCAAACTAGTATCTAGTATCCTAACTCCCAACTATACTATTATATCTGCGAAATTGAGTTTGTTTCTTTGTTTGTAATACTTTTACGCCCTAACTACTCGACCGATCATCATGAAATTTTTTGCGTACACGTTGTCTGGGAGACAAAAAAAGACCTAAAAAAAATAACGGTTCCCGTGGGACCACGGGTGAAACCGCGGTACGGCTAGTAAGTTAATAAAATGCACACTTTTTCTTCTGTAAGTATATAATTAACTCTCCTTGCCGTATTATCGCCTGACGCGCTTGAGTTCTTCGATCATTTTTTTTATTATTCTGATCGGCTGTTCTAGATGCAAAACTCTATCTTGAGGGTTGATATTTAGTTTAAGCAGAGTACAAGGTTACCCTCTATTATTTTGCCGAGCTTGAGTTAATCTGAAATCCCTGCATGGGCATAATACTATTTTTTCCCCATTTTGTAGGTGAAGGTTTTTGTAAGCAGCAACATTATCAAGCAAAAGTGACGTAGGGAAACGGAAATCTTTTTTGACATTACTATTTTTTTTAGGGGGGGGGCATAGCAGACATTTAACAATTTTAGTCGATTGATCATTAGTCGATATTTTGATCAACTTTCTTATCACGGGTACCTAATATTGCAGCTACACTACAGGGAAACGCCGCTATTTATCATAAGTTTATCGTATTACACAACGTTTAATCATTATCGGCGTTTCCAGTTAGTTTGTCCGCAACATGTTACACAGATTAAGAAATAATTTACTAAAAAAAAATATATTCAAAATGATACAGGCTTACAAGTGCCATAAGCGAGTAAAAGAGTTTTTTTGAGCATCAAAAGAGAAGAGTGGCCTGTACTCAGCGGTGGGTGATTACGGACTGATGAAGATAGTTTTATTGATGATGATGATGAGCACAAAAAAAATCGTCACTATCGTGCATTTTAGTCGATTTAAAATTGGCTGAAAACAAAAAACGAAAATCGATGTTTTAAATTTTTTTGAAATTAGAACGCCCTCTGTCGCACTGCGAAGAAATCTTCTGAAAGAAGCCTCTGAAAGAATCCTCTGGAAAGTAGGCATTGAATCTCCGGTTATCAAAATCTTTACGTGAGAATTTGTTCATTTCCTGAAGCAAAAGTGAGTATTTCTTGGTTTACCTAATTATACTACTGTAATATTGTTTATTTAGCGTTACGGTGTGCAAGTTCCGTGATTTTTTCAACATCCACAAAATGGTGTTCGCGAGTCCCGAGGCGGAGTATTTTATTGGTGAAAATATGCGCTAAATTGTGCAGCAACAAGGTTTATTGATTAAACAACGATGTTTCTATGACTATAATCGTGGTTATGCATGATAATCGGTAAAGTTTCGAGGTCTATCCTCTTGAGAAATGGGCGCACCTTCTCGTTAGTCTTCTAAAAATTTTGATGACGGGTATCAGTGCTACCGCTTCCGTTAGGATTACCACTAAAAAGCCGATCGAGACGACTCGAGCTAGCAGGTAATCTAGCCGCCTACGCATTTTGTAATCTAAAAATCGCATTGCGCTACTTTTGCCGACCTACCCTATAGGACGGGGTGGGTTTCCCATCCCCCGGGTTTCCCGCCTGACCTTTTCTGGCTATTTATAGGCTTATTGAATTTATATAAACAATCGATGGTTCCTCTCGTAGCTGCTAAATGAGCTCGTGGAGTGTTATCTGTGATGCCTGTTTGCGCGGTTCTATCCTTGATAACCTCCGCCTTATCGGTTTATTGACTGCTTAGAAGTACCTACTCTAGATCATAACAAATCTAGAACCAATCACCTATAAGATATCTTCCTATTTTTAGTTTCATGGAAAACTTCTTACCTTCTTAATTTTTTTTCTTTCAATTTTAATTTCAATTTTTTTGGAATTCTAAACCTGTCAAAGTTTATCAAAAATCTTGACATTCTCCTGTCATGGTTATGTCATGACAAAGATCAATTGCAGATCACAATCATATAAAGCTAATAACATTAATTCATGTCTTGGTTCAATGACCTGTGAAATACTAAACCTTGAAACCCACATATTTAAATAGCTAGGTATAGCTATAAAATAAAGCAAATGTCATCTCCAAAATAATATTTGAATATCTAAAACCTGGTTCTGGTTATAAAAGCATGCATTCTGAAAACTCAAATAAGGTTCTCTTCGAAAAGTTTTAATTAGGTACCTACTTCTAGTCTTCTTAAATCCCATTGACAGCCTCTTGACAGCCATAAAAAGTTTACAAGCACCTGTCAGTTTGCCTAATCAAAAGTTTGATAGCACCAACTAACAGCTCCAATCTTCACAGCCCGATAACCGCCAAGATGTGTGACCGCAAGGCTGTGATTAAGAATGCTGACATGAGCGAGGAGATGCAGCAGGATGCTGTGGACTGCGCAACACAGGCTCTCGAAAAATTCAACATTGAAAAGGTAAGATAATTTTTTAAAAGTTTTTAATAGGCTTGCGCTTGGCTGTCATCTCACCTGATTTGGTATACTATAAGATGGTACACACTTGCCTAAGGGAAACCAATAGTTATTTAAACATTCCCATTATTTCTTACCCACAGGCTAGCTGATTTTAAGGATTTTATTTGTTACTAAGCATTACTGGAATTCTGTACACACACACTTGAACAGATACTTGACCACACAAAGATAATGCCTAAGCTAGGAATACAGTGGATATTATGATCAAAATTCTAAATTCTTTGTGCTTATCTACCTCAGAATAAGGTGGATATTGGTAGAGCAAGTCCTTAACTCTATTCTCCTCCACATAATAATCATGAAGTGGCAATATTGATAAATATTTGGTAGTTTTTGTAATGTTGGTTGGATGTTCAAGTTACGGGAATTAGTCTGAGTTCAAACATTTGAAACATTGTGAAATCAGCAGTAATCAAATTACATACTTTTCCTGGCTCTAGTAAGCTCGTAAGGGTCTCATGCCTAATTTAACTTCTCTGGCTTAGTAATTATTAGAGTTGAAACTACATATTTAGATTGCAGAATGGTGCGCGTGTCATTAGATGAGTAATTCCTTTTTACCCTGAAACTTTAGCAGCACCCTTAATATCACAACACTAAATACAGAATCATGAATAACTAGTAAATTAAGTAATAAACGAAATGACTACAACTGTCACCTGCACCTTGTCAATGTCAAGCTCTAAGACTGCTCATAAATAAATGTCATAGGAAACTGAATTTTCTCTAAAATAAGTCTTAGCAAATAATGTTATCGTGTTTTCAGCTGTGACATAATTATTCATAGAAAGAAGCTGACAAAAAGATTTGCTAGCGGTCTAGAAATGTTAATTCAGTTACTATGCAGTAAAATTATTGAAGCGCTACCATGTCAAATACCTTGTAACCAGTCTAAGAAAAATTTCATTTACCAACAAGCAATTTACATGAAAGAATTTTAGTTAAGTCGGTTTAAGAAATGTATTTGAAATGTTTTCAATTTTTCATTGAAAATCTTACCGTTAAAATTCCCAGCCGTATCACCATAACAATTTGATTACAAACTTTAAATTCCACTATGAATGCAAAACAAAGATTCCAAGGTTTTTAGTATTGATTTTTACATGGTTGAAATGATTTGAGCGGTAGATAGGGTTGGTGTGCAGTTGGGACTGTGTGCAAAAGTTCTCACGCTCTTCAGATATTGATGTGGTTTTCCTGTATGTGGTTGCTGAATGTATTTTGTCTCATTTCCTATGGGAATATTATAAAGTTATTATGACAAATTAGCCTAACAATTATTGTGACGAGTGAACAATAACAATCACCATCATCATCAGCTTATCTGACTATGCAGAAGTCTTGACTTGACTGATAAACGCGAAAATTTGTATGTATGGATGGATGGATGTTTGTTACTCTTTCACGCCAGAACGGCTGAACAGACCTGGATGAAATTTGGCACAGAGATAGATTATAGTCTAGAATAGCACCGCGGGTGAAACCGCGGTGCGCACCTAGTATACAATATTTCGGGTATTTTATCAATGTCGTATAGATGGTACATAGGTACAGGGCTGAACTGTATAATAATTTTACAGTATGTCTATAATGTACCAAGATTGGTAACATTTCTCTTGGCCCAAGACTGGGTCGCTGCATTACCTACCTTCTGTTCAAACTTTAAAAGCTTTGACAGTTGCTGCAGATAGTGAAAACTGGAAATGAATACTTTTTCTTTTCATGTTTCACTGCAGAAATTAAGCTACTAGTTTGCAATCTTAGTTTGAACGACCTAACCCAGCAAATGTGATCCGAATTCACGATTTTGCAATACAGTGCTGCTGTTACGGTTGATTAAGACATACAGGAGCACAGTAGCTTGTTGACTTGCCGTTTAGCTATACTCGCTATGACTGCAAGCTAACTTACTGCAAACTGTACTTATTGATGTGTAAATTTGCCAATAGTTAAAACTGGTGGCCCACCTAGGCACCTAGGTTTTGTTTTCGACGCTGCGTGACCATGGACCTTATTGCGCGGCGATACGATTCGCAGTCGCGTAGCGTTGACAAAAACAACAAAACCATCATGGCAATAAGTTGTCATGCTAGACCTGAAAGCCAGTTCGCACGCCAGAGGATTGTTTAGTATGTCTTTACCATCTTCGATCTGTGTCAGTGGAACTGCAAGTAATTGTATCGCTTGTCGATTGCAGGACATCGCCGCGTTCATAAAGAAAGAGTTCGACAAGAAGTACAGCCCGACGTGGCACTGCATCGTGGGCCGCAACTTCGGCTCGTACGTGACGCACGAGACGCGCCACTTCATCTACTTCTACCTGGGCCAGGTGGCCATCCTGCTCTTCAAGAGCGGCTAACTCCCCGGCCCCGGCCGGCGCCGGCGCTCCCGCCCGCCCCCTACATTCCCGCAGCTAGCGGGGGCGCGCGGGACCGCGCGGCGCCGACTTCACTTCTAGTGTATTTATATTTAAAATTTTAGTTAATTCCTAGACTTATACCTAGCATAGCGTAAAGTCATATGTTAGTACCTAACTAAATTTATTGTTTTTTTTTTGTTATAATATTCACTGGAGATATTTTCAATACTTCTATTATTAAACTTTCTTACAAATCCATGATATGTTTTATTTGGTATTGTGTAGGCAGTGCGTTTTAGGGGAAGTGTAGACACGGCGGACTAGGTCACAATCTAGGGATGTAGGTCTTTAGTCAGCATGTAAAGCCATTGTAGGTATACCATGTCTAGAATTGGTTTGGAAACTATAGTTTTTCTTAGGGGCGCTACACACAATTGGTCGGCACATTCAGTTTCAAACAGTCTGTCAGCGAGGCCGGCCCGAAGCGACTACTACACATTCGGTATTGCCGCCCGTATGCTCCAGTCCGCTTGTGTGTAGGGCCCGTTAAAATCTAGGTAGATATAGGATTATATTATTACCCATGGACATGCACAAACCACACAAGTAGTGAGTAGATAGGTACTGTCGGTACACTAGATCTAGGCATTATACAACATACCTCGTATTCGTCACTCAACTGCCAATCTTAATGCCTTAAAGTGATTTCTCTTTCTAGACGTGTACGCGAAAAAAATTAAGCTATAGCGAGGTTTTTAAATGTACATGAATAGTATTGAATAGTTAGTGGCTTACTTCTAGTATTAGATGAATTTTCTTCTCAGTATTAGTAGAAGTACTCTAATACTACCATGCAGTACCTTATACTAAAAGAAAATTCACGCTACTTGTGGAAAAGCCACTACAAGTATAGCGGGCGGTTTTCAAGTCGAGCTAAGTTGAGGTATATTGACGAGAAGTTATGTTACTTTGATCACTCTCCCGTCGCTTACGATCAAAGTGGGACCTAAACTTCTACCTACAACTAAGTATATAATATTCTAATAGGTAATAAGGATGTTTTAGACTCACTAGCTTGTGTAAGCACCTGCTATACTTGATGTAAAATGTAATCTGGTAACTGGTAAAATTTAATACGTTTTCATGTTAATTTTTTGACATCCACGCGCTAAGTCGTTAGGCAGAACTTGAGCCTAGGTCGGTTATGATATAAAAATGTTATAAGCTGAAACTGCGCTGTCCATAGTATTGAGGTATTTATAATAATACGGGATTTGATTGCTTAGTATTCATTCTCTAAGTTTGATTGCATATTTCGGTCGAAGGGTGCGGCTTGCAGTTTCAATTTGAAATATAAGTAAATCTAAAGTTTTTTGACTCTGAATTTCGACATGCCAAGTACGCGCTTTTCGTGATACAACTACATAAAGTCCCCATTTCCATCGATTTTTTAGGCATACCTACGTCATAAATGTACCTAATACCTACGAAATTCTTTCAAGCGAGCTCCCTGACCTTGGCAATAAAAAGTTATAAAATGAATCACAACATTTCCATACATGAATATGTATTTTAAAATAGCGTGCCTACTTTATACTTTAGTACCTATCATGTAAACTTATTGTGCTAGAATAGGGTGGAAAGGTGTTTAAAATAAAACCACCACAACATTTGCATTATTATTTATGTATACCTACCTATTTATACTAGCGGATACCTACCAAATGTTCTTATGTACCTACCTACAGAGCAGTGCAGAGTAATTGGTAGGTAAGTAGGTATTTCTTAGTATAAATAAGTGGATTTACATACAAAATATAGTACTACTTGTAAGATTTTTCTAATAATATCTTGTACTTCCTTTTTTGTGTTTTTTCTAATATTTATTACCATAAAGTATTAAGCAATTCTGTACTCTTTGGGACTAAATTAACTTTGATCAATGTTTGCATATAAAAAATTGTTACTGTGTCTAAAATAAATGAATATCCTTAATAATTTAATTTCTTTTATGCGTCCAATAGGTACTGTTGAAAATGAAGAATGCAGTATTATTTAGCGATTTAAAACATTTTTTAAATATTGATCGCTGCTTCACTTTTGGCAAAAATGCTTTCGTGTATTTCTGTCTGAGTGTATTCCTCTACAGCACTACCTCTCCTCGCATTTCTCAACCGATTTAATTAAAATTGCGGAGATATGAAAATTTCCAAAATTTCAAAATCAACAACAAAGTAAAACTAGGTATAATTACTCGAACCTGATCAAAAAATTCACGATTTGTTGAGAAATGCGACCTGAAGAGGAAGACACGCCGGCCGAAAGGTCTTCAGCTCACGAGAGCCATTAGTATACCTAATTAACTATGTAATACATATTTATTTATTCTTTGTCTAAAGTAATCCAAAAAGCCAACAAATAAAAACAAACTAGGTATTTAGGTGTTCACAATTTAATATTTGTTTATTAGTTCCCTAAATCGTTAATAGGGGCGCTTTTCAAAATGCTTCAACACAATATGAAAGCATTGAATTGCATAGAATCTATTTACAAGTAATCGTTTCATTATTGCTACTACAATGCGAATATTATTTCGAAAATGTAGTTAGCTGAGGAAAGGAATAAATTTCAGTTTTGTAAAAAAAAATAGGACTAGCGCCATATTGCGATGAGTAGCAATTACGTTACACCTGTGGAAGAAACCTACTTCAAAGAAGGTAGAAAATTCGCATTCTTCGAAGTAGAAGGTAGAACATTACAGTCATGTGTAATTAACCCGTCCCCGTAAAATGACGGCTCGCCAGAGCGAGCCGTCATTTTCAAATCTCTCCACTTAAAAAAAAAATCGCCGTGTGCTACTAAAATCAAGATTTCTCTTAAGTTTTGTATGAAACCTACATATGAAACTTATATCATTGGAATCGTCTTGAAAAAAAGCTATCCGACTATAAAATACATAATAACGTTTTGTTGCCTTATGTACTGACAGTTTCAGCTCCAAAGTAGAGGAACCGGTTTTTTCTCCCGCCTTGCACATAACTCAGAAAAAAAGGAAAAAAACACTATTTTTCAATAACATTATTGCTCTATTTATATAATGAATACACAAATATACATTATTATTACAAAATACCAGATCTCTCCATATATTTTTTTTCACACACTAAGCTCTTAACTAAGGACGCTCCTAGACCTCATGTTTTCACTGCAATACGGCCCGGCAATAGGTATTGGGTCAATATTTTGGGTGTGACCCAGCCATTTATACATAACTACATTTGTATCGTGGCTGATGATGGCCGAATTACTGTCGGCAATATTGCCGGTCCAGTATTGCAGTAATAATATGCCTTCTAGGAGTGCCCTAATTATAATATCTACCTTAGGGCTCATAGACAGGCCAGATTTTCACTGCAATTCTGGCCTGGCAATATTGTAACAATTTCTTGAGTGTGGCCAGCCATTTATTCATACATTTCTAGCATGATGACCGGGCTACCGTCGGCAATATTGCCAGTATTTCTGGACCATTATTGCAGTTAAAATATGGCCCGTCTAGGAAAGCCCTAATAATATACCTACCTAGGTATCTAAGGGTGAAATTAGGGCTGGTACAACGTTATCATAATAGTTACTTGTAACTACCTAACCTACCTATAAAATAAATAAAATAAAATAGCCTTTATTGCTGTTGAGTAATTTAGGTATAAAAAGAAAGGATAGAGTGAAATTACAAGAAATTAAAAGGAAGACAAAATTTAAAAATGCACACAGCCTACAAATGGCGTTGGACGGGACATAATCATGATAAGAGAAATTAAAAAGAAATGGACTAAGTTAGTAACAGAATAGAATGGTATCCAAGGGATAGCAAAAGAAATAGAGGCAGACAAATCAAAATATGGGAAGATGACCTCAAGAAAATAGCTGGTCCGGTATGGACCCGTTTAGCAAGAATAAACGCACTAAGCGTTTTAAGCCAACTTTTCTTGTAAGAACTGCAGTAGTGTGGAACTCGTTGCCTGCGTCTGTCTTTCCACCTAAATACAATCCGGGGGTGTTTAAAAGTAAAGTGAATAGGTATCTCCAAGGCAAGCGTGTTACACCTTCGATCACGTCGACGCTTCCCATCAGGCGAATCAGTGGTCAAACGAATGCCGTCTGCTGTAAAAAAAAAAATGTGGAAATTTTTAGAGGAGGCCTTTGTCGACAGACAAGCCGTTCCACGTAACATACCTAATAATTTATTACTTACAAAAAATAGGCTAGAAACACGCATGGGAACTCGCTGTTGACCGCAGAACATCCTGCCCGTCTAGCACAGCTAGCTCTGCACACGACATCACTCGCCTAATTCGATAAGAGATGACCGCGAGGATTTTCAACTATAAAACTACGAGCGTTCGTTTGTCTATTCACAGTCGAGCCGTGGTTCCACGGCTTGCTACAAAATCTTCAAATATTTTAGACATTTTAGATTTTAGTTTGTTTTTATATTGTTTTAAGTTTTTTGTGATACCTGGAAATTTTACGGTGAGTTTATTACAAGGCGTTTGTTTTTTGTAGATTTATGATTTTTTAATCGTATTTACTATTAACATAATAGTTTACTGTGTACTTACTATGTTAAGATACCTACAGTACCTACACTTATCTAAAATATTTTAGATTTGTACAGGGTGTTACAAAAACCCCCTGCCATATCCGTGAGGTGCGCATCGAATATCGACTGGAAGATGCAAAGATGGTTGACTATAAAAAAAATAAAAACTCACATCGCGCTCCACCCTCATAAAAGCGCGAACGCAGCCACTTATCGCGTCGGTTTTATTTGTAAACTATCGCGTTTTGCCGCTACTTTTGTGGAATAAAAGCCGCCGACATAATATGATACAGATTTGTTAACATTTTTGCAAATTTATCTTTTTTTCTTGTGCTCTTAGACTGGTCATAACTCTTGCAAATTTTAACGTTATTTTTTTTTGGCATTTTTGCACGAATACTTATAACTATGTGCACATGTCCTTCGATTATAAAACAGGGTTTTTGTAACATGCTGTATATGGTATCTATACTTATGTGCTTACTTTTAGTGTAAAAATTATATAAGTCTTAGTTACTATTATAATGTCTCAGCTAAACTAAGTAGCCAAGATGGGAAAGGACTGAGTTCCACAGCACAGGGCCTCCTAGTGTGGGACTCAGGGTTCACATTGAAGCTCTGTACCATTTTTGTAACATGCTGTATATGGTATCTATACTTATGTGCTTACTTTTAGTGTAAAAATTATATAAGTCTTAGTTACTATTATAATGTCTCAGCTAAACTAAGTAGCCAAGATGGGAAAGGACTGAGTTCCACAGCACAGGGCCTCCTAGTGTGGGACTCAGGGTTCACATTGAAGCTCTGTACCATTTTTGCTCAAATGTGCCAAGAAATTTTTTAAATTTCCAGGATCCAAGATGAGTGACGCTCGCCAGAACCTGCTGCTGTTCTTCGACCGGCCCTCGGAGCCCTGCTTCATGCAGAAGGGCGATGACAAATCCGTCTTCCAGGTTCCCGACCACTACTATGTAAGTTTTCATACTTTCCACTGAATTTATCTGTTAGTTTCACGGGTCATGGTAACTACAGCAAAATGTACCTCTACTTTTTGGGTTCCCTATAAACTAAGTTTTAGGATTCGTTTTTGTAACATGTAGGCTTATTTATACCTTTGTATAAAATACGTTAAATGTGTCCACGGGTGCACTTCTTTCAGGAACTTTTAGGTAATTTTACCGAGATAAAAGAAGCCATAAGTACGAGTACATATCTTACACCTGCTCAATACTCAATAATTTATTGCTTTCATTATGGTACATGCAGTTCTTAAACGTAAATCACATAAAATTGTATCACTTAATGACCCTGATGGGGGTATGGCAACATTGAGCGGACTGGATTTATTCTACTAAATATTTGTCAGTTAAGAATTCATCTAGAGCAGCGCTCGGCAACCCGCGGCCCGCGGGCCACATGTAGCCCTCGGCCCTCTCCTTGCGGTCCGCTAGTATTTTGTAAATAAATAAAAAAATCGGGACATTTTGCTCACACGGTCGTCTGGCCCCAAACTAAGCAAGGCTTTTACTATAGCTGCCAGAGGCAGATGAACATTGATTTTTAGAGATCAGATAATACCAACATAAATAAATAGATACATATAGGTAAAATAATGTACACATATATAGAAACCTATACTAAAACTTTTGAACAAGTGCGGCCCGTCACTTGCTTATTTTGGCACTGTGCGGCCCGCCTGCCAAAAGGTTGCCGACCGCTGCTCTAGAGTATAATCACATGTTTTTGTTCTTTCTACGGGGTACTTTTTATTTCAATATAATTCAACGACTGTCCTGTAACATATTAAATAATTATTTATTGAAAGTTCGAGGTTTCGAAATCATCTAAATAGGTATACATACAATGCCCTGAACGAACATAGGCAGGTAATTCTTGATAAAGTATTTTCTGCCAGACACTCTTCCTGAAAAATGATTTTTTGCCATTTCTCGTAAAATTGTAGAGTCCGTTAAATTGTAGCCGCTTTGGAACGGCGAAACTTTGAGACCGGGGTTTAACACTCGGCCTTCAAATCAAATCAAATTGCTTTTTTGCTGGAATACATTCACTACAAAAATGTCTTAAAATTAGTACTTAGGTCAACTTAGTACTTAGTCAACTTTACTGTATCGTGTCTGCATGTTTACGTATGTAAATTTTCATGTTTGTTTTCATGCTTACACTAAGTAAATTGATATAATTTATTGGTTTGTTACATAAACTCATAAATTATTTCACGTTATAAAAACAGTTAGGTACAGTTAATCACTCAGTGATTTTTAAAAGCTTTTCCATTTTTTTTTTTATAATTTGGTAGGAACATTATTATAAATAGCCATACTGTACCATATAATAAATACTGGCTTAGATACGAACTCACTCACTTCTCATTTCAGCCTGACAAATACAAAACCGTGATGACCACCCTCTCCGACCGTTTCGGCGGCGACGCGGGCCGCACGATCCCTGTCCGCAACATCTCCATCCCCGACCTGTCGCTGCCGAGGCAGCTGACCCAGCAGGAGCAGTTCTCGCTCTTCGTGCCCAAGCACCGCAAGATGGCGGGACGGCTTATCGACATCTTCATGGGTAAGCTATTCTTAGGACTCTTTTTTACTTGCCAGATAACTTCCTGGAGAGAGAAATGTCTAAACTCCGTAACAAGTACTCTTGTGACTACGAGCGCTGTCGCACAGACTGTCGGACACTCAGAATAGATCAAGAGGACGTCGTGTATTATAAATAAATTAAAAACAACTTTTTGAAACTGATCTTTAATTTGAGTAGATGAAACAACCAATTTAAATTCGCACTCCGTATATTCAAATTACCCGCTGCAGAAATATCTTATCTTTTCGATAGCGTAAGCTTAGATTATATTAGCTTCCGGTTTTTAAAGATGTATTTACTTTAACCTACTCAACTTTTCAGGAGTGCTCAAAGTTTGCTGCCTATTGTATTAAAAAGCCTATCGACTAGAACCTCATTCTATTCTTTCCTCAGGAATGCGCGACGTAGAAGACCTGCAGTCCATCTGTTCATTCTGTCAGATGCACATCAACCCGTACATGTTCAACTACTGCCTCTCCGTGGCCATCCTGCACAGGCCTGACACCAAGGGTCTGGACATACCAACCTTCGCAGAGACCTTCCCCGACAAGTTTATGGACCCGAAAGTGTTTCGCCGTGCGAGAGAGGTCTCGTCAGTTGTGCCAGATGGAGCCAGGGTAAGATATACTAGAATAAAGTTATTAATTGAAGTTAGTTCATGGCGAAGAGAGTTTGAGCGAGGCGTGGGCCAGACGGGAGAGCAGTGAAGGAGTTGTTTCTCTACTGTTGTTCGGAGAGAGTGGCAGTGGTTATCGCTACGCACGCCTATTCCCTCTTTCCCGTTTCTGTAGTAAAGTGATGAGTTAATATTGATTCCTATACCGAATAAATATGTAAACAGAATTACCATGGGCGACCTTACCAACTTTCATTGACAAAAACATTTAAAAAAACAAAAAAAACAATATTTTTTTAAACTATTATTTTTCTAAAGCGAGCTAAAGTCAACTTCAAGGCAAGAAAGACTTTTAAAGAAAGGTTTACAATCCCAATCGTAATTCTAACTTATTTTATTATTTTTGACGTGAAACTGTGTTTGATTGTTTCTTACGCTTTCACGCCTTAACTTCTTAACCGTCATGAAATTTTGCAACAAGTACACGTAGTGCAAGACATAGGTCTCTAGGTCTTTTCGACCTGAAGAAATTAACCCTTCCGTGCGTAAACACGGAAGGAACGAAAACGAACGTTCTATACGTGTGACACGTCAACCCTCACCCCCAGATGCCCATCACGATCCCGGCCAACTACACAGCCAACGCCAGCGAGCCGGAGCAGCGCGTGGCGTACTTCCGAGAAGACATCGGTATCAACTTGCACCACTGGCACTGGCACCTCGTCTACCCCTTCGACGCGGCCGACCGCGCCATCGTCAACAAGGACAGGAGAGGAGAGCTGTTCTACTACATGCACCAGCAGATCATTGCTAGGTGAGCTGAGTAACACTGATGCTTGAACCATTGGTCAACTACAGGTACTACCAGTTTTTGACTGAGCAAGCGCTAACGAGCGAAGCGTCTAATGCTACAGCTTTGGCAAAAATGCTTTCGTATGTCCGGCGTTTGTCTATCTGTCCGGCTGGCTTCCTCTAAAGATCTCATTTAAAAACAGATTCTCTTAAAGTTTAGCCTACCACCTACTCAGGTTCGAAAATTGTAAGCATAGATTTTTTTGTCGAGTTACTTTTTTTTTTCAAAATGGCGAAGATGTGATTTTGTTGAAAGTAAACATAATAATATCTCTATTTTGAAAATGTGTCAGTAATGCAATCTGTAGAGGAGGACCGCAGGACAGACGCCAGCTTCTAAATCTTCAGCGCAGAGCTAGTACTGTCCAGCGCTCGTAGCGGAGCTCGATTTGATGTCCATAATAATCGATCACCGATGATAAACAGATGACAGAGTTAGTCAGATGGTTGGTTGCGGGTAGCATTTACAAGTGAGAGATTCCGTGAATCGGATGACATGTCAAGTCGTAGGGCCCAGTTGTTTGTCCTATAACAACAACCGCCAGGCCAGAGGCTTTCAGGCGGCCTAAAAATTAGGATACCGCACCGGGCTAGTCAATCAGTCGAATCAAAAGTTCCGTTTCGGATACAGTGTCCGAAAATTTTGTGACCGAAATGGGACCAACTCAAAATAGTAACTCGTAGTAGTAAGTATACTACCAGTACTTACTGCATGTGTCCAGTTTAGCCAACTAATACTTCTGAAGTTCTCGACTATGTGTTATGTGGTACATTTCAGATACAACGTAGAGCGCATGTGCAACGGTCTGGAGCGCGTGCGTCGATTCAACAACTTGCGCGAGCCTATCGCAGAGGGGTACTTCCCTAAGTTGGACTCGCAGGTCGCCAGCCGCGCTTGGCCGCCCAGGTTAGTACCTAATTTAAGTTTTTTTAGGTATGGAAAATGCCTCTGAAGCGTCTACATTGTACCGGACCTCAGACAAACGCAGATGATGTTGTTACTAAGAGATGTAGTAGCATACAGCTACGAGTACATTTTCATTTGCTACATTTTTGCTTTTCGGTCTGCCTTGGTAAACCAAGACAAGGCAGACTTTGGTAAGCTATGTCTTAACCATTAATATCATACGAAATTGTTACCTAATGTAACAATTTCGTCTTGCTTCAAAAATTTGAACGGATAAACAGTCCACCATTGCATAGCTAGTTTAATAAGATTTAAGATTGGATATAATTTGGCCTCTCTTCTTGTTTTTTAGTTTTAAAAAAAGTATAGTGAAAGCGAGTGTCTCGACTTAAGCAAAATATGTCACAAACATCTTGATGATAGCATTTTTCAAGGATTTCTGACGTAATTTTACGACAAGCTAGCCTTTTAGTCTTGCTAAAAGCTAGAACCAACTACGTCAAAGAAACACTTACTTTTGAAGGAGCACAACTTTATAATAAGATACCCTCACGAATAAAAAAATTGAATTCTTTCAACGTATTCAAAAAACAACTTGTTCAATATCTGATAGCCGATCACAGTCTTCTAAGCAAATGAATACGTTGAGAAGGTAGCCTTGCTGGATACGACGACATTGTCATTTTGTTGGTGTTGTGATGTTTAGTATTGTTCTCAAGTGTAAGTGTTTCTCAAGTATTGTTCTCATATGTAATGTCTTTATTGAGATTAGATGTCGTTAAACCTTAAATCTTCCTATAGGTTCGCGAACACCACCATCCGCGACATCGACCGGCCCGTCGACCAGATCAAGACAGACGTGTCGGAGCTGGAGACCTGGCGCGATCGCTACCTCGCCGCCATCGAGAGCAACTCCATCTTACTGGTATGGCTTTAGTTCGTGGTTTTCAGAACTAGGTGAAACTAACTGAGTGTTCGTTTTTTCAGTCTTTAAAAAAAGCCTAACTTTTAACTTCCAGATGAATAAAAGTAGGTAACTTACACAAGACGATGTTTGCCAACAGAACTTGCTATTAATTAGCTAAAATTAACTGACCCCGCGAACTTCGCACCGCCGTATTTTTTTTTTCAAATTTTTGCATTTTTTTTAGACACCAATCATTAAAACGTAAGAAAAAATTATGCGCGTACAAACATTTTGGCGATTAATTGTTATTTATAATAGATTTAAATTTCTATCAGATTTCTGTTGGATTTTATTATAGTGTTAGATATGTGTATGTGTGTGTGAGCGAGCGAGCGAGAGAAAGAGAGAGAGAGAGGGGACATGAATAAGCTAAACACAAAATTACCGATAAAAATAGAGTTCAAGTCACTAATCATACTCGTACCTATACCTGCACATCGAGTAGGTCGGTACTTAACTAATTTCCCAATTACCGTTTACGATTACCGATTACGTTACCTTTTTCGCTAGCAATTAGCAATGCTTTCTGGCTGAAGTAAGATTCAGCGCTTTATTTATCAATTCCTTTATTTAAAAAGATATGCTACAGTGAACATTTTCATAATGAAACTGATAAATATAGGGACCTGATATGAACATCCTTTATAGGCAAATACAGCTTTGCTTAATTCAGTGGTTAGACGATACAACAATTATTTAAAAATTAAACATAAGTACCTACTAATAATCGAAAGAAGCAGAAGTGAAAGGAAGTTAAACAAAACAAACTTTACTCACGTTTGATTCCAGCCCAACGGCCGCCAGCTCGAGCTAGACGAGGAAACCGGCATCGACACCCTCGGGAACCTGATGGAGTCGTCCGTGATCTCGCGGAACCGCGCCTACTATGGAGACTACCACAACATGGGCCACGTCTGCATCTCCTACTCTCACGACCCTGACCATCGACACTTGGTATGTTTGCATCTCCTACTCTCACGACCCTGACCATCGACACTTGGTGCGTTTTCATCTCCTACTCTAACGACTCTGACCTTCGACACTTGGTACGTTTGCATCTTCTATTCTCACGACCCTGACCATCGGCACTTGGTACGTTTGCATCTGCTACTCGCACGACCCTGACCATCGACACTTGGTATGTTTGCATTTCCTACTCTCATGACCCTGACCATCGACACTTGGCACGATTGCATCTGCTGCTCGCACGACACTGACCATCGACACTTGGTACGTTTGCATCTCCTACTCGCACGAACCTGACTATCGACACTTGGTACGTTTGCATCTCCTACTCGCACGAACCTGACTATCGACACTTGGTGCGTTTGCATCTGCTACTCGCACGACCCTGACCATCGACACTTGGTACGTTTGCATCTCCTACTCTCACGACCCTGACAATCGACACTTGGTACGTTTTCATCTCCTACTCTAACGACCCTGACCATCGACACTTGGTACGTTGTAACTTCAGGGGACGAAAATACTTGCTAAAAACTCTTAAGGGTCCGGCGACCACTTAAGACTTACTGGGCTTTGGCTAAAGGTTTTCTGTTGTCATTTCGTCTAGAAGAAGACGACGAGTGAAGAGAGCAAGTAAAGATACTGACGAGCCTCTAAAATTATCTGCAGAGTTAAAAAGTGCAATTCCAATAATTTTTATGACTTTTGCACTTCTCTAATCATTGTTAAGTAACTAAAAATTTCCCTCGTATTATGGATTAATTTAAAAGCTAATGATGTAGACAACCTCGCTACGTAAAGTGATTTTTGATCTGTTTTTTTCTATCTATTAAATAAAACAAAAAATTAAAGTGACCTGTTGCAAATGCGGATATTTTTCATAGCTCTATTCACTTTGGGGACGTTATTTGAAAAAAAAAGAAAATTGAACATGCTAAATTTTATGATAATCTGACAAATGGTTTCCAAGAATTTCGATAAGCGCGTTTGTATGGAAAATTTAGAGCGTCGGCAGAACCCTTAATAAACACAGCTGGATAGGACTAGCCTAGAAAGTGTGTCACTCGTCTTCTCCTATTGGATCCACCATTGGTCTTGAAGTATGATTAAGTATATGTCGGAGAAATCAGGGAAAGGAAGCCGAAGTATCTCTCATCCCACTTCTCATATCGGGGAAATGTAGGGAAGAGGAGCCACGCCGTCGCATCTGATCCCATTGATGTCGGAGGAACATAGGAAAGGCCGCCGCGCTGTGACCTTCCACTTTTGATGACGGGGAAAATCTAGTAGGCCGCGGTGTCGTGTCTGATTTCTGATCCGTGAACTTGTCATCACGGGTATCTATGGTGGGCGTCAAACTTCAGGAACGTTGAAATAAGGGGACAGCATTGAAGGCTTTTCACTATTTTAATTATACAGTCACTTAGACTACTTATTTAGTGAAGGATCACAAAGATAGTTGGCGATTTAGAGTAATGGGTTTACGAATGACCATTGCGTGCGACCGCTTTCAGCCCAGTCCTGTCAACCACTGACTGACAGACATGACGTTCGCCCGAAATCCCAAACGCAACTCCATTCGGTGTTAACCGCTCTAAATTACCATAAACAAATCGATTCATCGTCAAAAATAACAGAACAATAATACTATCGATTAACAACTCTCAAAATAAACTGATTTTCTTTATCCAATGATATCTCGCGCCGTCACGGCCATCCTGCATTTTCACACGTCCTCGGGTGAATAGTTCATCTCATCATCTGTGGACAATCATAAAAGTGCTCAAGTAACCACTTAACGCTCGGTCATTCTGACCGTCTCAAATCTACCTCCACAATATCGCAGAGAGCGATCACGATTATAGAACAACACAATTAAATCCAATGCTACCAACCATAAACATCGTACCAGAGTATAATCGACTCTTCCAACAGGAACTTCATATTCGTTACCTATGCCCATAAATTGTCATGATAATTGAAATAAGCAACTTGACTTTCAGTGAAATAAATTGTATTGGGACCAATCGAATAATCGAGGCTAAAACTAACTTATTAATCATACATCCAATGTTCCAAGAATTTAATCAAGCCACATTGAAAATCCAATGAAGGTACACATACGCGTTTGGACTTATGAAAACTGCTGTGTCCAATTTCAACCGAAAAACATGCCATTAAAGTTGTCACTTAGACTTGCCACACAGGCTAGGTCCCTCAGGGTGACAACGACAACTTCCCAGGGTGAAACTTCCCAGATTGACAACTTCCGAAAACGACAACTTTCGAAAGTGACAACATCCTAAATCGTCATCTACCTTAATTGACAACCGCCAAAATTATGATCTTCCTGAAACGACAACGCGTATTCTCAACCCTTTTTTAAATAACTGCTGCAGACTGTACTTTCATTCGTTTTTGTCCTTTGTACCACTTCATTACTGTGTAGTATATCAACAAACTAACAAACAATTCATATCACATCACACATGTAGTGCACTTAACTTTTCTCGAAATGCTACTTTCTCAATTGCCTCATTGAAACTCTATGATAAAGGTGCTATTGCGTTCTTAAACTCCTAGGTCTTACTGGCATATTTAAAGTATGTCAGCTTGACAATCCTAAAATGCAAATAGTGTTGATTTCTTTCATTAAATAATAATGAATTTCATAAAATCACAAAAAGGGAAAGACTGTTTGTTATGTAATGAGTACGAATACAATTTCATGAAATTTAACAATAACAACACAACTGTATGGAGATGTGCTAATAGGGATTTGTGTAGTGCAACTATAACTTTAAATAGTACGAAAGTCAACATTTTACGAGTTTTTTTTTTAAATTTTACTCGTACTTTAATGTTACACCGGGCGGAGTTTACTACATAGGCTTACCACACAGGCTAGGTATCGTCACTCAGACTATAATGCAACAAAAGTAAGGTTATCAAAGACTTGTCACACAGACTTGCCACACAGGCTTGCCACACAGGCTTGCCACACAAGCTTGCCACACAGGCTGGAGCCACATAAGACAGTACCATGTAGATTAGTGCCACACAGGCCATTGCCACACAGGCGAGTGCCACACAGGCTATTGCCACACAGGCTATTGCCACACAGGCTATTGCCACACAGGCTATTGCCACACAGAGTATTGCCACACAGGCTGTTGCCACACAGGCGAGTGCCACACAGGCTATTGCCACACAGGCTATTGCCACACAGGCTACTATTACACAGGCTACTGTCCTACCGGCAACTGCCTCTCAGGCTTAGTTTTATCAAAAGCATTGACACTAAATAAGTTATCTATTGACTGCATGACTCGTCTGTGTGTGCCGTAATCGGCACATTCTGACCAAACTGTTTGTGGGTATTTTCAAACTTTAAACAACTCCAATAGAAAATAACACTCTGACCTAAATCGTTTACGAATATCAAATAAAATGAAAACTTCTCACCGGATTCAATTGCTACTCGTAGGTGATCAATGGCTGCTTCATAGTGCAGGGGCCCAATTCGGAGATAGGAGATTTTCATCTCATCTCGATCTCGATTCACTACTACCCTATTCGGAGATTTGAGATTCTCATCTCACTTTTTTTTTCGTCCTTGTTGCTCTCGTTTGAAACGTCATAGGTGCGAGAGTGACCAAGATAAAATCTCATCTCATCTCACGCGCAGGAATAGCCCCCCTGGAAGTCTCCACTGCCTCCGACTACTCGAGACATCTCGCGCCACAGCCATCGAGATTATCTCGATCTCAAGCGTATAGAATAAGGCATCTCGAATTCATCCATTTTTTTTCGAGGTATGATGGAATCTCGAGTTGTAAGAATAGCCCTCCAGGCATTGACCGGATCTCGCACGTTGCTGCTGCTAATTTTGGTGCCCTTTTTCGATCAACGAGTGGCGATGTAACCTCGTTGCAGTAGTAACACGTAGGCGTCGACGTTTTGTTCGGTACACTGCTATCTTTCGTCTCTCGTAGTTTGTTAGTTGCGTCACATAGCATAGACTAGGTGTAATCAAACGCCGTCGAGATAATGCAAACGTCTACTCGATGCTCACTCTCTCATTGCCGCTCTGCTGCACTTTATGCACCACGAAGAAACAGTCCGCACACTCCACAATAATAGCACGTACACAGTTTTCTCAGTGTAGGGGCGACCCTATCAGCCATCTGTTGCTATGCCACTTCGCTTCCAGATCATTGTAGAATTGTAGCCAAAGACGGAGCCATATCTTGTTGCTGTGGACGTTATTCTTATCCCAATTCTGATGTCGGAGAAATCAGGGAAAGGAAGCCGAAGTATCTCTCATCCCACTTCTCATATCGGGGAAATGTAGGGAAGAGGAGCCACGCCGTCGCATCTGATCCCATTGATGTCGGAGGAACATAGGAAAGGCCGCCGCGCTGTGACCTTCCACTTTTGATGACGGGGAAAATCTAGTAGGCCGCGGTGTCGTGTCTGATTTCTGATCCGTGAACTTGTCATCACGGGTATCTATGGTGGGCGTCAAACTTCAGGAACGTTGAAATAAGGGGACAGCATTGAAGGCTTTTCACTATTTTAATTATACAGTCACTTAGACTACTTATTTAGTGAAGGATCACAAAGATAGTTGGCGATTTAGAGTAATGGGTTTACGAATGACCATTGCGTGCGACCGCTTTCAGCCCAGTCCTGTCAACCACTGACTGACAGACATGACGTTCGCCCGAAATCCCAAACGCAACTCCATTCGGTGTTAACCGCTCTAAATTACCATAAACAAATCGATTCATCGTCAAAAATAACAGAACAATAATACTATCGATTAACAACTCTCAAAATAAACTGATTTTCTTTATCCAATGATATCTCGCGCCGTCATATATATATTTTTTGAACCAGAATTTTGCGGCGTAATTTAGGGAAATATGGAGATCGTAGACGATAAAACAGCGAGACCTCACTTCAATTCTACGGCTATCTTCTGTCATTATCTTCTATCTCTTTTGTCCAGGAACAATTCGGCGTGATGGGCGACTCAGCGACTGCTATGAGGGATCCCATCTTCTACCGCTGGCACGCACACATTGATGACATTTTCGCAACGTACAAGAATAAGCTCACACCGTACGGAGCTGACACGGTACTTACACTACATACATGTACTTAACACAGAAAAAAAGTAGTAGTCACTATAAGTAACTATAGGAAACATGGAGATGACGAAAAAATATAGAAACCACGATAATTAAATTGAAAAAATAAATAAAAAGATTAAATAAAAAAAAAATACAACTATAATTTAGTACAATAATCTATTAAAAAAAAACAATTACTTTTTAAATAAGTTTACAAAAAATACGTCGTAAGTTAATTTTAGCACGTTGACCAAAATTGTGTACTCAACTTTATAAATACCTTTCAGGCGCTCTAACTGCGCGTGTTTCATCGTTCTTTTAAATACTGTTAATGGTAGTAAATGGAATGTTGCTCCCTCAGCTGGACTTCCCCGGCATCCGCGTGTCTTCAGTCAGTATCGAGGGCCCAGGTGGTCAAGACTCAATTAGCACGCTGTGGGAGCGCAGCATGGTGAACCTCGGTCGTGGGATGGACTTCTCCCCGCGAGGCTCTGTGCTGGCCAGGTTCACGCATCTCCAGCACGAGGACTACAACTACGTGTGGGTTTTGCTGTTCTAACATGCTTACGGAATGATGCAGTATTCTATAATTCCTGGTTTCTGCACCAAGCGACACCACTTCATCTTTGACTGCCTCGGTTGCTCAGTTGGTAGTGAACCTGCCTTCTGAGCGTGGGTTCGATTCCCACCTACGACAACCATTCATGTGATGAACATTAGTGTTTGTTCTATGTCTGGGTGTTAATATCTATTTAAGTATGTATTTAAAAATATCTAAGTATGTCCATATATCAGTCTCTTGCAGCCATAGTACAAGCTTTGCTTAGTTTGGTGTCAGGCGACTGTGTGTGGAAGTGTCCCGAATTTATTTATTCATTTATCTGTCATGTGCAACCACCCAACCACCTGCAATAGGACTACAAGCCTGGAGTTCTTACAAATCTCTCTCCTTAGGTGTTATCTAGCTTGTTTTACGCCTTACTCCCTACGACTACCACTAAAACCGCCACCGTTTGGACAAAGTTTTAATTTTTGGCCCAACTGCCGCCAGTGGGGCTCGTTGGACAAAAATTAAAATAACGAATTAAATAACTGTTTAACGAAGGGGTTATTTTTTCTTCCAGGATTGATGTAAACAACACGAGTGGCCAGTCTCTGATGGGCACCGTCCGCATATTCATAGCCCCCACAGTTGATGAGAGCGGCCAGGCGTTCCCCTTCGATGTTCAGCGCCGGCTCATGATCGAGTTGGACAAGTTCTCGCAGCCACGTGAGTGTTCTTTTGCTGTTAAGTTCTCCTGGTAGAGCCAATCGAACATCATCTCTGCCGGAAGACGTCCACTGTTGAACTAAGAGCTTTCCCAAGGATCTCTACGATGAAAGGTCTTAATTGTCTGCAAACTACCGTCTTCCCGCTACTCCTATCAGGTCGTTTACTCCTATTAGAGTGCATCTTATAGAGGCTTTTTAAAACGGCATCTTCTGGTTACTATTCGCCACCCAACAGCCTTTCTGCACAAGCAGCCATTCCAGCCAATCAATTGAACTGAAAGGAAGCCACTCGCTAACGAAACACAGTGTCAACTAATTTGAAGCCAATGGATCCATGTTGAATTGTATTTAGTGTTTGTTTGAATATTGTCCGGCAAATTGTGGGTTTTGTAATACATCTCTTCCTCTTCGGGGGAAAGGTGTGACGATATGTTATGTAGGTTATTTTGTTTATTGTTTGTGCCACAATATTTGATTTGAACTGTCTAGAAGATTTAAAAACTGATGTGGCTATTCTCTCTCCGCAGTTCGTCCTGGCAACAACACGATCCGTCGCCGCAGCTTGGACTCTTCAGTGACCATCCCGTACGAGCGCACGTTCCGTGACCAGTCCGGGCGGCCCGGCGACCCGGGCACCGCCTCATCGGCTGAGTTTGACTTCTGCGGCTGCGGCTGGCCTCACCACATGCTGATCCCTAAGGGAACCGAACAAGGATACCCCATGGTGCTCTTTGTGATGGTTTCTAATTGGAATGATGATAGGGTAAGTTTATTGATGTATCTAATGATACGGTTACATCATTACCATCATTGACAGCGAGCAGTGGACGAGTCACCTCGTATCGATCCACTGCTGGGTATAGGCTTCCTCGCCCTTACGCCAGAGGTCTTGTGTCATTAATTTCATCGACATGTATGACATCTGTATCTCCAAGTCGCCGTGCTGATTTTCTATTCACAGAGAGCATTTTGGCGACTCTAAAAACTATTTTAACCAAGCAATAATAATTCTAATTCTGTTGGTAATTCTGTACCAACCGGTACCCATCAGAAGTTAATTTGTGCTGCAATGGTCAGAAAAAATAAGCAAAAAAGAAGATCTTCTTTTTTGCAGCACAAATTAACTTCTGATGGGTACCGGTTGGTACCCAGTATTGGTACAGAATTACTCAGCAAAGCATATTTCACATTTATTTTTGTCCCCAGATCGAGCAAGATCTCGTGGGGTCGTGCAACGACGCAGCGTCGTACTGCGGCATCCGGGACCGGAAGTACCCAGACAAGAGGTCCATGGGCTTCCCGTTCGACCGACCAGCGCCCGGCGCCGTCACGCTCGGCGACTTCATGCAGCCCAACATGGCCGTCCGGAACTGCACTATCAACTTCGCGGACCGCACTAGGGACAGGGGACAGTAGTCACCTCACAGACACAGCAATCACCATCAGCGGTCTTTTCCAGAAGAAGATTTGAAATTGAAGAAATTTAAAATACTCTTTGAAATGAAATTTTTGGCAATGACCTATGCAATGTTACAAGGATCTCGATTTTAACGTTTATTTTAAGTAAATTTTTAAGCCGCTTTTTGAAGGCCTCTAAAATGAGGACTAGCTACACGGCATAATACAACTTTACTTAGACTTAGATGAGTTTTTTATGCTTTTATTTGTGTGTTAGTTATCAACTAACGAATTTTTATGAAATGCAGTTTTAAGATTATTTTAAGAAACGGGTTTATATTATAGGTTTATTTTAACTCTGTAAATATGTACATAATATTGTAAATAACTTTTTCAAAAGACTGAATAAATCTAGCCTTTCACCAAATTGGATATTTTTCCTTACAACTCACTGTCATAGGTGCTTACTACTTTCAATAATAATTAGGTTTTTTTCTTGTTATTTACACGTAGCAATAAATAAAATTTATAAAGGTATTGCAATCTCACACTTATACTATAGCGTGACGTGAACCTCGACTCGAAGCAAAAGATGCATCTATGCATGGGACAATATTATGTAGTTACTAACAACTAAAACACGCTTTTCACCCCCTAGCTCCATCATGAGATCTGCAGGGCTATTTACAATCATTCAGAAACGTTTCCGATCGGATCCCAGAAATTTCAAACTCAAATTGTTCGAATCTCAGTACACCTTTATACATTTTGGAATAGGGAATAAAGTACAAATCTGATTAGAAGAATTAATCACGTTTAAAAACTTATGCATATAGACTGAGATTCGCATAATTTAGGCTTACAATTTTTGAAATCCGAACGGAAACGTTTTCGAATCGTTGTGAATAGCCCTGCAGCTCCGAAACACCAAATTATAGTTTCCTCGTACTCGTCCAGTAACGTCTGGAGGATGCAATGTTGCAGTTTAAACTAAATATTGACTCTAAAACATTTGAACACACATCGCACTCCGCCCTCCTAATAGCATGAACGCAGTCCCCTATCGCGTCAGTTTTATTTGTTAACTATTTCGCCGCTACTTTCTTAGACTGAAAGTCGGCAACATACAATTCAGATTGGTTAACATTTTTGTAAAAAAAAAAAAATTCTTGCGTTCATAACCGGTCTTAACTCTAGACATTTTTAACGTGCACTATTTTGGTATTTTTAACTATTTTTGCATGAATACTTAAAAGTCTATGTATGTACAAGTACATGCCTTTTAGTAACACAACAGGGTTTTTTCGTCGCAGTCTTAGAACAACGTCGGTTCTGATAATTTTCGATTTTTTTTTTATTTCATTTTCTAACATTATAAGTCGTGTTCTATCGAACAAAAAACCTTTTACAAATAATAATTGATATTTAACCGAGATACTGAGTTGGCACAATGACGCATTTGATTTCCTAACGCAGTACAATGACGTACAAATAATTTCACCAGTGTACGCTGCTGACCCCCGCCCCCGCGCCCCGCTCTCGTGTGACGAGTGATCAGTAGCGTCCATGTTCTAGGTAAGGTCATGCGTCTAGTGAATAAGCGTTAAATAAGTTCAAATTTGGAATTGTAATGATTATAGATGGTGTTCCTAAATTAGAATTTCCTAAATTTGAGTGAATTATGGCATCTAAAAGGTCCAGGCCTTATTAAACATAGCAAATGAAAAATTTAAAAATGACAACGAACAGCAAAATGACAAGCTTTCAAAAACCGAAACAGAAGCACAAATTGCCAGTATTGCAGGTAAGTCACTTTTGCTGTAACTAATATTTTATTACGAATTTCGATTGTTTTTAAGCGGAAGTAGTTTTTGGTTACTATTTCATAGTACAACGACGGTTTGTGACATTCGTCGTTGTACGTAGATGTCTGAAATGTTAGTTTTATTATGTCTCTCTTTCTATGTCAATACATTAAAACTATTGTAAATCGTGTTTATAGTTATGTCTGTAACATGACTAAACTTAGCATTTTTTCGGTAACGAAAGTCAAAAACCAACGTTGTTCTACGTACATACGATAGACTTATCTAATAAACTGTCATTTTTTTACGGATATTTGCCTGTTGGATGTACACAACCGACATTATTCTCCGGACATCTTTTCTCATATGCCGTTGTTCGTCTAAATTTTACGATTATTTTAAATATTTTACAAAAAAGTTATATAATAAAATTTATTTTACAATAAAGTTTATTTCTAAGAACATACTTTAATTTTTTTAAATAGTAATAATTCATATCTTTATCATTTCAATTACAGCAGAAAAACTATGTTCGTCGCCATTACCACCAGGAGCGGATTCCTTACTATCATCTTAAGAAATGCAAGCCGTATGGGCTGATGTATTTTCAGACTGTGATGACCACACAGAATCAGTCACAATAACAGATCGTCAGTACGAGTCATCTGCTTTACCTGCCGAAAATTTATATGATGTTATTACTAAAGATGTTTATTTACCTACGGAAGCAATGACACCCTTAATCATCACTGATTGTCCACAAGTAGTGAATTCCCAGCTTGGCCAGAACTCTCCCATGTCGTTAACTCCAATTTTCAATGATTTGTCTCATCACCCTTCACCAGTCATTCAAAATATTGAAGAGCCTGAGCTATTGGATGCATTCAATATACGCCAGTCCCATCACCAGTCAATAGACATGCAAAATGTAGTGATCCGATTTGCTGTCAACATGAACCTGACGAGTTTGATTGTCCATCCGTTGATACTATTGGCACGGATTCTAATCATCCGTCTCGAGCGCCCACCAGCTTGATGAAGAATAGGGGTAAAAAACGACATCGAAAGCGTGAAGATTGGAAAGAGATAAAGTGAAAAAACTAAAAAATCTAGGCAAAACGTATTGTTCAAAGAGAGGGTATACTATTGAAGCGAAAAGAATGGGTGTAGCATGTCGCTGCAGATTTAAATGTGCCACTAAATTATCGGAAGAAGACCGAATCGAAAATTTTAATAAGTTTTGGGAGTTAGGTGTTTTGCGAACAAAGCTACAACTCTTCGCCAGTACCGAGACATTGTAAACAGTCAATTTAATCTGACTTTTCAAGTCCTAAAATAGGACACTTGTGACCAGTGTCACATTTACAAACACATTGAAAATCCATCTGAGGAATTGAAAGTATGGGGAAATGAAATGGGGAACACAAACTCATTTACACTCCAGAAGAATGGAAACTTCTCATAAAATAGGCGAAATCTGAAAACTCGTACGATGTGAGAGATGTAGAAACATCTCTCACGTCGTACGAGTTTTCAGATTTCAGATTCGGGAAATGGTCTATGACTTTAAAGCACTTCTAAAAAATAAAAACTGGTCAAAAAATACAAGTAATGAAAAAATTGCATGGACAAAGATAAAAGAAGTTATTATACAAGTTATTATACCCTCCAAGTATCACGAATACTTCAAAGCTCTGCCACATGACAATGCTATCCAAAATGAATCTGGTGATAATTCTGAATAAGTCAATTTTCTTAATTTAAAGTAAAATTGACAATGTTTTGTACTTTTTACTATATTTTCTATTTTAAACTATTTCATTACATAGTTATTAAATTTAACAAAAAGCTACTTTACCATTAGAGTCCCATTGAGACACAATAAATAAATATACAATCTCAATAGTCTTACTTTCAAATATTATTGTCAAATATTACTGTTGACCTATATAAGTAGTAAAATTAAGAATTTGATACGTACAAGAATTGTGATTAAAGTAAATTGATTGATTTCTAATTAAGTGCCA
Source organism: Peribatodes rhomboidaria (assembly GCA_911728515.1). Classification (NCBI taxonomy): domain Eukaryota; kingdom Metazoa; phylum Arthropoda; class Insecta; order Lepidoptera; family Geometridae; genus Peribatodes; species Peribatodes rhomboidaria. Next base: position 2,222,943 of record OU452187.1, on the reverse strand, counting down.
TAATACTTGATTTTTGTGTTTTAAAAGTTAAAGTTTTAAATTAATAGTTAGTTATTATTATATTATTAAATACCTAAAGTTTAAGACATTTTTGAGACTGATTCCTAAAGGGCAATTTTTAGATAAATAATTTTATAGCTGCAAAGCTTGTGATTTAAAACAAAAAGATTGATCTCTATTTTAGTGCCTTAAACAAGATGCTTGTGGTTTTTTTTTAAATTTAAATGTTTATCTTAATACTTAATAATAAAGCAAAAGTATTGAAATATTATAGTTTTATTTTTTTTAATTCATTTTTTAACCACCGGTTTAGATCCGTCAGTAAGTTTTGAAAAAAAAATCCTAAAACAATGACGGAAACCACTTTACGTCGTGGAAAGTACGTAAATCATCCGTAAAACAACGTCGTATAATCTCATACAACACGATACGATGCATCTGTGTTCGTAGAAAAATGACGTATGTGACTTTTAAAGAAATCTAAGCATATTACAAATTTATATTATAGGTCACATTGTAGAATTTCAAAGGTACAACAACATTTCCAAATTTCAAGATGATCGGTTTAGCCGTTATTTAAATATAACGTAAAATCCCTCTCGAAAACTTTAAAGTGGCATACTGTAAAGTTGCTAAATTACAGAACCGTCGTTGTTCTACGACTGCGACGTTTTGTAACATACTGGACATATAAAGTTTCTTATGAACGAAATATCAATTATAAGTAGGTTAAATATGACTTCTAACATTTTATTACATTGTTTTATTATTTGTTGTTTGTTAGTTGCAAGTTATGCTAATAAGAGTTTTTAAAAGGAATGGAGTGGATAGGCCAGTAAAAGCACTAAAGGGGTAATCATTGGTACCTAGATAATTCTACTAGAGAATATAATTATAGGTATACATACTCGTAAGTATTACATAAAGCTCATAGCGATCGTAGCGTAACTAGACTAGGCATCCGTGTGGTGGTCGTTGGGAGCAAGCCTCCTTAAATAGTATATAGGTAGGGTCAACTGGGCCAAATGCGTCTGTGGGCCAATTGTGTCTTTCGAGAATGATTGACAAACCCTTCACAAATTAGGCGCCACCTACATCTTTTTTCTATCTTGAGTTGCAATAATCAGTACAAGATGGCGTTAGTTGCCTGGTTTGTTAAGGATTTGTCAGTAATTATCGAAGGACGCAATTGCCCGACAGACACATTTGCCCCACAGACTCATTTGCCCCGGTTGAACCTATAGCTTGAAACTGGAATTAAGCTATAAGCACAAAACTGAATCTTTGAAAATCAATAAAGCTTTAAACTTATCCTCGAAAATCATCCTTCTTTTACTAAGACTTTGACTAAGTAGTAGTATTTTTGCATTTTCTTTAAAGTGCTTTTTCGCATTGCTTAAATGTCGCAATATATTGCTAACTACGTTGATTTAAAATTTTCCCGTGGGACCGCAACGCGCGCCCGCGCACAAATAAAATTATCAGCAAACATACCTATTGCCAACATAATTATCATCATTAAACATAAGTATAGGTACGAATGCGTTCTGGTGATATAAATATAAATGTGAAACAAAACGGCTTACAAGTAGGTAAGAAGGTGAACCACTTTCAGTACTTCGCTAAAATAGATTAGGCCTTGATTGAAAACTTTTTGCAGCTGAACTTTTCTATGTTCTAAATTATACTTAATACTGGCTTGTTTGCTGATACTTGAGCGAGCGCGAGGTCTCACAGTGTACCTATTTTGAAAAATCGGTATCTAACCGACGGAAGCGATAGCTAGGATACCATTGATCTGGTTTTTATGAAGTTTTGCAGGCAAATTAGGTAGTTCATGCAAATACAATTTTTAGGGGTTGTAGAGATATTATGAGGTTATTTACCTTGCGGTCTCAGTTCGTAGCAAACCACTAGTTATGAAAAGGAGGAAAGAAGGCTGTACATGATCCGAGTAGCACAAAATTGGCCATAGACCACGGCAAGTCTGGCATCTAATTGGCGATAGAGCCGATGTGATAATTATGTAACTATACTTAGTGCTGGAATATAATACCTAACCACTGCTGGATATAGATCAGACAGAAAACCTTGTGACCTTTATTATATCTATTAATTATTAACGTAGTGCAATGAATGCCGATACCAATGTGACTGCTACTCTAATTATTTCATTTAAACTTGGATGACTCTATGATATTTGATGGATAAATGATTTATTATTTTTTATTATTATTTATTTATAGATACTAACTAAACTAGGTAGTACTGATTAGAAACATGATTAGATTAGATTTATTAATAGCAATAGGGTCCCTTTTTGGGCATGAACCCCTAAAAGTTACTTGATTTAGCATTATTTAATGTTGTCATTTGTTAATTACTTTTGTCATTGACTTACCACCATTACGAAACCGAAAACTTAACAACATATCTAATGTAACGTAAGTTTCTCAATATACATTGGTTTCGTATTTAAATAATCTCGTAGCAGTGCGCGCGACAGGTGCTACGCGGCATCACGGAATAAATGATAGCATTACTCTACTACAGCTACGTAGTGCTATCATTTATTAGCCAAGATTAATATACCTAACTACCTACGTAGAATCTTTGCTAAACAAATTAAATGCTACTTGCACTAGTTAAAAGAATTCCCTAAGTCATTGCTTTACTAGTTTTAAACTAGTCCTCGCGAAATATTCGCTTAGCGGACTATTGAAGTTAGGATTCTCCTGCGGATTAGGATTAACGTACGTGCAAAAAAAATTAGATATAGGAGCTAGCTAGGAGTAAACTAAACCACTTAAGCAAGACTTAGGCAATTGTAATACGAGTACATAGTTTTTTTTAAATGTATAAATAGGTCGGCGTTTGACTACCAACTCGCCTGATGTTAAGCGACGTTGTGGTCTAAGATGGAGCACGACGACCTATAAGGTACTTATTCACTCTAGCCTTGAAGTTATGGAGAATGAAGAAGTACAAAGACGGCAGTTTAGTGAGTTCAAATGCGTTACTGCTCAGACCCGTCTTCGGAACGGTTACACCGGACTGCATCCCGAAACACGACTAGGTCATTTCACGGCATGGCTTGGTCCGGTGGGTGGTAACTAGCCACGGCCGAAGCCTCCCACCAGAGCTTGCTACCCGATTAGCACTACCCGGGGACCACGTGTAGGGAATCAGAATAGAGTACACTCCTACGGACGTGGGTAGCTTAGCCCCCAAAACACATAGTGGAAGTAAAAAGCAAGCAAGCAAGTTCGTATAGGTCGAGTGGCTGGCTCTAAAGTCAAAGTTACTAGGCCGCCCGAAGGCCTCTGACATGGCTTAACGATTGTTATTAAAGAACAAGCAAGGCCTACAATTTAACGTGTCATCCGAGCCACGGTAGCGCTCAGTTGTAAAAGCTACCCGCGTGGCATAGTGGAAGTGGTCATAAATGTAGACAATAGACAAATATTTATTTGTAGTGCATTAAAGTTTAGAATAAGGGTTAAAAAACGATAAGTAGGTTTGCCCTTTGTGGTTGTCACTTTTAAGGGAAAAAATCTGTTTCCCTTCACTGTTATCAACCACGAAGTTCCTTGTACATTTATGCACACGATGTTGTTTGTCACAGCGGTCGACTCGTGTATAATATAGGTACTTGTAACGTTTGTATAAAACCATGGACATCTCATGGTGTTGGTCACAGAGCCGTGGGGACACGGCTTGGACGGTCCTAAGATAGTTAAGAAGTTAGGTTAAGGTTAAATTTAATCAATTAACATTAGTGTTGGTCTAGTTTACTTTTGTGTCAACTGAATTTTGCAGTAAGTATTTTTGAAAGCTTTTTCATTTTTTGAGGTGTTTTCTGTCCTTTGAGCTTTTATTAATGTAAATTTGTTTAATTAATATCAATGTTGTGTATAATTTATTTTACATTGTTGTGATTTTTTTAATTTGAGGAAGCTTCCTCCAATAATAATCCAATAATAATTAAGACTGAAATATTCAAAAACAATAATAAATAACAGGTAATTCAACTGCCTCGGTAGCTTAGTTGTTAGTGAACCTGCCTTCTGAGTTTAGGGGCGTGGGTTCAATTCAATAAATGTTTGCCTTAGTTGGCTAAGGCAAATATTAAGGGTGAAACCGCGGGGCGCAGCTAGTGTACTATAATTTTCCCATATTGCTTCAGTAGTCCAAGATGAGTGACGCTCGCCAGAATCTGCTGCTGTTCTTCGACCGGCCCTCGGAGCCCTGCTTCATGCAGAAAGGCGAAGATAATGCTGTCTTCCAGCTGCCGGACTATTACTACGTGAGTCCTTTGTTAAGTAGGACCTTTAATCCTTATCCTAAAACATTATCCTACTCCTACTTTTCACACTAAATATTAAATGCGAAGGTTTTAATGGATGCATGGATGGTTGTTACTCAATCACGCCAGAACGGCTGAACGGATCGTGATTAAATTTGGCAAAAAGATAGATTATAATGTGGACTGTAAAATAGCACAGGACACTTTTTAACTGCGGGTGAGACCACGTGATGCAGCCATAATTAAGGCGAAAGTGTGTGCGTGTGTTTGTTTGTTACTTCTTCAAGCTCAAACGAATGATAATGAAATTTGGTTATGGAGGTAGCTTACTTATAACCTAGATTGACAAATAGATTATTTTTTAACCGCACGTGACATCTGTTAGTCCTAATCCCAAGTCCTATTCTAAAGACCCGTTATTTTTTTCGAAATAAAAGTGGCACCCTATGTCCTTTTATGTACTCCTACAACTTCTATGCAATTATGTTTATGAGTACTCTAAAAATACTAGCGATTAGCAATGAATTAGATTAGAAAAGATTAGAAAGATTAGAAAAGAAAGTTAACCACATTTTAAGGTTCAATTGTAAGTAAAACTGTGACTTATAATTGAGAATAAACATTATTATTATTATCGGAAGCGATGTTAGCCTAGTTGGAAATGGCCCGCCTCTCAAGCCAGAGGGAGCGGGTTCAAACCCAGCCGACGGCACGCACCACTTTGTTTATTGTGTGAACATATGTGCGTATTGTATGTCATCTCCTACATGACTGGAGCCCGGTGTTTGACGACAGGCTCGCCCCCTGTCACATTTGGGACTGAATATCGTCCGACGAAGTGTGGGCGTTGCATTACACCTCTGCCAGCCCTTCGGGGAAAAGGCGTGACGATATGTTATTTTATTATTATCGGTTGAGCTAAGCCGTGAAAGCGTAACAAATAAACAAACTCTCTCGTATTTAGCTACTTATACCTAGTAGATTTAGTTAGGAGTAGAGTCAAATCATATCAAATTTCTTCTTTCAATTGGGTATCAAAGATACACTTATGAACGTCAAAGTTACAAAAATGACTCTGCACCTGGTTTGGAAAAAGAGCTACTTACCAGAAGAACAGGCAGGAACTGAGTCAGTTCCTGCCTCAGTGTTGAGTGAGTTTAAGAAGAACCGACAGTTTAACGCCTGTTTTTCTAACTCCCAACCCAACTACCCAGTTAGGAGAACTTAGAATAAGAAATAACCCTTCTGTTTCAGACTCAGAAATACGCAAACGTAAAGACAACCGTGTCTAACCGTTTCGGTGGGGACGCGGGTCGCAGGATCCCGGTCCGGAACATCGCCCTGCCAGACCTGTCAGTGCCCATGGAGCTGGGCCAGCAGGAACAGTTCTCACTCTTCGTTCCCAAGCACCGGAAGATTGCGGGACGGCTCATTGACATATTCATGGGTAAGGTTGCCTTCAATCTGTAAAGCATGAGACTAGAAGGAAGACATAAAAGAAAGGGAAGGTTTAGAGAAAGAAATTATTCATGGACCCACTAGAAAGAAACATCGAACCACGTGGTCGTACTTAAATCCAAATAGGGACCACGGGGAAAACCCCTTTCAGTTAATGTTCTGCGCATCTTAACCAGTGTTAGAGTTCTATTTAAAATAATAAACGTACCTAATAAAGCAAGTTGGTATAGGTCAGTCCTGATATCAGTTTCTAGGCCACTTGAAGGCCTCTGACATGGCTTTGCGATTCTTCTAATAGAAGCGCTCAGTTGTACTGCTACTCATGGCCACCAACCAAAGATCGGATGGGTGGTCGTGTCAGTGATCGGCTATGAATAACTTGCCCTCTAGCCAAGTTGTAACCGTTACTATTTCTTCAGTGGCTATCACTACAATATTAGCTGCTGATAGACGAGTCGATAATAAGTTTGAGTTGTTTTGATATTCGTAATAGAATCCAGCTGGTTTAAGTATGCACGCAGCGCCAAAAATTTGTCAAGACAGGCTTATTTACACGTAGCCATGTCACGGCCACACGACAAAAACTGACGAGAAGATTCAGCCACGGCGCGCATGCTAGGCTTGCATTCCTGTAGCCTAGCATGCGCGTCCTAGCATGAGGTCCCCCTCATGGCATGTTGTCAACAGGCATGCGTGACGTTGAGGACCTGCAGTCTCTCTGTGCTTACTGCCAGCTGCGCATCAACCCGTACATGTTCAACTACTGCCTCTCAGTCGCCATCCTGCACAGGTATGAACTCTTACCATTTCACTACCTGGCTCAGTTGGTAATTATTGTCTTCTGAGCTTGGGGGCGTGGGTTCATTCCCACCTAGGGCAAACATTTAAGTGATTAGTCTTTGTGTTTGTTCTATGTTCATGTATTTCAAACTTTGCTTAGTTTGGGGTCAGGTGACAGTGAAAAATTCCCGTCTGTCCAAAATGTATTATTATTATGGTTTTCATGGCTGATGCAAGCTTCTGAATGCTACTACCTTGCGTGACCCGAAACTTGTATTTAGACATTTTTGTGGCATTCCAAGCTCTGCGTCTTACACCTGGCCTAATACTTCCGTTGCGCATCTGTTCATTGGATCTATTCTGAAACTTATTCTTTCTTTAAAATCTTGATCGAAAAAGACAAAACACTGTATATCTATTCCAAGGCTACACAACGTTTATATACCGTATAGTGAGGGGGTTAGTGTATATCTACTGTATACCTAGTAGGTATCTTCTTATTAAAAAAAGAAGTAAAAAGCGGTATTGTATTATAAAAACATTCTGAAAATCCTTAATGGTTACAGTTCCCTATTATTGTCGATGCAAATAATTTTAGTTTTCCTGCAATTAACTGTGTTTACTATTTACAAGAAAATTATTATAATTAGCTAATTAGTAATTGCGCTCCTGGGACGGACAACTGCGGTTTCCTGTTGACAGCAATATGTATGTAATTTGAAGTATAAATAAGTATAGGCAATAAGTTAGGGAAGGGCTTTGATAAAAAAATGTGGTTTCCGATACAATGGTTAAAATAGAAGTGTGATAAGCAAGTAGCTCAATAGCTCAATATTTCAAAATAAGTATATAAATAAATAATAAATAAATTCGGGACACTTCCACACACGATCGCCTGACTCCAAACTAAGCAAAGCTTGTACTATGGTTGCCAGAGACTGATATACGTACTTAGATATTTTTAAATACATATTAACCCAGACATACAACAAACACAAATGTGCATCACATAAATGTTTGTCCTAGGTGGGAATCGAACCCACACCCCCAAGCTCAGAAGACAGGTTCACTGACTGAGACACCAAGGCAGATGGTCTAAAATAAAAAAGTCTAGGGTCAAACTGGGGCAAATGCGTCTTTCATCATTTTTCTATCTTTAGTTGCAATAATCTGTACAAGATGGCGTTAGTTGCTTTTGTGAATGATTTGTCAGTGATTCTCGATAGACAATTGCCTCACAGACCCGTTTGCCGCAATTAACCTTATACGTTCAACTAGCTTAGGTACTTCGTTTAGATATGCACCCCAGGGTTTTTGTTACCAAACCATTATGAACTAGCCTAGCAACCTACGACTTATTACGTTTATGCAATGTCCTAGGGCCTCTCTAAGTATACGAATTGCCTAAGTTCTTGCTTAAATAGCTTTAAACTTCTCCTAGCGAAATATTCTCTTAACAGACACATAAAGGTAAGATTCTCATGAATCAGGAACGGTTTAAGGTTCTTGTAAAAAAATGTAGGTAGGAGCTAGGAGTAGATTAAACTAGTTGAGCAAGGACTTGGCAATTTTTTTTTTCCGTCCTCCTCCTATGTACCCCGGACTTTACCCGGGACCTTTGTTAGGTATTGTCATGTATCCTAGTTAATTTTTGTTCAGGTCTCTAATGTAGATTTTTCGATGTGTTTAATTAATTTGGTAAAAGTTAAAGTTTTTCAGTTCGTTTACATACGAGTATATTCGGTTTACATATATTTCGGACTTGGCAATTTAAAGTCGGCAATGTATCTGTGATGCCCTTGGTATTATAGGTATCCATAGGCAACGATGGTCGCTTAACATCAGGCGTCCCGATAAATTGTTTGCCACCTATGGCATAAAAAATAACTTGGGCAATTCTTATATTTAGTACAAGTGGCCATTTTGTCTCCAGCCTGCAGACGTTCTATTGCTCGATAGTTTGGTCAGGTTGGACTGCTAGTGTTTATCGGGAGATGCTAAATCGCTGTAAAGTCTGCAGTCTGCACATGTGCACATTAGCACATGTTGTATAGTCTCAGGATAGTTTCACAGTCTTTTATCTTTTTCAGTCGTGCTGAAAAATGTAAAAGAAAGAAAAAGAAAATTGTGTAACTATTTTGGGTAGCCCCAAAGTTTACTGCCAAGCAGGTGAAAGTCCAATTCTCAATCGATCAAATAATTTCTCAACTCCACAACAACAGACCTGACACCAAGGGTCTGACCATCCCGACCTTCGCGGAGACTTTCCCCGACAAGTTCATGGACCCGAAGGTGTTGCGGCGCGCCAGGGAAATCACCTCTGTCATACCTAGTGGAGCCAGGGTAAGATAAATGATGGTTGTTTACACACGCTGATGATTTTTAACAAATCGTCGCCTTGCCTTCGAAGGGGCTGGCAGAGGTGTATTACACCTACACATTACACTTGTAGCGCCTCACTCAACTGCCGTTTTTGTACTTCTTCACTCTACAAAACTTCAAGGCTAGAGTGAATAAGTACCTTATAGGTCGTCGTGCTCCATCTTAGACCACAACGTCGCTTAACATCAGGTGAGTTGGTGGTCAAACGCCGACTTATTGTCCATTAAAAAAAACCTAGATAGTTTCAATGAGCGATAAGGTGAATCGATCATTTACCACCCACTACTGAGTTTTACTCTGAGTTTCGTCTTCAGCACGCCAGCACCCACTGATGAGTATAGATTTCCTCTTCAGCATGTCATAAATTCTTCCCTGTGTAAAGGTCGCTACATACGTGACGGCATAATATCTCGGACGGGACGGGGACGGAATGTGACAATGTGAATGCCCGGACGGGATTGTAACGTATACGCACCGTGAGAATTCCACGAAGCCAATGTAAACACGGAGCTCACTTTACTACACCGCTCTCCGGAGCGAACGAGGCGATTGCGCATACGCAGCGGTATCATACGGATGAGACGAGGCCCGTGCCGGCCAGGACGTGGTAAACATCGTATCCCGTAGCATTTATTTTACTACTATACTTTTGTATGTAACGATGTTTACAAATTGCTCCGTTCCATCCGGGCTGAGTAAAATCCCGTCACGTGGCTTCAGCCACTGCGTTCCTGTCGCCTTGACAATGTCATTCGACCAACAAGCTGAAGATCCGCCTGATGGTGGCAATCCTTTGCATGGCCACCATTTTAGTTTAGAGCCGGCTCACACTAGTGCCGCGAATGCACGCAAAAGTATTCCTATCAGTTGTTTAAAACTTTTTGGCTAATAGGAACTGCGTATCGGCACTTTCGCAGGCTTTCGCGGCAATCGTAGAGCTGGCAAAAGATCTAACTGTCTCCAACTCTGTCAAATTTGTATCTACGACCAGAATCCCATAACAATCCCGATGAACTACACTGCAAGTGAGAGCGAGCCGGAGCAGCGCGTGGCGTACTTCCGAGAAGACATCGGTATCAACTTGCACCACTGGCACTGGCACCTCGTCTACCCCTTCGACGCGGCCAACAGAAGCCTCGTTTTCAAAGACAGGAGAGGAGAACTGCTGTATTACATGCATCACCAGATTATGGCCAGGTAAGTCGCTTCAAGTTTTGGCAGAAATGGCCAGTTCCAAGGTATGCATAATAAAGGAAACGTTGTGAAGATCGTCCCGACTACCCGATATTACATCTATAAGTCTCAAATAAATCGGTTCTTCTAGGCAAGCGTACTCCATCGTAGACCATATCCACATCATTGCTTAACATTGAGCGAGTAAGCTAAGGATAAACGCTTGCCTATTATGCTACAAAACAAAAATAATTGTAACGTGCATAAAATGTAATATGTAACGTATTGTACAGCTGGGTCCTTACTATGACTTTTGATCGTTACGAAAACTTTTTTCGTTTTCCTTTGGCTCCATATATTTCAATAAAACGCCTCTGGCGGAAACGTTAAGGAACTAGGTTAAGAGCCACCAAAAAAGAAAAAACTTTTCATTAACTACCAAAACTCGCGGTAAGCATCCTGCATTATGCTACTCGTAAATGTACATAAATAAATCGTTCTATTTCACTGCTGGCATGTGTGTATGTAAAATTCACACACAAATGTTTAAACCTACTTTTGCAGCGCCCTTATAGGGTCTTTGCATTTATCATTAGTACATTTTGTACATTATTAGTACTTGTGTATCATCAGTTCATCTACACTGAATAGCATTGTACATTGGCAATAAATATATAAAATAAATAAAACTTATTTTATAAATTGTTTACAATTATTTATTGCTGGCAATACTTCTATGGCTATTATATACAAAACGTTAATTCCAGGTACAACTTCGAGAGGTTCTGCAACGGCCTAGGTCGCGTGCGCTCCTACAGTAATTTCCGCGAACCGATACCCGAGGCGTACTTCCCCAAGTTGGACTCGCAGGTCGCCAGCCGCGCTTGGCCGCCCAGGTACAATCATACAAGTCCATGTCATTTCAACATCGTCAACCCGTATCCAAGTTGTCTTGGGAAAAAGTTGGGAAAAGTTGCCTTGGGAAAGTTTATGTCACGTCAATTCATACATACATATAGTCACGCCTGTTTCCCATAGGGGTAGGCAGAGACCACTTCTCTCCACTTGCTACGATCCTGGCACACATCTTTCACTTTTTCTACCTCCATGAGTTTTTTCATACGTGCTCGTCGGTTACGGGTACTCCTGACCTGGGGGGCTATTCCTACACGTGAGATGATATGAGATTTTATCTTGGTCACTCTCACACCTATGACTTTTCAAACAAGAGCAACAAGGATGAAAAAAGGTGAGATGAGAATCTCAAATCTCCAAATAGGGCCACTGGCCTTTCTTTAAAACGTCTTCGACTTGGTCAAGATACGTTCATGGTCAATTCATTTGTCAGTTCACGTCAATTTATTGCTGAATAAAAAGCAATAAATATAGATTCTTGGCTGTTATGAATATCGCCAACAAATGTAAAAAAAAACCGTGAAACCTAAGCCAAATCTTTTACAGCAAGAAAGATGCCAGTGAGGGCTGAAAAATTAAGTCACTAGTTACGTTCGTACTGAACTGACCCCACCTAGTGGGTTAAGGGTTAGAAGAAACAAAAAAATCGTCTTTTCGAGGCATTGAATTACCTTCTATAAGCAGGCACTCACTTAGCCGAAGGCACGCACCAATTTGTTCATTGTAAGAACAAATGTGCGTATTTAACGTTATCTGCTACATAACTGGAGCCCGGTGTATGGCGACAGGCTCGCCCCCTGTCACATTTGGGACTGAATATCGTCCGGCGAAGTGTGGGCGTTGTACACCTCTGCCAACCACTTCGGTGGCAAGGCGTGACGCTATGTTGTGTAGACACTCCAGAGACTCGCAGAATCGAATCGGTACGTTTACCGAGTGGTAAACGGGGAACGATTGGTAAATTTTACTCGGGGATATGCTTAAACATAATGCTCATTCAAGAAACCACCAATCACAAGATGACCTCATTCTTGTAGTAACGATAACATTTGGCATACAATACATTCCAAATAAATGCCTTTAAAAACATCTTTTCTTTTCTGTATTTCAGATTCGAAAACACTGTCGTAAGCGACATCAACCGCCCTGTGGACCTGATCAAGGTCGATATTAATGAGATGGAGACCTGGCGTGAACGCATCTTGGCTGCTATCAATAGTTTGACTATCTTGTTGGTGTGTTCTTAGATTCTTTCTCCTCTTATTTCTTGGTCTTCTATTCTGCTACACTAACGATGATGCTTTCATCAGTAGTGGTCTACTCTCTGTCGCAGTTTCTGTTCAGATCTCCATTTTGTGTAAATAAAATATCTATAATACTATCTGTACTACCTATACTATGTAAACGAATTTTGTAAATAGGTAACATTTGTGAGCTTGTAAGTTTGTTTGTCGAGAGTAATATCCGAAACTACAGAACCGATTCTAAAAATTCTGTAACTACTAGAAAGCTACGAGGGCGAAAAGCTAGTGGCTTATAAATTGTTTCAGCCAAACGGACGTCAGCTACCTATTGAAGAGGAGACTGGTATCGATGTGCTCGGCAACCTGATGGAAGCGTCCCTCCTTTCGGTGAACATCGCCTACTACGGCGATTATCACAACATGGGGCACTTGTTCCTAGCCTACGCCCACGATCCCGACCATCGCCACTTGGTACGTATTTGTTTATTTTCCAAGATGTTTTTAAGGTAACATAACATTTCGTCACGTCTTTCCCCTGAAGGGGCTGGCAGAGGTGTATTGCAACAACCACACTTTGCTGGATGATCTTCAGTCCCACGTTACTAAAACAAAAAGTTGTAAGATTCGTCTTTACGCCCTAAGTCATCATATTTTGCGATCAGGAGTGCTATTCCTGCGCGTGAGATGAGATGAGATTTTATCTTGGTCACTATCACACGAGAGCAACAAGGACGAAAAAAGATGAGACGAAAAACTCAAATCTCCGAATAGGGCCACAGATCATTTGGAACTCTTTACGTTATGCCGTAACTACTACCCACGAAACGATTAAAACAACTGATATTTCTTTCCAGGAACAATTCGGTGTGGTGGGTGACCCAGCAGTCACGATGAGGGACCCCTCGTTCTACCTCTGGCACGCCCACGTCGATGATGTCTTCGACCTGTATAAGGCCAAGCTTACACCGTATGGACCCGACAAGGTAGGCATCGGGATTAATTGAGGCTGACGAAAATTCTTAAACCTAGAAAAATGCAAAGAAAACGAGTGGAGATGTACGTTCTATTATTAGTCTAAAAATTATGGTGGTACAGCGTACTAGCTTTTTCTTTTATTTGGTTTGTTTAAAATTTTCGTCCTTAACATGGGCATATGTGATGTCCTTGGTTGGTATCCTTCAGTATCCCTCCAAGTAAACGTAACTATTTTTATCTTAACTATACATCTCTCTGCAAGAGTATGTTATTGAAACTGGTCTCATGGCGTAAAATAAATCGCCAAACAAAAACTAAGGTTTACATTTACTTTTCGCAGCTGGACTTCCCCGGCATTCGCGTGTCTTCTGCCAGTATCGAGGGTCCAGGTGGTCGCGACTCCATCAGCACTCTGTGGGAGCGCAGCATAGTGGATCTCAGTCGGGGCTTGGACTTCACGCCGCGAGGCTCCGTGCTCGCCAGGTTTACGCATTTGCAGCACCAAGAATTCAACTATGTGTGAGTACTAATGAACTTTTGGGGGTAGTTGGATTAGACTTACCAATAGACTTGAATTAGACTACATAACTCCCTTCTTTGAAAGATTTTCGAATTTAGAGAAGTACTTGACGTCGACACCTGACTGAAATGACGTGAATGAGATTGCTATAACTTTTAATATAACCAAAAAAAATACAAAAAAAAAAAACGCAGAACGAAAGGAAAGCTTCCTTTAGTAAAGTCCGCTTTTGCCAGACGTTTTAGTAATTTTGCTCTTCCATTTTTAAACAGGCGCGTAATAAAGCTTTGTAATCTTAGCGGTAGCTCAATTAATGGCGCTAAAGAGAAGGTGAAGAAATGGCTTCTCACGTTAGACTACGATGCTACAGAGGCCCTGTTTGTCATTTAGACGTGAAGTATCTTCATTACCAACTTTTAGTAAATAAAATCAGCACATTTACCCATTCGCACACTTTTTGCTTTACGTAAATTTATAAATACACCCTCACTTACACACACATACACCCACACACACACACACACACACACACACGCGCGCGCGCGCGCGCGTATTCTTTTGTTTAAACTTAATAGTAGTTAGTCCTCTTCACTCATTCATTATGAAATCGGCTACAATCCCGCGATACAGGCTGGCCCTAGTGCGGGGACTATTGCTAAACTTTATGTTGTACTAGCTGCGCCCCGCGGTTTCACCCGCAGTTAAAAACTAATCCTATGTGCTATTCTAGACTATAATCAATCTCTGTGCCAAATTTCATCCAGATCTGTTCAACCGTTCTGGCGTGAAAGAGTAACAAACATCCATCCATCCATCCATACATACAAACTTTCGCGTTTATAATATCAGTAGGAAGTAGGATATTGTGTGATAAGGTTAGCAAATATTTTTGTATTTTGTTTGTATTTTGTATCTAAGCTAAGCCTCTGAAGTCCAAGTCCAAGTCCAGGTAGATACCACCATTTTCCTTGGTTTCGAAGTAGGTGCTGGTCTAACATGGAGGAACCATATAGACAAGTTGCGGGATAAAATCGGCAGTGCGTGTTTTGCGTTAAAACGAGTAGTCCGAGTTGTGTCGGTACGTAAGAATGAATTCAGGCTCTTATGATCTGCGTGGTAAGAACCGTCAGCGCCCCACAAGAACCTCGAACAAGCTAGCCGGTATTAAGCGTACGCTCAGGAAGTCGGCCAGACTCACTCATGTTATGGGCCCCAACGTATAGAATCACCTACCAAAACACATCACAGAAGCCTTAAGCTTACAAAGCTTTAGATTTAAGCTAAAAAAAGTGGCTTATTGAGAAATTGTTTTATAATTTCAATGAATGTTACAAATTCGTAATTTTAGTACTGCCACTTTGTGTGAATTTTAATTTATCATTTTGTATCCTGAAATGTGAATTGGCTTTACGAAATAAATGATTATGATTATGATTACTGCAAGGCAGGATGGTGAATGGTTCCTCATAAATAATTTATAGTATAAATTAACCTAAAATTCCACTAAATAAGTAGTTCCTATTGGTTTTATGTTTGCTGATCTCAGATAAACCTAGAGAATAAGATGGCGCACGGCGTATGATCTGATGAAGCCAAATACCATCCAAAAACTACGCTACTGTCGTATAGGTACACAACACTCACACATTGACGCAAAAAAACTACGCTACTCGCTTGGTCATTCTTACATCGACATTATGTGCATTGGTTTATGGTATAGTTTCGTGTACTTAAAAATACATAGTGCATGATAAAAGTGTGGACAGGACTACATTTTGAGGTTCTTTTTAAAATCTGTGCAGTTTTTTACGAGTCAATTTTGAAAAAGCCGTAACATTTACCTCTTACAAATATTTTTAGAATATTAAATCTACTAAGGTTGTTTATTGGAACGGAAATGACTAACGTAGAGTTTGGGAATTAATATTAGTTTTCGTAAATGTTTTTCATGGCAACATTACCACGCACACACATTGAAAAAGAAGTGGCTTCAGCGAAATATAACGCAGTGTTCCATCTTTACCTCTAGATTGATCTGAGTTGCTGATACTGATATTCTGATAATTTCCGTCGTTAACAGGGTCGAAATAAACAACACGACCGGCAAGGCTCAAATGGGTACCGTCCGCATCTTCATAGCGCCGACGGCAGACGAACGTGGACAGCTGCTGTCTTTTGAGGAGCAACGCAAGCTCATGGTTGAGATGGATAAATTCTCGCAACCACGTGAGTGTTTTTTTGGCTATTTATGTTCCTCTAATAGAGTAGGTGTAGATGAAATAATGAACTGGATAAGAACTCAAGAAACTAGAAATTAATGCCTGTCATGAATTTGCTTAAAACAAGACTGGCGCTTCTTAGTATTGGAGGCTAAACACGATATGGATCGCTGTGCCAACAAAGTTATATCTTAAGACTTGTTCTGCCTGTTTTAAAAAATGTATTAAACTTTTGTCCACAGTCTCTGTGGGCAACAACACGGTCCGTCGGCGCAGCGTGGACTCGTCAGTGACTATTCCATACGAGCGCACGTTCCGTGACCAGTCAGGGCGTCAGGGAGAACCGGGCACCGCCTCGGCTGCCGAGTTCGACTTCTGCGGCTGCGGCTGGCCTCAGCACATGCTCGTGCCGAAAGGAACCGCGCAAGGATACCCCACGGTGCTGTTTGTGATGGTCACCAATTGGAATGAAGATAAGGTTGGTCCCTAACAGTCGTATAGCACCTTCTTCATTTATTTTTCGGATTTTCTAAATATGCTTAATTTGTAATTTTCTGGATATTTAATAAGTTTAGTGTCTAATTCTAAAATATCTGATCTCCAGATTGATCAAGATCTGACAGGTACGTGCAACGATGCGGCTTCATTCTGCGGCATCCGAGACCGGAAGTACCCGGACAAGCGGCCCATGGGCTTCCCGTTCGACCGACCAGCTCCCGGCGCCGTCACGCTCGGCGACTTCATGCAGCCCAACATGGCCGTCCGGAACTGCACCATCAAATTTACGGACCGCACAAGAGACCGAGGCCAGCAATGATGGTCTTTACAGTCATCATCAGTTCATCACCGTTGTTTTCATTGAAAGACTTCTGCTATATACAAGGACACCGATTTCTACTGGTACGAATGTATTTGTACTAAGTATTCTTAATTATATACATATAAGTAGTATTAGTAATATGTGACTATTTTGATTTTACATTTTTTAATTTACAATCTTTCTTACGACCATTTTTTGTTCTTTATTTGAAAATCAAAACTTCTAAAGTTAGAAATATATTATAGTTTTACGATTTAGTTTAAGCAACGGGTCTATTATAGGTTTATTGTCACTCTGTAAATATGTACATAATGTAAATAACTTCTTTATGAGACTGAATAAATCAAGCCTTTCACCAAGTTGAGCGTTTTATTTACAAATTATTTTTACACAATAATAATTATCTTTCAAACTAATATGCAAAGAACTAATAGGTTCTTTGCATGGTATTTTTGTATGCATAAGGGTACTTCTAGACGGGCCCTATTTCAACTGCAATACTGGCCCGGCAATATTGCGACAATATTATGAGTGTGGCCCGGTCATATGGCCATACTTTTCTAGCATGCCTGATAATATTGCTAGTAGTGCAGCAAAAATATGGCCCGTCTAGGAGCACCCTAACCCAAATTTCACTGATCAGCAATAATTTTGTTACCCTTGATCTAAGGGTGGTTTTAAATACTTCAATGCTATTATGAAAATATTAGTTTGTTTTATGCTATTATTAGTTTATGAAACAATATTGGCTCTGGCTTAAAAATAAACTATATTTTTATATTGTACTAAAATAAGTAGATGTTTAAGGCACGGTACGAGTATATCACGAAATCAACGAAAACAAGTATTTTGTTTGCGCCTAGTTTAATATGAAGAATTGTGATGATCAGGTGAAAAAAAGACACAGCTGATAGATGAAACAACCAAAAACAGTTTAAGCGGAGTAGAATTTTGAAATTGATTCTGGTTTTGGTAAATAATAAATCACAAAAAGTATCTTCTTAGATGTGCACTGCTTCTGGCATGTTTGCAGACGCCAGAACGGACGGTTTTCATGCCATCGTCAGAAAGAGACTCGCGTCGCTGCTCAATAGAGTAAGAGGTAGCCGCAGTAGTATTCTAACGAATATCAGCGACAGATATGATTATCCCATTTTATAACCATGATATCAAACAGTCACAATAGATATATGTATATTTGAAGTAAGATAAAGGTTTTTATTTATTTCTTTTTGTTTTTTATTTTCATGTAGAATTTACGAGTAAGTATATGTAATTTTTCTTTTTCCGTTGTTTTAATTTGTTGTGTTTCATTGTTTAGATTTATTTCGAGCTTGCTGTTTTGTATTTAATGTGTGTGTGTGTGTGTGTGTTTTGTACTTAATATATACCTATGTCTGTGGATCATAGTCATCCGAAATAAAGTTTTATTATAATTATTATTTTATATAATCTGTTTGAGCGTGGTTCTCTAATTTTTTTTCGATTATTAAATAGGCAGATTAGTTCTCTATTTACGATTTTCAACTTTAAATGAAGCGGCTTAAGTAAACGTGTGTGCGAGTGAAAAATCGTGTTATGACCGGGCCTTAAGAAGTTAACAAAAGTGGCTTAAATTTTATTGAGGCAATCCAGTAATTCATGAATAGATCAGTGATTTCGAAAAATTGGGATTTGAAAACACACAAATCAATAAAAATATCCAGGGCAACAGTTTTTTTTGTTGAATGGAATTTAAAAAAAAAACAAATGCATTAATACTTTGAAGGTTTTAATTAATTTTTATTTGATTAAATACCTTCACGTTCCTTTTATTAAATAGTTATGTATGTCTTATGATTAATAATAAATTTTAAAAAAACGCTTTCAAATTAGTATGATCGTGATGAGATTATCGACACTTGCTAACCCTGCCATCAACCAGATGTAGCCGGACAACCGTGTAGGAGCTTTCCTCCGTAGACCGAATACGATTCAAAAGCTAAATGCACTTTATCTCCTTTCTTAATAGTAAAGTTGTGTGTAATAATTGGCTTCTCACATTTCTTGCCAAATGACAGGGAATCTGAAAAAAAAAAATGTTTAAGTAAAATATTCTTCAATAATGCTGATAATTGTTCTAAAAAAGCATGGGAATTGTAATAGGTTTTCTTTATATCCTCCAAAATATTTTTCTGTAGTACTTTTAGGCTGCGTTTCAACTGATGTGGAGCCCACGTGCATACAATTGACCAATTACAATCCTTACAGTGAAATAAAGCGGAAATTTAGAGCATCATCGAAATAATTTAAGGAAGAAGTGGCACGAGTCTAATTTCTAGTACACAGTGCGTCGACCCAATATAACTACAAACAAACAGACACTACACAGCTCCGTTGACAGTATTATGCAACGTGTATCAATAACAAAGATAGAGAGACGTACAAGATACCATAGCAAGAACAAGAAAACAGTAATTATCACTGTTGCGACAGGTTGCGTTTGTGTGTGACTACGATGAATTGTGTGCAGCACCTAATTTATGAGGTCCATTTTTAGGTTCTCGTACCGTATCACCCTTATATTGAATCGAAGATTATAATTGGTCAATTATGCACCGCTCCGCTAAACTCTAACTCAGTGGAAACGCAGCTTAATTGACAGATTCTTTAAAATAATGCAAACTTACTGCTGTCAATTTTGATGTAAAATTCAACGTAACTATCGTCCTTTAGAATTCCAGGTGTTGGTTGTGACGCCAACGTGCTGAATGGTCGTTTCGATTGATCTGTTAGCTTCGTGATGTTGTTGTCTCCAATATCTGGAAAAATACGTTTAAATACAAATTTACTTTATTACAACAATACGTTATAAGCAAGAGTTAAGCAAGGCGACCCGCTGTCGCCAAAATTGTTTACAGCCACACTTCCTCGGATTGTCATTGAGCAGGAAAAAGAAGGGCATTCTCATGGGAGAGAAGAGGCTTATCTCCGGTTTGCAGATGATATTATCTTTTTCTCTTCCTCAGCACTCGAATTGGGTCACATGTTACAAGATCTGAGCAGGGCGAGCATCGAGGTCGGACTTAAGATGAATATGTCAAAGACGAAGCTAATGACCAACAGCATCAAGCGCAAAATACTTGTGGAGAGTTTGGAGATTGAGTATTTCCATGACTATGTATACTTGGGTCAATAAGTCTCCTTCCAGGCGACACAAGAAGCAGAAATTGCACGTCGCACTGAAAACGCCTGGAAAAGCTATTGGTATTAGTCCATGAAAGATCTTTTGAAGGGAAACCTGCCACTATCCCTTAAGCGCAGGCTCATAGATGTATGCATTCTCCCCACTCTCACATACGGAGCGCAAACTTGGTCTTTGACTGAAGCTCAGAGGTCCGACCTCGCTGTCTGCCAGCGGGCTATAGAACGCAATATTATTGGTGTGAAACTCATTGACCATACTGCGTTCTAAAACTAAAATTTGAAGTAAGATTGGGCTGGGCACGTCTGTCGCATGTCTGACGATGTTTGGGCCAAAATAACCACTTAGTGGATGCCAGATCGAAGTCGAACTTGCGGCAGACCCAGGAAGCGATGGCGGGACGACCTCGACATGCATCGGAGGAACTGGCCAATTGTAGCTCGAGATAGAGATAAGTGAAAAGAGGGTAGGGAGGCCTTTCCCAACATTGGGACAGCACAGGCTCATAATAATAAAAATAACAATACGTACAAAGACTTCTGTACAACTTACTCACTACATAAAAATAAAATAAATTGCCACTACTACGCATCGTATAACCATGATCGTTACGCTTTTATTCGACGCTGCGCGACTGCGCATCGTATCGCCACGCAATAAGGCCCATGGTCGCGCAGCGTCGCAAACAAAATATAACGACCACGATGATTTTTACGATGATTTTTAGGTTTAGCCGCCGACGCTGCGCTATTATGAACCTTACTGTGCGGTGATAAGATTCGCGGTCGCGCAGCATCAGCGGCTGCACCTAATAATTATCGCAACAACTACGGTACCACGGTGTCACAGTACTAACCCTGGCCATATTTACGAGCCTGGCCTTCATTTGCACTGCCCAAAATATTAAAGTCGGATGAGTTAAGAATACAAAAAGGATGAGTTAAGGCTTATAAAATTTTATAATTTTATTAGTTTTGTTTGATTTTGTTTTGTTCAAATAAATAAAATAAAAATAAATAAAAAACCTTCGGTTGAGTTTCGCAAAAGTAAGACGTAGGATGAGACGTCATAGGATAAGTGCGGAACCCATTTACGACGCTGTTAACACTACACGAAGTAACTTGAAAAAAAAAACAAAGGCACTGGCACGAGACGTGCGGCACCATATTCCCAAAAAAAAAAAATTTAAATCACATACAAAAAAACAATTGTGTGAAACTTTCTTACCCAAACTATAATCAACTCCAATATTAGCAATGGTCACCTTAATGTGAGCCTTATTGCTTGTCCTTATGGCGAAGTGTGTTTCGAACGGTGTGCCGTCGAAATAGTGTACGGGGAAGAAGAAATTTTCGAAGTAAAACCTCACAGCTTTGTATTGGCAGCCTGTAAGCAGAGATCGGATTAAGATGGTATTCTCCATCAAACAAAACGATTTTAATCCTAGTTCATTTGTTTTAAATGTAAAAAGATAAACATTTTAACAATTTCAGGTTTTTCCTTCCAAAACTTTGATGAAAGATTTACTACAGTTTTACATAACGCGGTTTTACATAATATTTCCTTATGAATAAAAGAACATGGAAAAAGTGTTAAAGAGAAAAAAAAAGCTAAAGCTGTGTTTCAAATTAATTACACTCATGTTAATTTTTAGTGCCTAAGCACACTATGCGGAAGTTACGCGATTGCGCCTGCAATGATATTTCAATAACTAGCAACATAGTCGCTGAAATTACGTTGCGTTTTGGCGTTCAACCGAACTTCAGTCGGACAGAAGTTCGGCGGCAGTTCGACATTCTATAGAGCACACAATATGACGTTGTCCATATTTTTTTCTACACATACGCAACGGAAGTTCGGTTCGAATGCTGGAGATGCACAAATAGAGCGGGGGGTGCTGCAGCAGCGAGAGGCGGGCAGCAATGCGCAACCGAATTTCTGTCATGTAACTCCTGCGATTAGATGTGTCTGTGTCATATCAATTGAATAAGTCAGAACGTAAAATCGGCCGCGCGGCTTTGGTTGCGTATTTCAGACATTTTTTTAATGATTAAATGTGCCCACGTTTGACCACAACACACCTGATGGAAAGTGACGATGCGGTCTAAGATGGAGCACGCTCGCCCATGAGGTGCCTATTCACTCTTGTCTTGAAGAGACGAAGACGGGTCTGAGCAGTAGCGCACTTGTAGCGCCTCACTCAACTGCCGTCTTTGTACTTTTTCACTCTACAAAACTTCAAGGCTAGAGTGAATAAGTACCTTATAGGTCGTCGTGCTCCATCTTCGACCACAACGTCGCTTAACATCAGGCGAGTTGGTGGTCAAATGCCGACCTATTCTATAAAAAAAAAAGAGAGACATTGTGTGCTTAAACAATTAATAAAACATGTTACCTCTAGTTTCATTCATGAATTTGTCCAGATCATCCATTTTAGGTGTGCTCCTATCCTCCCAGATGTCACTCCTAGTTTTTATCGAGCTAGGCACATTGACAACACATAGACCACCAACGCTTGGCACTTGTTGAGTTTTATTAAATAATGTCGAATTATTGTCTTCTATTGTCTTATTCTCGTTCTGGAAGTCTTTGTCTATTAATCCCGCTATCTTTGTTTGTATAAAAGCCAAATTTCTTTTGTTGATTATTTGCTTGGTATCTATGGCTAGTTGCAGCATTGTTTTGTCTGCTGTTTCCTTGATGTCCTTGTTGATGTCTGATTCCAATTGATTGTTCGACGGGTTCGTGGTGATGCGTTGCACCTGTTCTGTAATGTACCTTTCCACGAGTCTGCGTAGAGTAATTTGATCTGCTTCATTGCTGGGTATGGTCTTTGAATTTGCTTTGGAACCCGTTTCTTCTACTGAAAGGTAAAAGGAGAAATTGTTATTTATCAGATCAAAAGACAAAGAAAGTAAGTTCGGTAAGGTAGCTAGCCTTGATGTCAGAGTTTCTAGGCTGCCCAAGACCTCTGACTTGGCTAATGCTCGACCACACATCGTTCATATTTGCGCCGATCTAGGTCAATCTTGGGGCCAAAACACCAATGTGTGTAGCAGCCTTTGGACCCAAAGTTGATATTGAAGCCAATGTAATAAGGAGTGGTATAAAAGGTTTAATTAAATATTGGTCATTTCAAATCGAAGCCAAGCTTGGACCCTTAGCTGTGAAGCCAAAAAAAGGTCGCGGCATATACTAAAAAGGAGACGTTGAGAGAGTAAAAGTTGAGATTCCTCAATAATAAAGTTTTTAAGAAATTAAAAGATGCGATGGAGAACAGCTCTGTGTAGTGTGTAGTACCTACTATTATTAGTTAGGGCTTCGCGACGCTTTAAATTTTTCATACAAACGTGCTTGTCAAATTTCTTGAAAACCATTTGTCAGATGATGATGAAATTTGGCTTGTACAATTAAATGAACTATATCTCCGCCCCTAAGTTCTTGTTTTTTTTAAATACACTCTCAAGAGAAGTACGAGCTATGAAAAATATCCGCATTTGTTAGGGTTCACTTTTGACTGATTTATTTAATAGATCGAATAAGCACATACAAGATCCCTTACCATAGGGAGGTTGCCTAAACGTTAGCATTATTAATTCATAAAACAAGAGAAATTCTTATTTATTTAAGAATGATAAGAGAAGTGCAAAATTCATAAAAAATATTAAATTTGCACTTTGTCACTCTGTAGGTTGCTTTAGAGACTCGTCAGTATCTTTACCCCGTCATCATCTTTTAGAATCTAGACGAACTGGAAATAGAAAACTTTTAGCCAATGCGAAGTTGCTAAAGTGATCGCCGGACCTTTAACGTTGATAGAGGAAAAGTTTAGGTACCTCTTTAAAAAAGTTTTGTTTGGAAATTAAATGTTGCGAGATGGAGAACAGCTCTGAGTAGTGGAAGATAGTACCCACTAATAAACAGTAAATCAAGATTATGTTACTATAAGTTAAAATAAAAAAAATAAAACATACCTCCTGCAAAACTTGTACAAAAAGTAGCGCATAATATTGTTAGTAAAAACCACCAATAGCGAGTTGAATTAAACACCATTTTGGTGCTCAAAAAATGTTTTTAAGAAAATAAATTAAGAACTATTTAACAAAGTCTGTAAGTGATTGACGAAGGAGGATCACTTTTATGAATGGGTAAAAAGGATTGGGTGTAATATTATATAGGTTTCTATTATCTTGTTTAGCGTATGATGAGCTCATTTCAGTTATTCAATTATATGTTATTTACTGCATACCTAAATCATGAATAATATATTTGTTATTTTACTTAGTACTCAAGTATTGCAACTTGCCAGATAATAATTATAATACGTCCCTACACTTGAAAATAATGGAATGCTAGGTAGGTATTTGTGAAATTTTATAGAAAAATTAATTATATTGAAATTTTATATATGTGATTAGGTTTTTGATGGAATAACATTTATATTTTTATTACTATAACGTAATTCTATAGATTTACTAGCTACCAAGCATCAAGTAACATTACCTAGAAATAAAAATAGTCCGTGGACTCCCTCCGCGCGGAAGAAGTAAAACTTCTATGTATCTTTCTTACTATCTATCTATCTACGCTCTGTCTCTTTCTATTCCCCCTCCCAAGGAGCGTTAAACGTTTAACGCAACCTTGTTGGCAGTCGCATAAGAAGTTTCACTTCAAAAAAGACTGCAAATAGCAAATACTAGCTTTTTTACCTGAAGCATCTAACTACCAAGTTTCATCAAGGTGCGTTCAGCCGCTTTGCTGTAAAAAGCCTACAGACAGACAGAGACTGAGCTTTCTTCCCTTCTAAACATTTATAGCATTATATTATTTACCTGACTCCGGTGAAGCCAAAAAAAGAGGGATATGGTGTCTTATCTTTATTTGTTTTGTGTACGTGTATGTCCAGCCTTATGTTCTTTCGTAACGATATTGCTCTACCGATTATGACAAACGAAATGTCGTTAGATTCGTCTTTATTACGTTTCACAGGTTACATTTTGCACTTTTTAAATAGTAAATTATGCCTACTGTTTGAGAAAGGACTTCCCGTGCAAATAGGTTAATAACTGGATGAAATAATAGTTATATATCTGTTATGCAAGGCTGCAAAGTTGTTTTTTGTCGCGAGGATTGAAACCTGAGCAGGCAAAGGATTTTAGGATTTTTACAATCTTGAGCGTAGCGGGGGTTTCAAAAGTACGAGAAGGCGTAATAACTTTACTGACGAGCGAAACACACAACTTTTCACCTCACTATAGCGAGAAAAAATATGTTTTTTTTATGCAGTCGTGCTGGCCAGTGCGATAATTCTAAGATTCGAATTTTAAGAAGTCGTTCCACGCTAGCGGATAAAATGCACTGTTAGATTCCGAATGATAAACAGAACCTTTCCGAGCTTGTGAGATGAAAATAGTAGATTATGCACCGAGGGGACAAAGACACTGCTTTATCCCAGAGGTAAATACTCTATTTTTCATGCCTTCTGCGAGGCAATAAAAAGGAACTATGAAAATCTGTTACACCAAACACTGTCTTGTTTTAAATTTCGTGGAGATCGTGGTCCAGCTGTGTTCTTTTTTTTTCTTGGTGAACAGTTAAATTTTCGAATAAACTCTTCTTACAGTGCCCTTACAGTGAGTTTTCATTCAATTTTAACCTTTTTGCTCGAAAAATCCCTTGGAAGTTTCATACAACCTCATCCCCCTTGGGAGGCAATGCCTTGCTTTACGTTGAGACTATGTGATATTTAATTAGTCATTGTCGAGCAATTGTATTTACACCACGTAAATACATATTTGCAGTTAGCAACTTATTAAAATTAACCAATACATTGCTAAAGGAAAATGAAATATAGCAATTATTTACTAATGAAATGATATCATTGGGAATTTAACTAGGGAAACTACGTTTTTATTACAGAATATAAATTGAATTAGGAATGGAGGTAGTCAGGTAACTAATTCTCAGAAATACATTGTTTTTCATGCAATTTACTGAATAAATGTAAACAGGTAATTATAGTTGATATGTTATAAATTTAATGGAATGTAATACATGTAAAGAGGTAATATTATTGTGATAACATATCACAATAGTATTGTGAATGCGAGTTACCTACTTAGTTCAATCCTCATTTACCTTCTCTTGTTTTTCCCTTTACAATTTTGTTTTAGCAGACGTACGCATCTGTAGGAAATTTACCTACTAAATTATAACGGAAACTACATAGGCTGTAGAATTCAGAGATGACGATAGGTATAGATAGGTACATTACTTTGTAATCCTAGTAAGTCCAATCTTATTTTCAATTCTTAAAATCGCCACTCGAGAATTTTTACGGCCCATTAGCCTTTGGTTCTACGAGCGATGGGTCCCGTCCACTAGCACCTTTTTTATGATTGAATTGGCCCACGTTTTACCACAACACACCTGATAGAAGTGACGATGTGGTCTAAGATGAAGCAAGCTTGCCCATGAGGTGCTTATTCCCTTTTGTCTTGAAGAGACCAAGGTTGTATCTATTGCAGGCGAACTCCGAGGCAGGAAGTGCGTTCCACTCCTTGGCAGTTCTTATTAAGAAGGAGTTTTGAAAGCGCTTCGTGCGGGCTTTATTAGAGCTGATGACGACATATCAATAGAATGTCTGCCTCGATGACATGTGGCAGAAGTCACATGGTGGAATCAGCTCGTGTGTAGTTCCTGTGCACATTCTCCAAACTGGAGTCGATAGAAAATTGACAAACTGGCTACACGCGGCCTGTGCTGGAGACTGTGCGCCATCTTCCTCCTTACCAGCGCCTTGATATTGATCAGTCTAATGGCGCGTCGCTCAATTGAGTCCAATGCTTAAAGCTGGTATTTTGCAGAGCCGAGCCACAAGTGGCTGCAGCATTCCAAGCCAGATCGCACCTGCACTTGGTACATTTTATTTTTTCAATAGCTTACTTTAACCACATCATAGTCATAGGTTTTTGACACCGTCATATGTTAGCTATCTCCGTTAGCTTATTCATTTTAATAGCAACACAAAGGCTGGCTAATCGGTCACATCCTAATGAGCGGGGGGCGGGGACGGGAGGGGGCACTTGGGTTGTGGTCGGCTAGTTGGCATTCGGCGGATGGGAGTCATCGGAAAACGTGGGGAAAAGAAACTGATTACGCGTGTGAGCATTGGAGACGCAAATGGACATGATGTGAAATGTAAACATTGGAATAACTTACGAAATATAATACTGAAAACTGATCAAATCCGTTTTATTTGTACAATAAGGTCGTTCCTAGTACATACAAAATCTATAATTTTGTAAGCAGCGACCACAAGCAAGGGACGTTTAGCAAAATCATGAGCAAAATAGACTATGACCGCCTTTTCAGTTCTGCCATCTTGAATTTTTTAGTAACCTAATTTTTTCGTAATTTATGGACCAAGCGAGCGCTAGCAAGCGAAGCGTCTTCTGTTTCAGCTCCAATAAAAATGCTTTCGTATGTCCGAATTATGTCTGGATTTTGTCCGGATCTCTGTCTTCCTCTACAGGTCCACTATACAGGTTTTTTCTAAAAATAAATAATAACATCATCGCATTTTGAAAAAAAAAACAAAAACTCATGTGACAAAAAAAAATACGAGAATTAGTTGAGGATTATTTTTTAATTTTATTATATTAATTTTTCGATAAAAATTATTTCTGTTAAATTTCTTTTAATATTCCTTTTATTTTTAGTAGATTCCATTAAATTAGATCTGTTAAATTCGTTAGTTGAAATATCAAATTGTATAACGCTTTAAATTAGATTCAAATTTCAATTTGTATACATTTTCTAGTAAATTTCATCAAATTAATTTAAAAAATCTCAAAATTGATAATAGCATAAAAAAATCATATTCCTTGATGTACTTACTTAATGCGACGTTAAAGCGGAATTGCACTAGATATTAGTTCAAGTAACAATCATCATGTCAGCCCGGGAGACGTCCACTACTGGACAAAGGCCTCCCCCAATGATCTCCAGAACGACCGGTCCCGAGCTGCCCGCATCCAGCGGCCTCCCGCGACCCTCAGCAGGTCGTCAGTCCACCTAGTAGCCCTTCCCACGCTGCGTTTTAGTTCGTGGTTGTTCATAGTTTCTTAATATAGGTAATGTAAAAAAATACGAACCTGTCACGCACACTGGTCTAAAAAGTTGACTTTTTCATAAACAGTAAGAACTCTCTCTAGACATTACATAAGTTTAGGTAGGTACTCATAGCTAACTACAAACATACGCAACTGATAACGCGACGCGGCTAGCGCGCCGTCGAGAGCCGAGCGACAACCTCCTGCCATGCTCCTACCCGGGAGGTGCACCGGACAAACGTACCTAAACAGCTGTGGAGTGACACCCCTCTTAGAGCGTTTCCACATTATCCGATCCGATATCGGTATCGGACGCCGATCCGATATCGGGGTAAGTAAAATATATAAAATATGTACCTGTCTTTCATATTGTCCGGCCCGATATCGGATATCGGAGCCGGCACCGATATGCTGGCGGCACCATCGGACGCCCGTGAGCCGTCGGGCGATAATGTTTATATGTGTGCTATACGTGTATCTAAATTATCTCTTGTGTGCGTAGAGCCCGATGCGCGGCGGCCATTTTGAGCTTGTTTACTAGTTTGGTTGTCATCATGGCGTCGTCATCATTTAAATACGATATAATTACATTAATATAATTAATTATATTAATAATTAATAATATTAATTAATTATATTATTATTTATAATTAATAATTTATTATTATTAATTATATTTGTACCCAATACTGTCTGTGGATATATCTTTTTTTGCGTCTCAAATGTAATAGATACAGCAAATAAAGTTTTCTAATATAGTCTGCCATGATGACCTGCCTGCACTAAGCTATCGAGCAAATGGCCGTATCGGAACGATTTTGTCGGAAATATGTGAAAATAGCACCGGTGTCGGCTATCGGATGTCGGCTATCGTCGTCCGACATCGATATCGGATCGGATAATGTGGAAACGCTCTTACTATGTACAGTTTTTTAGACTCAGATTTGGCTAACTTTAAACTTTATGGAGCATGTCACGTCAGAATAGTCATTGAGAGTTTTTGGCGGAACCGAAAAGGTGTTGTCGTATTTTTGTATTATTTTCTAATTCTTGTGATTCTTCGAGTGTTAAAGTGTAACAACAGTGGATTCCATTCCACGGAGGACAACCTTCATTGGTTCGTTAGGGTACACGTGTACCTTATGGTGGTGGGCAAACAATACAAACAGTGCTACCTGGTACCTGGCTTTTCGTGTTCTCTACAAAACTCCACTTAAAGTTTCAGTACAATATACATCACTTTACTGGAATGGGGAAAGGGGAAGGATTCATCATCGCCATCATCACCTCATCATCATCACTCTATCATTAAAACTATTTTAAATAACTATAATAACTTGACACTGGCAAATGCACAAGACGTGCGACGCCAAATTCTCCTGGGACCCTATTCGGAGATTTGAGATTTTCATCTCACTTTTTCTCGTCCTCTTTGCTCTCGTTTGAAACGTCATAGGTGTGAGAGTAACCAAGATAAAATCTCATCTCATCTCACGCGCAGGAATAGCCCCCCTGGCTGGAGGAGCAAAAACAGATAGTGTGAACATTGTGACATTGTGAAATAGTGTAATAGAAACGAAATTAAAAAAAAAACAAAAAAAATAATTTTGTTACATTTTATTATATAAATAAAAGTGGTTCTTACACCTAGTAATATTTAATTTACACATAATTAATCTTAACTTAAATACTTAAACTAGATAAAAGAAGATAGGGTATATTAATTATCTATCGTAATATTAAAAAAAAGTGATGATAGCCTAGTTGGAGACGGCTCCTCGTCTCTCAGCCTCTCAAGCCAGAGAAAGTAGGTACGAATCCGGTCGACGGCACGTGCTAATTTGTTCATTGTTTGAACATAATATTGACTGGAGCCCAGTATATAGCGAAAGGCTCGTCCCCTGTCACGTTTGGGACTGACTATCGTCCGGCGAAATGTGGGTGTTATAGTACTGCCAGCCCTTTCGGGGGAAAGGCGTGGCGATATGTATATTTGTATGTTATATTTTAAAAATAGAAAGATTAACAAATTAATTACAAAATAATCAAGAACTTAAGGAACTAAGTACTAAAACTGAACTAGCTCAAAATTAAAACTATGTAGGTAGTTGAATATATATATATTGTATCGTTCAAATATTTATTTATTAGACAAAGACATTGAGTAAAATTATAAGAAAAAGTTTTATCTAAACAAAAGCTTACTGTGGAAAGATAGACATAGGTATCAATACAAATAAAAATACACTTTTTTTCTTAATCGGACTACTCAGTAAAAAAATATGCGTGATCTCACAATATATTTATACATAAAAATATATTTAAATGCGTCGACTTGTAAACCTCTGTTTCGTCGGTTAATGAAAGAAATTCGACATCTCGTCGTCAAACTGGATTTAAAAAAATGGGATCAGTCTGTAAGTTGGTATACTTACTTTACGAGTAAGACATGTACATATTTAAAAAAAAATTATAATTAAAGAATCTTCCCAATCGGTTCATAAATTATGGAATAACATAAAAACATAAAAATATTCAGTTGAATTGTGAACCACTTCTTCTTTTGGAGTCGGTCAATAAATGCGATTTAGGACCGCAGGAAATTTGGCGGCAGAAACCCTTCAAGGTAATGATTGATGATTGATGTGATGGTGATTTAATTGTGATGATGGCGTTGATTATGGTGATCATGATGATGATGATTATGATGGAATGGACCATCTCTGGAATGGTCCTCCCTGTGTGGACCACAATCACCGCGGGGGCGGCCACAACGACCGTGGTGGTTGTCGCTTTGACCACGGCTGCGGTCGCAATGATCGCGGGTGCTATCACACTGATCTCGGGTGCGATCACACGGATCTCGGTTGCGACCACATTGACCACGGGTGCGGTCACACTGGTTGCGAGTGCGATCACATGGACCGCGGGAGCAGCTGCATTGACCGGGGGGACAGTCACATTGGCCGCGAGTGCGGTCACATTGGCCGCGGGAGCAGTTGCATTGACCGGGGGGACATTTACATTGGCCGCGAGTGCGGTCACATTGACCGGGGGGACAGTCACATTGATGGTTATCTTTACGTTTTTCTTCGCTTGGCATGTCGTTTTCTTCATCTCTGTCCCTGGTGCGGTCAGTGAATTTTATGATGCAGTCTCTGAAAGCCATGTTTTGCTGCTGGAAGTCTCGCAGATGGTTGACGCCAGCTGTCGGTTTGCGGTCGAAGGGGAAGCCCATGGCTCGCCGATCCGGGTACTTCTGGTCACGGAGGCCGCAGTACGATGCGTTGTCGTTGTCGGCTCCCGTCAGGTCACGATTGACCTAGTGACAATGATATTTATACATATTCGAAGCAAATTAAACTCGATGGTGTTTTTCACAATTATCTAGAATAAGTAGAACGGTCCATAAACTGCGCTGTTGATATGGCTGCTTTCCGCGCCCTCACGCAAAATATTATTATGTTTTGAAGTATAATTAGCTGAATTAGATATTTGCTCCCGAATTTCATTAAGTTTAAAAGTAAATAAAATAGAGCAATTGTGGAAGTAATGTTGTTGTGTGCTTGGCGCTCTTCTGCTAGTGTATTCACCTCCTACGATTTAATATCCACCTCTCCTTTTTTGGTCTAAAAGTGTTTATGTGTGGCTTACCTTGTCCTCTTTCCAGTTGGTAATTATCACAAACATCACCACCTGGAAACCGTCCACGTTTCCTCTAGGCACCAGCATGTGCTGGGGCCAGCCACAATCGCAGAAGACGATTCCAGAACCCGCGCCTTGAGCATTGCGTTTACGGAAGATCCGTTCAAATGGTATAGTCACTGATGAATCTAAACTGCTTCGACGTACAGTATTCTTTCCCGGACAAACTGCAAAAAAGTGAATAGTTGTAGAAGAAGAGCGAAATTAGTATAAGTAAAGTCGCGGAGGCAGTAGAAACTTACGTGTCTGCGAGAACTTGTCCATTTCAATCATCAGCTTGCGTTGTTCTTCGAAAGTGAGCACCTTCCCGTCCTGATCTAGTATCGGAGCCATAAAGATGCGGACGGTGCCTATCTGGGACTCACGGCTCGAGTTGTTTACTTCGATCCTGTGGATGAAGAAAGTTTAGAGCAACCCAAGCAAACAGGAATCATTCGCGCTTATAAGAGTCCTGTTTATTGTATACTTCATTACTGCGGTCATTAAAACTTCTTTTAACCACTATCTTTTAATTTCTGACATAGTTTAGAATCATTTAATCAAAAGAAACAGACGACTTTTACAGACATATTTTAAGATACTCCTTACTTATTCCTACGATACACGCAAATGCTTACACTGGGAGTATTTGGGTGTAATGAAACAGTACAGATTTAAACGTTACAGCATTACAGCAGGAAGGTAATCTGTAGGTAATCCTACAGTTAACAACTTGTATTGATAAATGTGTATCATTACAGTAGTGAGTGAGCTGTGAGGAAATTTTATGTTGGATTCTTACATTACAGGCGATTGCTCTCAATAATGAGCCTCTTTACAGAAAAAAATACTCACACATATTCAAACACTTCGTGCTGTAGATGAGTGAACTGTGCATACACGTTGCGACGCGGAGCGAAGTCCAAGCCGTTGACAAGATTCATTGTGCTGCGCTCCCACAGCGTACTGATGACGTTCTCTTCCCCTACGCTGCTCTTTACGTTGATTGACGACACACTGATTTCAGGGAAGACCAGCTAAAGAAGTCAAAATACGAAAGTTAATTCCTGGATTCAACGACAAAAGTTGGAAAAAGTCTATTCTAAGCAATTTATTTATTTATTATTTTGTTACTAAAACGATTAGACCGCTATATTAGCAATTTTAGAAATAAAAATTATGAAACTATAACAATATAACAATATATAACACTATGCGATGGTGGATTCAGAAGTTGAAGGTAGGGTTTATCAAGGTAAACACTACAGTACTAATATATACACAATATTTTCCATCTTTTTTGATCCTGACGCATTTTGGAAGGTACCAGTAGTGGATCCAGAGAGAAATTTTAGGAACAACCAAGAATCCCGCGAACATTTTAGACTAATTTCGCATTGGCATAAATTTAAGGTTTTCTATTGCCATTTCGTCTAGAAGGAGGTGACGAGCGTAGAGAACAAGTGAGCCTCTAAAATTATCTACAGACTGACAAATTGCATTTCAAATATTTATTAAAGACTTTCGCACTTCTCTAATCATTCTTAAATAACTAGGAATTTCCCTTGCTTTATGGATTAATTTGAAAGCTAATGCAGACAATCCTCCTATATGTAAAGGGATTTTTGATTTGCTTTGTCTATCCATTAAATAAATTAGTCAAAAGTAACCCCTTACTAATGTGTATATTTTTCATGGCTCTTATTTCTCTTGAGGACGTTTTTTTAAAAAAACCAAAAAAGGTGTTTCCTTTTTTGGTTTTTTTTTTTGTTTGGTTTGGTTTCACGAATAGGGACGGAGACATCATAGTTCAATTATTGAATGTACATGTCAAATTTCATCATAATCTGACACATAGTTTCCAAGAAGTTTGACAAGCGCGTTTCTATGGAAAATTCAGAGCGATAGATGGATGGATTGGAGATTCCCTTAGTTCTTTTCTAGATCTCCAACTATATACTCCAATTATAGTCCCAAGTATGCCTTTCTGTGGGAACCCCAAAGTTACCTTATCAGGTCCGTACGGCGTGAGCTTGTCCTTGTACGCCGTGAAGATGTTATCAATGCAAGCATGCCAGCGGTAGAACACAGGGTCCCTCATCGCCGTCGCTGAATCACCCATCACGGAGTATTGTTGCTGCAAGAAAAATAGATCATTTAATTTTGTTAATGAAAATTACAATACAATACAAAACTCTATATTGACACCAAAATGTGGCAAAAATCTTTATTTGTGTAAGTTATTGTTCTTATTTTTATGATTATCTAATATTTTCAAACGCAATAACTTAAATATAGATGCGATGGGCAGTCTTATCGCTTGAAAGCTATCTCTTCCAGACAGCCTTGGGATAGAATAAAAACATAACGATTAAGTGTGTGTTAAAGAAAATGTAATAGTAAATAATATACTTCTAAAATTACGTGTGTTGGAGCAGTTAGATTTAGCTTATACGCTCTGTGATTAGCTCTCGACCAGTTAGAGTGCGTGACCGCTAGTGGAATTTGACAGTTAGAACTAAGCTAAGATTGTTCAAGTTAACTGTTCCTACTTGTACAAATCGGTATTTGTTGGTTAGACGAAAACTTGAGTACAGTGAATCTGGATCTTCATGCAATTTTGCAGGCAAGTAATTGCAAGCACTTACTTGATGCAAGAATATTTTTTAAGTATGCATATGAGCCAATTAGGTCGACGATCACGACTTTGAAGCGAACCACTTCTTCTTCTTCGTCCTTTTTATTGCAAAACTTTGTCGGGTCGTCCTGTAGACCTGTAGAGGTGGACGCCGGCCGCAAGGCCTCCAACTCACAGATCCACTAGTGCAATTGAAAACATACCGCATGGCGTCCGTCAGGGTCATGTACGTAGGCTATGAGCATATGTCCTTTGTTGTGGTAGTCACCGTAGTGCACGGGGTTGTAGGACAACAAGGTAGCCTCTATTAAATTGCCGAGGATGTCGATACCGGTCTCCTCATCCAGCTGGAGCCAAGTCCCGTCGAGCTGAAATTAATATAAGTCCTGTGTGGTACTGTGTGGTAATGTCAACTTCTGCGTAAATGGAGCCCGGTGAATATCCGGCGAAGTGTGGGTGTTGTAATACACCTCTGCCAGCCTCTTCGGGGGAAGAGCGTGACGATATAATTATGTGTGGTGCAACAAATTCGAGGATCACAATTATCTAGTGTTGGGAACCAAGACCGCACTAATAGTCGTTGTTCTATTGGAATAGAATTGTAGTTTGTGATCGTCCTATGCCAATACCTATAATTTATATATAATTATATATATATATATATAATTTATACGATATACGGATAAATTCGCAGCTCATTGATGACACATTGACATGAATTTGGAAAATTTAAATGTCAAAGTCCACGATTCATATTCGTACGAATCTGCATGTGAATGCTATCCTCCCAATCGCTTAGGTTGTACTGTAAGCGATTAGGAAGAGTGGGGCCCGTCTTCGTGGATGGCGCTCACCATAGAATCGATGAAACATACATGCGAACAGAACCTCTTCCTTTTTAGAGTGGTTTAAAAATTGAGTTACCTGTAGAATAGATTGGGTCTCAACAGCGTCTAAGAGGCGGCTCCGCCACATCTCCATGTCAGAAATAGTGGCTTTGGTGTCGTTACTGGTGCGGAAGACGTCGCGAATGGTGATGTGATCGAACCTAATGTAGCGCAGAAATATCAAATAAAAAAGCTATTAAATGATAACTATAATACATTCAAGGTGAAATGTTTCAAAATGGCTGGAAATTGCGCCAGACTAAAAGCTAAACTGGAAAGCTAAATAAAATTAGTAATGATAGAATTTGCACCAATCTTAGATCATTCCTTACGATATTTTGCAGGAATGGGAAACAGAGTTGCACTAGATTGCTCTAATAGGTAATTTAAGCGATAAACTGACGATTGAAGTGTTTAATAACCTTTTTGAGTAATTAGGTGAGTATTTGTCAAATATGTTTATAAAATAACGAGATAAATAGTCTAGGATAACCGCAAATTCTATTATCAAAAACAATAGTTATTCGATCGATTTAGCTACAAAAATAAAAAAAAAACATTTAAAATTCGAATTTCGGTCATTAAGTGAAACGTTGGCCCTAAGTTATTACGGTGCATATCATAAGTAGAAATATGACGCGAAGTAAATGCAAACAGTAGTTCCAAAATGGTATAATGTTTTTGATTTTATACTCTTTTTAGAAAGTTCAATAAAGAATTATTCACATTACATTTTCGAAAATATTTTCTCGATGGCGTTTGATTTACAATTAGATGTTACCTGGGCGCCCAGCCGCGGCTGGCATTCGCAGAGTCCAATAAGGGGAAGTACCCATCAGCGATAGGATGGCGAAAGTCGTGATAGGGCTCCGTACGCTCCAACCCGTTACACATACGTTCTGTGTTGTATCTGAATTAAAAACAATAAAAAGCTACTGATATAGTATGTGCTAGAACAGTTCAATGGCGTATTCAGGGTTTTGGTTTAGCAAGGGCTTGATACAGGTGGTGGTGGCTTAATCAAGGTTTACGCTAAAAAAGTAAACTTGGACAATTTTAGACTTAGACACTTTTGCAAAAAGCTTGAGCCTCTTACCCTCCAAAACTGTTAGGCATTTCCAGAATGTAAAAAACAATCTAATGATACTATTGTTGTTACAAATTAATGCAGCTGCCACGATAGTTGCTGTATTTGGGAGGACAACCTACCTGGCCATGACCTGGTGGTGCATGTAATAAAATAGTTCTCCTCTTCTGTCCTTGTTAACGATCATAGTGCTGGTCGCTTCGGTGGGGTAGATGAGATGCCAGTGCCAGTGGTGAGAGTTGAGACCGACGTCTTCGCGGAAGTACGCCAGGCGATTTTCAGGCGCGTCAGGGTTTTCTGGTAGCTCGATCTTGATTAGGGGCAACTGGAGGATAATGGAATGATTATGAATTTACCATACAGTAGCAGGTAAGTTGGACTTAATTGTTAATTACAACAGCATGGGAAGGCACCTCACAACGTGGGCTGGCGATCTGGTTGCTAGAAAACGCGGATAGAGCAAGATCGGCCATCGTTATTATTTTTTGAGTAAGGCCTTTATCCAGAAGTGGACGTGTTCCGACGGAGACGATAAATGCTATTTTTAAAATAATTCCTTACCGTAGCACCCTCCGAGGCGATTGCGCAGTATGCCCGGGCTCGACGCAGCGACTTCCGGTCTACAAACTTGTCAGGAAACGTTTCAGCGAAGGTCGGGAGGTCTATACCTTTGGTGTCTGGCCTGCCGTGGAAAATGAGTGTAGATTTAGGGCCATTCAAAAAGTTGCCCAGAGTATGTTGTACAGTAAAAGAGTGTAAAGTACAGAGTGTAAGTGCATTTTATTACGATATGTATATCGAAAAAAAAAAACAATTTCACTATTAGAAGAAAACCACAAAAATTCATCTGCAAATATGCGCTGTGACTTCAAATACACTTTGCAAACTGAAATTGATCAAGCCGTTTATGTTTACGCGGTTGAAAGTCACAGAAAATAGAAATGTTACAAAGATAGGAGATTAAGAAATATACTTCCATCCACCAACAACCAACACTACTCTCTCTCTGCATTTTCCTCTTTGGTAAATAAAGATAGTGCAACGTGCATACCTGTGCAGGATGGCGACAGAGACGCAGTAGTTGAACATGTACGGATTAATACGCGTTTGGCAGTAAGCGAAGATAGATGTAAGGTCCTCCACGGTTGGCATGCTCATAAAAATGTCGATGAGCTTCGCAGCCATCTGACGATGGCTTGGAATGAAGAACGAGAACTGCTCTTCTTTGGGCAACTTCATGGGTAGTGAAATATCTGGCAACAGGATCTCGCTGATATCGATAACAGGCTTTATTTTTCCAAATTGTTCTATTGTTCTGTGTTCTAATCTTTGAGGTGTTTCTTGGAACAGTGCGGCACCGGGACTTGGATCCGACAGTTGTGTTTGAGCGTCAAGGATCGTGTCTCTCAGGGGTTCTACACTTTTCGCCTGAACTGGGCCGAATGACGTTGTGAACGGTTCGGGGACATTCGGGACGACAGTACGTAAAACTTGTGAATACGCAGTCATTGGTTTCGGCGGAGTATTCACCAGGTCTTTGTATTCGTCAGGCTGGAATGGAAGAGTTTTTGTTGAGGAGGATGAACCGGCGTCAGTAGCCCCATTTTCAGGTACTATTTTATTTTTAGGGTTTTGTATTAATCTGAGAAACCCTATTAGTTTCAGGAGATTTTTTTACACTGAATTCCAATATAATAGATGAAACTATTGGCTTCGTTGAATTGGCCTTGGGTTTGTTAAAAGATATCATAACGAAAAAGAGAGAGAGGGGGGGGGGGGGGGAAGGGAGTGGAAGAGTAAGGTGTCATTGGTAATGGGCATGGGGTAAAAAAAGAACTTACATAATAACTTTCCGGTATATTAAAGCGGGTTTCATCATCGCCCTTGTCCATAAAAATGGGCTCCGTGGGCCGGTCGAAGAACAACAGCAGGTTTTTATGAGCGTCCGTCATCTTGAATACCTTTATACATAAAAAAAAAAATACTATTATACAGGAAAAACATAAGAAATAAACTAGCAAATAAAAAATAAAATGCAGCATTAGATCTTATAATTATCTATGTAATGTTTAAAATGAATGTAAATACTTACTCAGTCAAATAGCCGTCCGTTTCAGATACCACCAATGTTTTTGGATATTTTTAAAAACTTAATAATTCCGACTGTAACTTGGATACCGTAAAAGTCACTATATATTCATCTATAAACCTTTTATGAATGAAAAGAAATCTGTTTTACTTCTCACAATTTCAGAAATCCCCAAAAATATATAAAAATAAAATAACACTAAATAATAATTAAGACTTTAAGATACGAGTAAATCTAGAGGGTGTAGTATACGAGCCGCAAATGAATGTTGCCAGATCGATGTCCATGGTTTTATAGATTAGGAAATACACACGGTGAGGTCACCATTGCAGTGGTAAGCAATCCGTGTGTGCCCGTGTGCAACAGGATAATTTAAATGTCATAGCACATTACACCAATTCAACGTCAACACCATTTTAGGACATAGCGACACCGAGCGACAACTTTTCCAGTTGCAATTGTCGCAGAACGAATACGTCATCGCAGCGCGTAAATACTAACCACGACGACAGCTGTTGTGATATTTCATCGGTCAGCATTTCTCCAAGCGCGATTGATAGCGTTTCACAGGCCGATGACCTCCCCACTTGTTGCCAAGATCGCGTCACCGCAGCCTATCAGTACATCTGCACCTTTACTTCCACCAGCAAGATAATAAAAATGCAGAATAATAGCAACGCTCAGGCTTCTCTCCCCTCCTGCTCCAAATGCAGAACTGAAGAAGACGAAGACAACAGTCACCCCGGGTACGAAGAAACCTGACAGTGACGGCTTTACATTGTTAGATCGGTGGAGAAGCTGTCAGCATTGTTGTGACTCAACAAACGGGATACCTCGACTGAACCCGGACTTCAAAGTACTTACTTAAAAGGCAGCGCCAATCTTGCCTGAGTTCTCGTTAAAGGAACTAGTGTTTCGGTGCTACTGGGAGGCAGCACAGGGAGCAAAATTCCAGAAGAGATAGTTTTATCTTTTCTGTACTTGTGTTGGCAACGCTTCAAAAAAAGAAATGTCATTGGAGTGGCGCTGGACTCGCCCAAGCACGGAAGAAGGCGGACACATCTAGCATTGTTTCCTTTTGCGTCTTTCTTTACCATTATTGATTAGTTATTCTGAATAATTTACACTCGGTTTAAATTAGTGGAAATAGTAGTGGTTTTAAATATGAAGGTTGTTTTGCTATCCCAAAAAAAGAGATTTAATTAGTCTGTAAGTTATTTTTGAATAAGGGCCTAGTTGCCTGAAATAAAATCAAATCAATTGTATTTGTTCAGTTGAGTATTGTTCGGAAAAAGAGCCACTTCCCAGAAGAACAGGGAAGAACAGCCTGTTCATATTTGCGTGAAATAAATATTAATGACTAGCTATTTTACCCGTGGCTTCGCTAGCGTTTTACTCAGGAATAACAGGTTTCTAATAGCATAATAATTTTTGAAATTGGACCTGTAGTTTTTGAGTTAATTCGCTACAAACATACAAAATATAAGATTTTTGGCCACGGTATCGAAGGCATTCGATACCGTGTCTCTTCCTTTGCTACTCACTAAGCTAGAAAAAATGGGAATTCGAGGCCCAGCTTTAAGCATTCACAGGGATTACCTAACAGATAGAACGCAATCCGTTAAGATTGGAAATTACATTAGCTCTGAGCAACATATAACTTGTGGGGTGCCTCAGGGCAGTGTCCTGGGGCCCACATATTTCATCAGCTACATAAACAATCTCTGCAGGTTAGCTCTCCCTAATTGCAAAATTCTGACGTACGCAGATGATACAGCTCTCATAATTCACGGCAGCACTTGAGAGGTAACACAAAACCTGGCAGAGAGTGCTCTGGCGAAGGTGATGACTTGGCTAGCAGACAATGAACTAACCTTAAACGTCAACAAGACGCAATACATTGCATTCACTCCAAGCGTTAATGTGCGACCACCGGTGAACTCTCTTAAAATCAAAGCCCACACGTGCGATTTTTCGTGTGAAACGTGTTCTTGTCTGGAACTATCCCGCACTTTCCACTCAAAATATCTGGGGGTGATCATTGACGACTCTTTGAGCTGGAGTTATCATCTGCAAGCTTTGATACCTCGTGTGAGGAAACTTATGTTTGTTTTTAAGAGACTGAGAGCAGTTGCGTCACAGGAGCTCCTGAGAACTGTGTATCATGCCTTAGCGCAGTCATTATTGTCGTATTGCATAACGGCCTGGGGCGGCACTTATGTATCTCATATGCTTCCTTTGGAGCGTGCACAGAGGGCAGTCCTAAAAGTCATGAGTGGTAAACCACGCAGGTACTCAACTTCACAGCTTTACATTGAGTGCGCGGTGTCTTCTGTACGACAGCTGTATGTGAAACAGGTGCTTCTCCGGAAACACTCACTAACACCGTACAGCCCAAACAATAAGCGAAGAGTGCACTCAGTCTGTGAAACTGCGTCGACAAGGACAGCTCTCGCAAACCGGCACTTTAATGCTATTAGTTCCCTTCTTTATAATAGAGTTAACAAACTCCTCAACATCCATAGCTTAACGCTCGCAAAATGTAAAAAAACTATCGAATCATGGCTAAAAGATTTGACGTATGACGAAACAGAAGATTTGTTTAAAAAAATAGAGTAATCCAACAAAGTGAATTTTATCCATGTACTTACTAGAACTTACAGACCTAAATGAATGTAAATGTATTAAATTGAAACTAACTAATTAAAATAAATTAATCTAAAAATTTAACATGTAAATAAAATAAATCTATAGAACGTAAATTTTATGTATTAAATAAAATTTGTAATTTGTAATTTTTAACATGATAAGTACACATTAGTAAATAGTAATTTAAATTTTGATTTTATTAGTAGTAATTAATTAATTATAAATGTTAAATATTTAATGTACTTAAGCATGACGAAACTCATTGTAGTAAAAGTAGTAATAACTGGAAGAACTAATCCCCAAGATACAGGTGGTTAATTTTACCTAGTTTGGGGATTAGCGCTCCAAAAAACAAGTGTCCTACTATGAGCAAATAAAGAATTTGAATTTGAATTTGATTTGAATTTCCTCTTTATAATATTAGTGTTGAAGTGTAGATTATTATTTAGAAAACAAATACTCTCTTTTGAAAGGACCGGATAGGACTCACATTTCGATGTTTCGCATTTGCCAGCGGTTGGCGTGGAGTTCCTACAAGTGTGCTATGACCATTATATCTAGGTATTTTAAAGGGAAAACCGAATAATATCCTCATCCTGACCACATTGCATCACGTAACGAAATAGCTTATTAATTGCTAGAAATAAATCAGTTTCTAAATTTTTCATACTTATCTATTAGGTACTATATTGGTTCATTTTGCCAAAACCACATAAAAGTAGGTATACCTATTTTTGAACTTCATAAAATTAATTATTGAATAAGTGCAACATTTTTAAAACCACGAGTAATGTAGGTACTTACATAACTTAGTTTCAAGACAATTTGGAAGGACTAACTACCAAGACACGGGATTTTCAACTCTCAGTTTGGAGTTTAGTGTCGAAATAACAAGGATGTACTATTTTAAACAAACGAATTCGAATTTCACTAATAATATTGAAAAGTTTTTACTATGGGGCCAACCCTATTCTGGCGCGTGAGATGTTATCTTCTCTCACACCTATGATTTTTCAAACGAGATAGAAAATGATCAGAAAATATCTCACGCGTAAGAGTCAATGACAATTTTCAAATCATTAACTAACTTGCAACATCGAAAATAGTTATTTGTTATAAGGCTGCAAAGTAATTTTTTGGCGCAAGTACTTTTATTGAAGCGAAGGATTCTAAGATTGATCTACGAGCGCAGCCAATGCTGCAAATACAGAATCCTGAGCGAAGCGAGGGTTTCGAAAGTACGATATGCCGAATAACTTTGCTGCCGAGCGAAACACACAACTTTTCACCTGATTGCAGCGAGGAAAATTGTGTTTTTTTTCATGAAGTCGTGCTGGACAGTGCTATTATTGTACGGTTCGAATTTTAAGAACCCTTTCACGCTAGCGGATAAAATGCACTTTTGCACTCAAGTTTCGAATAATAATCAGAATCTATCCGAGCTTGTGAGCTGAAAAATAAATTTGGGTTTACCCGATCTACAAGGAAGATCGAGTCATTATAGTTAGCCACGCTCGCTGGCTCAACGCAGGTTGATGTCATGTGTCTTTATAATTATTATCTCC
Source organism: Peribatodes rhomboidaria (assembly GCA_911728515.1). Taxonomy (NCBI): domain Eukaryota; kingdom Metazoa; phylum Arthropoda; class Insecta; order Lepidoptera; family Geometridae; genus Peribatodes; species Peribatodes rhomboidaria. Next base: position 2,180,254 of record OU452187.1, on the reverse strand, counting down.
CTATAGGGACTAACATATTTTTGTTTGCCATAAGAGCACGTGTCATATTTTAATGCACTTAAGTTTTTTTACGAGAGAAAAGGTTAGTGGGTCCATTCCTTATTTTATTCATCCATTAATTCGTGCACGGCCAGCTTCGAACAATACTGACGTCCCAAGACCCACGCTGACTCACAGGAGTCGTTATTTTACCGAGGTGAAAGGTAGCCTATTCCCCTTTTTTGTACCTCTTACAACGTGTATGTAAATACTCACGATGATTGGTTGAGTAGCTTAGAAGCAGCTTAGCAACAAATCGCGCTACTGTTTATTCGAATGCTCTGGATCTCTTAAACCTGTATAAATACGCGAACGACTGACGACTCGGCAGTCAGTTTTGATTACGCATCGAAGAGTTAGCATCGAAGTGATTGGACTAGTTAGTGTTCAGACCGTTATAGTGCAAGTGTCAGTGTTGTGTACTTTGTGAATAAACTGAATCTTCAGATACATCGACGTTTGATTCCTTTTACCCCTACCCAGCTCGTAGCAATAATAAAGAATAAAAAATATTACTTTAGAACAGAATGGCACAACATTCTTGTGTGTGAGATTTTTCTGGTCATTGTTTCTTTCGTTTAAAAGTGATAGGAGTGGAAGTGACCTATATAATATCAGAATAGGAGCCAGAATCAACACCTTGGATTATAAGAACGACAAAAGAAAAAAAAACGAAAATTGTGAATAGAAATAATTTTATTATCATAAAAATTGTGTGGGTAGGTTTAAAAACAATGTGTATGAACTCAAATATAAATAATATACAAAAAGTAGGACACATTGAAGGTCAGAATATTATCACAATATTTCACATCTAATTTAAAACAAAATTTGTGTGATAAACAAGATCAGACTTATCTAAGTTAAAGTAACTCCGTAGTAACTTTAAACTTTGAAGAAGAATAAGTATCGTTTAAAAATTAGGTAAATCTGGTTTAAGAAAATCTTGAAACTCAAAGTAGTTGCAAAGCTTCCAAAGGAGAAATAGATTCTATTATATATATATTTTTTTAAATGATGGTAAAAAGCCTGCAGGGTTTCAAACTTTGATATGAAGTTGACCTATAGGTATTTATACTGAGGGGGTTCATGTTGAAATGGTCTTCTCTTTGCGGACCGCATTGACCGCAAAAGCGGTCAAATTAAATGCGCGTGCGGTTGCATTGATGATTATCGTTACGTGTTTCTTGTTTTGGCTTGTCGCTTTCTTCATCTCTATCCCTGGTGCGGTCTGTGAACTTGATGGTGCAGTTCTTGAAAGCCATGTTGGGCTGCAGGAAGTCGCGCAGACGGTTGACGCCGGGTGCCAGTCTGCGGTCGAAGGGAAAACCCATGGCTCGCCGGTCCGGGTACTTCGTGTCACGGAGGCCGCAGTACGATGCGTTGTCGTTGTCGGCTCCCGTCAGGTCACGATCGACCTAGCGACAATCATAATTATTTAGGTATTTATTTGCATAATATATCAAAATAAATATCTTTTTTGCTTAATTTTATGTTTTACTTTGAATTTAAATTGATTTAAATTTAATTTGGATTTACTTTAAATTAAATTTAAAACATTTTACTTTATATTTTATTTCATATTTCTCTTATGTTTTTTATTTTAGTTTTTAAAAATGTATTTATTAACTATTAGGTCCTTACGTATGAAATTAGCGTTTTGTCGTATTGATCAATTTGATTTGAAATATCTCCTCTTTGGTTAAGAATTCGAAATTCAAATTAATAAATTCATTTAGCTGGTTTTTTTTTCTTTGGAATACAATCATTCATTTGTTATTTTCCTCATTATTTTTTCTTTGGCGTCGCTTATTACCGCGCAATGGAAAACATGAAATATCGGTATATTTACGAGTACGAGTTCTACCGTGGCACCAGTGCTGCAGAAACAGCTCGAAGAATTATTGATGTGTACGGCGCTGGTGTCGCTAAAGACAGCATGGTACGTTCTTGGTTTCAACGTTTTCGTTCTGGAAATTTCGACCTTAAGAACCAACCCCGTGGACGGCCGGAGATCAAAGTGAAAAACGAAGAATTAAAGGCTATTGTGGAAGCGGATCCATCACAAAGCACTTCAGAGATAGCAGCAGGCTTCGGGGTAAGTGACAAAACTGTATTAACCCACTTGAAGCAAATCGGGAAAGTAAAAAAACTCGAAAGATGGGTACCTCATGAATTGAGTGAATCGAACTTGCAAACACGGGTCGCCTGCTGTGTTACTTTGCTCAACCGACACAATAATGAAGGGATTTTAAATCGAATCATTACTTGTGATGAAAAGTGGATATTGTACGATAATCGAAAGCGCTCATCGCAATGGCTGAACCCTGGAGACCCAGCCAAATCCTGCCCTAAACGAAAATTGACTCAGAAAAAGTTACTTGTAAGTGTTTGGTGGACTAGCGCCGGTGTCGTTCACTACAGTACTACTACTACTTCTTAAATCTGGCCAAACGATTACGGCAGATATCTATTGTCAGCAACTGCAAACCATGAAGGAAGAACTAGCTGTTAAACAACCGAGATTGGTCAATCGCTCTAGGCCACTGCTGCTTCACGACAACGCAAGACCACACACTGCACAACAAACAACCACTAAGTTAGATGAGCTACAATTGGAATGTCTGCGACATCCACCGTACTCCCCGGACCTTGCTCCAACAGATTACCATTTCTTCCGGAATTTGGACAACTTCTTACAAGGAAAAAAATTCCACTCCGATGCAGCAGTCCAAACCGCCTTCAAAGAGTTTTTTGATTCTCGCCCCCATGGTTTATTTATAGTAAAGGGATCAATGAACTACCCATAAGATGGCAAAAGTGCATAGATAACAACGGTGCATACTTTGATTAATTAAAAATATTTTACAAAAAAAAAATCGACTTTTTATTCCTTCCATACAAAACGCCAATTTCATACGTAAGGACCTAATATTATAGTTTATTCTATACTTATTTAACTTTTGTCTGCCACTAACTATGTATTTTCACAAGTTTTGGAGTACGGTCCAGCTCTGTCTTTTTTTCTTCTATTTACTACTTTGTATTTGATTGTAGTCTGTTTCGTGTTTAAATAAATAAAATAAATAAATAAATAAAATAAAACAAATAAATATTCGGGACACTTGCACACAAGGTCATCTGACCCCAAACTAAGCATAACTGTACTATGGCTGCCAGAGACTGATTTAAATAGATCTAAACACCCAGATATAGAACAAACACAAATGTATATAACATAATGTTTGCCCTAGACAGGTATCGAACCCACGCCCCCAAGCTAAGAAGGTAGGTTCACTGTCAACTGTGCCACCGAGGCAGTCCTATTTGAACCCATTCGCTTAATTCTTTACAGTCAAAAATGCCGCCACGCAAAAATAAAAAATTGACACAAAGTGGAAGCATTGTCAGCATTAAGTTTCTTTGATAAGAACTTTGTTCAACTCATTGCGTATTATTTTACGCTTTTTCGACCAAACGAGCGATAGCAAGCGAAGCGTTTATGCTTCATCTTCGATAAAAATGCTTTTGTATGTCCGATTTCTTGCCGGATCTTTGTCTTCCTCAACTGGTCGCATTTCTTAACCGATTCTCTTGAAATATCGTAAGCAGGTTCGATAAATTGTACAAAATTTGGAATCCTATCCTACTAAAATTATAAACGCGAAAGTTTGTAAGAATGGATGGATAGATGGATGGATGGATGTTTGTTACTCTTTCACGCCAGAACGGCTGAACAGATTTGGATGCAATTTGGCACAGAGATAGAATAGCACATAGGATACTTTTTAACCGCGGGTGAAAGCGCGAGGCGCAGGTAGTTTTAAATAAAAATCTGTCGACAAAAAAAAAGCATAATTACCGAACCTGATCACAAAATTTCACGAAAATCGGTTGAGAAATGCGACCTGTCGGGGAAGACGAACGTCGGCCGCTAGGTCTACATCTCACAGAGTTTATCTCCTTGTTTAACATGACAACTAACTTTTGTTTGGTCTAGAAGTGCTCATCATAGACTTACCTTGTCCTCTTTCCAATTGGTAATTATCACAAACAACACCATCCGGAAACCTTCTGCGTTTCCTCTAGGCACCAGCATGTGCTGGGGCCAGCCGCAATCGCAGAATGTGACTTCAGAACATGTGCCTTGATTATTACGTTTGCGGAAGACCCGTTCTAATGGTATAGTCACTGATGAGTCTAAGCTGCTTCGCCGTACAGTGTTCTTGCCTGGACAAACTGCAAAAAAGTCAATACCTGTAGAGGAAACCGAAGAAAGTACTTACGGAGGAAGATAATGAAAGATGAGGTGCATGAGGAGGAAGAGAGTACAGAGATGACGAGTGATAGTGACGAATGGAGGAAATGTACTTGGGGCTTACAACGAGTTTTGATAGTTAACGTAAACTTTTTAGTTTTCGTTTGGCTGCATACATTTCACCTAGTTGGCCAGGTGCGCTTTATTGAAATGCAGCCAAATGAAAACGAAAAAAGTTTGTGTAACCATCAACAGTCGTGGTAAGAAGGGCTTATTGTAAGCTAATATTATTCATTACCATGCTAACGATAACGCCATAGTTAAAGAAGCACAGATAAAATAAACACTTACGTGTCTGCGAGAACTTGTCCATTTCGATCATCAGCTTGCGTTGTTCTTCGAAAGTGAGCACCTTCCCGTCCTGATCTAGTATCGGAGCCATAAAGATGCGGCCGGTGCCTATCTGGGACTCACGGCTCGAGTTGTTCACTTCAATTCTGTAAAAACGTGACTTGCACATTAACTTTTGGTCATGTGGATTATGGAAATTTAGAGCAAGCCGAGCAAACACGCTCCATTCAGGCTCATTCAAGTCTTATTAAAAAAGGATGCTTGTTTAGACCAAGTGGTTGGTCCTGGTGGCAGAATGTTTAAACGTCCTGAAAGCCTATGGCTTTGCGGGTGTTATCATAGGAATAGGACAAATAACTGGAGCCAACAATTAAGTCCGTCATCCGGTAATGCTCAGTTTAAGATGCAATTCATGCGCAGGCTGATCGTGTTCATGTCGTCTGTTGCTTAGCACCGGTTATCAAATACGAACACCTAGTTGAACTACGCTACAAATGCTATTAGATTTCGAGTAGGTAGGTACCTACTTAATTTATGCTCATCTATCTCTTAAACTGTTTCGACTGTCTCATAACTTCCATCACAGTTTGGAATCATTCATTCAATTGTTTTTAAAAGTAAAACTACCTCCTTTTGCGGAAAAAGCTACTCACACATATTCAAACACTTCGTGCTGTAGGTGAGTGAACTGCGCATATACGTTGCGACGCGGAGCGAAGTCCAATCCGTTGACGAGATTCATCGTACTGCGCTCCCACAGCGTACTGATGACGTTCTGCTGGCTCACGCCGCTCACGGTGCTCTCTACGTTGATTGAAGACACGCTGATTTCGGGGAAGGCCAGCTAAATAATTCAAAATTAAAATGTAGAGCAAATGATGAAAGTGATTTGAATAGCTCAATCCTAAACTGCAAAGGTGGATCCAACTTTTTCCAATTATGAAAGAAATTTGTGTTTCTTGAACACACACCACCGTCCATGCTTAATCATAGTGCTTTTATTCCATCCAAAGGTTGTCTGAAAAAGATCGCTCTTAAGCGATAAGACCGCCCATTGCGCCTTTATTTTTGAGTGTTTAGTTTAGATTTATTTGTATTTGGTGTCAATAAAGAGTTTTTGTATTGTATTGTATTGTGATTTGATCATTTCATGATTTGATTGCAAAGCTTATTCCCAAACTGTAGTATTTGGTGGATCCCAGGATTTGGTTTGAGAGAACTTAATAGCTGTAGGAAAGTAAACACTGGAATACTAAAAAAAGTACATCATGTTTTGGACCATTGTTGACCCAGGTGCTTTTGAGGTCTTGAGCCCCATAACTCCCCTTCTGGATTAGTTGGTTTCAAGAATGCCTCATTGTACAGTACAGTAGTGATAGTGACCCCATGGTTACCTTAGCAGGTCCGTAAGGCGTGAGTTTGTCCTTGTAAGTTGCAAAGATGTTATCAATGCAAGCGTGCCAGCGGTAGAACACGGGGTCCCTCATTGCCGTTCCTGGATCACCCATCACGGAGTTTTGTTGCTGCAAAAATCAAACAAACATTTATTGATCACTAGTTGCAGCTCCGCGGTTTCACCCGCAGTTCCACAGGAACCGTTTATTTTTTCGGGATAAAATGTACCCTATGTCCTTTTCTGTACCCCAGACAACGTGTATGCAAAATTTCATGATGATGGGTTGATTACTTAGGGCGTGATAGCGTTACAAACAAAAAAACGAACAAACTCACTTTCGCATTTATAATATTAGTTAGGATTTATGTAGGAGCAGTTAGACTCCAATTATATAATTACGTCTGTTTGTTATTTTGTTTGTGTATTTGTAGCCTTCGATCCGTTAGGATGGGTGACTGCGAGAACTTTAAGCTCATTTTCGCTTCCCATCAGATGAGCTTATTCTCAAATCTTTGAAACTAGGATAGTTTTTCAGTTTCACCATACAAGCCGTTAGCCAACGTCCACAGTAAGCTATTTTAAATCAGATTTGCCGTAGAACTCCATCAAGACACCAAGCTACCTATTAAAACTATCCAAGCAAAATTTACAAATACATACCGCATGGCGTCCGTCAGGATCATGCACGTAGGCTATGAGCAGATGCCCATTGTTGTGGTAGTCACCGTAGTACACGGGGTTGTAGGACAACAAGGTAGCCTCTATTAAATTGCCGAGGATGTCGATACCCGTCTCCTCGTCCAGCTGGAGCAGAGTCCCGTCGAGCTGAAATTCATTAAATAATTCCTGTGTATCTGATGGTAGATCAGTATTTAGTACTACTAATTCCTGTGTTTGACATTTTCTTTTGTCGAATTATATCGAGGATAGAGGAGTAGAGGATAACAGTGAGGAAAGCTAACTCCACCCCCATGTGGCATACATAGCCCGGAAGAGAAAGAAAAAAGTTTCTTCTGGCGATAAGTTTGGTGGTGTTGTTGAGTTGACGTTACTTCGTCATTGGCTTCAAATTGGAGCACGAATTCAAAGAAAGTTTAGTGGTTAAAAGAGGGCCAAATGAGTTAGGGTAGGGTAGGAGTAGGGTAGGTCTACTCCTCCCCCGCGGGTTCCCGCCTTGTCGTGGCTGGGGGGCTCAGTAGCCGTGGCCTCGGCAACCACGGTGAAGCCAAGAGGAATCCGAGGTGGGGCCGCTTCTTGAGGCTTTTAGCCCAAAGCCCATATGGAAGCGGCCTAAAGTAGGGTGTGGGTCTGTATGACTCGTCTGCAGACCCACAACTGAGGCGGGGTGCAGTGCCGCATAAGCGAGACTGCAGCCGAAGGCTGGGGGCCGCGGCGGGAGAGGACTGTTGGTGTGTCGTTGCCACTTTCCCTACCTTCCGCGGCCCAAACGGGGTCGCTGCCGTTTGATGGCGGACGCGGTGGGGCCGCAGAGGAAGAGGCGTGTCGGTGTATCATTGCCGCTCTCCCTATCCTCTGCGGCCGAAGTGGCTGGCGGCGGGGCCACTCATCTGACCCGTCGCATGGGGATCATGGGCACCTAGACATGGGTGCTGTCTGGCGCCCACGGGCAAATTAGTCCCCGAAGTGGTGGATGATGACGATGTGTCTGGTGTTCGACACATCGTCAGCGAGAGGGAGAGAGCGCAAGCTCGAGGAGGTGCTCGAAGGGGCTGGCGCTGTCGGGGCTGCGGAAGAGTACGACAGCGGCCCCGTAGCCCCGACATTTTGCGCGAAGTGGAACACCTTTGGGTTTTTAATGGGTAGGCCGTCAGTGGTGGGATTCCCACATAACCACTCTGTGCCCGCACCCGGGCTGTTGGTGGTATCCATAAAAGATTTTCCCAAAATAAAAAAAAGAGTAGGTCTTACTCACGGAAAAATGTAAGTCTCTTAAAATTGTAGTGCGACAAGTGAGTAAGTTCCACAATTGGTACCTGTCTAATAGATTGGCTCTCAACGGCTTCCAAGATGCGGGTCCGCCATGTCTCCATGTCAGATATGGTGGCTTTGATATTATTGCTGGAGCGGTAGACGTCGCGGACGGTGATGTGATCGAACCTAATGTAGCACAGAAAAATCAAAAACAAAGAAGCTCTAACATAAGTATGTGATTTTTGTAAAACATATAATTTGCGGTGCTTATCCTAAGCCGAAATTGGCTCAAGGCCAGCCGACAAACAGTAATGCACTCGTAAATGTGTTGATTAAGACTGGAAACAAGTATTAGCAGTTTATTAGTTTTTAATCATGTAGGTAGTTTTTATTGTGGGGATATGAAATAATGAACTTAATTAAAAGTAAAAAACTCAAATTAGTGACTCTATGAATTAAAGAACAAAAGATTAATATGCTCATGACGGCATTCGGTTGCAAATTGGATTAAATATTGTTACCTGGGCGCCCAGGTGCGGCTGGAATTAGCCGAGTCCAATAAGGGGAAGTACCCCTCAGGGATGGGCGTGCGGAAGTCGTAAAAAGGCTTTGTGCGCTCCAACCCGTTGCACATACGTTCGGCGTTGTATCTGAATTAAAAAGAACAATATGCTGCTGATATTATTCTTATTGATATTATTGATGTAATAAAATAGGTCAGTTGTGCGTCTAGGATTTTTGTTTGAGAAGAATTGATACAATTTGCGTAAGTTTTATCTAGGTGATCGCTTACCACCAGACGGCCCGTTAGCTTGGTTGCCACCCATAGCATTAAAAAAAAGGTAAAAAGCACACCACATTTAACCCCCTCCGTGGATTCGTCACTGTAACTGGTAACAATTGTCATTGTGACATAAATAGGTATACAATCTAAAGACACTAAAACAGTGATCTCTAAAGTTGGAAATGGAAAATGTTTTTCTTCAATAAGCATCATACGTGCATGGATGATGCCAGGCATGGTATAATATGTAATAATATACATATGTACTCCGCCAGGTATAGCATTCCGGTCATGTGGGTAACACGTAGTGACGTCAATAGATGCTTATGCAAAACCAAAATAAGTAATTTAAAAACAGTTGGAAAGAGACGGACGAGGATGACGAGTGACGTCATTACGTGTTTGCTCCCGCAATGCTAGACCTTATTTTTTTGGATCATGATGCAACGATGTTTTTTTTTTTTTAGGGCCCATTCAATTTTCTCTTCCGACTCATCAGTGGGCCGCGTCCAATACTTTGGAACGCACTACTCTATTCATTTAGCATCACTTTAAGCAGCTGTCGGGATAGTCGGAATATTTGTAAAGACAACTTACCTAGTCATAATCTGGTGGTGCATATAATAGAACAGTTCTCCTCTCCTGTCCTTGCTAACCATTGTGCTGTTTTCCGCGTCAGTGGGATAGATGAGATGCCAGTGCCAGTGGTGAGAGTTGATGCCGACGTCTTCGCGGAAGTACGCCACACGTTGTTCAAGCACGTTGGGATTCACTGCTTGCTGCTCGATCTTAATGAGGGGTAACTGGGGGAAAATCGAACTAATAGAAGTGATCAGCATAAAGCAGCCGAAATGATTAACTGGTATTGATGGATTACTAAGTATATGTTTTAGTTCATAACTAATGAAACTAGGTGGCACTGTTCATAATCATCTACGATCAGACAGCGTTGTGAATTGCAAGTGGTCCGCACTCTCATGCAAAATACGTACTAGTTTACAATAACCGTGGACCGGGCTCATAATAAAGTGGATTGATGATTGGATGCAGGTAGCACAGAACTGGTAATCGTGTTAAAAATTTTGAGGTAGGTTAGGTAGGAGCAGTGGACGTCTTCCGGCTGGGATGATGAATGTTATTGAAAATTACTCCTTACCGTGGTACCTTCAGGGGCAATAGCGCAGTATTCCCGTGCGCGGCTCATCGATTTCCGGTCTACGAACTTATCAGGAAATGTTTCAGCGAAGGTCGGGATGTCCATACCTTTAGTGTCTGGTCTGCCGTGGAGAAAGTAAAGTTATCGAAAGTTGGAGATGTTTAACAAAAGAGTTGTGTTGTGTTGTGTCTTCCTGCGGTTCGGTCAAAGCAAACGCAGCCCTCATCATGTGTAAACCTCATTTGCAGTTGTTAAATATTTTGTGGAAATAAAGTCCTACCGAGCGAGCATAAGCAAACGATCGTAAGCAGTGGTCTGTAGAGGACACGGAGGAAAACGTTGACCGGTTGCTTCGACCGCCAAATGATTGATTGAACAAATTATTGACATGATGATGAAAAAATATTTACACATGATGAGGGCTGCTTTCACCAGATCACAGGACGCAGAACGCATCCGGTGCATTTCCGGTGTGATAAAATCGTTTACGCTCTTTTAAATAAAACAAAGTTATACAAAGTAAGTAAAATAGTGTATACATTTCTGTTTACCTGAGAAATAAGTATGGTCATCCTTTGGTGGACGATTGATAATAGTGCATACCTGTGCAGGATGGCGACAGAGACGCAGTAGTTGAACATGTACGGATTAATACGAGGCTGGCAGTAAGCGAAGATAGACGTCAGCTCCTCCACGGTTGGCATGCTCATAAAGATTTTAATGAGCCTTCCAGCCATTTGACGGTGGTTCGGAATGAAGAACGAGAACTGCTCATCTTTAGGCAACTGCATGGGCAGTGAAATGTCTGGCAGCGGGATCTCGCCTATATTAACGCTAGGCTCGCTAGTTACATCAGTCGTAGTAGGTATATTATCGGCCAGTGCTCCTGAATCAAAAGTAGGGTCCAGCTGGTCATTTCCTGTCTGAACGCCTCCGGTGGAAGCCGGAGCTGGTCTGGATGACGCTGCGATCGGTTTAGGAACGGTGGCGACGCGATGCGAGACGTTTGCAGCTGCGGCTATTCGTGTCGATGGAGTGTGTCTGTGCACTAGGTAGTGGTATTCTTTGGGCTGGAATCAAAGAGGTATTTTTAAGCAAGACGGTCAACTGCTATCTCTTTTGCACATTTTTACATTTGCCTACATTTACTTAGGCTACGGCTATAAAAGCAGCCTTCGGCGATAATTCAGGCTATCGCGACAGGTGTAGCCGGTTAGTTCGTCACTCGGCGTTATATCAGGCGAATTATCGCCCACTTCAACTGATATAGACAAGAACATCGCCGATAACGATGATTTTAGCGCGACAACGCGACACGAATTATCGCGCGCTAATGTAGCCTCAGCATTACATAACATAACATATCATAACATAACATATCCCCCGCGGGGGACCGGCAGAGATGAAATACAACACCCACACTTCGCCGGACAATATTTAGTCCTAAATGTGACAGGGGGCGGGCCTGTCACCATTCACGAGGCTCCAGTTATGTAGCAGCTGACAAATATTACGGACATATGTATGTCCACACAATGAACAAATTGGTACGTGCCGTCGGCTGGGTTTGAACCCGCTCCCTCTGGCTTGAGAGGCGGGTCTTCTCCAACTAAGTTATCATCACTTACACACAGAATAATTATAATTATTCCTTATTGGGCACATAGCCCATACATTACTTTTTCAAATGTTAAAATACGTTAAAAATCCAAAAATTACCAAATAAGGAACCCCTAGTTTACGAAGATAACGAAAACTTCGAGCCTGAATGTAAAGTGTGAGTTAATGTAGGCCGAGTGGCTAACCCTGATGTTAAAGTTCCTAGGCCGCCCAAGGGCCTCTGACATGGCTTGACTATTGTTCTTAGGTTAGGTTAGGTTGAAGAGTAGGACCCCCCCGAATGAGTTCCCGCCTTGCCGTGGCGGGGGGGCTCAGCGGTCGCAACAGTTGCGGCGGCGGCTGCTAAGAGGAACTCGAGGTGGAGGCTCGACCGGCGCCCTGGACAGTCCGGGAAGCGGCGGTGCGAGCCGAGGCAGCCTTGATTGGCTGCGGGACTCGGTCGGCGTCTCGGCCTTATGCTGAGTAGCGGCGACGCGAGGGGCTGGCCTTGCAAAAGGCAGCCTGAAGGAGCCCTCGCTTGTGCCTCTCGTTGGAGAGGCTCTTGCAGACGGGTTCGAGGTGGGCCTTCTACGCGCGCATCAGAGCTTGTATCTGGAGCGCGCGTAGAGGGTGGGAGTGGGGCTTGGCTCTGTTGAGGGGCGCGAGGGATAGGCTCATGGTTGTACAGCGAGGATGAGGTTGTGGATCCGGGAAGGATCGGAGCGCCTTGTGCGGCGACGCTTCGTGGGCGGCTATCCCCTCTTCACATCCTTGGTGTGAGGGTAGGGTCAGAAGCGTTCGGGGTGTCGCGGCACAAGGTAAACCAAATCTCAAGGTTCGGAGGTTGCTGAGGGGAGTGTTCGGTCTGCGAGTCCGGAGCTGCGTTGCATTAACGCAGCGTAGCTCCGGGCTCGCAATCCGGACATGGTCAACGGGAAGTTGGCCGTTAGACCTCCACTGGGGATGCTTTACCCAACCAATTAAGCACAAAAACCAACATGAATATTGACGATTTCGAAAAGACTACCCAGGAGGGTCTCCGAAAGGAGGAATCCCTCCGTGCTACGGCACGCTGCCCCACGTACTCTGGGGGGGGCGCAAATCGCCAGAGTGATTTTAACGACGAATTAAGCATGAACTCGGACTCCGATAAAGAATATTTGGAAAAGGTGCCAGTAGTGGTGGCACGTTGCGACGAAAGGTGTGACTCGGACACCTCCGTCACGAGTGTGATGACGATGACAGGTTCGCCGGACAGGTCAGTCGATGGTAGGGTCTGGCGGAAACGCCTCAGATCCCGCGAGGGGAAAAACTGTGTTGTAAGCGGCTCGGGCTCCGACGACGCCCTAGAGGCTCCGGCTTTAAAGGTCTCCGCATCGCGAAGGGGCCGAGGTCGACCGCCCACCAAGGGTCAAAGTGTTGATCTCGCCAATGCCAAGGTGACCTTCTTGGCTGCTCAGCGGAGTGAGATGGATCTTAAAGCCGAGGGTCAGGTCGAAGAAATGACGCGAAAGTTGCAGGCTCAGAGAGCAGAGCCTTTGATGGTTGGGGAGGATGACGAGAAGCTGGCCTCTGAGCTGAACCAGAGGGTCCTAGACTGCGTCGCCACTGTACGAACTGTTGCTGCTAAATCGGGACACTTAAAAGGCACCTTCCAGCGTGCCCTGAATGAAGCTGCCTTTGGCATCAAGTCTGCTGTAGAGGTCCTTCACAAGAGGTCTTCTGCGGTGGAGACAGAAATGCTTCAGGTGGCCAATACACGCATGCGAGAGGAGATATCGGAGCTAAGGCAGGAAATCGCAGAGCTCCGAAAAGAAGTGACGGAAGCGCGAACCTTTGCTGCTCCGACCAGTGAGCGGTTATCACGTGGTAATGTGGAGGCGCCAGCATCTTTGAGCCGGCGAGAGCCACAGACGACCGAAGACCTTGAGCAGTCTATACTGCGCCAAGTGGGAGAAATGATGAGCGCGCGGTTGGAGGCGCTTCAAGAGCGGCTCTTACCTGAGAAGCGTGTACGCCCTCCGCTAGCTGCTGACTGCGAAAATAACACTGCTCGGACATCTGAAGTCTTAGACCCTAAACCAGGGCTGTCCAGGCTGTCAGCAGTACCAGTTAAAGTGTTGCCAGTCTCAAATACCCTTAAAGGGAAACAGAGAAAAGTAAAGGGGAAGGAGAAGAGCGCCGCGAGCAATAGTAACCAAGCCTCAGGTGCTAGTCTTGTCCTAGAGGAAATCCCGTCTTCGACGCAGCCCCCAGCTAAAAACGAATGGGTAGTGGTTGCCAAACGGGGTCGCAAGAAGACTGGTCCTTCGACGACTCCGGGAACGCAGCTACGGCAGTCGCAACTGCAGACGCAACCGTTGCAACGGCGGGAAAAGAAGGATGAGCCTAAGTTTCGGTCTCCTCGGTCTTCAGCCGTAGTTATAACACTACAACCAGGTGCTGAAGACAAAGGCTGCACCTATGCAAACGTGTTAGCTGAAGCTAAGGACAAGATTAAACTTGCGGATCTTGGCATAACTAGCCTAAATTTTAGAAGAGCAGTCACCGGCGCATGTATCTTTGAGGTGCCAGGTGCGACAAGTGGAGGTAAGGCGGATGAGCTGGCGAATAAACTCCGTGAGCTTATTCCCCCTGAAGTGGCGCGAATCTCCAGACCCACAAAATGCGCAGAAATGCGCATTTCAGGTCTGGATGATTCCATATCCTCAGAAGAAGTAACGGCTGCGGTGAGCCGAGATGGAGGGTGCTCAGTCGAAGCCATAAAAAGTGGAGAAATACACCGGGGCCTCAATGGCCTTGGAGCGTTGTGGCTGCGATGCCCGGTGGCAGCTGCCATGAAAGTGGCGGAGAACGGCAGGCTGCTAGTAGGATGGGTTGCGGCGCGTGTAAAACTGCTCGATCCCAAGCCTCTAACCTGCTACCGATGCCTAGAGGTTGGACATGTGCGACTGCAATGCACATCGGAGGACCGCAGTGAGCAGTGCTATCGCTGCGGAAAGCTAGGCCATAAGGCCAACCAATGCTCGGACGCTCCTCACTGCAGTATATGTGCAGCAGCGAATAAACCAGCGGGACACAAAGTAGGCAGCAAAACCTGCGACGCTTCCAAAAACAAACGGAAGGGAAAAAGAAGTGGTGCCGGAACTACGCCGACACTGGTTAAATCCGCTGAATCGCGGACTATGGAGTCGCCTATGGTAACTGGGTAGGGATGGCCACTAAGTTCTTGCAGGCGAATATCAACCACTCCGCCAGAGCTCAGGACCTTTTGATCCAGAGTATGGCGGAGTGGCTGATAAACATAGTCGTGGTGGCCGAACCATATTTTGTGCCTGAGCGGGACAACTGGTTTGGAGACAACGACAACTTGGTGGCCATTGCCATTCAGGCTGGCTCCACACCTGTTGACATGGTTATGAGGGGTCAGGGTCACGTCGCTGTTGTGTCCGATGGAGTTGCCTACATTGGTGTGTATTTTTCTCCAAACAGACCATTTGCGGAATTTGAAATCTGGCTCTCTGAAGTGGAGGCGCTTGTGCATCAGTGTCGCCCACACCACGTTCTTGTTGCCGGTGACTTCAATGCAAAGTCTGTGTTATGGGGATCCCCCAACACAAATGTGCGAGGTGAGGCAGTCGAAGAGTGGGCCGCAGCCGCGGGACTGGTACTGTTAAACCGAGGAGCGGTACACACGTGCGTCCGGCAACAAGGCAGTTCAATAGTGGATTTAACCTTTGGTAGCCCTGCTTTAGCACGCCGTGTCGAGGATTGGAAAGTTTTGGAGGAGGTAGAGACGCTATCGGATCACCGGTATATCCGGTTTGATCTCTCTCCTCCAGGAACTCCGAGCAGTCCAAACTATTCCTCATCCAACGAGGCACCGCGCTGGGCTCTGAAGCGCATGAACATTGAAATCCTCCTCGAGGCTGCTGTAGGCATACATACGCATACACATAATAACACTTTATAGATACTTATTTATTTTCATAAAATAATATATAGTTTATCATTTATATATATACAATACAATAATTTTACATATATATGCAACATACAGACAACTTGACACAACTTAATAAATATTTAAGTACATAATTATTTCATAGCATTTATCGGCAAAATGCCGGCTGGTTGGGTGTCGCTATCGACTACGTCCCATCCCTAGCCGCACGGTGCGCACCTACGTCACCCATTGTTCGGCCTGACGACCGGCCGGCGCACGCGCAGTGTTGGATGGAATGTCCAACCAGTCTCGATTCCCTCGCGACGCCGAGCGCACGCTTCTTTGTACAACTATTATATTTACTAGCGTAGTATTCCAAATTAAAGTCCTTGTTTGTGTTGAAGAACATCGTTGTTTATTGAGTGATCGACTACCCATATTGGTGACCCCTTATATTGAACATGGAAAAAGGAACGCGAGGTGCACATAATGCAGCGCCGATGTCACAGTCGGCCGGCACTAGTGATGAGAAGATGTCGACAAATCGCAGCGATGTTTTTAAAGTGGGAGTACGAGTGCCACCGTTTTGGCCGGAAGAGCCGGAAATTTGGTTTGCCCAAGTAGAGGGCCAATTTGCTATTTCCGGTATTACCAGTGACGCCACGAAATTTAATTACGTCATCGGCCACCTGGACAACCAGCACTCGAAAGAAGTTAAGGATATTATAGTCAAGCCACCGGATTCAAATAAATACGAGAAACTTAAAAGTGAACTAATTAAAAGATTGACCGCGTCCAATGAAAACAAAATCAAACAATTGTTGATGCACGAGGAGCTCGGCGATCGTAAGCCTTCGCAGTTTCTACGCCACCTGAAAGGACTGTCAGAATCCGAGGTTCCAGGTGACTTCTTAAAGACTATCTGGATTAGCCGCCTCCCGCACAGTATTCAGACGGTGCTCGCAGGTCAACCGACAACGACTTCAATAGAAGACTTGGCCGACTTAGCGGATAGGGTGAATGACCTCGCGTCGTCGGCGCCGAAGGTCGCCTCCGTGAGTAACGCGGTACCTACTTCACTTCTCAGTGACCTTACTAGGGAAGTAGCAGAGCTCCGGAAGCAGGTCCAGCAGTTGGCAACAGGACGGAACAGCAGATCACGCGCCCGCGCATCACAGGGCAACCGAAACTCTTCGCGCCAGCGATCGCAATCCAACTACAGGAAATTTCCGGTGTGTTGGTACCATAGCAAGTTTGGAGAGAAGGCTCACACATGCGTCCGACCTTGTGACTTCAAGTCGGAAAACTCAACGGGCGGTCGGTGATGGCGACTAACGATTGCCCCTCAACTTCTACTGGTCGCCTGTTCGTAACCGATCGAGTATCGAAGACCCAGTTCCTGGTCGACACAGGCAGCGACCTCTGCGTCTTCCCACGGTCGGCGCTTCGTGATCGTCGTGCTCGGACTGAGTATAATTTGTGTGCAGCGAACGGTTCAAATATTGCTACCTACGGTTATATTAATTTAGACCTAGATTTCAGTTTGCGTAGAACTTTTGTATGGCGTTTTGTAGTTGCCGATGTAACTAAGCCGATAATAGGCGTAGATTTTTTAAATTATTACAACCTTGTAGTAGATTGCCGCAATAAGCGCTTAATAGATAACCTTACTTCTGTAACAGCCACAGCTACTTTAGCTAACTGTAAAAACGTATCCTCTGTAAAAGTCGTGACTGGTGAGACATCGTTTCATAAAATTCTTGATGAGTTTCCGGAAATAACTCGACCAGCCGGCAGGCATCACACTACACCACACAACACAGTCCATCACATACCGAGCCCTTAGAGATAGAGCCCTTCCCAAACCAAGTATTCGCCTTATGATAGGGAATTGTTAGCCATATATGAGGCTATCAAATATTTTCGGCACATGCTTGAGGCCAGACATTTTATCATATATACTGATCATAAACCGATCAGTTTTGCATTTCACGAACGGAAAAACAATTGTTCGCCTAGGCAGTATAGGCATTTGGATTTCATAGCCCAGTTCACCACCGACATCCGGCATATTTCCGGTAAGGATAACGTAGTGGCGGATACCTTGTCGCGCATTGAAGAGCTGGGAGCACCAGTAAGCCTCGAAACGTTAGCCCAAAATCAAGCTTCTGATCCGGAACTCGAAAAACTTTTGAAGGAAGGGTCAGCACTGCAACTTCAGAAGCTGCATGTTCCTGGAAGCCAAGTTCCTTTGTATTGTGACACCAGTACCTCAGCTTCCAGGCCTTTCGTCCCGAAGAATTTTAGAAGACAGGTTTTCGATAGCTTGCATTCCCTAAGTCATCCTGGCGCTAATGCATCAGCCACGTTAGTTGCTGAGCGATTTGTTTGGCCAGGAGTTAGGCGGGATTGTCGGGAATGGTCACGAGCTTGTATCTCTTGCCAGCGCGCAAAAGTCAATCGTCATGTGACTGCACCGCTCGGCAGCTACAATTTACCACGCTCTCGTTTTCGTCACATACATATCGACCTTATAGGTCCTCTCCCTCTGTCAGAAGGCTACCGCTACTGCTTAACAGCAGTGGATCGCTACACTCGTTGGCCAGAAGCTACGCCTATCGCAGATATCACAGCGGAAACCGTTGCGAAAGCATTGATTTCAACATGGATTGCTCGGTTAGGTTGTCCGGAGGTAATTACCACCGACCGTGGCCGGCAGTTCGAATCAGCCTTGTTCCGCCATCTATCGGATCTAGCTGGTTTTGAACATAAGCGGACGACCGCTTATCACCCGGCTTGCAACGGACTAGTTGAGCGGTTTCACCGTCAACTCAAAGCCGCAATAGTATGCCACTCCAATGACAAATGGACAGAATCGTTGCCATGGGTATTGCTGGGCATAAGAACTTCTTTTAAAGAAGATTTGCAAACCTCCTCTGCCGCATTAGTTTACGGAGAGTCGCTGAGACTCCCTGGCGAATTTCTTGAACCTACTGCCAGTGGTACCACGGACATTTCTGAATTTTCTGCTAGACTCAGGAATTTTGCTGAGAAATTGCGACCCGTACCTACTTCTCGGCACTGCAAACCTAAAGTATTTATTTTTAAGGAGCTAAATACCTGCGATCACGTATTCCTTCGCGAAGACGCAACGCGGGGCTCTCTTCAACCGGCATATTCTGGGCCACACAAAGTACTTAGCAGAGGAGATAAAATATTTAAAATTATAGTTAAAAATAAGGAAATGACAGTTTCGATTGACCGT
This sequence comes from Peribatodes rhomboidaria, assembly GCA_911728515.1. Lineage (NCBI taxonomy): Eukaryota > Metazoa > Arthropoda > Insecta > Lepidoptera > Geometridae > Peribatodes > Peribatodes rhomboidaria. Next base: position 2,161,528 of record OU452187.1, on the reverse strand, counting down.
TTAAAGCCAGCCTTCATACTGTCCCCTCAAATTGAAGAACCTCCAACAGAACCCGTATTAAGACTCCCAGAAAAATTTGTGACTCGTTCCGGGCGACAGGTTAGATTCCCAGATTTTTATCGCCCTTGACGGGCTCTGGAGGGGGGTGGTGTAGGCATACATACGCATACACATAATAACACTTTATAGATACTTATTTATTTTCATAAAATAATATATAGTTTATCATTTATATATATACAATACAATAATTTTACATATATATGCAACATACAGACAACTTGACACAACTTAATAAATATTTAAGTACATAATTATTTCATAGCATTTATCGGCAAAATGCCGGCTGGTTGGGTGTCGCTATCGACTACGTCCCATCCCTAGCCGCACGGTGCGCACCTACGTCACCCATTGTTCGGCCTGACGACCGGCCGGCGCACGCGCAGTGTTGGATGGAATGTCCAACCAGTCTCGATTCCCTCGCGACGCCGAGCGCACGCTTCTTTGTACAACTATTATATTTACTAGCGTAGTATTCCAAATTAAAGTCCTTGTTTGTGTTGAAGAACATCGTTGTTTATTGAGTGATCGACTACCCATACTGCCATTGTTCAAGCCTGGATCCCGAAGCCTGAGGATGTGGTAGGAGTCGACTCTGAGGTGGAGTGGTTCCGCGTAGCCATGACTAGCGTATGCAACGCTGCAATGCCCCGCGTGAAATCGCTGCCGCAGCGTAGAAGCGCTTACTGGTGGTCGACCGATCTTGCCCGTCTCCGAAAGGAGTGCGTGGCAGCCAGACGCTGTTACACCAGGCAACGCAGACGGAGGCAGCGAGATGAAGACCGGGAGGCGGAACTGTATGCGTCGTACCGGCTCTTGGTGACGACACTCCAGAGAGATATTGCTCGAGCAAAAGAAGATGCTCGGGTAGCAATGCTGGAGACCCTGAACCAAGACCCCTGGGGCAGGCCATATAAAATGGTCCGGAACCACCTGCGCCCGTGGGCTCCGCCACTAACGCAGAACATGCAACCGCAGTTTGTGCAGAGTGTGGTGGCTACCTTGTTCCCGCGTGTCGGCAACCATCAGACACCTGCAATGGATTTACCGGAACAGATTGGTGCAGAGGACGAGGAAGAGATACCGCAAGTGTCAGCAGGAGAATTGGCGGCAGCAGTGCAAAAGCTCAGGGCCAAAAACAGGGCCCCTGGACCAGACGGAATTCCTGGCCGCGCCTGGGCGCTGGCGTTAGAAGCCCTCGAGCCTCGGTTCAGAGACCTTCTTAGCCAATGTCTCGAGCAAGGTCACTTCCCTCGTACTTGGAAGACAGGAAAGTTGGTGCTTTTACGCAAGAGCGGAAGACCTGCCGACTCGCCGGGGGCCTACCGCCCGATTGTGTTATTAGATGAAGCTGGCAAGCTCCTGGAGCGTATAATCGCCGCTCGTCTAAACAAACATTTGGAGCAGATAGGGCCAAACCTGGCCGAGTGTCAGTTTGGTTTCCGCAGAGGCAGGTCCACGATCGATGCGATATCGAAGGTGAGGGCCTCTGCGGAGGAGGCCGTGTCCAGTGGAAATGTCGTCGTGGCGGTATCGCTCGATATCGCCAATGCCTTCAATACCCTCCCCTGGAACTGCATTAAAGAGGCGCTGCGGTACCACAGAGTACCCTCCTACCTTTGCCGAACCCTAGAAAACTACCTCTCGTGCAGAGTAGTCACCTACCCGACGAGGGAGGGGTGCGGTCGGTGGGAGATGTCGTGCGGTGTCCCACAGGGCTCGGTTTTAGGACCTGTCCTGTGGAACATCGGTTACGACTGGGTGCTCCGGGGTACCAACTTACCGGGTATCGACCTGGTATGTTATGCGGACGACACACTGGTTCTGGCCTGCGGCCGAACATACAGAGAGGCGGCGATCTTGTCCACTGCAGGTGTAGCGCAAGTAGTTGGCCGCATACGTAGCCTGGGATTACAGGTGGCTCTAAACAAATCTGAGGCTCTGTGCTTTCACGGACCTCGGAATGCGCCACCAGCCGGGGCGGAGCTAGTTGTTGGGGGTGCTTCTATCGCCGTCGGGTCGACAATGAAGTACCTGGGGCTCGTCCTCGACGGCCGATGGAAATTCCGGGAGCACTTCAAGCAACTCATCCCGAGGCTCATAAAAGCTGCATCAGCCCTTGGAAGGTTGCTGCCCAATGTTGGCGGACCCAGCCTTGCCTGTCGCCGCTTATACACAGGGGTCATAAGGTCTATGGCTCTCTACGGCGCCCCGATTTGGGCAGTAGCTCTAGATGCCCATAACATGAGGCTTTTGCGGAGGCCACAGCGGGTCATGACTATACGAGCCATAAGAGGGTACCGAACGGTTTCCTTCGAAGCGGCATGCGCTCTCGCAGGCACTCCGCCGTGGGATATTGACGCGGTGGTGTTGGCTCATTTTTATTGCCAAATCTCGGAATCACGGACCAGGGGGGAGTATCCACCCCCTGAGGTGATGAGACGATGGCGCCAATTGGGCCGGCAAAATGGAATGCAGGAATGGCAGCGGAGGATGGAGGATCCTAGTGCCGGTCATCGCACCGTAGAGGCGGTTCGACCCATCCTAAAAGAATGGGTCGAGAGGACACATGGGACTCTCTCCTACAGGCTCGTACAGGTCCTGTCAGGCCATGGCTGCTTTGGCGAATACCTGTACAGGATAGCCAGGAGAGAGCCGACTCCGATGTGTCACAGTTGCGGTCATGCAGAAGACACGGCGCAACATACGCTGGAGTCATGCTCAGCGTGGGACAGAGAACGATCCCAGCTTGTGGCTGAGGTTGGAGCTGACCTGTCGCTGCCAGCCGTTTTGGTGGCCATGACGGGCAGCGAACCAGCTTGGAATGCGATCCGACACTTCTGTGAAGAAGTTGTCGGCCAAAAAGAAACGGCAGAACGCATGAGGGAGGATGACGCCTCAAGCCACCCCATGCGTAAAAGAAGGAGCGGACGCAGACTGGCGCATGAACGCCGGCTACCTCCTTAACTGGGAACACAGGGTGACGAGCTCGGGGGGGCCCGCCACCCGATGAAAGTATTCCCGAGGATAAACAATGTGTGGCGTAATACCACACATTGTAATCAAGACGGGCGGAGCAAAAGCTCCCGCGATGAGGTCTTGGGAGATCAGTGCTGTCGGGGCCGCGGAGGAGTGCAGTAGCGCACCCGTAGTCTCGACCAATGGCGCAAAGATGGAGCCCCCCAGGGTTTTTAGTGGGTATGCCGCCAACAAGTGGCGGAGACTCCCACATAACCACCCTGCCCCCCCGAGGTGGGGTGGTACCTATAAAAGGTTTTCCCTGGGCAACAAAAAAAAAAAAAAAAAAAGGTTGAAGAGTAGGAGACACACAATCAGTTCATACGGACGAGTAAACAACTCACGTAATAATGTTCTGGTATATTAAATCGAGTTTTCTCATTGCCCTTCTCTATGAAAATAGGCTCCATGGGCCGGTCGAAGAACAACAGCAGGTTTTTATGAGCATTTGTATGAAGCATCTTGGATAGCTGGAATATAGGTTATAAAACACTGAGTAAGTTAATAAAAAAATAAAGAAAAATAAAACATTATGTAGAGTCAACTGGGGCAAATTCGTCTGTGGGGTAATTGCGTCTTCCGAGAATTACTGACAAAACCCTTTACAAATTAGGCAACTAACGCCATCTTGTACAGATTACTGCAACCAAATATACCTTAGGCTTTTTATGCCTATACAGACCGGTCATTATTCATAGACATAGTCATTATTCATGACCAGACTTCTCAAATTGCCCGTAACATAACATACAAAATTTCATGATGATCGGTTGAATATGAAATGAAATGAAAAAATTAAATTGTTTCTTTCCAGATTTGCATCCATCAAATGATTTCGTTAATTATTAAATAAATTATCTAATGATTAAAATTAAAATACAATGGTCAGAAATAAAATATAAAACAAGAATAAAATAAAATTGAATAGATTGCATAAAATAAAATTAAATAAATGGGGTTAAATTGAATGAAATCAAATTAAATTTTTAAATGAATAATTAATACAATTAAACTAGGTAATGGGCGCGTGATATGCTCTCCATGTGCGATGTAGAGGACTGGCGTCCCAGTGGCGCACTGCCTCCACTAGTGCGTTGTCGGTATAGTTAAGGCGAGTAGGCGTAACAAACAATCATAATAATATGAACAAACTCACTTTCTCATAAATATTAGTTAGGATTAGGAGACCATGCGTTCATAATTCGTTTATCGTTCATAAGTGTATCTTTGATACCCAAATTGAATAAAAACATTTTGACTTTGACATTCATATAAAATTAACTTCACGATTTTCAAAAACCACTCAAAAAACAACCAATAACACTAACACAAACAAATGAACAAACTCATTTTCAATTTCATAATATTAGCTAAGATGTAAGATGTAAAATTAGCATACATGTAAAATGAACTTACCTTTCACGATTTTCAAAAATAATCTAAATTAAACAGAATTATTAGAACACTAAAACAAATTAAATTTTTTGAATAAGCCGAAAGAGTAGTATATAGGCGAGCCAACACCGAATGTTGCAAAATAAAAGTCTATTTACGGTTTTATAGATTAGAAATGACATGTGGTGAGGTCACCTTTGCAGTGATAAGTGATAAGCAGGGCCCTGGGAGTTCCAGGATGGTTTAGGTACATGGCTCTCTGCGCGCGCCCCGCGGTCCCACGGATGTCCACCCACGTTTTTATTGATTAGGACTCTTTACAAACGGTGAGACCAACATTGCAGAGATAAGAAAAGCCGTGTGAGTTAATGGTCAATTTTAGGTACATAGTACATATAAATGCTGTGCACCGCGGACCGGAACCGGACCGGACAGGAAGTGACCGGTCCGGTTCCGATGTCGTGTCCTATGTCACATGTCGTGTCCTATGGGCGATTGTGCACTGCAAGTAATTTCACTGTCCAGCAGTACGATTTTTTATGGTCCGGGGTGGCTTAAAAAAAACTGATGATTGGCTTGTGCACTACCAGTAATTTTACTGTTCGGCGGTCCGATATTTGTTACTTGGACGAAATGAGCGAGGCGTGCGTCGTGGGCGCAGGAGTAGGAGGCGAGGGCGGGGAGCCCCGCGCCCGCCCTGCCTACTCATAAAAATCGCGGACATCTCGCTGAAGCCACTTCTTTTAAACCTGTGTGCGTGGTAATGTTGCCATGAAAAACATTTACAATTGCACGGAAACTAAGATTTATTCCCAAACTCTACGCTAGCCATTTCCGTTCCAATATACAACCTTAGTAGGTTTAATATTCTAAAACTGCACATATTTGTTAGAGTTTAATGTTACGGCTTGTAAAAAAACTGCACAGTTTTTAAAAAGAACCTCAAAATATAGTTCTGGCCACACTTTTACAATGCACTATGTATATTTATGCACACGAAATTATACCATAAACCAATGCCTATAATGTCGAGTTCAGGGTCGCGCGCGCAGCGTCGGAAACAAAACGTTACCATCATGGCAATACGACAGTACGGGCTCTAGACTGAGGTCTGATGAGGACTGAGGTGAGATCCTTCAATACTTCAGCCTACACGCTTAGTGAATATCACGATATGAAACAAACAGCCGCAGATCACTATATTTACTGAACGTCGTAGACTTCGCTTTATAACTCTGTAGATAAATTCATAAACAGTAAAGATTCTGCAGTTATCCGTAATCAGTACCTCAGTGTGACATAAAGTTGGTGTCGCGTCGCGTGTCGTCTTGATTTCCCTGGGGACGTGTGGAGCGTGGCGTCGCGTCGAATTCCACTAGATATCTAGACGCTTCTACTCTTATCATAGCCAGTGGGATTGTAGCCAGTGGGTAAAATCTCGTATCTATTCTCTAGCTTCAGAAGAAAGAAAGTATATTTTTATAGGCTGATTCAATTGACTGCCTATAATAACTAAGTTTGCTATTTGATTCAAAAATGAAATTTAAAAAGCCGAAAAGCTAATTTGGCGGGAGACTACAGCAGCGAAAAATGCAGTAACGAAATATCAAAACCAGCGAACAGCTACAGCGAAAGTGATTGATTTAAGCATCATAAAGTGCTGGGGGGCTATTCCTGCGCGTGAGTAAGATGAGATTTTATCTTGGTCACTCTCACACCTATGACGTTTCAAACGAGAACAACAAGGACGAAAACAGATGAAATGAAAATCTCAAATCTCCGAATAGGGCCCCTTGGTTCGAGAGCTTTGGGGCTTACACTAACAGTTCTAAAACGGCGACCTCAAACGGCCACCACCTTAGCCGAAAGACAGCCACCACTCAACAAAGGTCTCTACGGCCCAGAGGTTCGGTTAAAGGGGTTCTGACATCGATTTTTAAAAAAGGATACAACCCATGTCGTTACGTACAATTTAATGTGTACGTGTACATTTGACCCACGCTAGCGTTTGATTGTAGAAATCAGAAATCATTATTTATTGATAACTTCAATAGTTACACGTCACAGTTCAATAAATGTCAAACAATACAAGGGATTATGAATGTCAGAACAGTAATTACATATGTCAAATAAGAAATAAATAATTCATGTCAACAAAATACATTCCACACTTGATATAATATAACTATCAATAAGTAAAATAACATATTGTCACGCTGCAATAATAATAATTTAAAAGTCTCTTATTTGGAAGCGATGGCAGCCTAGTTGGGAGAAGGTCCGCCTCTCAAGCCAGAGGGAGCGGGTTCGAGCGCAGCCGACGGCACGCACCAATTTGTTCATTGTGTGAACATATGTGCGTATTGTATGTCATTTGTTACATGACTGGAGCCCGGTGTATGGCGACAGGCTCGCCCCTGTCACATTTGGGACTGAATATCGTCCGACGAAATGTGGGTGTTGTATTACACCTCTGCCAGCCCCCTCGGGGGAAAGGCGTGACAATATGTTATTTTAAAATAAGATTCAAGGTCATAAAACCAAGTCATAAAATAAAGTATCTAGTAACCAAGCTCTGAGCTTGGTAGATAAATAAGATTCAAGGTCATAAAACCAAGGTCATAAAATAAAGTATCTAGTAACCAAGCTCTGAGCTTGGTAGATTGAGCAAAAATAATTCTGATTCTACTGGGACATCTCCGCACTTGTTTGTCCGACGATATCTATTATCCGATCTTCAGTAAACTTTCCAGGAAAGTAGTTTACCTCAATATAATTTTTAGATTTGTTTATGAGCAAAATCGGACGAGAATTTGTGCAGATATGTGAAAGTTTCGTTCGAGCTAGTTATGGATTTTCCTGGGTTTTATTAACGTTATAAATTCATGGAAAAACATTCTATAAAATTAACGCATAATTATTTGCATAAATAGTAGACAGAAAAACAAATTTATCATGCACCTACGACCTACATAACATTTGATGTCTGGTTGCCTGTAGGTACCTACCTTCCATAATAATAAATTGTATAGTTGGTAGTAAAATTATTTTGTTATTTAATAAAGGTAAATGTTATTTGTATTTATTATTGATGTTCTAATGTAGTTTAACATTAATTTAATTAAAACAATGTATAAAACCTACTTAGATACTAATTAATTAAACCGGGTTCAATGATAACGTAATAATATTAATAAATTTAGGACACTTACACACACGATCGCTTGACCCCAAACTAAGCAATGCTTCTATAGCTGCCAGAGACTGATATACATACTTAGATATTTTTAAATACGAGTACATACTTAAATAGATATTAACATAGAACAAACACAAATTTTCATCACATGAATGTTTGCCCTAGATGGGAATCGAACCCACGCCCCCAATCTCAAAAGGCAGGTTCACTACCAACTGACTACTAGGTATAACTTACCTATGTGCCTAAAACGAAAACTTATGGACATGTGCATTCTCCCCATCCTCAAAAAAGGTGCCCATACTTGGACTTTGACAAACGCAAAGGTCCACGCTCGCGGTCTGTCAACGTGCAATGGAGCGCAGTATACTGAGCGTAAAATTACTAGGTTGCGTCAGTAACACAGTACTGCGCTCTAAAACTTAGATCTTTGACGTAACAAAGAGAACAGCCAAGCTGAAGTGGGACTGGGCTGGACACGCCTACCGAATGTCTAACGAGCCCATAGCTCGTCAGACTCGCTCGGTAGACGCCAACTCCGACTGTGTCCCAAAAGTTTAGCAGAACAGAACAAAAGAGATGGAAAGACGAGCTTGACGCCCATGAAAAGGACTGGCTCACCAAAGCCAAAAAACAGGGACAACTGGAAATAGGGATGAGAAGCCTTTGTCCAACAATGAGACGTATCAGGCTGATATAATAATAAGACTAGCTAATATTTAGTGTTTGTGTAGTTTTTTAGGAGTCATCATCTTCCTAGCTTATCTCTAGCTACCTTATCCCCTTATCTCACTCCGTTAAGATCGGTACAGTGTGAACGCTTCTTCCTTTCTCTTTATCACTCGTCATCCCATAAGTCACTCCCTTCTCATTCATGTCCCCATTTACGCAGTTCAACCATACTTACCATACCATTTTTACCATACTTTTTTGGTAGTCTCCTACCACTACACTCAAGTTCATCGTCCGATCAGTAACGTGGTCCTCCTGTTTTCGTATAACAATTTTTTTAGTCACTGGCGCTTTTCATACTTAGTCTTCCCATAATACAACGCGCTGGTTGGTAATAAGGGTGTTTTTATACCTGTCAAAGTGAACAACTTCTAGAACACATGTTTGCAAAATTCGAGAAAAACCTGCATCTAATATACTCATACTTAGTAGTTTAGTGTAGTTTTCTAGGTAAAAATAAATAAATCGGACGATTAGGTAGGTACTTCCGGTGATTATCCCTACATACAAAATTTCCACTTTACTATTGGTAGATGTAGATAAAAAAAACACTGAGCGGTATTTACGTTAAATTTCGTAATTACTGGTATCATTAGTTAACGTAAAATTAATTGATTTCAATGTCTTTAAGAGTTACTAATGATTTTATTTCTCATTTTGAAGTCATTTGTGATTCCGCAATGGCTACGATACAATGGGTTAGTAATTCTTTAAGTATTCAAAAATATATACATTTCAATAAATTTTTACCTCAAGATTTATAGGTAAGAAACATTTTTTCATACTAATATTAAATGTTTGTTTGGGTAATGCAAAAATTATATAAAGAAATCATGGAACAAAAGTTGTTGATTATAGTGTTGGAAAGCTACATTCGAAGCCACTTTTTGAGGTGAATTAAAAATAACCCTGTATAGGTAATTGTATTTTACACTGTATTTGAAGCGTAATTACCACTGAAGAAATATTATTTGCAAAAATATAAGCAAAAAAAAATTTAATTTGTATGTTTGTTTAAATTCATATTATTTTACTAGCTGTCACCCCGCGACTTCGTTCGCGTTTTGAGCTATCCTATCTCTCAAGTTGGATCGAACTGCACATGGTGTGCGAATTTTATTATAATCGGTTAAGTGGTTTAGGAGTTCATTGAGGACAAACATTGTGACACGAGATTTATTTATATTATAAGATAAGATATCATACGCTTGCAAAGTCGGTAATATTGTTCTTATTGTAAAAAGGATAAATCCGATGCATTCTATATTTATGTTACCTATCTATTCTGTATTTTATGTTTAAATCCATACAATACAAGCCTTTCTATGAGTAATTATAATTGAAAACTTTACCTTTCAGTTGCTGTTGGTGTCACTTTTGGCCGTCTCAGTTGAGTGCTATTGGCCTTGGCCCTGGCTTCAAAACAACTTCAGACTGCCCCAAAGAAAACATACACAACTACATTCACAACTCTTCCCTTTACACCAGCTCAACAACCTTCCTTACGAAGACATCATAACTTTCAAATCGTTGCTACAAGATGAGCTAACGAATTACAATCTCATCATAAAAAGAATTACTGTGAAACAAAGCCGAAGATTTTATGACGATGTGTATTTTCCGGGTCTCGATCTTGAGTCTTGGTTGAATCAGGTGCTGGACGAAGCTTTAGGTAGTGATGATGGGCAATATGTTGGCGAAAATAATTACCAGGGTAGCGATGGTAATCATGAAGGAGATGGTAATGGTAATGATCAAGGTAGTAATGTTAATCTTAGTGGTGATGTTAATAATGTTGGCGATATTCATAAAAATGATGCTTTAAGCTCGCGGCCGAATGACGAATATGTTTTTAACGTTATTGAAGACACGCATAATGTGAAACCTGTCATTAGTAACAGACCAAATGTTAATGCCGACGAAGATTTGGAAATAGATCCGCGAAAAGATGAAATTGGGAAACAATAATAAAAAAAGGAAATTCACTATTTTGATGCAATATCTCTCTTCAGGGTATCTTAAAAGCACTAATATTTTAAAGAGGTAAGTAGGCATAGTTTGTGATCAGATCCGTTCAGCCGTTCTGCGGTGCTATTCACAATAATTCGGATACGTTTCCGATCGGATCCCTCACATTTCAAACTCAAATTGTTCGAATCTCAGTCTACTTTTATGAATTTTGGAATAGGGTATCGAGTATAAATCGGATCGGAAAAATGAATCACGTTATAAAACTTCTGAATACGGATTAAGATTCGAATAATCTGAGTTTAAAATTTTGTGAATCTGAACGGAAACGTTTCCGAATTATTGTGAATAGGTACCTATGCTGGAGTGATTGAGTAACAAACATCCATCCATACAAACCTTTGCATTTGTACTAAGCAGTATACAATACAAATTATGTACAATAATATTCACTATACAACACTTAGGGGGTGTGTGTAAGGACATTTTAAAGCTGTAAAAATAAAATAAAGAATATTCTTTGTAATAAATCTTTTATTTCTCATAAAATTAATAAGATTGAATAAAAAACATGGTTCAATTTGAAACCTATAAGCTATTGTGCGGAACTTGTTTGTCTACTTACTGTAAGGACGTGTGAAATAAATGCATTTTATTTTAGAGTTGTCTGATTTTTTGTAAAAGTACTCATATGTTCAATATTTATTTAATGTATAGTATACATGGTTATAGCTAACTAACGAAAAACCTCTTAAGGGTGCATTGTACTCATCAATATGAACAACTTTTACTATGAAGGTAATCCTGAAATCGCGAAAAAAAAACCAGTTGTTCCATACAAACAGTTCATTGAGAGATAAAGTGTATGGAACAGCTGTTTTTTTTTCGCGATTTCAGAGTTCGCCCCATAGTAAAAGTTGTTCATATTGATGAGTACAATGAACCCTTAAGAGGTTTTTGGTGAGTTACATATAACCATGTAAATGAATTCATCTGCCAACACAATGTTTTTGAGAAATTTCCTAAAAAAAGTTATGCTTTTCTTAAAATTTTGTAGTAATTTATTTTTTAACGTGAAACTTAGCTCATTAAGGCTCGGGGTAAAGTTATCCAAATAACAAAACCCAAAACAAAAAAAAAACATGTAAAAAAAACTAAACAGGGTGTTCGGTTAGATGATGCACAAACTGAAGGTGGTTCACACTTGCGAGAAATAGTAGCTTAGTTTTTTTATTTACAACTAAATATTTTAAAGTAGATACCTACTTTTGTTCCACACCCTGTAAAGCCTAAATTTACACATTCTCAAATATGTCATTCGTCTATCCAAGCACCCTGTATTAAGTATGTTAAAAATGTTGGGATTGAGCTCCTTTGGTACTCAAAAACTCATTATTTTTAAGATTTTACATAAAATTATTACATTTTGTTATTTTACATTTTTCTATTTATTCATATCAATGTTTATTAATGTCGGCAGACGTTACAAGCCGAAAAAAACGCTTAGTCCCTATGCAATAGGGTAAGCTGCCAAAATTTCATTTTACAAAATCTAATAAACTACAAATATTTATTAAAAAATTTGACGAATTAGTATCTATTTTAAAATATTTTACATTCGAACGTGTAAGTATAGTATTATTTATAATAAAAGCGTTCTATTCGTCTATCACAACATTAAAAGGCCTTTAACGTTTGGACCATACACTTGCAAAGGATAAAAGGTGAATAGCTTTCAAATAAATAGCTCAGATGAACCTAGAGGAAAAGATGGAACACTGCGTTATATCTCGCTGAAGCCACTTCTTTTTAAACGTGTGCGCGTGTAATGTTGCAATGAAAAACATTTACAATTGCACGAAAACAAAGATTTATTCCCAAATTCTACGTTAGCCATTTCCGTTCCAATATACAACCTTAGTAGATTTATATTCTAAAACTGCACATATTTGTAAGAGTTTAATGTTACGGCTTTTTCAAAATTGACTTGTAAATAAACTGCACAGTTTTTAAAAAGAACCTCAAAATGTAGTCCTGGCCACACTTTTATAATGCACTATGTATATTTATGTACACGAAATTATACCATAAACCAATGCCAATAATGTCGAGATAAGAATTACCAAGCGAGTAGCGTAGTTTTTTTGCGTCATTGTGTGCGTGTTGTGTACATATACGACAGTAGCGTAGTTTTTGGATATTTTTTGGCTTCACCTAAATCATACGCCGTGCGTCATCTTATTCTCTAGGTTGATCTGAGATAAATAGTGAACATTTTGTCGGTAGACCCACTAAACGTCAAGAACGCAAAAGTCAACAGCGCAATATGCCAGAAACGTAACAACTGTCAAACTTCAAGTCAAATTCCTAAGGATTCATATAATTTCAATTTGCGAAAGCTTTGGACGCCCTAGACACTTGCGTTCTGCGTGAAATCTATTTTATTTGCCAATTTTACATAGCCGGCTAAATTTTCAAATACCAACGTCGCTCTGTGGACCCAAAATATGAGGCAAAATAAAATAGAGTCGTGACCAAAACCGCCTTTTCGGTCACACATTAGTCGCATTTATCCCAAAATCGTTCGAAGCTGGGGGGGGGGGGGGTCCTATTCTCGGGCGTGCGATATTATTTCGCTCATTACGATTCTCGCTCATTATTTTTATTTTTGCTTATTTTCGCTCATTACGTTTCTCGCTCATTACGATTCGCTCATTATTTCGCTCGTAAGAGCGAAATAATGAGCTCAACTGTCACTCAACTGTCATTGAGCTCACTGTCTCACTCGTTATCTAACGAGTGAGACAGTGACCGACGTTATATCGCATGCGACAAGAGCCTCTATTCTTAAGCGTTTTTTTGTTTTGTAGCTTTAATTTTTGACCTATCTTTTCCACTTAGAAAATTTAGAACTAGGAGAAAACCCCGAACTTTGACTTTAAAAGTTTTTTTTTCTATAAGGTTTTTAAGTAGTAAGTTGAATAGTTTAAAAATGTAAATGTATTATACCTACATACGTAAAATAAATCGAGAACGATCTTGGGGTAAGCGAATTGACGGGTCATGTTGTGATGTAAATCACGGGCGTACCAGATATAAAGGTTTCAAAGAATGTTGTACAGCCAGCAACAAAAATGAGTATCTTTTCCACGGAGCAGAGTTTTACAATAACGTTCTCTGTTAGACATTTTTGATGCAAGTGACAGAGAGAGATAACTCCATTTTAAGGTCAGTGACTCATGCACTTTTCTGGTATTAAAGGTAAGACACATATCAACTCGGAAAGGGATCGTCACCGTATCGCCTTACTTTACCAAGGTAAGGCGATTACGTTACGATTCCGATTAGTGTGCGGCGCACTAGGGAGTTTCATACAAAGAATACTGCGCGGCTCGAGTTGATACGGCTACAATCCCTTTCCGAGTTGATACGTGTGCTATAACCTTAACTCTGTTCCGTAGATAGAGTATAAACTAAACAAAACTAAGTAGTAAGTACGTAAACGTTTTATTAAGTACGTAAACGTATGTTTTCAACCTTCGTTACTAAATCGTTCTTGTTTTAAGCGCAGTTATGCTTAGTAGCCTTTCGAGGCGCATCAAGAGATGTTTTACAAACTAACAAATTAACCAGTGTCTTTAAGATAAAATATACCTACGTAATTAATTAAAAAACCAACTAATCTCTAAGCCAGATCACTAAACCTCAGGGACCCTGTACACTATACAATATTATCCATGCATCTTAGCTTAGTAAAATTATGTCGGTGCCTTGCAATAAAGGACAAACAAACTCACTTATTGTACTAATTAGTTTGGAAAGTTACTATTGTACGTAGTAAAACGGTCGTATATACTAATTCGAGATGTAGTTGCAGGAAACAATCTCCGGAACTACCTACTAATCCGATTTTGAAAATTCATTAGTAATTTTACCAGTTGATTAGTGATTTGTTAGTAAATAGAAGGCTATACAATCACAGAATTCCACAAGGCTCAATTTCATTGGTCGTTAGGGCCCGTATTGAGCTGCGGGCCCTTACATGCCATAACGTCCGCATGAGAGAGCCGTGTTAATTAGTCGATGGAGCCCGTATACGGTATGCTAGAGATTTTCTGTGCTCGCAAACGTCACGGTTACGGCCGTTTTCGGGCAATACCCGTTTGCGACTGAGGTATCAGATGACGAACTTTCATAAGTTGTTACCCGCATACGAGGAGGCTCCCGAATGCGGGCTAACAACCGAGCTTTTGACTAATGAAATTGAACCTATACAAATGCTTTAAAAAACGTGAGGGAAGCCGCAGGCAGATAAGCTAATCAACAATATTGCAGGGCACCAACAAAACCCGCATTAAGACAGGTGCATATAAAAATGTAAATAAAGCTAATTTGACAGTGAAAATTGGTCATTTGCTTAATAAATTACATTTTAAATATTTACATCTCACAAACTTCGGGTTTACCTAATTTATGATTTTGAATTTATAATTGGAACTTCTTATGGATAAATTTAATCTATGGAGGTGTGTTTTAAACTATTCATATTTCTTTTTTTTTTACTAAATAAGAGTTCCTACTTATTATGGAGCTCTTCTGAAAGGGTATGATAAAGGATTTTGAAATAATTCTACTAAGGGATCATCCTTGATGTCGCAAAAACCATAACTAAAAATTAAATGTAGTATACATTTTTTCGTGTGTGCATGATTATTTTATATGGAACTGCCATTTTTTTGAAATTTTTTTTTAACCATAAGTTGCACAATGATTATAAACCCTTCCAAGGTTAGCATACCCTTTCTAAATAACTCAGCGAGAAATTTAATATAAGTAGGTGTTTGTTTATATGCACAAAAGCTTTTTTTCGTAATCTATTTATTTAATAAGCAAAAAGTATTTACACACTGTGTGACATCGGACAAGCATTGAGCAATTGTGAATTAAATAACTATTTATCATTTAATTAATTTAATTATTAATTATATAAAATCTTTACTTACTTGTTTATTAGTATATTGATTGGGAAAAGAGTTAATGTAATTTAATGAGAAATATATACTAAGTACCGCAACGGCAAAATTTTAATGTTTTTTCAAAGTGCTTACTCAAAATATATTTTTTATATATAACTAGCTACTTATTAAATTGAGAGTCAAATTCATTTATTAATTTAATTAAATCAAAATTCAAATTTAAAACCATTAAGCTAGGTAAGTACCTAATTTTTTAATTTTTTTTTTATTTGAATTAAAGTTTTCGTGTATACTTGCCACTTTTAAAATAGAAAAAGTTGACAATTATGTTAAATTTCAAATATTTACAGTATGTACTTGTATTGAGAGCGACTAGCAAATCTATGTTAAGATGTAAAAAGTTTCTACAGGTTAAGTAAATTTAAAAATGCTATGTTAAAAAATATCATTTCTTTGAATTTCACATTTCACATTTAGCTCGCCTTACTAATTAAAGTAAATACTAACATACTTACTAAGAAATCACTAACAAAAATAACAAATGTAAAAATAAACTACAACAATGAAAATATACTAACGTATCAAAATAGCCGCGCCCAAAGTTTACAAATTAAGTAAAATTAACAAAAACCACTTCAACCAGAATATTTAAAAAAATTTGAAGGATATAAAGAAATTCTTAAAAACGATTTAATCAAATCATGATGTCAATCAAATGTATTAGAATACAATAAACTAAATTACACGATACACGATAATGGACAGAGCCAAAAAATATGTATTTCAATTTTAAGATTGAAAAAAAAACCCATGATAATATGAAAGGAACCCGATGGTTCTTTCATGAATATTTCAATCAAATAAAAAAGTTTTAGTACAACCAAATTTACTAAAATGTAGTGAAAGTTACACAACAAACGACACCGTAAAATTATTTTCCTTGAAACCATTATCAATTGGAATAACTACAAAACTATATAAAAGTCGGTCAATCGAGTTCAATGACAACTCGGATTCTAACCATCCACGGGTCGCGGGCAACACTGCTCGCGCGGGTACGGTATCACCGTCCACTTGCCAACGCTTTCACTCCCTGTTGCCCATTCACTGACGATGACACTTTCGACGTTGGTGCTACTGTTGCTGACGTTGGTGCTACTGTTGCCGACGTTGGTGCTGCTGTTGCCGACGTTGGTGCTACTGTTGCCGACGTTGGTGCTACTGTTGCCGACGTTGGTGCTACCGCTGATGTTACTTCAGACGTCGATGTTTCTCTTGATAATGCTACTCCTTCTGTCGACGATGTTGCAGATGATACTAGTGACGATGTTGATGCCGTTGTTGGCGTAGATGCCGGAAGTAAAGGCGTATTTGTGCTGTCCTTTGGAGAGGTGACGTCTTGACTCTGATCGCGCGATTCTTGAACCGATTCTAGGCCGATGTCAAATGAGGCTTGCCTGGAATAGGTATAAAAATCTAAGTCACTTTATCAGTAAAGATTGTAATTATGGGACCTATTTGAGATTCAAAAAGAAAGGGGAAAAAGAAGCTGTCAAAACAAAGTGATTAGTGACTAAGTTTGTAAAAGTACGTATAGTAGTAAAGTAAGTATAAAAGTACTAGTATCTACTACTCTACACGTACTTACCGTTCAGTGAGGTAGTTTCCGGGGGCAGATAGTGAGCGGCCAGCTCTCGCTAGCGTGCCTCGCCTCGTCTTGTCACTCTCGGTGCTCGTCTCGCCTCGCGTCGTGAGAGATTCACGCCGAGACGAACTACCTTCTCGACTTCGGAGGAACGGGTTCTGGAATAGCAACATTTATTTTTCATTAGTGTGTAAGAGGGAGAAGGTATTTTGGTAGGTTAAATTTTTTCGCAAGTTGAACTTTATAAAAAGTAGTTACTCGAATTATCCAGTGCTGGCTTGGTTGTTATTAAGGAACAGGCCCTTATTAAAAACGTTTTTAGGCACGTAGGCACCTGCCGCGTTTATATATGCCACACGTATTAACAATCACAATAGCAAAATCACATTATCTGGTAGAGACTGCACCTAAAATATGTAACTTCATGATGTACCTGGAAGCTGTGCTTCTTGAGCATAGTCTTGATGAGTATGAGCGTGGAGAGGTTAGGGATTGAGGTAACGACTTGTGCCATGTCCTCTTCAGTCACCTCCACCAGCCGGCAGTTCTCCTGCTCAGAGGGGAGGGGCTCCTTCCCACAATTTGTCACCCACTCGTGCTCCTGGTATAACAAAAATAAAAATAAGTATTAAGTCCAAGTTGTTCAATGGTAGGAGATTGAGCAAGACAGAAGGAAGGGCATTTGTTAGAATTAAAGCTTTTTCGAAGGAAAACATTGGATAATTGTGTCATCTTAGTAAGTAATGATGGAAGAAAAAATATTTAACATACTCTGAAACCACGTTCGGATCAGAACTCACACTCTCTTAGACGGTGAGCTGAGTCTGGAAGTCTCCTTAGACAATACATAATTGAGCCAAAGTAATATTACCTTAATCTCTTGCATGGTGATTCGTTTCCCGGGATCCTTCTCCAGTAACCTGCTGAGCAGATGCCTCAGAAGCCTCGAGGGTTGATAACGAGCTGGATACGTTAGAGGCTCAGTCAGCACTCGCCGCTGGAGCTCCACGCCCGAGTTGCCAATCCAGGGCACGCGGCCCGTGATCATGGCGTAAAGGGTCACGCCTAGCGACCACATGTCGGCTGCCTGCAAGAAAAACAAACTTGACTTAATCATGGTATACTCCGTCAGGTATAGCGTCTCGAGACAAAAAAGTGACAAGTGACAAGTAGTGACGTCAATCGATGCAAGACAGGAACAAGTACGAAAAAGACGATGGCGATGACGAGAGACGTAGTCGTGTGATAACTCCCTGAATGCTAGGTCTTGTTTTTTGGATCATGGACTTCGACGTTCTGAAATTTCCATACTGAAATTTCTTGAAAACCGTTTGTCAGATTATGATGAAATTTAGCATGTACAATAAAATTAACAATATCTTCGCCCCTATGTTCTTGGTTTTTTTTAAAAACGTTCTCAAGCGAAAATAGAGCTATGAAAAATATCCGCATTTTAAGGGGTCACTTTTGACTGATTTATTCAATAGGTAGACAAAGCAAATCAAAAATTCCATTACATAGGGAGGTTGTCTACATCATTAGCTGTTAAATGAATCAATAATACAAGGGAAATTCTTAGTTACTTAAGAATGATTACGGTAGTGCAAAAGTCATAAAAAAAAATGAAATTGCACTTTGTCACTCTGTAGGTAAGTTTAGAGGCTCCTCAGGTATCATTACTCGCTCTCTTCACTCGTCTTCTTCTTCTAGACGAAATGGCGATAAAATACCTTAAGCCAATGCGAAGTTAGTCTAGGTCGCCTAGGTCGAAATTAGTTAGGTCGCCGGACTCTTAATAACTTGTTCGGAGATCGTGGTTGCGCGTCACTGACCTTCAGAAAGAAACAGTTCCATTTCAAATCTTGTAACTTGATAGACAGGGCACTTTGCGGTACAGACATCGGCTTGGACCATCGTTTACGGTAGAGGGTGTCTAGTTGGCTAGAAAAGGTGTGGTTAGTGTGCCCTAAGTCTCTAGCTCTATTTGAAGTGAATCTAACTAATCTTCTAAAAGAGGAGACCTTAAGCTATTGCTGGGCAGGAGGTACTCTCATTGGAGTATATCGCTTACTTCTCCGACATAGTTGTCAGACGCCGCGGCCGCTTCAGGCGCCCTGAAGGCCGGCGTGCCGACTGCGCCCGAGAGCCGGCCCGCGAGCTCCCCGCAGGCGCCCAGGTCCGCAACCTGCACGCGCCCATCTCCTAACAGGAGGTTCGCTGGCTTGATGTCGCGGTGTGCGATGCGTTGGTAGTGCACTGGAAGAAAGTAAGACTGACTGTTATTGGGTGAACCTATTTCTTTTTTAAATTTGATTACTCGACTGCGCAAGAAGGAGGGTAGAGTTATAGCTATCTGTGGTTCGCCGTTTCATCCGCAATCCTACAGGAACAGAACTACCCTATTCCAAATTTACCCAAATCGGTCCATCAGTTCAAGCGTGAAGGCTCATTAACTTTCATTCACATTTATAATATAGAGGTAATTGTGTACTGTGTATATACTTGGGATTGGCTGCACTTGCCTACAAGATACCGATTCACCCAATACTTGTATTTCATAATATCTTCTAACTGAAACTAGCTATCAGCTCGCAGCTTCACGTTTTACCCTCAAAAAGTTATACGAGTGAGAGCGGCCGATGTAATATCGCACACGCCAGAATAGGGCCCCCGGCTACGCAGCTCGCATTACCGCGTCATATCGTCATTTTAAATTGGCAGTTTAATTTATTTTATTTTCCCCTGGAGACCAGAGTTTGTGTTAAGGATGCTCGGATATAAACCACGCATTTTTATATCGTGATACACTACTGATACCGAGAACACCTGCAACTCGATGATACTTGTGTTATCGTTTGTCCGACGATAACACAACTATCATTGATTTTATTTTCATGAAACTTTGCAGACAAGTTCATGCAAACTTAATTTGAAATCGGACTAGGTTATGCTAGGTCCACAAAAAACTCCATGTTAACCGACCCAGCGAGCGTTAGAGAGCGAAGCGTCTCTGCATCAGTTTCGACAGAAATGCTTTCGTATGTCCGAATGCTGTCTGGATCGTTGTCCGGATCTTTATCTTCATCTACATAATTGCGGAGACTATTTTTTTTTTGGAAAAAAAAAATTTTATCCTCCACT
Source organism: Peribatodes rhomboidaria (assembly GCA_911728515.1). Lineage (NCBI taxonomy): Eukaryota > Metazoa > Arthropoda > Insecta > Lepidoptera > Geometridae > Peribatodes > Peribatodes rhomboidaria. Next base: position 2,141,394 of record OU452187.1, on the reverse strand, counting down.
GACTTCCTCGGTGCCTCAGTCGGTAATGAACCTGCCTTCTGAGCTAGGCGTGGATTCGATTCCTACCTAGGGCAAACATTCATGTGATGACCATTTGTGTTTGTTCTATGTCTGGGTGTTAATAAATAATCAAAAAAATTCGGGACACTTCCACACACGATCGCATAACCCCAAAACTAAGCAAAGCTTTGTACCATGGCTGCCAGATACTGAAATATATACTTAGATATTTTTAAATACATACTTATTTGAAATACATTTCTGTTATTGACTTACTAAAGAGTGATAGCTTAGAAGTAAAAAATATCTTAGAGTTAGATACATTTTTCACTAATAAGAAACTATTCCGTCACTGAGTGCCGTAAACTATAAAACGTGATCAGTCTCCAACACAGATCATCCATTCACACTCATAGTATTATAAAATCTAAGGTTAGTCTGTCTGTCCGTTTGTAGACTTTACACGGCTGAACGGATTTCTCTGTTTGTTAATTAGGTACAATATTTCACTAGGAAAGTTTTTGGATACTATTTTTATAAACTATATATACTATTTTAATACTCGTATATTTATAATAGTACTATTTTTGGAAATTATTTTTTTTATAAACGCGAAAAAAGTCGCGTCTGACAGCCACTATAAACTATATATATATATATTTTATAAAGAATAGGTCAACATTTGACCACCAACTCGCCTGATGTGAAGCGACATTGTGGTCTAAGATGAAGCACGAATCTATACTATACCTATGTAGTCTTCAACAAAATAGTGTACATACCTACAAAACGCTACACTTTGGTACGTACGTATAATTATTATTCTGTTATTTACGTACGTACATTTAGGCACACAGTGGGCAACGCTGCAACGTGTAGCGCCGCAGACAGGCCACAAAACCGCACTTGTTTATTCAACACCCTGTATAGCACAAGAGCAATCCTGCCTACATCTACGTGGAGTGCTAGGTACGAATCGGGCGATGGAGTCACCTCCCGATTTGGAGAGAAAAGCGATGAGAAATCCTACTAATATTATAAACGTGAAAGTTTCTAAGAATGGATGGATGGATGGATGTTTGTTACTCTCTCACGCCAGAACGGATGAACAAATCTGGATGAAATTTGGCACAGAGATAGATTTTAGTCTAGAATAGCACATAGGAGGACTTTTTAACCGCGGGTGAAACCGCGGGGCGCGTTGTAGTAAATAATATGCAGCATGTTACAAGAAGCGACCTTTTTTGACGTACTGGACACTACAGTGGCAGCACTGTTTTCGTTAATTTGTGTATTGGTATTAAGTATTGTCACCGTCTTTGTAGTATCTTGTGTGTTAAAATAAATGTATCTTTCTTTCTTTCTTTCTTTTAAGCGATAAGGCGGGCCTTCTCCGGCTAGGCTACTAGCCGGAGAAGGCCCGCCTCTCAAGCTAGAGGGAGCGGTTCGGACCCAGCCGACGGCATGCACCAAATTGTTTATTGCGTGAATATTTGTGCGTACTAGTCATCATGACTGGAGCCCGGTGTTTGGCGACAGGCTCGCCCCTTGTCACATTTGTGACTGAATATCGTCCGGCGAAGTGTGGGTGTTGTATTACACCTCTGCCAGCCCCCTCGCGGGAAAGGCGTGACGATATGTATAAGCTAGCGATCGTAAAGCACACAAGCACGCTACAGATTGTTAACACGCTGGCTTATATTTAGTAGATATGTAAAAAACCGGTCAAGTGCAAAACGGTCTCGCGCACAAAGGGTTCCGTACCATTATCTATAAAACGACAAAAAATCACTGCTGTATTATTGCCCAATTAAAATTAATTTTATTCTGTTTTTTAGTATTGGTTTTTAGCAATACTAAATTAGCAAATAGTAAGTATTTCGGCTAACTCCTCCTAAACCGGAATAGCCAACCGCAAAAAACCCACCAAACTAAAAAAAATATTGATATACAAAACCGCATCAAAGTCCGTTGCGTGGGCAACGGATTTTGTTGCGGTTGTGACCATCAGTTAGATACATTTTCATGGAAGATTTGTAGGTAAATATACCGTGCGAAGCCGTGGCGACTCGCCACTCAAATATAAAACACTAGCTGCGCCCCGCGGTTTCACCCGCGGTTAAAAACTGTCCTTTGCGCTATTCTAGACTATAATCTATCTCTGTGCCAAATTTCACCCAGATCTGTTTAGCCGTTCTGGCGTGAAAGAGTAACAAAACATCCATCCATCCATTCTTACAAACTTTCGCCTTTTCTTGGTTTTTTTTTTTTTTTTATGTACTATAAATAGGTCGGCGTTTGACCACCAACTCGCCTGATGTTAAAAGACGTTGTGGTCTAAGATTGAAGCACGAAGCACGACGACCTATAAGGTACTTATTCACTCTAGCCTTGAAGTTTTGTAGAGTGTAGAAGTACAAAGACGGCAGTTGAGTGAGGCGCTACAAGTGCGCCACTGCTCAGACCCGTCTTCGGAACGGTATCAGTAGGAAGTAGGATTTTAAGTACCTACTTATTGTGTTCCAAGCAAGTTACTGTCCCACAGGAGTCCCGTTATCCCGCCCATCTCCGACAAAGGAACCGAACCCGCGCCAGCAATAATTGAGCGGATCTGTCGGTCACACGCCGCGCGTGAGAGAGAGCCGATTCTGGCGCGTGCGAAATTATGTCAATAAACATTTTTTTTCTAAAGCTCGACCCCTCAGTATAAAAACTTAAATAACTCAGTATTAAAAATAGTGGTCAAACGAAAGCCTAGTCTGTTGTAAAAAAAAAAACATATAACACAATAGAATAGAAAAGTTTATTGTCATAAAGTCATACTCATAATAATTTATTACAATGTATTAGGAATGCTCCTGTCATGTACTCGTCATTTTACATCCATTGTCGCCATCCATTTACGCTTATTATAGCAGTGTGTATAAAACATATTTAGATTAGGTTTCCATTCCTCACTCATCCGCTCCTCTCTCGTGACTATTAATTAAGTACAAAACAAATATTTGTTTGATACACCAATAGCTAGAAGTCAAGTATTACACAGTTGTCTGGAAGAGATTGCTCTTAGCTCATAGTTATAAGAACGCAATTTGTGACACTATCATAAGTTTGATTTTGTATTGTGGACGGAGTATCTAAAAAATAAATATAAATAAAATCGGGTCACTTACACACACGGTCGCCTGACCCCAAACTAAGCAAAGCTTGTACTATGGCTGCCAGAGACTAATGTACATACTTAGATATTTTTAAATACATACTTAAATACATTAATTAACACCCAGACATAGAACAAACACAAATGTTCATCACATAAATGTTTGCCCTAGGTGGGAATCGAACTCACGCTCCCAAGCTCAGAAGGCAGGTTCACTACCAACTGAGCCACCGAGGCAATAAATCTATCAATCTATATTTCGATTCGAGATTTGATTTTCTGCCAAATCACCTAGCCGTGGCTTATAACCAGAGAGACAATGGGGGCTATTCCTGCGCGTGAGATGAGATGAGATTTTATCTTGGTCACTCTCACACCTATGACGTTTCAAACGAGAGCAACAAGGACGAAAAAAGGTGAGATGAAAATCTCAAATCTCCGAATAGGGCCAAATGATCTAAAGAAACACTGATCGAGAAAGACAATGAACGATACAATTTCACACTCCAGAATAGGGGCCCAAGTTTGTACGATTTTACAGAATTTAGAGAGTCGGAAGTTTCGTACGTGTACGGAGTTTAGGGCTCGTGTCCGGGTTCCGGAATTTAATTAATTCGGTTGAGCTTCGACTTCGCTTTATGCGAATTTAAAAAACGGAACCAAAAAACGATTCTGTGTTGATTTATCCTCTCAGGTCAAGGTGGAACAATGGAGAGCGATCGATGTGGTTTTTGCTTCGATCATATAAAGGAGAGGCGGTAGGAAAACCGAAAAATGGACCACACGAATTAGGAGCTGCGGTGCAATTCACCATAGTCACAAACGAAAGCAACCAGTCGCAACAATGATAATTATTGTTGTCTCGTTCTCGCTATAGTCTCTTGTACATCTCTAACCTAGTTATTGATACACGTAACGTAATACTGTCAACGGAGCTGTGTAGGTGTGCGTTTGTTTGTAGTTGTATTGGGTCCACGCGCTGTGTACTAGAAATTAGACTCGTGTGCCGCTTCTTGCTTAGATTATTTCGATGGGTTTTGTACTTTGTTAAAATGGTTGAATCGGATTACTATACTAATACTATGAAAAAATGACTATGACACCAGAGTTTAATGATCTGTCGGGTGCAAGGGTCAACGCCGCTTTAAACATTGACAGAGCGTGCTCTGTACTCGATTTTCATAATCCTGTACATAACGCTGTTGATTACACGAAATAAATAAAATAAAATAAAAATAAAATCCTAGTTTCATTATCAAATAATAAATTCGAAAGTTTGGTTAGATGGATGCCAGAATGGATGAATGAATTTGGATGAACTTTAGCACAAAGATAGATTTGATCTGGAATATCTTTTTAATTGTAAGATCCGGGTAACAGTCAGTGTTTTATATTAGAAAGGTGACAGTTTGTATGTGCTAGTGTGTTAGTTACTTCTTCACTCCTTAAACGGATAGACGGACTTATGAAATTCGATACTTATGGAGGTAGTTTAACACACACACTAGCTCTCGCCTTTATAATACTAGTAACTTTGTGAGCTGGAGATCTCGCGACTTGTAGAGGACAGAGATTTCAACAGAAAACCGGACATACGAAACCATTTTTGTCGAAGCTGTAGCAGAGAGGCTTCGCTCGCTATGCAGGATTGAGATCCAAATAAGATTAAGAGTATACTCACAGTATTCAACGCCCAGCAGCACGTCCCTGAAGTACCTCCTGGCCAGGTCTTCAGAGAGCGGGTTCTCGGTGGGGATCTCGATGACGGGCCCTCCTTCCAGCAGCTGGAACACCAGGTACAGCTGGTCTTCCGCTGGATCGTCTAACACCTGGGATTGAGGAAAGATTCACGGTTTATTGATATGGATAATTGTAACATCGGAGAGACCACGAAACGTTGCCTACGTTGGATTCCTGGATTTGGGAGATCTTGACCGATAAGCTCTTATCTGTCTTGCGAATGAGAATTGTGACAAACGTTAGCCTTGGATTGCCAGGCGCAGTAGGTTCGTGGGTAGTTTTTTTAGTGTTTTCCATGAAAAAGCCCACCTTCACCTCGCTTCACTGTTTTAAGCTGTTCCAAGCCAATCCGAGGTCCGGGACTGACCGGGTCTTTATAATGCTAGTATGTCTATGTAATGTAATATAATGTTACTACATTATTATATTACATTACATTATAGCCAGTATAAGACATTACATACTTGTAATGTCTTATACTGCTCTGTGTGCTGGAAACCTCGTGGCCGCTGTCTGTCTTCCTCAAAAGGTCGCATTTCTCAACCGATTCTCGTGAAATTTTGTGTGTAAGTTGGATAATAATAAGGATTTTTTTTTGTAGAGGCATTTTTTGTATTTTTTTCAAAATGGCGGAGTAATGATTTCTTGTTGGAAAAAAACTATCTCCGCAATTTTAAATAATTTCCTAAAACTGACTCGGACACAAAATGTCAAAGGAATCTGTTTAGAAATGCGACCTCTAGAATAAGACAGAGATCCAGACAGCATTCGGACATACGAAAACATTAGGTAAAGGATGTCAGCTCAAGTTAAATTACTTGTAAGTATTAGGTAGAGGATGTTAATGCAAGCCTAAATTACATGTCAGTATAATTGAAAGGTCTCATGTCTTTCGAATTATTTATTCCTGGACCTGCCGGTTTTCCCACGGTCCAATCAGCACTAATAAAGCGTGATGAAAAAAAATATATATATTTATATGCCCCTCAGTTTCTTGCCTGTTCTTCTGAGTAGAGGCTCTTTATCCGAACAAGGCGGTCGAGTCTATTCGAATAACTTTGACGTTCATAAGTGTATCTTTAATACCTAAATTGAATAAAAACATTTTCACTTTGACTTTGACTGCATTACGGCTCAATTACCCTCGATTGAGGGTACGTCAGTGTCCCTGCAGTGGGAAAGTTTTGGGCTTCAATTATCAATACTTAAAAGGCAAATGCCACTTCCAGTAAAACACTTGTTCAGCGTAGTAGTAATAAAAACAGGGTAGACTTCAATCGAATTCAAGCCGCCCTATACATTTTTAAGCAGCTGTAAAACGTTGAGTTTATAGCCACTTACATTGTTTTAATATTTATGAGCGTTGTCTCGAGATCTCCTCGGTGTAGGAAGTGACGGCTTACAGGGTGTTTATGAATAAAGGGTTTAATGTTTACCACCTAATTGCTAACCAGAACTTATGAAGTGCTTTTCTTGTTTTATTTTGTCATCCTTTCATTCAACTTTACCGTATTTATTTGACTGCCTCGGAGGCTCAGTTGGTAGTGAACCTGCCTTCTGAGCTTGGGGGCGTGGGTTCGATTCCCACCTAGGGCAAACATTCATGTGATGAACATTTGTGTTTGTTCTATGTCTGGGTGTTAATATCTATTTAAGTATGTATTTAAAAATATCTAAGTATGTATATCAGTCCCTGGCAGCCATAGTACAAGCTTTGCTTAGTTTGGGGTCAGGCGACTGTGTGTCCCGAATTTATTTATTATTATTATTATTTAATACCTCTGTAATGGAGAATTCACCTCGTCTGGCATATTTACTACACCATCTATTTAACAGTCCAGTGCACGGCAATTTTTCCTCTGCAGAGGGTTGTGTGGGAATCGAGTGCATGGATATGATCTGCGAAACGCTCTTCAACTATACTTCTGTGCTCAAAAAACTAGATCTCCTTTGTGTGGTGAAGCTATACTGGTTTGCTTACGTAAAACAGGAGCGTAGAGACAAAGTGTCAAAGGAGAGCGAGGTAGGAGTGGGTGGCAGGGGCTGTTACCGTCACGATCTTGTATCGTGCGGGCGAGGACTTTAAGCGGTACCTATTATTATAGCTTCACTACATAATACGGGAAGTCCAGTTTCTTGAGCACATGTATATGGATATATTTTTAAAGTTTAGTATAAAACCTTGATAGGGAGTCGGATGGAAGGAGTATAATGCCCAGAACGTATTTCAGCTTCACTACATTAGAGTATTCCAGCTTCATGAGCAGGGGCATTCTCCAGGGCAGGGGTAGGTATAACCTTGGCAGGGGATCAGATGGGGGCTCAGGGACTATAATGTACATAACTCACCTCAACTAGCTTAACTACATTAGGGTGGTCCAATTTCTTGAGCACAGCGATCTCCCGGTATACCCTTTGCAAGGGGTCGGGTGGGGGTCCAGGGCCAGGCCTGCGGGGAGGTGCCCTGCCGAACAGGCCCGCTCTCCGCATCAGCTTGCGTTTTGACAGGATCTTCATTGCCTGGAGAAGAGTTTAATACAAGTTCAGATATTGAAGACCTTTCATTTCGTTCCCAAGAATAAAAGTGTTGGCTGGAAGAAGAAAAAGGTCTTTTCCTATTGAGCATTAAGATTTGTTACCATGGTTTTAGCTAAATATTATAAATCTAAGCGGCGAACAGACCACTTGTTCGCCGCCTACCCCCTTTCTGATTTCGTCTGATGTCGTCTACTTCTTTCATCATTACTTTTTAGAAACAATTTCCTTTACTAAACCAAACATTCATTAAAAATCCAATTTCTTTACCAACAACGTAGCAGTTTTTTCTCATCAGGTCGAAACCTATTCTACTTTATGACTAGTTGCGCCTTCTGGGGCCCTATTCGGAGATTTGAGATTTTCATCTCACTTTTTCTCGTCCTTTTTGCTCTCGTTTGAAACGTCATAGGTGTGAGAGTGACCAAGATAAAATCTCATCTCATCTCACGCGCGGGAATAGCCCCACTGTTCTTACTATCTAGTTTGCCGTCGTCTTGTCCTTAGTAAAGTGTTCATAAAATCGTTTTTATGGCTTGCCTAATCTTTTACTCCCTTCCTAATAAACGTTGTATTGCCGCGGAATAGTTTTATGCAGTGTTTTGTCTGTTTCGATCGAATTCAATAATTTTAAAGGAAGAAAAATACGAAACGCTGTAGGTATAACTATTATGATTTATATATTTTTTTATTACATAATAGGCTTGTCTTTGGCCGCCAACATGCCTGATGATAAGCAGTGATGCGGCCTACGATGGAGCACGCTTGCCTAGAAGAAACCGATTCACTCGAGGACTCAAAGACACCCAGATTATAAGTGTCAGGGAACACACAGTCTGGCAGAGTATTCCACACTCTAGCGGTCCGTATGAGAAATGAGGAACCAAAGCGTTTCGTGCGTGTTGATAATAAAATATTATATAATAGATAATATAACATTTATTTGACACGAAAAAATGGTACAGTGCTTGACAGTCCTAGCTAGGCTACCAAGCTACCACGGTAGGATACCCTGCGTTGTGGTAGCTAGTACTCTTTCAGTTGTTTACATTTTATTTGTAGTTCTACATATTTTGGACAATAAACTACACATAATATAATTAACTACTATTCTAAGACTGTACGACGTTTATTAGTTTATTGTAAAATCTAAATATAAAAATAACATATTAATTCCTCAAGCATATAACACTTTATTTTACAAAAACTCAAATTTTACAATTACAACAAAAATATACTACAATTTGCCCTCTGACATAAAGACTCTAGAGGGGGAACTGATTCCCAGGAAATTGAAAGGAAGGGTTAAACGATCTGAAAGAGTTTTTTAATGATACCAATAGCGATTATTTACTCGTATTTTGATAATGTTGTTTATTTTATTCTGTTTAACAACATTTATAAGTACCTTTGTACATCATATTGCGCTCCCGACTTGGGTGTACTGTTGAGACTATATTAAATCTAATTAAGGACCTTTGCACACACTTCTGCAAAAAAAAAAATTCTTATTCTTATCCTTATTCTGTAGAGATAAATCTATTTACATAGTAAAATAATATTATCTTCATCAGCTTTGATATTATTGAAGTAGGTACAATTAGGATAGCTGCGCTCCGAGATGCTAGTCGCGGTTTAAGGGTATTTTTTCCGGGATTTTAATTTATCAAAATATGTCCATCCGTTTGAGCATGAAGAAGTAACAAACAAATAGGTTAAACCTTTATGATATAACTATAAGGATTAGAACCACCAAATTTTTTCGCATTATTAGATAACTTTTGATAACATCCGTCAGTTACAGTTAGTTTCGTGTGCACAGTGGAAACTATAACTTGTTCGTGTTATAACTTTTCCTTGAGAACGACGTTTTAATGTGAAAGTTTCCAACTCTGTGTGGATCCGAGCCAGCGATGCACTTTAATTGCAATTATTTTTTTCACGAAACTGAAACTTTCGTCATAAATATTAAGTGGTAGGAACTTAAAAATAGTTTTGAGTAAAGTACGAAGAGTTTTTTGATGGCCTTGTGCCAATAAGGTACTGGCCAGATAGAAAATACGTAGAAGGAAGACGAGATACAGACGAAGCGGAGACATGCCACTTTCATACATTTAAAACGAGCAGTGTCGCGTCCGCATCCCGTCTTCTCCCGTCGTCTCTGTATGTGTTGCTTCGCGTCTCTTCTATACAATTTGTATGAAGGTACATTGAAGAGACGCCGCGTCTGCGTCCCGTCCGTAACTCGTCTTCGTCTTGCGTCTGTTCTGTCTGGCTTGCTCCCGCTAAGAGAATCGTCGGCAGCTCAGAAGCTTATTAGGTCGACGAAGAATTGACGATAATGCAAAAATTGGCTGGTTGGCATAGGTCAGGACTGGGGTGAGTGGCGTACAAAAAAAGACTATACTTATACTGCAGTGGGCGATTATGGCTTGAAATAATATATCTAGTAAACTTACATAATGTGTGTCGTCTTCTTCATTGTAGGCTAACTTAACGATGCCGTATGAACCCTGAAACAAGACCATTAAATTTAGGATTCGATGATGAAATGAAGAGTTTGGAACAACAAATTTTTTCGCTATTTAGGGATTGGCTCTAAGTATCAGTTGTTCAGTTTTATAAGTACGAGTACCTCTACTTTTTTTAGCTTAATGTCCGCATTCCGTGTAACTTGCTCGTGCCGTGTAAATTGCTAAGCCAAAAAAACATAAAACATATCGTCACGCCTTTCCTTCGAGAGGCTTGGCAGAGGTGTAATACAACACCCATACTTCGCAAACATACTTTCGAACGACATTCAGTCCCAAATGTGACAAGGGGCGAGCCTGTCGCCATACACCGGGCTCCAGTCATGTAGCACATATGTTCACACAATGAAAAAATTGGTGCGTGCTGTCAGCTGAGTTTGAACCCGCTCCCTCTGGCTTGACAGGCGGGCCTTCTCCAACTAGGCTATCATTGCTTTAAAAATACTAGACAAATCCACTATTTTTTGGCTTAGCAATCTTGCGTTTCGTAGCAAGTTCACCCGTCCAATGGGCTCGAGCAGGCGTTACTTGTTGAACAGGACGAAGCCAGCTTCCGGCGCAAGCGACACGCAGCGTGCGGTGGGCCCGTGGCGACTACAACTCTGGACTGCACGCAACGATGCGCACCAGGTGACTCTTGACCTAGGTTCTTTACGAGTTTATTAGGTTCGACACCCTCGCTCCATGTAACAAGCTCACCTGTCCAATGGGCTCGAGCAGGCGGTACTGGTTAAGCTGGACGTAGCCGGCCGCCTGCGCAAGCGAGACTCGGCGTGCGGCGGGCCCGTGGCGACTACAACCCTGGACTGTACGCAACGCTACGCACCGTGTGACTCTTGACCCAGGTTCTTTACGAGTTTATTAGGTTCGTCACCCTCGCTCCATGTAACAAGCTCACCTATCCAATGGGCTCGAGCAGGCGGTACTGGTTGAGCTGGACGTAATCGGCCGCCTGCGCCAGTGAGACGCAGCGCGTGTCGTGCCCGTGGCGACTACAACCCTGGACTGTACGCAACGCTGCGCACCAGGTGACTCTTGCCCCAGGTTCTTTACGAGTTTGTTAGGCTCGTCACCTTCACTCTATATGGCAAACTCACCTGTCCAATGGGCTCGAGCAGGCGGTACTGGTTGAGCTGGACGTAGCCGGCCGCCTGCGCCAGTGAGACGCGGCGCGACTCGCGCGGCGCGCGGCGGGCCCGCGGCGACTGGGGCCCTGGACCGCACTCCGCGCTGCGAGCCAGGTGACTCTTGACCAGGTTCGCGCGTCCGCCACTCGCCTGGTATGTTGACAGTCTGGAATGGGACAGAGTATCGTTAGTACTGTAGTATCTTAGCTTAGATTCGTTGTTGATTGACTGCGTCATGGGAGTATCGTTGACTGATCCACTAATGTAGCTATCGTCTCTGCCGTTAGGAAAGTGCCTCTTGTATGTAAGCAGCCTTAATTGACAACAGCTAGCTGTCCAGTCTTTTGAAATCGAAATTGAAATCAATTTTACTGTATGTAAGTGAGTAGCTGACTAGACTTTCATTTGCGGTCCAGAAAAAAAAAAAACCTTATTTTTTTTAGAAATTCCATTCCTCTTTAAATTATTTTCTTATTCCACCGTTAAAAATATAGGCCGACTGCCTCAGCTCTAAGAGAATAGTCTCGATTATTACTATGATGCATTTTTAAAGTATCCAGGTCCTAGAACACATAACAATATGAGCTACATAATGATTAGAGCTCTGACCAAAAAGGCTCTGACCAGTGGCCCTATTCGGAGATCTGAGATTTTCATCTCACCTTTGTTCGTCCTTGTTGCTCGCGTTTGAAACGTCATAGGTGTGAGATTGACCAAGATAAAATCTCATCTCATCTCACGCGCAGGAATAGCCCTCCAGGATTCAAACCTCATTTGAGAAAGGTGTATATCAATAATCCGTGTCATGAAAATCCAAATAAATGGCGACACTCTCAAGTCTCCAACAGGTACCGTAATAACTGTACAAAAGACGCGTAAAATTCCCAATCTTGCGCCGTAAAAATGAAATACGAGATGTCTTTCAGGTTTCAGGGCGTTGGCTACAGGTGTATCTCAGGGGAAGGAAGGGTAAGATCGGCCAGGGATTATTAAAGGCAGGGGCAGGAAGGGATAAGTCGGCAATCGCGGCTAGCGCATTATAGGGAGTTAGTGTAAAAATAGGGTTTGGAGAACAAACTATGTCCAATTATCGATGTTTGAAATAAATCTTGCTAGCTCTTTGCCCTACGTTCCATAAGCATTTGGCACAGTGGTTACTATCAATTAATGTTTTTTTTTTAATCTGACCATGGGGCTTACCGCGAGTTTTGACACTTAAGCTTTGGTTTCCTAGGAAAGCGGTGCCGTCATATAGCGGCCGTAATACAGCGGTGAATGACGTCACTAGAACGTTGTCTATGTAAACAAGATGGCGCGGTTTCCTAGAGAGCGGTAACTGACACCGTAACGTCAAAAAGCGGTGCCGCCATTTGCATGACGGCCGTCTTGTCGGTGTCATATAGTTTCGTGAACGTTTCATTGATAGCGGTGAAGCTATTTTAAATACGTATTGTGTTTTTTTTACCGAAACAACGTACAAAATGGGTTCCAACTCTTGGAGCAGCGAGCAAAATCTCAAATGCACCTTCAGTACCACGAGATTTGAATAAATCGTCTTCCGCCATACGACTATTTTCCTCTTCTGATGATAGTTCATCCTCCAAGACTAAGTAAATTACTAAAGCTAAATCAAGGTTGTCCGTTTTCTATCTTGAATCATTTTCGTTTGATGTTTGTTTAAAAAAAATTACTGGCGGTGCGTTAAAACGGCCGTGGAACTTTCCACATGTCGTCACCGTCAAGACGACCGCCTTTTTACGTCCGTAATATTAAGGCCGCTATATGACGGCACCGCTTTCCTAGGAAACCAAAGCTTTAGCGAAACTTTTTTCGTTTTCGTTTGGCATTTTATATTTAACCTAGTTCCTTAACGTTTCCGCCAGGGGCGCTTTTTTGAAATGTATGGAGCCAAACGAAAACGAAAAAAGTTTTCGCGATCAAAACTCGTAAAGCCCCCTGTAGTTTCAGAGATTAATAACCCTTAAACATTACATAAAACAACCTTTGTCGCATAACCATCCGCTGCCACCTCGGTTGTTTTTTTAGTTTCCGCGCGCGATTCTAGTATAACTAGCTGCGCCCCGCGGTTACACCCGCGGTTAAAAAGTATCCTATGTGCTATTCTAGACTATTATCTATCTCTGTGCCAAATTTCATCCAGACCTGTTCAGCCGTTCTAGAAAGAGTAACAAACATCCATCCATCCATCCATACATACAAACTTTCGCGTTTATAATATTACTAGGAAGGATAATTCCTTGTCTGTTCCCGATGTTTTTTTTTCCGTTTTATGTCTATAATATAATTAACATAATAGTTATGTATTTTATACGCGTATGTTTATTTATTTATTTTACTACTTTCTTTATCTTTTTTAACAGTCCCGCGTGCGTCTCAGAAGGTTAGTGCTGAAAATCAGCGCTGCTAAGAAATTAACAGCGCCATGCTGAGTACCTACTAACCTTTTTTGTCGCATTGGACCCTACAACTGAAACTTTAATCGTAAAAATATTTGTTTTATGTCTCTATGTAAATATTTAATTTATTATATTATTGTCTGTTACTGTTTTATTATGTATTCGGTTTTTTGTTGTTGTAGTGTTTTGTGCGATCTAATAAATTATTTCTTTCTTTCTTTCTATTATAGCACATATACTCGTATTATTAGAGTAGAGTAATTAATAAGAGATTTTTAATAAAGAGTTGTTGTTGTTGTTGTTGTTTATCGATAATTCGTAGAACTATCGATACATTTCCTACCAATAACGAAACAAAAGTTATCGATATCAAAACCAATAGTATCCTACAGTTTACCGCGGGCCGAAATCCCGAGGATATTTGTAGCTCGATCGCTAAGCCGGATCACATTGAGAATATTTGTGATGAGTCCACTATATTGGGACCTCAGAGGTTGCGCGGAGCTAGGTTGCCTGTCCACTGGAGCGGAGCAGAGTGATGCCAATATTAATTATTCTACAGAATTACTTTTGCAAAGAGAGCGAAGATTTGGATATTATACAATTCTATTGGTTAATAAAATATTGATACCGCTCCGCTCTCCTCTTCTTCTCTCCGCTCCAGTTGATGGGCAGCCCTAAGGTGTGTTTCCACTAAAGCGGAGCGGAGCTCAGCGGTGTGACCAATCACAATACTCGAAATGGCTATTTGTGATTTGATTGCGATTGGTCAATTCACACCGCTGAGCTCAGCGGCGCTCGTCTCCAATTAAGGGTCCGGCGTCCACTTTTGACAAACTTCGGATTGGCTAAAGGTTTTCTATTGCCATTTCGTCTAAGAAGACGACGAGCGAGGAGAGCAAGTTAAGATACTGATGAGCCTCTAAAGTTATGTACAGAGTGACAAAGTGCAATTTCAATAATTTTTATGACATATTCACTTCTCTAATCATTCTTAAACAACTAATCATTTTCCATTTATTTTGAGTTAATTTTAAAGCTAATGATGTAGACAACCTCCATAAGTAAAGAGATTTTTAATTTGCTTTGTCTATCTATTAAATAAATTAGTCAAAAGTGACCCTTGAAAATGCGGATATTTTACATAGCTCTAATTTCTCTTGAGAACATTTAAATAAAAAACCAAGAACATAGAGGCGGAGATATAGTTCATATAGTTGTACATGCCTGCCAAATTTCGTCATAATCTGACAAATGGTCACCAAAAAAATTGACAAGCGCGTTTGTATGGAAAATTCAAAGCGTCGTTCTTAAGTGGAAACGCACTTTTATCGTTCATTTTCGGAGACGACCACGAAAAACGAGCGGCGCCGAAGAAAATCCACCAATAGGATCCCTTCATTTACACAGCGACGTTTTTTTTATGACCAATAAGACCACGTTAGATCACCAATTCGCCTGTTGGTAACAACGATGTGGTTACGCATACTTAGAAGATACCTATGCACTCTGGCCTTGAAAAGGCCCGCTGGATTATTTCTACGTACCGACCAGTTTTCTCGTATACCTTTTTTTTAACCCACGACGCAAAAACGACAGGGTGCTATAAGTTTGACGTGTCTGTGTGTGTGTGTGTCTGTCTGTGGCTCTCGAACGGATGAACCGATATTGATTTTGTTTTGTTTTGTTTGAAATGTAAATAAATAAATAAATTCGGGACACTTCCACACACGGTCGCCTGACCCCAAACTAAGCAAAGCTTGTACGACAAGCTGACTAAGAGACTGACATACATACTTAGATATTTTTAAATACATACTTAAATAGATATTAACACCCAGACATAGAACAAACACAAATGTTCATCACATAAATGTTTGCCCTAGGTGGGAATCGAACCCACGCCCCCAAGCTCAGAAGGCAGGTTCACTACCAACTGAGCCACCGAGGCAGTCTGAAGGCACCGAGAATGTGAGTCGGGAGTGTTCGTAATTATGTTTGATAAAACTCGGTTTCGGGAGTTTTTAATTTTTTAATGTATACTTGTTTTATATACATCGAAAAGGTCAACGGTCAAAAGGTGTAGGATATATTGTATTTCCATTTTTCATTAATTTTGTACACCTCCGGTGTATACGTAGCCTTAAGAGGAAATACCCGTGAGTATATTCTATACCATACAGCGTAATATAGATTGCCGGTAACATTATACAATTCTTGGTACAGAAAATGTTGGTGTTGTGTATCCGAAAGCTTTGTGTTTTCTTATTGTGATTGTTTATTAAGATATTGTTATATTGTTGTAGTGTTTTTGTGTGAGAAATAAACATCTTTTTTGACACGTTTTTTATTGACCAAGCAAAGATCTTTGAGTCTACTGCGACAGGTCGGTGTTTATATGTTTTTTATATTTTAAAATATTAGTATTGAAAAGTATTTTAATTGAGTCAAACATTAACAAACAGATCTTATATCTATGACTAGCTGCGCCCCGCGGTTTCACCCGCGATTAAAAAGTATCCTATGTGCCAAATTTCATCCAGATCTGTTCAGCCGTTCTGGCGTGAAAGAGTAACAAACATCCATCCATCCATCCATGCCATCTTACAAACTTTCGCGCTAAAAATATTAGTAGGATTGTAAAATATTAATATCGTAGAGTACTTTAATCAAGTCAAACATCAATAAACAAATCTTATAAAACATTCATTCAAATTAAAATATATTTAAGTTTTTTTTGTCGACGCGTATATGTACATATAAGTACGCGTCGACTTGTAAGAATCTTTCATTTCGTCGGTTACAAAATAAATTCATGTCAATAAAAAAAGTCAAAAAATGATAAGCTACATCAAACAACTCACACCTAATCGCTGCTGGTGCAAAGGTGCCCACAACGCTACCCGCTTTACCTCGTTGCATGGCAATCCTCTGCAACAGGAACGATCCAGAGCTGGAGTCACCGGTTCTCGCCCTAATCCTGTGACCCTTGTTCACTATGTGGGAATGTAGGATGTTCCTCACCTTCTGGTGTTTTGGACCGGAGTGAAGACATGAGGGCGTACATGATGGCATATTTCAAAGTATTCTGAACGCACTCGCATGTAATGCGCCTAGGACTTTATATGCCATCGTCTCGGATATTTTAGGCAAACGGAAGGAGTCTGTTTCCTTCTTATTGTTTTGATATGTGCGATTGTACTGGGTATACTATGGAACTTGCATAGTCAGCACTGACTAAATGTCCTTTAAATAAAGTACTTAGATTAAAAAAAAATCCTGTGCTCCAACTCGCCAACAAGTTCTTTAGCATATTATAAGGAGGCAAGATTTGTATTTTTGCATGTTTATAACGAAAACCAGCAATAATAATGCAGAATTCCAAACACGTACTTACTAAAGTTTCTTTTTCAAACTTTGAGTAACAAATACAAGATTGTTATCCTAATCTTAACTTCATCCTAATTTTAACATTATAGTTGCGAAAGCCAGTTTGTTGGTTATTTTGATTGTTACGCTCTCACACCTTAACTACTCTACCGATCACCATGTTTTACATACACGTTGTGAGGGGCACAAAAAAGGAGATGGAATACCTATCATACTGAAAAAATAACAGTTCCTGTCTTCCCGCGGGGAAAACCGCAGGGCGTAGCTAGTTATATTCTAATCCTAATTAATCCTAATTCTAATCCTATCCTAACTAGTCCTAACTAGTAATTAAATGCATAAGGGAGGTTGAAGTGAACTTCTAATGCGACTTCCAACAAGGTTACGTTAAACGTTTCACGCTCCTGGGGAGGGGGAATAGAAAGAGATAGTGCGAGAGTGAATGCGTGGCACTCGAACGCATGCACGTAGTATACCTGTCACAGCCCAGCGCGAGCGTTAACAACGAGTAGCGTCCAATATTCCAACGCAAGAGGGAGAGAGAAAGAAAGATACACAGAAGTTTCACTTCTCCCGCCGGAGGGACTCCACGCTCTACTTTGTTTGTAACGCTTTCTCACCTCAACTACTCAACCGATCATCATGAAACTTTGCATACACGTTGTCTGGGACACAGAAAAGGACATAGGGTACTTTTTATCCCGAAAAAAAAAAAACGGGTTCTGTGGAACCGTAGGACAAACCACGGGGCGCAGCTAGTTACAGTTATATTTAAAGTGCGTTCTTCAAAAAAAATGTGTGTGGAGTCCCTCCGGACGGAAGAAGTGAAACTTCTGTGTATCTTTCTTACTCTCTCCCTCTTGCGTTGTAATATTGGACGCTACTCGTTGCTAACGCTCGCGCTGGCCTGTAACAGGTATACTACGCGCATGCGTTCGAGTGCCACGCATACACTCTCGCTCTGTCTCTTTCTATTCCCCTCCCCAGGAACGTTAAACGTTTAACACAACCTTGTTGGAAGTCGCATTAGAAGTTTCACTTCAAAAAACATACAAATTGAGCTGTGAACTTTTATATTAGATACAGAGACCCGCGTAACAAAGATTGATGTGTTTTGTTCGAATCTTGGTGATGGCTTTGGCACGGTTTGTGCATTTAGCCAAAGTTTTGTAAGTATTAGAACTTTTGCTGGTAGGACCGTAAAATATGAAAGTAGAGACTGGAATTATTTGCAAACTTTTTAAGAGACAATATGTTCCACTGCTCAGAATTTTTCCCTTGATGTCGGGGTATTCTTAGGGGTAAAAATATATTTCAAATTAAAATAATTTAACGCAACTAAATAGGTAGGGTCAACTGGTACAAATATGTCTGTGGGGCAATTGCGTCTTTCGAGAATTACTGACAAACCCTTCACAAATTAGTCGCCACCTACATCTTTTTTCTATCTTTAGTTACAATAGTCTGTACTAGGTGGCGTTAGTTGCCTAATTTGAGGAGGGTTTGTCAGTAATTCTTGAAAGACGCAATTGCCCCACAGATGCATTTGGACCAGTTGACCCTATTTAATTAGGTACCCATTACTCATCGTAATTTTTAGGGTTCCGTATCCAAAGGGTTAAACGAGACCCTATTACTAAGAGCCCGCTGTCCGTCTGCCTGTCTATCCGTCTATCAGCAGGCTGTATCTCATGAACCGTGATAGTTAGACAGTTAATATTTTCACAGATGATGTATTTCTGTTGCCGCTATAACAACAAATACTAAAAAAATAGACCTAAGTAAATATGTAAGGGGGCTCCATACAACAAAGTTTTTTTTGCCGTTTTATAGAAAACGGTACGGAACCCTTTGTGCGAGAGTCCGACTCGTACTTGGCTGTTTTTTTATTCAAGTAAGCATAGCTTTGTTGAAGTCGTGTATGACAGACACTACGTCATTTACTGGTATTCAGTTCATTAACAATTATAAAAAAACCCTAGTTATAGCCTACTAATATTATAAACGCGAAAGTTTGTATGTATGTATGGATGGATGGATGGATGGATGGATGGATGGATGGATGGATGGATGTTTGTTACTCTTTCACGCCAGAACGGCTGAATAGATCTGGATGAAATTTGGCACAGAGATAGATTATAGTCTAGAATAGCACATAGGATACTTTTTAACCGCTGGTGAATCCGCGGGGCGCAGCTAGTAAACTACTAAAATGCGTCATTGTACCAGTAAGGTCAAACGATTCCCATACAAATGTATTTTACCATTCATGAGCGAAGAGAGTTTTATTTGACTTTGTAATGACTTAAGTTGGCTTGGGTCTGGGTCTTTATTTGCGGTACATTATATTTCGTTGAAAAAAACAACATATTAGTAGCAAAAATTACATTGTAATTTTAGTTAATTTTTGTCAATGTGTGCGTGAACACAGATAGTGTCGTACGCTTACATTTACATATGTTACAGCGGCACAGAATACGTAATAGTAATATTAACGGCGACGACGCGCGACGTTGCCAGCTTGTGGCATACGCAGGTCAAGCGCTGTTGCCGCTCTTCTCTCTGTTATCATTTCGCTCGCATCGTTTGGGTCAAAAATCAAATATTGAAGAATTAGACAAACGTATTGCCAGTATTTGAATTAAGGTAACTAAGAGGGAAAATTATACCTAAATTAAAAACAGTAGATAATTATAATCCCATCATGTAAATATTATGAAAATATAGCTCCAAATATACACGTAGTCACTATTGTCTAAATATAATCTTTTTAACTAAATCAAAAATGTTCGTTGGTAAGCGCATCATATGGGAACGGCTGTACCGATTTGGATTTTTTGGTAAGGCTAGGTTTTATGAATAAAAAATTGGAAAAATTGCCGCAAAAATCGGAATGTAAAGTGACTTGCTAGTACATAATAAATACGTGAGAAGAGTGTGGAAGTATTTCCATGAAAGTTTTGCTTGTTAAAATAAACCATAATCAATTACAAAAAAATACATAATTATACATTTACTCATATAGCTTTGCATAAATATGTATAATTATGAGTAAATGAGTAGTAGGAGAAGGAAAATATTATTTGAAAGTACGATAATTTTCATGGAAAACATAATTTCAACTCTTGGAGTTGGTAACACTAATTGCGATTTCTTTGCTTGCGCGCGCCGGCCGCAAATCTCAATTTACCCACATTGACATTTCAGCGGGCGGCATTGACATTCCATTCGGTCGATGATTTTTCTCGACGTCTTGTGGTTTTCTTGTTTATAACAAAGAGTGTCTTTCTTAGTTTCAATTATACGGTGTTCATTTATAAGTTATTTATCCAAAATAATCCATGGAACCACGTACTTCTCAAAAAGATTATAGAAACCACCACTACTCTGGTCCCAAGAAAAATCTGAAACGAGTTCGTGCAAAAATCTGAAAAGAGACGATTCCAGTGTTGCTTTAAATTCTACGTGAGTAAAACTTCAACCTATAAATATAAATGTTGAAATGATTTCTAGGGGTCTTGATCACATTAATTTTGGGTTCACATCTTTTCAGTATTTTCAAAGTCCCTTTGAAAAAACCCAGATGTGCAAGACCCAGGGTTGATACTGAACTTGTTTTGTCCTTCCTGCTTGGAAAACAAGCATTCACCCAACTATCATATCACTTTCTGATTTAGCTAAAATGTGTATTGTCTATAAAATTACACCTATATTTTCTTCAGATCCTGTGAAAACATACAGTGAAAACAAAAAGAAGAATCACATAGAAGCCAATTATACACAATATGAGCCGGAAAAGTCTAAGGCAAAGCCCACAACATCAGAACCTCTGGATATAAATTGGCCACTAATCAATCCTACTGTCAACAATCATGAGTCAGAAATGTTATTTTGTGGCCTTTATTTCTCCAACTCAGGACATCACCGTATTTGAAATAGAGCGCGAAGAAGTTTTCATATCCAATATGCTACCGAAGCTTGTGAAATGTGCATTGTGGTAAATGGCGGCGTTCGCAGCAAGAAATTTAAAAAAAATCTTCGAATTAGTTGGCTGAATTTCATCCAGATCCGTTCAGCCTTACTAGCGTGATTGAGTAACAAACATCCGTCTATCTATCCAAACGTAATCAATCCTAATAATTAAATCAACTTCAGCAGTTATTGATTGTTTTTTATTTTTACCTGAAATAAGGACATACGAACACATTTCCACTTTTCAGTCATAATATGCCCTCCGGCCACTTTCGATCCACCGCCAGGTTCTACCGGTGTAGACAAAGGGCAGGGCATAATTCGAATCATGAAAAATATTTAGGAATATAATCGATCAGACCGTTCTCAAATGATGCGCTCACTAATGAATAGCATTTGATTTTTACTTACGAACAAAAAACAAATGCAAAAAGAAACATGATATGCAAGAATCGAACAGGGTTACGTCGTATATCTAGTGCCGGAACTTCTAGCCACTGGGCCAAACTGTAAGACGTCAGATACGTCGAAATTATCCCATAGTTGCAACCACATTCGAATTCAACCAAAGCCTTGTTTGTATGCGTGAGTAGTCTACCGCCGCCCGCGATATTGCCTAGCACAAATGCAAGTACTTTACAACTAAAATACACCTGAGATAAACCTAAGAAAATAGCAAATAATTCATTATTAGCGGTAAATATATTATCATGAAATAATATGCGCATTTTCATTTATAAAAAAATAAAATACGTCAAATTGCAGCATCAACGCCATCTATTGGCGCAGGTGTTCCTAGCTAACCGCATCGTTTCTCCTTAAGAGGTGAATGCGGGAAAGGAGTAAAAACACGAAGCGCGTCTATGAAGGTAAGTAAACTTTGACATAGTTTCAAATTGTTCTAGAAATGTAGGTGACATGGTCCAGTGGCGAATCAAGGATTATCCAGCTGAGGGTAAGCTCAAGGTGGGTAAGGTTTCAGTTGAGGGGAGGTTTGACATAGCTGAGGGTAAAAAGTACATTTTACACCCAAAAGTAGGCATTTCAAACTGTTGTGGAGTGTGACTAGATGTAGAATTACATACATTGGCTTGAGCTCTATAAGGCTCAATTTCTATAGTCGATAAGTTTGTCATTAAACCCGCATTCGAGGGCCTCCTCGCACGCAGGGTAACGACTAATAAATGTTCGTCATCGATACCTCTGGTGATAAACAGCACGCGGGTATTGCCCAAAGGCGTGTGATGCCCCCTGATATTGCCCTAACTAAAGCCTGTGATGTCCCCTGGTATTGCCCTAAAGTGTGTGATGCCCCCTGGTATTGCCCTAAAGCGTGTGATGCCCCTAGTATTTCCCAAAAGCGTATGATGCCCCAGGTGTCCAAAGGCAAAGGTAATCGCTTAGCTACCTATGGCATAAAAAAGCGTCCTTGATGCCTGCGAAAATACAAAATATTTCACACGCCGCATGCAAACCCCATCGACTAATCAATACGGCTGCCGCATGCAGGCGCTGGGGCCCTTTTCGAAGATTTGAGATTTTCGTCTCACCTATTTTTCTTCCTTGTTGCTCTCGTTTGAAACGTCATAGTATGAGAGTGACCAAAATAAAATCTCATCTCATCTCACGCGTAGGAATAGCCCTTCTGTCATGTCATGAGAGTACTTAGAGCCCGAATGCAAGCCCCAACGACCAATAAAATTGAGCCTTTCAATATTGATAGAGTCCCTGGATCCGCTACTGTCATGATCGACGGGTTTACAGGCCAACCACTCTCGAGATTAGTTTGTTGAGTTGTACGGCTTAGGAACTTTCAAGAAAATAGGTTTATGTGATCTTACTCGTAGTTTACAACTTACTACGATGTAATTTGTAAGTAATCATAGTTTAGAACAAAACTGAGTGGCTTTTGCGTGAGATTCCGCTGGCGTAGAAGCGAAATTGAACAACTGACACTTTTTGCAAAATCGACTTTATTGCATTACAATAGAGTCTGAAGTACGCCCACGTTTTGATCTTACCCTCGTTCGGATGTCATACTTCTGTTATAGTTTTGTGAATATTTTAGGCGAAGTTAGAGTGATCGACCTTTCGTGTCGCAGTTCAGATATGTCGCAGTAGCGTTATTCGCGCTTCCATTTGTCGCGCTCACGTAGTCGACTCGTTTTTTTGGTAAAAATATATACATATATATATCAGCAGGGCTATTCACAACCATTCAAAAACATTTCCATTCGGAGTTCAAAAATTTTATTCCTAAATTATTCGAATTTCAGTCTATTTTCATAATTTTCCGGACCAAGCCATGCCGTGAAATGACCTAGTCGTGTTTCGGGAAGTAGTCCAGTGTAACCGTTCCGAAGACGGGTCTGAGCTGTAACGCACTTGTAGCGCCTCACTCAACTGCCGTCTTTGTACTTCTTCACTCAACAAAATCTTCAAGGCTATAGTGAATAAGTGCCTCATAGGTCGTCGTGCTCCATCTTGGACCACAGCGTCGCTTAACATCGGGCGAGTTGGTGGTCAAACGTCGACCTATTCTACATTTAAAAAAAAAAAAAGTTTTTAAACGTGATTAATTCTTCCGATCGGATTTATACTTGATCCCCTATTCCAAAATGTATAAAAGTAGACTGAGATTGGAAACGTCCGATCGGAAACGTCTCCGAATGATTGTGAATAACACCGCAGAACACTTGCACAAACGGTCGTCTGACCCCAAACTAAGCAAAGCTTGTACTATGGCTGCCAGAGACTGATATAAATACTTATTTAATTTTAAATACATACCTACTTAAATAGATATTTACACCAAGACATAGAACAGGCAGGTTCACTACCAACTGAGCCACCGAGGCAGTCAAATATATAGTAAAATATGTATATGGGTGTATGTTTCCACATAAACACTCACCTGTGCGTGTCTGTGTCGTTCTGCCATCGGGATGCGGAAGCGCCATTAGTGACGTCCACCGCCGAGTGCCTGCGGACAAACAATACAAACATTAAAATACTTCGAAAGGAGTATAAATTAAACATTTTAAAAAAACCCCGACACCGATTATATGCCACACACACACACACACACACACACACTCACTCACACACACAGACTCGTCAAACATTTAACCACAAGATTCCCATAAATTTCAAACTGAAAATGTTTGAATCTCAGTCTAATTGTTAATGTCTAATTGTTCAAATAATAATTGTTATAAAAATTGTAATAATTTCTATAAATTGTTCTCGTTATCGTTTTATATGTTGTTATCGTTTTATATAAATTGTGGGTCCATCTCGAGCATTCATGCTCACTATCGAAGGCACCTTCTTGCGGCGGCGTCGTGTGTCGGGTCGTTCTCTTCCCTCAAATATGGTTGAGGAGAGCGATGGCTGGCACATGCGTCATACTCGTGATCGGTGCTGCTTGCGGGTCGCTGGTCTGCTCGTGGTGTACTCACAATGCAATAAGTGAAAACCTTTAACCTAACCTTAGATTAAGACTTAATAACTAACCCCCCTCTACCTGTATTCCCCTTAAATAATAATTTAAGATTTATGTTAACAAAAGTCACGGTCCCCGGAGTCCGTGGAGTGTAATTTTTAAATATAAAAAAAAAGAATCTCAGTCTAGGTTTATAAAATAAGATAAGATAAATTTATTTCTGGCTACATTATAAACACATCAAAATCATTTAAAAAAAATTACAAATGAAAAAAGAATTTTTAATTAGGGTCACTAGCCACCGCGGTAGGATACCCTGAGTGGCGGTAGCTAGTAATCTTCCTGGGAACATTTTTTTTTATCAATTACATTAATTTACATATTCAATTTTATAATTTTACAGTAATTAATTCAATTTGCAGAAAATTTGGAATAGGGAAACGAGTACAAATCTCATTGAAAGAAAGAATCACGTTTAAAAACTTATGAATACGGATTGATATTCGAATTATTTGAGTTAAAATTTTTGGAATACGAACGGTTAAGTTTTCGAATGATTGCGAATAGCACCGCTGAAAGCGTTTCGTGCAGATTTTTTAAGTTTGAGTACAATGGCCCTCTTTCGGCTTAGTACACCCTTTACTGATAACCTTGTACACCTTTGAGTAGGTATAACGGACCAGTAGGGAAAGCAACATGTCCGTACATCACTACGTAGACACAGTTCAAAGGGATCAGTGTCGTGCTTATTCCGGTTCCCTGGGTCCGAAATATCGGCAGCTACTATAAGCGGAAGCTAATGTAATCATGTTATTTTGACAAATTTAAAATCACTACTACCTACCCCACGGTTTTACCTGCCATTTTACAAGATCAGTAAATTTTCAGAAATAAAATGTTAAAATGTTTGTTGTTCTTAAATAAGTTTATAACGTGTTAATCCACTTAGAAGCGATGATAGCCTAGCCGTAGAAGGCCCGCCTCTCAAGCCAGAGGGAGCGGGTTCAAACCCAGCCAACGGCACGCACCAATTTGTACATGTGCGTATTGTATGTTATCTGCTACATGACTGGAGCCCGGTGTATAGCGACAGGCTCGCCCCCTGTCACATTAGGGACTGAATATCGTCTGGTGCAGTGTGGGTGTTGTACACCTCTGCCAGCCCCCTCGGGGGATAGGCGTGATGATAGGTTACACTTACTTGCTTACTTCTTTACGTTCCAACTGCTGGACGGATTTGAACAGTGTTGCAATAACCCTATCCGTTTCAATTTCATGATCGTCGGTTGAGTAGTTAAGACGTGAAAGCATAATTCAAAAGTGTTGATATTGATTGTTGATACCCAATTGAATAAAGACATTTTGACTTTGAATTTGGCTTTTGATGCGTAACAAACAAACAAACAAATTGTCTGTCGCATTTTTTATTTAACTCAACACGCGTCGCGTTTTGTCGGGTAGCGTCGCGTTTTAATAGTATGTTTCCGGTTTAAGTGACTCTAGGAGAGAGCTTTTTAGCCGACTTACAACAAGGAGGAGGTTCTCAATTCGACTGTTTGTTTTTGTGTATAAGTACGTTACGCGATTACTCAGCCAATGGTGAATCGATATTAATGATTCTTTTTTTGTTTGGTAGATCATATTTTAGACGTAAATTATAGGACAGAGGTAAGGTATTTTCTAAAATATTAAAAAAATAAAATTATTACTTTTCTTTAGCAGACACCACCGTCCATGCTAAATCATAATGTTTTTATTCCATCCAAAGGTTGTCTGGAAGAGATCGCTCTAAAGCGGCAAGACCGCCCATTGCGCCTTTATTTTTGAGTGTTTAGTTTAGATTTATTTGTATTTGGTGTCAATTAAGAGTTTTTGTATTGTATTGTATCTATTTATCTTTATATACATTTTTTTTAGTTCATTCTTTTTTCAAAATCTATTATTTTGCGTTGTTTATTATTTCATTTTTTTGTTACGTCTACTTCAATTCTATTTATTTAATCATTCTATTTGTGCGTCAATTCCTTTTTTTCTACTATATTTCTTAGAAGTGTCTCCCTTTAAATGACTTTTTTAGTAAATATATTAAATTTACTATTTTGTTATTGTAAGGTCGTTGGTTGACCTGAAATGTAAAAATAAAACAAAATAAAAGTCTGAAAAATTGTTTACATATATTATGGATGTCGAATTACAGGATGGGAAGTCGAGTTTTAATCTTGCTTTTTATATTATTGTTACTACATAATATTCTATATCTTCGAGCAGTATGCTTCTAACGGTTAGAGGCATACTGCTCTGATAATCTGGCATATCAGTTGTAATCATATATAGGATAGAGTCTAACCTATGATTACAATTGATAAATCAAGCACGAAGGACTTTAGAACCTCTCTAGCCTGTGTTTATCATAGTTTATCTATAAAATATAACTATTATGATGGCAATTAACACGAAGGTTAATGCTTAACCTTTTATCACCCACAATGCCTACGTGACCATTAGATCGTGGGCAGAGTTTCTCAAATTGCATTTGACCTTTGACCAGTTCCGGGCAATTCTGTAATTTTTTTCCTATTTGATAAAGTGAAAGCGAGGTCAAGTCCACAAATCGGCATTTATTTGGCAGGCGAGTAGTTCCTGAAAATATATTTTTATTTCCCGTAAAATGAAGAGGTTTTTTCAGTTTGACGTGTCTCTCTCTCTCTCTCTGTGTGTGTGTCTGCTATCGCTTGTCTGTAGCATCGTAGCTCCCGTACGGACGAACTGATTTTTAAATTGTTTTTTTCCTTTGAAAGGTGAACTAGTCGGGAGTGTTCTTAGCTATCCTTGATGAAAATCGGTGTTGATGAAAATCGATGTCGGGGGTTTTTAAATTTTATTTTTGCAAGTTACCAGTTACTGATAATTCAGTTGCTCGTTCTGTACAAGTCTATGGTACACCATCAGCTTGTCTTGCTCTGGAAGGTAAATCAGCGATCCAAAGCCGATGCTAGGTTGCGTTGTAGGACAGGGAAGGGCTCAATATCACTAATGTCTCACAAATGTGCCAGCTGGACTACCGGTGAAACGTTTGTGAGACATTAGTGATACTGAGGCGTTCCCAGTATTTTTTTAAGGCTAACGCAACGTCAGCGGTTCAGTTAAACATCGGCTATGGTTAGCAGAATTACCCCATCGCGCTCCGCCTCATTCCAAAAGAAATGGCCATAGAAAACGTTTTCCTCAATACAGAATTTTTCTTAGTTGCTTGGGGCATTAATTAACGCTTCCCATTCTAATACCGTGGGGGCCTTTCGATTTAATTAAAATTATTTTGTATAGCCCTGTTTTATCTATATAAAAGGTTTTTTTTTTTAATTTAGGCAACAGGAAGGCATGTTTATTTGTCTATGTAGGCAGTGGATAACATTGGCAAAGGACCGGAAAGGAAGGCGCGCATAAGAAGCCTAAATTCAGTATAGGGCGAAAAATTAAATAAATAATAAATATTTTTCGGGACACTTACAACCACGGTCGTCTGACCCCAAACTAAGCAAAGCTTGTACTATGGCGGCCAGAGACTGATAAACGTACAAATATATATTTTTAAATACATACATAAATAGATAATTAATTGCATTTTAATTTTTAATTAATTGTAATTGCATTTAAAGTACGCGAGTAACAAATAAATCCAATAGAATTTAATGAGTGCTCAGAGAAACATTAACACATATTTTTTACGTGGTTATGTTTATTTATGTAAAAACTATAAATCCTACTAATATTATAAACGCGAAAGTTTGTAAGAATGGATGTTTGTTACTCTTTCACGTAAAAACTACTGAATGGATTTTAATGAAACTTTACAATAATATAGCTTATACATCAGAATAACACATAGGCTACAATTTATAAAGATATTGTGTGAATTGACCAAAATATAACGAAAAGTTTCAAGTAAAGGGCGGTCCGACGCACGGCAGGTGAGGAGGGGGAAGAAGTCACTCATCGCTGCGCGCGACCCGAGCGCGGGCAGACGCGTGGGGGCAGACGTTGTTGACGGTTGTGTCTGTTTTACGAATTTTCAAGGCACTAGCAATTTGTTAAAAACGCATTGTATTTAAAGTAATATAGACCCAAAGTTAAATATTGGCAGGATATTTTTTTGTGAGGAGTTTGGGGTGGAGCACGTACAAAAATATACATCATTTTTATTTTTATTATCATAGATAGGTTACTTACCTGTTAGTTACGAGTATGAAGAATTTCTTCGTTTTTACTTAAATAACATTAGATAGGTTTTAGGTAGGTAAGTAATTGGTCCTTTTTTGGTTGTTTTGGTTCATTTTTAATAATGTAAATAAACATATCATCACGCCTTTCTCCCGAGGGGGCTGGCAGAGGTGTACAACACCCACACTTCGCCGGACGATATTCAGTCCCAAATGTGACAGGGGGCGAGCCTGTCGCCATACACCGGGCTCCAGTCATGTAGCAGATGACATAATAACACAGCAGCAATAATAATCCTACTAATATTATAAACGCGAATGTTTGTATGTTTGGATGGATGTTTGTTACTCTTTCACGTAAAACTACTGAATGGATTATTTTTTTTTAAACTTAATAGGCTTGCGTTTGGCCTTCAACATGCCTGATGATAAGCAGTGATGCGGCCTACGATGGAGCACGCTTGCCTAGAAGAAACCGATTCACTCGAGACTTGAAGACACCCAGATTATAAGTGTCAGGGAACACACACTGTGGCAGAGTATTCCACACTCTAGCGGTCCGTATAAGAAAAGACGAACCAAAGCGTTTTTGCGTGTTGTTGGTGTGTCGACCATAAAACGATGCCGCTTTTTTATACTCTTGGTTGTTTTATAAAAGAATGGGCTAGGAAGAATAAGGTCATGCAAACCAGATGCACACTCACCGAAATGTATCTGATAAAAAACCGATAGACCTTAATAGCAACCTTGCGCCGATGATCTAGACTTTGAAGTTTGGTCTGGACAAGGGAGTCGTTGCCAATGAGCTTCTCGCACGTTTCTCGATGGACTCCAACGCCTCGAGCTGGTACTTGGCCGATCCATCCCAAAGGTGCGAACAGTACTCCATGCACGACCGAACCTGTGCCTTATATAATGACAGCAACTGTTCCGGCGTGAAGTACCGTCGCACCTTCGAGAGGATACCCAGCTTTTTAGTAGCTAATTGAGCCTTAGACTCAATATAGGAGCCGAAGTTGAGGGTCGAAGTCAAAGAAACGCCTAAAAGCTCCAGGCTGTTATTAATCGGGATGGATACACCTCGAAAAGTAGGACCCAGTTCGAATGGCCTCCTTTTTGCGGAAAACAGACACGCCTGGGTTTTAGCCGCGTTGAACTGGACCAGGTTCGCATCACCCCAACTGGAGACTGCCTGGAGAGACAAGTTCAAGCGCTCGACCATGTCAGCCCTTAGAGACCGGATTTGAGACCCACTAGACTGTGCGCTAGACTTATTGCTTTCCACAACAGTGCTGTCATCTGCATACCCAAAGATACCGGGCTTAAGCAGATCATTAATGTGCACCAGGAAGAGTGTCGCAGAGAGCACGGATCCCTGAGGAACCCCGGCATTTATATTCATTCGATCAGACGAGCAACCGTCAACGACAACTCGAATGGATCGGCCCCTCAGAAAATCCGAAATCCACGCAACAAACCTAGCGGTCAA
The DNA here is from genome assembly GCA_911728515.1 of Peribatodes rhomboidaria. NCBI lineage: Eukaryota > Metazoa > Arthropoda > Insecta > Lepidoptera > Geometridae > Peribatodes > Peribatodes rhomboidaria. Next base: position 2,111,371 of record OU452187.1, on the reverse strand, counting down.
GCCAAACGCAGTGAGCTTGCTGATAAGACTGTCATGCCAAACCCTGTCAAAAGCTTTGGAGATGATTTTAATTAAACTTTACAATAATATAGCTTATACATCAGAATAACACATAGGCTACAATTTATAAAGATATTGTGTGAATTGTCCAAAATATGACGATTAGAGTCAAGTAAGTAGGAAAAAATCTACCATCAGCGAGCTATTCTGGCGTGCGCTGGAAAAACCGCTAGAGTTACGAGTGCACATGTGTAATGTATGATGGAAATATTCATCTTAAATAGGCCTACAAAAAAGTCCGCCGCGGTATAAATCTATATCTTATGCGTAAGCCATTATAGTGATCACACTAATATTAAAAAGGAGAAAGTTTGTGATCGTTCATCTTCGCGCTCAAACTGCTGGACCAATTTTGACAAAATTCAGTATAGAAGTAGCTGACACCCTTGATTAGAACATAGGCTACTTTTTATCCGGGAAAATTTAACTGTTCGCGTGGGCTAAAAAATGCGTCTAAAACGTATAAACCACTATAGATTTACACGTTTTGGACGCATTTTTGTTTTTTATACACATTTTTTGATCCCTTAAAAATATAGTGTTCCCGTGGGATGAGCAAGGAATTTAAAAAAAGTGTTACTCAAATACGCTTTTTTAAAGTAGATTTAATTTGACGTTTTGAACGCACTTTTTCATAAATAGGTACCTACAATTTTTTATTATTTCCTAAAAATATAGTGTTCCCGCGGGATGAGCAAGGAAACACGTATATTAATTAATTACTATAAAGGCGAAAGTTTGTGAGTGTGTGTGTTTGTTACTTCTTCACGCACAAACGGCTGGATCAATTTTAATGAAACTTAGTGTGGAAATAGCTGACATCCTAGATTAGTACATAGGCTACTTTTTATTCCGTAAAAATATAGTGTTCCCGTGGCATCCCACGGGATCATCAGCTCTTCAGCAAGAAATCTAAATATATTAATTTGTTACTCTTTTAAACCCGAAATAATATTATAAATGCGAAAGTTTGGATGGATATTTGTTACTCAATCACGCCAGAATGGCTGAACGGATCTGGATAAAATTTGGCACAGATATAGCTTACGTCCTGGACATAGGCTATAATTCACACTCAACAATAGTCAAAATTTCCGTTTTAAATGGTAATGTTTTTGTTTACCTAGCCTGATACCTTCTATTACCTTCAGCTTTGTCTAGCCCGGCAAACCAAAAGCATCCGTGAAGTAAATGCAAGCTGCGGTGTCGTTTGAGCAGTGTAAAACCGCACGCGAATTGAACGTGGTGATCTGTCACGCAAGTTTTTCTAGGGAATACCTTTTACCTACTGACCCCGGGGGCAGGCTGGGTAGATATGTGGGAAGCTCGCCAGAGGCAGCACACCCGCTAAAACCCCTAAAAACCTTAAAAACCCTAGGGTATTCCACCTCGGCGCAAAATATCGGAGCTACGGGAACGCTCTCATAGACGACCACGGCCCCCGCAGCGCTAGCCCCTTTGGGCACCTCCCCGAGCTCTTCCTCGCCTGTGTCGAACACCAGACACATCGTCATCATCATCTACCTTGCTCGACCGGTGAGCGCCTGACATCCTAACTAATATTATAATGCGAAAGTGAGTTTATTCGTTTGTTTCTATGTTTGTAACGCTTTCACGTCTCAACTACTCAATCGTCTTGAAATTTTGAATTCATGTTGTCTGGGGTACAGAAAAGGACATAGGGACATACTTTTATTCCCGAAAAAATAAATAGTTCCTGTGGGACCGCGGGTGAAACCGCGGGGCGCAGCTAGTATCAACATAAAAATTATCCTGAATACTTTGTAATACTGTTTTCAATGCATTGATATTGAGGCAAATTTATCAAAAACAAGCTGCGCCCCGCGGTTTTACCCGCGGTTAAAAAGTGTGTTATTCTACATTATAATCTATCTCTGTGCCAAATTTCATCCAGATCTGTTCAGCTGTTCTGGCGTGAAAGAGTAACAAACATCCATCCATCCATCCATCCATCCATTCTTACAAACTTTCACGTTTATAATATTAGTAGGATAGATTCTATAATTTTATATCTGTTTTGTATGGATATGCGCTCACTACATCAACTCTGGATCGCCTCGGCGTAAGCTGTCAGCGCGCGGACGGCTGAGTGGCCCACTCGGTGATCAGTCGCTTGAGAGTGATTGACTGAGTGATTGTAGAGTATCTGAAGACCGTCTTACCGGCTGGAGACGTACAATCATTATCATTTCTATTTATTATCAGTAGACTAAAGCCCACTTGCAGAAGATACAGAGTTAACATTCAATTGCACGGTTAATTACTTATAGTTAAAAAGTTATAAATGTCACTCTAATGTCAACTCAAGGTTAGCTTCTAAGTCTTGGTGGCGTAAGTTGAATGTTCACTATAAGCTCTTATAAGCAGTTAACTTCGAGTTAAAAAGATATCTCGAGCTTTTGTTATTTTCTGTTTTAACCCGCCTGTGGCGAAGTCAAGACAGGAATGTCATGTGTTTGACCTGTTTATAAGTTTGTATGTCCAACCCTATAACATAACATATCGTCACGCTTTTCCCCGAAGGGGCTGGACCCACACTTCGCTGGACGATATTTAGTCCCAAATGTGACAGGGGGCGCCCCTGTCGCCATACACCGGGCTCCGCTACGCTCTCTTATACATAAACTTATACACTATATAAGCTATATAAGCTATATAAGCTTATACACTAAACGGCTAAATCGGTTTTAATGATTGATATGTCGTTAGATTCGTTATTATTGCGCGAGTGTCCTAAACAACATTTCGTAGTCGGGGTTTTAAAAAATGATACTATTTTGTTCATTGTTCCGTGCGACCGCCTTCACTGTGTACGTGTAAAGTTTGTTCCTATTAGCCTTCTTCTACTAGGGCTGTTGGTCTCTCTCTTACTATGTCATTTGACTCGGTCCTGCGTCAACAGCCGGGTCTCAAGTCTCGTCTGACCGAGCATGCCACGCGAGGCACGCTTTCATCTCGCTCTGACTGCTAGACTTACCACGCTCCAGACTGGGATAGAAGCTCGCGAGGCATGCTCGGTCAGCAGAGACCCGGCTATTAGAGATTTAAAATATTTTGACCTTTCAAATATTTTTTGGCTTTTACGTCTTTGGCGTTAAAAGTCACTTAAAAGCTAAAAGCCATGTATTTGAAAGGCCCACTTGAAAAAAACGGATAAGTGACGAAGAACCCGCTAAAAGCAACTAGCGCACAGTACGGTCAGCTACTCACAAGCCAATATATTTCAAGTCCGTTTAAGTAAACTCTGGGGAATGTCCCAAATGTCCCCAAAATCCTTTCACAGGATAAATGGGCTCTTTGATACCGAATACGCGAGTAATATCACACGAGTACGTGAGTACAGAGCGATATCGGGCATGAGTGGTGTCACTTGAGGCTGCCACTGTACGCTTGATAAAGGTGAGACCGCAATGGAGTCTGCGTTTTGTCGCGATTTGGAACAAGCAAATTAATAGGTGTAAAATGGTACTTTCCTACTAAATTAAAATATCCTTCCTCATAGGCGTCAGGGTCAGACAGGACCTAATCTCTAGTAGGTGAGTGAAGTCTGACTGCTCCTCAGCAGACAGACTCTACTTTTGCTTTGAGTGCTACTACTCAGAGTGAGGACTCTGAGTAGTGATACTCTAACTTTACACTCATGTTCTTGTGCCACAACTGGAGCAAATTCTCTCTTCGCTTTATAATTTAAGTATAGTTAGACCTTTCATAAGAAACATATCCTTTCTCATAGGCGTCAGGCCCAGACAGGACCTAATCTCTAGTAGGTGAGTGAAGTTTGAATGCTCCTCAGCAGACAGACTCTACTTTTGCTTTGAGTGCTACTACTCAGAGTAAGGACTCTGAGTAGTGATACTCTAACTTTACACTCATGTTCTTGTACCACAACTGGAGCAAATTCTCTCTTCGCTTTATAATTTAAGTATAGTTAGACCTTTCATAAGAAACATATCCTTTCTCATAGGCGTCAGGCTCGGACCTAATCTCTAGTAGGTGAGTGAAGTCTGAATGCTCCTCAGCAGACAGACTACTTATTTGCTTTGAGTGCTACTACTCAGAGCAATGGTTTATCTATGACTCAGAGTGAGGACTCTGAGTAGTGATACTCTAACTTTACACTCATGTTCTTGTGCCACAACTGGAGCAAATTCTCTCTTCGCTTTAATTTAAGTATAGTTAGACCTTTCATAAGAAACCTTGTATACTATGTTAAGTATAGTTAGGTTATTATTTAAGTATAGTTATTTTTATTATTATTTAAGTATAGGTTATTTAAGTATAGTTAGGTTACATATTTATTTAGGTTTTTTATGGACATAATTAGAATAATGATCAAATATTATTTTTCAAGTCAAATAAAATATTATAACATACTCGTATCGTCACGCCTTTCCCCCGAGGGGGCTGGCAGAGGTGTAATACAACATTTACACTTCGCCGGACGATATTCAGTTCCAAATGTGACAGGGGGCGAGCCTGCCGCCATATACCGGACTCCAGTCATGTAGCAGATGACATACAATACGCACATACGAGTATGTTCACACAATGAACAAATTGGTGCGTACCGTCGTCGGCTGGGTTCGAACCCACGCCCACTGGCTTGAGAGGCGGGCCTTCTCCAACTAGGCTATCGCTTCTATCATATCATTAAAAAAAACATATCAAGTAAAATTTCAAACACGAACACACGGAAGTAATGTCACGCGAAGATTCGCGCCAATCACCATCTAGTTCCATCAAGTCTCGTATCCAGTCTGATCGCAGCTTTAAAACCCTTTTAGCGGTGTATTATATCGGGCTTTCAACGGATACTGTTACAAATTATTGGGAAACCGTAATTTTATTGCAACCGAGTAGGTTGTATGGAAAGGGTTAAATGAATCAATGGAAGTAGCTGGAGGCTAATTAAACGATAGGGAACAGAGAGCCTTGAAGCGAAGAAAAATGATCAAAACCATAATTGGTGACGAAAATTGGAAAACAAATTAGTGGGGAAAAAAGTGGTGCTGAATGAATTGGTGGGGAAAAAATGGGGTCAAACAAGTACCATTATTAAAAGAAAAACAAAAAACCCGATTAGTGTTGCCCTATGAAACCCTATGCCACTTCCACCATCAAGACGATTCAAATGACACCTCACATGTCGAAATACATCAAGCTGTTTAGGCTGTATTCCAGCAAGAGTCAATAGATTCATCGTGCATAGGTAGGCTTTAGGGTTAATTTCTGAACGTAACATTTTGATTTGATTTTACCTACTTTGGTGACCAGATTACGATTTCCTTGTAGCGCTGATTTGTTACAAAAAGATAAAGAGAAAAAAATACAGTTTTCTAAAAAGAATAACGAAAACAAAAATTGCGCAAGAATAATTAGATTCGTTTTATTCGTCTCTTTGTATCCAGAATAAATTATTGAAATAAAATTTTTCCTCCGTTTTTTGTTTAATAAAATGAAATGAAATGAAATTATGTATTGATTTTCATTCATCAAATTATGTACATCAATATGAATTCATAAATTTATTTCAACCATAATAATATTAAGCACACATTGTTCAAATTAAATTACATTAGATTAGATAAAACTAACTAAATAGGTAAATTAAATATTTTTGCGGTTAAAATAATTAGTTTTGTTAGTTTAGTCTAATTTAAGTTTTAATGTAATTATTTTAAACAGCAAAATTATCAATATTGAAAATTAAATTTATAATATTTACTGTTATATATTGTTAAATTATTATTAATTAGATAAATAATAATCTTATAAGCCGGAAATTACTCACTTACTGTTTAGTTGGTTTTTGCGACTAAAGTTTCAACCGCATTCGGCCATCTTTATCAAGGCGAGTCCGCGCGCGCGGCTGCGTCTTGCTCGTCAAGCGAGTATTGTGTATATATATTATGTGTGAAAACCACGTCACTTTCCATGTTACAAAATATACGTAACAGTTTAAAAATTTAAAAATTAAAATGCATAAATTTGCCTACTTTTCGGTGTGTCAAATTATCATCCATGGCCTTTTTACCCGACTGCGCAAGAAGGAGGGTTATGTTTTTCGAGTGTGTGGGTATGTATGTATGATGTTTTTTGGCACTTCTAAGTTCGGCACGCCCTACAGCCTAAACAGCTTAATGTATTTCGACATGTGAGGTGTCATTTGAGTCGTCTTGATAGTGGAATGACATAAAGTACAATATTTAGCAGCCTGATTTTTAGTTTTTCTTTTAAAAATGTTACTTGGTAAATAAAATTTTCTAATCCCACGCCTAACATTAAACCCATCTCTCGTTATGACACCTACCTCTTTGAAGAATTCGAAAAAGACTAGCTAATTTACTAAAATGATTTTCAGAATCCCGAATGAAATTGGAAAAATCTGAAATATTCCAAACGCCGACATTGGCTGGCGACAAGCCAATTTAGGTATAAAAAATGTTTTTCAAACAATAAAGAATTTTCCGGTAAAATATCGGCATATTCCGTTAATTTCCGGAATTGGGTATACAGCTCTGGAATCACCCTAATTGTCCATTTAAGGGGTTATTGAGCTCTGGATACAGATATTGTACGGATACAACGATTTACTCGGGGAATAATGAAAACATTAATATTCTGAACTAATAGCCACGATTTACGTCTTGGGTTCATTGATTGTCTGTGGTCTATCATGAATTATAAGATCTTGGATATTCGGATACAAATTTACCTACCCCTCAGCACGGAGTCGGTTGTTTTTAAATTTTAATGTAATTATTGAATAGTAGACCTACTCATTAATTAGTTCGATAATTTAAATATCCGGGAAACTTGCACACACGATCGTCTGACCCCAAACTAAGCAAAGCTACTATGGCGTTTATAACGTAAAACATGTAATAATTTCATATTTAATTAAAATTTAAAATTTATTTATTTAAATTTATATAAAAAATTATATAATTTTTAATAATAAAAAATTAGTAATAATGATAAAATTTATCGTCAGACCTTTCACGCCAGCCCTCTCGGGGGCTGACAGAGGTGTAATAACAGAATCTTCACCAGACGATATTCAGTCCCAAATGTGACAGGGGGAGAGCCTATAGGCTTCAATCATGTAGCAGATGACATACAATACGCACATATGTTCACACAATGAACAAATTGGTGCGTGCCGTCAAAAATAAAAATATAATCAAAAATAAAAGTCTATAAAACAATTTTAATCTATGCGTCTAAATTGACGTATCGAAAAAAACTTTGTGTGTACTTACACACAAATAGCTCGGATGACAAAACTATAATTTGATATTTTGGAGCTGATCTGATGACAGAGCCAGGACTTGGGAAGCGTGTTTTTTAGTTTTGTCAAACTACCTAAAGTGTTTTTTACTTTTTTCACTTGTCTTTATTAATTATCACTATCACTATCACTATGACTATTTTCATCACTATCACTTTTACGATCATCACTATTACTACATAGTGTAAAACAAAGTCGCTTCCTGCTTTCTGTCTGTATGTATGCTTAGATCTTTAAACCTAGGTACGCACCGGATTTTGATGCGTTTTTTTTAAATAGATAGATTAATTCAAGATAAAGGTTTATATGTAAAATACATGACTAATATGTAGTACAGAAACATTAATAATTTTAGAGGTTTCAAATGTGATATCGTAAATAACACATTTTTTGCGCTTACGTTGCAAACGCTGGCTGAACCCTATGAGAAAGATGAAAATAATGTATTACAGTACTTGTTCAATAAAATCTTCGTAAACGCAAAAAAAAAAACAGTTAAAATGTAAAACATTCTCTACAAAAGGTTTAAATGCCAATCGCATAAGTGATTAAGCCAATTAGTTAGAGTGCTATTATTTTCAATTAACCTTTTTAAGGGAATAGAAGCGATGTTTTACACTTCTGATACATTAAAATTAGTGTATTTTGTACGAGTATAATGTGTTTACTTATAACTCATTACAATTGTATGGTCTTACTAGCTGCGCCCCGCGGTTTCACCCGCGGTTAAAAAGTATCCTATATGCTATTCTAGACTGTAATCTATCTCTGTGCCAAATTTCATCCAGATCTGTTCAGCCGTTCTTGCGTGAAAGAGTAACAAACATCCATACATCCATTCTTACAAACTTTCGCCTTTATAATATTAGTAGGAAGTAGGATTAGTAGGATAGTAGGATGTAGTGATCGGATATTCGGATAGATTTACCTAAACTTCATGGATGGAGAAGTTAAATGCTACTTTTTGTAACCCCCGACGCAAAACGACGGGGTGTTATAAGTTTGCCGTGTCTGTGTGTGAGTCTGTCTGACGTGGCATCGTAGCTCTCGAATGTATGAACCGATTTTGATTTTGTATTTTTTGGTTGGAAAGTGACTTAGTCGGGAGTGTTCCTAGCTATTTGATGAAAATCAAGTCAAGGGGTTTTTTTTTAATGTTTAATGTAGTACTTCTGTCATGGAAAAATATGGTACGAGCGAGTAGCGTAGTTTTCTTGCGTCAATGTGTGCGTGTTGTGTACATATACGTAGCGTAGTTTTTGGATGGTTTTTGGCTTCACCTAAAGCATATGCCGTGCGCCATCTTATTCTCTAGGTTGATCTGAGGTATGTCCGAATTCTGTCCGGATCTCTGTCTTTCTTTACAGTTATTAAAGGGTTTTGTGTGGCTCAGTGGAAGAACTCCTTAAGTATGTGTGGGGTAGGTAGTTTATGTTTCAAGTTCATAGTTTCATAGTTCTTTGAATCCTCATTTTTGTACCGAAATCAAACGGAGCAAGTTTTGACAAAATAATTTATTAACTTTCTTTATTAGCGAATAATTACGAGTATGTTACTTTTTATTTTTATTTTCAACTGTTTAAAAAAAAAATTATTTATTGCCAAAACCTATGAGTTAATAACACATTAAAGAAAAGTACTTATATCGTTACACCTAAACTTAGTATAATTTAAAAATTTAAACAAATTGTTTTGGCAATTGGAGTAGGCTCAGCACTGTTCTGAGTAGACGAGGTCCACGCAGAGCTGGTTTTCAGCCTACCCCATTTACCTAATTTTAAGATATTTTTGTAAAAAATACTTGCCAGTGACATTGAATGTTTATTATGGTCAGTAAATATTTCTGATTCGGATTCTAATTCAACACAATATGAACACGCGTGTGAGCAGTTAAGAGGCCCGCGATGCTCTGAAATTTCCGTACAATCGCTCTTCTCAAATTTCTTGAAAACCATTTGTCAGATTATGATGAAATTTAGCATGTACAATTAAATTAACAATATCTCCGCCCCTGTGGCCTTGGTTTTTTTTAAAAAAACGTTCTCAAGCGAAAATAGAGCTATGAAAAATATCCGCATTTGTAAGGGGTCACTTTTGACTGATTTATTCAATACATAGACAAAGCAAAACAAAAATCCCTTTACATAGGGAGGTTGTCTACGTCATTAGCTTTTAAATGAATCCATAATACAATGGACATTCTTAGTTATTAAATAATGATTAGAGAAGTGCAAAAGTCAAAAATAAAATTAAATTCCACTTTGTCACTCTATACGTAACATTAAAGGCTCGTCAGTATCTTTACTTGCTCTCTTCGCTCGTCATCTTCTTCTAGACGAAATGGCTATGGAAAACCTTAGCCAATGCGAAGTTAGCGGTCGCCGGACTCTTAAACATATGTCGCTGTTAAGAATTAAATCAAAATAAGTGCCCGAAACTAACACAAAGTTATATTTAGTGGTTACTTAATTTAATTACAGATAAAGTTTTAGGTCTGCCCTGCGCAATAAATCAGTCTAGACCAGAGGATCCCAAACTTTCGCATTGTATAAATATCCATGTGGTATAATTTTTCCAATTTTTAACTAGCTTTTGGCCTGAAAATTCCTGAAAGTTTTAAATTAACTTTTTTGAAATTCAATAATCACTTACATTGTTGTGCCCTGTATTTTACCCGACTGCCAACTGCCGATTGTAATTGGAAGGGTTAAATTTTCGTTATGTACAAGATACTCACAGAAAATTTGTTTTGTAAATTTATTTATTACCTCCTATATTATCTTTCAAACGAATGGATAGATTTTGACAGTTCAGGTATCGTTACATTCGTTTTGAAAACCCAGTATCTTTAGATAGGTGTGCAGTCGAGTTTTTCATGATTTTTTTATTAGACTTACTTGGTACTCGTTAATTTAATTACTATTGAATTTGGTTCAGATTGACGTGCTCACGAAAGTTTTTAGTTTCCAGAAACAAAGATTAAAATATGTCATATACAGAACGTTAAGCTACTTAATCTATACTAGCTAAAAGGCTTGGTGTCCTTGTCTAATACGCAGCAATAACAAAGACAGTTATACTTTGAGCTTGTCTAAATTTATCAATAAATTTAGCGATCTGAATAGGGCCTAATCTAAATTTGGTTTTATTTTCAGTTTATGTAGGTATGTGAAATTGTGAAATAAAAACCTACAGTCAAATTGAGAACCTTCTTCTCTTAGAAGTCGGTTAAAAAGAGCACAAAGGAAAGAAAAACTCGATAACTGGCCACTTGCACTAAATATAAGAATTGCTTAAGTTTCTGCTTAACTAGTATAATCTACTCCTAGCTAGCTTCTACCTCAATTTCTTCACACGAACCTTTAGCCATTCTTTAAACTATGTAATAAAATAAATAAATAAAAAAGTATTTATTGCCTAAATCTAAAAATTAAAAAAACAAATTACAAATTAATGCTGGGTACACACACATCAAGCCAATGAACGCCAACGCACGGGCAGCGTCCCGTTTCGTTTCAATAAAATAAAACGAGACGCAGCACATCGTCCGATAAGCGAATATAATTATATGTGCCCGATAAGCGAATATTTCGCTAGGAGTAGCTTAAAGCTAGTTACGCAAGGACTTGGGCAATTCATATATTTAGTACAAGTGGCCATTTGTATCTTAGTAAGTATTGGAGGCTATAATTGCACATTTTGAGTCGTTGCGCTAACAAAGTGACTTGGTTATGTAACAAAGTTTTAAACTTACCTATGTTTCCGCTTATAATATGGTTTGAACTCTAACCCAAGTTATTTTCAATAGCAGCACGTAACCCATTCAGCTATTAACCGTATGTTTGTTCCCGTTAGAACTGCTACGAGTCGTAGGTATAGATAGCATTTGTCGTCAAAGCTTTGACTACCGCAGACCGAAGTCCGATTCACATTGACACAGTGTTTCAAGCCAGCGGTTGAATCCCGGTACGCTGGACCAATGTAAACACGACTCAATTCGATAGAGCAGATGTTCGAGTCCGGCATTCAGACGCTGGACATGAATATCTGCTTTAATCTCAAAAACAATCCAGCACTGGAAACTAGTAACGTTGAATATGGATTGGTTCAATTGTCTGGGGTGAAAAACTACATCGATTTAAATCAGCTTTATTAATTACTAGCGGCCCGCTCTGGCTTCGCACGGGTGTATAGCCTACTAACATCACATTAGAAACCTCAAAAATAACAGTATTTCTCCACTATTTAATGGATGTTATTATACATATAAACGTTCCTCTTGAATCATTCTATCTATTAAAAAAACCGCATCAAAATCCGTTGCGTAGTTTTAAAGATTTAAGCATACAGAGGGACATAGGGACAGAGAAAGCGACTTTGTTTTATACTATGTAGTGATTATTCTAGCTTTTTCTTTTCTTGACATAGTAGGCATAAAACAAAGTTTTATTCTGCATCTGCCCGACACTATCTATACTAATAATTATAAAATTTAAAGTAACCCTGTGTCTGTCTGTCTGTTTGTTTAGTAGGCTTTTTACGGCTAAACGAATCTTCATGAACGGTTTTTGAATACTCATATCATACATATCATCACGCCATTCCCCCGCGGGGACTGACAGAGGTGTAAATACAACACCCACACTTCGCCGGACGATATTCAGTCCCAAATGTGGCAGGGGTCGAGCTTGTCGCCATACACCGGGCTCCAGTCATACAAGCAGATGCAGCAGATGACATACAATACTACATATTTTTGGACACTATTTTCTGAATAAGCGCGAACGAAGTCAGAGGTAACAGCTAGTAGTGTATATCCGCTAAATTTTCCTAAACACCGCAACGGATGCGGTTTTCAACATTTCACTGAAGATTTATAAAGCACCATAACGACACCCGCAACGAACATGGTTCTGACATTGATTTAGTCACAATGTAGAATAGACCAAAGCGTAATAGTTTAAGAGTCTTTAATTCAAATTAGACGTAACCTGAGTTACAACCTTGTTCGTCTCAGGTGTCGATATGGAGCCAGGCAGATCTGCTAGTCCTACTCATATTTTAAAGACGAAAGTTTGGATGTGTTTGTTCTTCACAATACAATACAAAAACTCTTTATTGACACCAAATACAAATAAATCTAAACTAAACACTCAAAAAAAAAGGCGCAATGGGCGGTCTTATCGCTTAAGAGCGATCTCTTCCAGACAACCTTTGGATGGAATAAAAACATTATGATTTAGCATGGGCGGTGGTGTGTGCTAAAGAAAAAAAAAATAAGGTTAAATAAATATTAAATAAACTTACTAATTTGAGAATTATAATAAACCACATACAAATACCTACATAAATATCGCTACTACTTCACGCTCAATCAAGATCCATCCGATCTTGATGCAATTTGGTGCGGTAGTAGGTAGTTCATACTATTGAATACGACACAAGCAGGGCAGGCTACTTATTAACCGCGGGCAAAACCGCAAGACGTACCTAGTATAGCTAGTTATCAGAATTGCCTAGCTAGACCAAAAATGTCGTGTTCTACAATACTAAAGACGGAATGCAATAAATATGCTTACCATGATTTCTTAATATAATTCCCGGATATTTTCTTGTTCGGCTCGACACGAACAACCTAATATTCAAGGAATTCCACCTTAAATTTGTGGCTTTTGTTTCAAGGATAATTTAATTGTGGAGGTCAACCATGATTATGATCAGCGTCACGAAACAGAATAGACTTTATAACAATAGAGCATTAAGCATAGTTTGGAATACGTCTATTTTGAGAGACTAGCGAAAGTCTGCTGAAGCGGAGAAGCTGGGACCGAAAGCCGAAGACAGAGCCAGATCCAGCTGCCTTTTGGACCTACCTATTTCAAGGCCAACGGTTTTTGTAACTAAGCAATTGTTCGTCTATTTGTTACGCTTTCAGGCCTCAACTATACTCAACTCAACTGAATCTTTATTCATCCTGAATTTTTGCACTGACGTTGTCAGGGGTACAGAAAAGAGGGTACCTTTTAAAATAAAATGAAGGTTCCTGTGGGGCCACAGGTGAAACGCCGGCGACCACTTTAGACTAAATTCGCATTGGTTTGCTATAGCCATTTCGTCTAGAAGAAGACGACGAGCGAAGAGAGCAAGTAAAGATACTGACGAGCCTCTAAACTTATCGGGTTATAATGATCTGTGAAAGTTATCCACGGAGTGACAAAGTGCAATTTCAAAAAAAAATGTTTTCGACTTTTGCGCTTCTGTAATAATTCTTAAACAACTTCCTTAAATAATAATTCTAAATAACTTATTAAATAATTTCCCTTGTAATATTTTCTTAAGAGGACGTTTTTTTTAAAAAACCAAGAACATAGATTTATTTAATTGTGCACCAAATTTCATCACAATCTGACGTAAAGTTTCCAAGAAATTCAACAAGCGCGTTTGTATGGAAAATTCAAATTGTCACGGAACCGTCACAAAAAGATAATTTCTGTGCAACATCATACCATAAAGCAAAATGGACAAAACTATTCTCCACAAGTTTACCACTTACCCAAAGCCCATATTATCACTAGCTGCGCCTTGTTGTTTCACCCGCGACTCTTTTTTTTTTTAATGTAGAATAGGTCGGCGTTTGACCACCAACTCGCCTGATGTTAAGCAACGTTGTGGTCTAAGATGGAGCACGACGACCTATAAGGTACTTATTCACTCTAGCCTTGAAGTTTACTAAAGTGAAGAAGTACAAAGACGGCAGTTGAGTGAGGCGCTACAAGTGCGCTACTGCTCAGACCCGTCTTCAGAACGGTTACACCGGACTAAGTACATCCCGAAACACGACTAGGTCATTTCACGGCATGGCCTGGTCCGGTGGGTGGTAACTATCCACTGCCGAAGCCTCCCACCAGAGTTTGCTACCCGGTTAGCACTACCTGAGGACCACGTGTAGGGAAGCAGAATAGAGTACACTCCTACGGACGCGGGTAGCTCAGCCCCCTATAACTCCACAGGAACCATCAAATTAACCGATAAAAAAAATTTATCTGTATTCCTGACAACGAGTATGCAAAATTTCATGACAATCAGTTCAGTAGTTTGGGCGTGAAAACGAAATCAACAAACAGTTAGGATTAGGATCCCTAAAAACCTTCACGAACATTCTAAACTAAACTGACAGAACAATTCCTAGAAACTTTTGGTTCTATCATTTGATTAGCTTTGCTGGTAAATTATCCAATCTGTACCTGTACATGTACCCTTTAGCTATAAACGTTGTATAGCATCAGAATAGTTTTACAGTTTTTTCTCTTTTTCTATCGGGTTCAAAAATGCATACATGCCTATATAAATCGTCGCACCTTTCCCTGAAAGGGGCTGGCAGATGTGTAACACAACACCCACACTTCACCGGACGATTTTCATTCCTAAATAAAGGGGGCGAGCCTGTCGCCATACACCGGGCTCCAAGTAGCAGATGACATTAAATACGTGCCATATGTTCACAAATGAACAAATTGGTGCGTGCCGGCTGGGATCGAACCCGCTCCCTCTGCTTAAAAGGCGAGCCTTCTCCAACTAGGCTATCATCGACTCAAAATCAAAAAAACAAAAGAAAGAAAAATACAAAACACTGTTTATCTATTCCGCGGCTATACAACGTTTATTGCTAAGGGTACACAGTCTAGAGTTCTCATTGCCAGTGATACCGCGGCTAGTCCTATGCAAACAAAAAGCCATCCTACCCTCAGGAAATTAGTTTAAACGTATTTTTCAACCCATGGTAATTAACGGCGAGCACACAAAGTCCCTTTTGTAATTTATGCAGAGACAAAGATTACGCACACCTTGTGCAAAGAAGGGGCAAAGTAAGCTCTTTGCCCCCGATGATATGGGACGAAGAGGGGGCAAAGTGAGCCCCTCTACGCCCCGATGTGGGGTGAAGAGGGGGCAAAGGAAGGCGGGGCAAAACACACAGAATGTGCGTAACACGAACGGTTCAGGTTTTTGTATGCAAAACATTGTACGGACCAGAGTTTATAATGTAAAAGATGTACTCCTACCTAATGTGGGCGAAGGTCGGATCTGTAGGGATGGGAGTTTCGGAGTATCATATTTAAAAGACTGATTTAAGGAATCTTCTAGTCTTAAAACTATTTAAAGTGTAAACTATTTCTGGAGGGACGGTATTCAAAACCACCTTAATGTAAATGTAAACAACTTATACTTCTAATAATCCAAACCATGTACAATATGTAGGCAGTTTCAGTATGAATCGAATGGACACCAATGAAAACACAACGAGATCCGTCCTCTTCCGCGGTCCAGCCAAAAGTGCCGGTTGGACGGGGCGGGTGACTCAGGCGCTACTCCTTCATCCCTTAGGCTACATTCATTCATTCATCCGCTACATTCCTTTGACAGTTCGCTCGCAAAACGTCACACAGCAGACCATAGACTGCATTCTTTTGTATGTGTTGCTAACACGGCCCTCCTGCGCCGTGCATGCCCTCAGGCACGCTTCTTACATTGGTTTCAACTCTGCACATGAATTACGTATCTGTCAACACACACATGATTTTAAAGGCTGTTAAAATCTTTAAGCTCGGCCTATCATGACTCATGTCCTAAATAGATAGAACTTCAGTTGCAACCTTTTCATCATTTGATTCCTTTAGACTTGGGAATTTCTACCACTTTGTAACTAGTTATCTCATTCAATAACTTCATTATCAATCATAACACCGAAAGAAAGGTCTATTAGGTTTCTCAATAGTTCTGCAATGTACATATCTTTTTTTTTATAATAGTACTGACCATCTAAACCAAAGCTGATATATATTTAGGCTTAGAAATTCCCTGTACGACTGCTATTTTAGCTCACTCCCTTAATCCGAAGTAGTGCCTGGTCCAGATCATTTCTTTAGTCTTAGGAAGTCACTGCTTCAGCTCACTACCACTATTCTGGCGAGTGCCTATAGCAACCTTTTAGGTCATTTATCAGCTACTAATTCACTTACTGTTCAGCTATCTTAGCTCACTCCCTTAATCCGAAGTAGTGCCTGGTCCAGATCATTCCTTTAGTCTTAGGAAGTCACTGCTTCAACTCACTACTTCTATTCTGGCGAGTGCCTATAGCCGTCTTTCAGGTTATCTACATACAGTCACGCCTGTTTCCCATAGGGGTAGGCAGATACCACTTCTCTCCACTTGCTACGATTCTGGCATACATCTTTCGCTTCTTCTACTTCCATGAGTCTTTTCATACACGCTCGTCGTTTCATCTAGTACTGCTAATCTAATGAAGTTAGTTGCCAGACATACCTAATAACATTACACGATTTGCTAAAAATAATTCCGGTATCTTTTGTTTTGATACCTTTATCGATGTATTTCTATTTCTTTTAAGGCGCGAGAAAACTACATCTCACTTCTGATGTAAACTATTTCTGGAGGGACGGTATTCAAAACCACCTTAATGTAAATGTAAACAACTTATACTTCTAATAATCCAAACCATGTACAATATGTAGGCAGTTTCAGTATGAATCGAATGGACACCAATGAAAACACAACGAGATCCGTCCTCTTCCGCGGTCCAGCCAAAAGTGCCGGTTGGACGGGGCGGGTGACTCAGGCGCTACTCCTTCATTCCTTAGGCTACATTCATTCATTCATCCGCTACATTCCTTTGACAGTTCGCTCGCAAAACGTCACACAGCAGACCATAGACTGCATTCTTTTGTATGTGTTGCTAACAAAAGTCTGTTTAATTAAACTACTGAGCTTTCCTTTAGCTTTTGGAAAACGTTTTCTTACTCGTAAAATAATTTATCATCGTTATATTTTGTTGCCTTAATCTCTTCCCTTACTCTTATTCTGTACATATTATAAAACAAATTTGCTCTCCTGTGTCTGTCTGTCTGTCCACTAGCCCTTCCTAAATTCAGCAATGGATTTTGATACGATGTGTATCATTAGTAAGATGTTTTTTCATGAAAAGTTTAAACGTACCGTGCAAAGCTGGATTTCTAGTTAAATAAAAAAAATATTGTGTTCACTATATTTTGACTACAAGGTTAAATTGAAGACTAGGTATATATAGATATCGTATTCATTTATTCAGATGGCTTTTTTACGAGATTACAAAATTGTATATCTGCAAGACTAAAGAACGGCAAACTACAAGACTATCTGCAAGACTTCAAATGCCGTCCCGTCTCTAGTCTAGAGTCTCTTTATTATTTAAACTGGTGTAAATGCGAAGCGTATATTCGAGCACAAGAGATGAGACCGGGCTTACGTCCCGCGTGATTGACACGGGGCGGAAATCGTAGGTTTTGTGACCTCGGGAGCAAAACTGTGCTTTTCCTCGCTTGTGGGTAGAAGATTACTGTAAACTATGCGGGCTTGTGAAATAGATAAGATAATGTTCGAATGTTAAGTAGGAAATAATTATGTAGATTGATATTAAGAAGGACGAGTTGTGAAATACAATGATTTCTCAACTACAATCCGTTCTAAGTCTTTAATCATAGTCATGTTTATTTGTATTTAAACTATACTACTAAACAAACACGTGCACGACATTTTTGAATACTTTTCTGGCTTGCCAAAAGTGAATGAAAAAATAAACGAAACTTTTTCGAATTGCTTGTAAAATCAAATTATGTTGTTCATTCACATTTCTTCGCTTTAGGCGGTGGTGGCTCAGGAGGGTTGGGATTTACTTCGTTCTCGTAATCTTTGGGGTTCTTTCTTTTTCTTAAGTGGTAATCGTATTCCACATATCTGTATATGGCGATGCCCATTAAAAATGCTGTAAGATAAAGAAAAATGGTCTTAAAATTGCGACTAGCCCATTGTTAAGCTAGGACCTAAGGTCAGGCAACGTGCTAGGGGGGCACCGGTGCGGTCCTATGGAGATCCCGGTGCCCTCTTGTCATGCACAGAGGATGGCCACCGACGGGGTTTTAGTGGGTCAACCCCTACATAACCCGGATGCACCCCAATACATACGGGCATCTTTTTGAAGATTTCCCCCCCGTCAACAAAAAAAAGGTCCTAAGGTCAAACACGGAAACACGTCGCGTCGCGTTGCTGGGTTTAGCCTAGGACATCGAGTTAGCGTATCGTGTGCCTATTGTCTGGTTAATTGAAAGTTGTTCCATCTTCTATTAACGATTACTTCGACATGTTTATTGGAGCGTCCTTATGAGCTCATATAAGTCAATGGAAAAAAAGTCAAAATCTGGAGTCATTTTGTCATTTCGTATCTATTATCTCGTGTCTGCAGTGTATTATAGTACGCTACTAAATTTACAAAAAAAGTATGTCTTGATTTGCGCCGACCAGACAGAAAAGACGTAGGACGAGGACGAGACATGGTCGGAGCGCTGACTAGCTTTATCACCCATAGCTAAAAGAACTCTCCCGACTCATTCACCTATCAAACAAAAAATAAATCAAAATCGGTTCATCCGTTCCGGAGCTACAATGTGACACAAACACACACACATTCACAAACACACATACACGTCAAACTTATAACACCCCGTCGTTTTTGCGTCGGGGGTTAAAAACAAGAAGCGTCGCGTCTGCGTCCCGTCTTCTCTTTATGTGTTGCGGAGGTGTTGCGTTGCGTCTCTTCGACTGCTTCGGTGGCTAAGTTGGTAGTGAACCTGCCTGCTGAGCTTGGGGGCGTGGGTTCGATTCCCACCTAGGGCAAACATTTATGCGATGAACATTTGTGTTTGTTCTATGTCTGGGTGTTAATATGTATTTAAGTATGTATTTAAAAATATCTAAGTATCTATGTCAGTCTCTGGCAGCCATAGTACAAGCTTTGCTTAGTTTGGGGTCAGGTGACCGTGTGTGGAAGTGTCCCGAATTTATTTATTTATTTTCTATACATTTTGTACATAGATTGAAGGGACGCCACGTCTGTGTCTCGTCTGCGTCCCGTCTTCGCATGACGTCTTTTCTGTTTGGCTTGCCGCTAAGGGCACTGTCGCATTTCTAGTAGGTACATGCCGATTCAAATTTAATGGCGGCTGTGAAGTTAGGTGCAGAACGCTGCGCAGTAGCGAAAATAAAGGTATGCGCGAGCGTCAGAGAGGCGAGGCGACGCAGTCTCGCTTGCGGCGCACTTCACAGCTGTCATTAAGTTTGAATCAGTCTGTACCTACATTTAATTCAAACAGGTACAGTGTATTGTTGTACAACTGTCCCTACTAAGGTAGGGATGACTGGAAAAAAGTTCACTTAGGTGTACTGCTAGCGCTAAGTGGAAATTATTTCTCTACTTTGAGGGTGGAAACTTGGTTCTTACCATGGTATAATAATATACTCCGCCAAGAACCTATAGCATTCAGAAACACGTAGTGACGTCAATCGATGCTTAAGCATAACATATAAACATATCGTCACGCCTTTCCCCTGAGAGGGCTGGCAGAGGTGTAATACAACACCCACAATTCGCCGGACGATATTCAGTTCCAAATGTGACAGGGGACGAGTCTGTCGCCATACACCGGGCTCCAGTCATGTAGCAGATGACATACAATACGCACATATGTCCACACAAAGAACAAATCGGTGCGTGCCGTCGGCTGGGTTAGAACACGCTCCCTCTGGCTTGAGGCGGGCCTTCTCCAACTAGTGGGGCTATTCCTAGGCGTGAGATGAGATGAGATTTTATCTTGGTCACTCTCACACCTATGACGTTTCAAACGAGAGCAACAAGGACGAAGAAAAGTGAGATGAGAATCTCAAATCTCCGAATAGGGTCCCAGGCTATACTCGCTATTAAGCGAGGCGGAACTAGGTCATTTACAACAAGTTCGAAAGAGACGGATTACGATGACGTCATTATATGTTTGCCGAATAGACATTGTTTTCTTGGATCATGATTCTTACCAGGTAACCAAGTTGCAACAGTCGCCATGGTTCGTGGGAAAACGTTCGGAATCCCATACTTTATGGCGCCAGCGAAGGGTTTTTGTTCATGAGGCGATATTTTGTAATACACTATCCCTCGTATGAAAGCTAACTCGCCGAAATGTTTCATAACTATTATTTTAAATTTCAATTAAAATTAATTTATGATTCTAAAATAAAATCTTCCTAAACTGCTTTGACAGGCGATTTGACATTTCCTATTTGCAGATTCTTTTTTTTTTTTTTTTTTTTTTTATATATAGTGGCTTCTGCCAGATTCTTTTTAAATTCCACGATTAAAATCATGGTATAAAAATATACTCCGCTAGGTATAGCATTCCAGTCACGAAGGCAACACGTAGTGACGTCAATCGATGCTTAAGCAGGACCGAAATAAGTCATTAACAAATAGTGCGAAAGAGACGGATGACGATGACGAGTGACGTCATACGTGTTTGCTCCTGGAATGCTAGACCTTGTTTTTTTTTGGATCATGATTTAAATGATTTGCTATTATTTGCTGAACATGTAACTAAAAAGTTTTTAACACTTATATTACCCGGCTGCCAAGAGGTTATAATTACATTTCGCGCGTATCTTGTGTGCTTGTTAACTTTTTTACCATAGACATAGAGGACATAGACATAGTTCATCACGTATAGAAAAAAAGGTTTTATTAAGGTACCAAAATAAGTTTTGTATGAAGACTATCCTTCTGGACCTATGTAATAGGGCATATTATGTATTTTTTACCTAGTTTAGGTAGTCAGTTTTTTTTTCTTTTTAGACCAACTTCTTTTAAAAATCCGCTGATCGACCTCACGATTTAGCGTTTCCAGTGAATTTTCAGTGCTCCTACTATTTAACATTCCTCTTCTCAAAAATACAAATACATATAAAACTTTATACTCTAATTTATTTGTTTCAATAAATTTACACAATGTTAAATTAGCTGCCGTAGCGTGAACTGTGTGGCAGCAGGCAGTGCCTTCCCAAAACTAGATAATTTAAAGACAATTTAAAGGTACTATTTCTATGATTGAATAGTTCTAAAAATAAAAAATAAACTTACGAAATCTCTTGTGTCTCTACTCTTGTCAAAAAATAAATAAACTTACGAAATCTCTGTCTCTCTACTCTAGTCAAAAATACACAAACTTACGGAATGTCTTGTCTCTACTCTTGTCAAAATATAAACAAACTCACGAAATCTCTTGTCTCTCTACTCTTGTCAAAAAATATACAAACTCACGAAATCTCTTGTCGCTCTACTCTAGTCAAAAATACACAAACTTACGGAATCTCTTGTCTCTCTACTCTTGCCAAAAAATAAACAAACTTACGAAATCTCTTGTCTCTCTACTCTTGTCAAAAAATAAACAAACTTACGAAATCTCTTGTCTCTCTACTCTTGCCAAAAAATAAACATACTTACGAAATCTCTTGTCTCTCTACTCTTGTCAAAAAATAAACAAACTTACGAAATCTCTTGTCTCTCTACTCTTGCCAAAAAATAAACATACTTACGAAATCTCTTGTCTCTCTACTCTTGTCAAAAAATAAACAAACTTACGAAATCTCTTGTCTCTCTACTCTTGTCAAAAAATAAACAAACTTGTGAAATCTCTTGTCGCTCTACTCTTGTCAAAAAATAAACATACTTACGAAATCTCTTGTCTCTCTACTCTTGTCAAAAAATAAACAAACTTACGAAATCTCTTGTCTCTCTACTCTTGTCAAAAAATAAACAAACTTGTGAAATCTCTTGTCGCTCTACTCTTGTCAAAAAATAAACAAACTTACGAAATGTAGCCTGTGACCTTGGAAATGTAATAGGGAGTATTCTGCGCTGTGACGTAGCAAATCGAATACCACGCTTAGGTCACAATATATAAACATCAACTTACACACACCCGAAAAACATTACCCTCCTTTCCCGGGTAAAAAGGACATTTTGACCGACAAAATGGCAATATCGAATGTTAAAGCTAGATGTCACCCAAATCCAATAACACGAAGTAATGGAATAGCAAACTGATCTAATTTGTAATTCAATTCTACCCACCAGGTTCTCTTGGAACTTGGAATACACCCCGGCGTCGATTGATTCTCTTTGTACAAATGATAGGTCACAGAATACTGCCTAGTTAACACTCTAGTAGTTACATTGTGAAGAAGAATCTTGAGCTAATTACCACACCTATCTATAGTACTAGGCATTGGCATACCGGTTGATTTGCTTTACTATCTTGAAAAAATAGGGTACCTATAAAGGTGAATAGAGTAGAAGCCTATGGCAGGACTAGTATTTCTTCAGTGTTATAATCGATTATTTGTATCGTAACGATTCATTGTGTCACCTCACTAGTTAATTTGTGCACTATGGGTAGTAATGTCTTTTGGCTTGCTTTCATATACATATATAGCCATCTCTATGTCCGTTCTTCTACCAAAAATGTCTGCCGGTGTTATTTCAGCTCGTTTTTAACAAATAGTTTTACCAAATAAAGTCACAATTTTTAATTAAGTTTATCACATAGATTTATTTTATTAAAATAAATAAATCGATCACAATCATACGCAGTTACACACACCACGCGCGGAATTTATCAATGAATTCGTAACGCAATCTTATTCTTTGAAGCCTGCCGTTAAGTAGGTACTCGCAGCTCGTGTTTCCGTCGGCCTTTTTGAAGTACTTTAGCAAATATCAGCTTGTATGGCTTCTGTTCCATTGACACAACACTCCATGTTATAGGTAATGGAGACGGAAAAAAAAAATCAACCGGTATGGTGGGAGGGGGGGAACCACTCCCTTAGCTTAACTGTACATATTTAATTTAAGGCTACCGACTAAAATTATCGTTTATTTACCTAATTTCTATCGTAAAAGATCGTACTTTGCACTTGAAGAGCGTAGGTATACATTTTAATAGACTTTTTTATATACATTTTAATGAGATGAAACAAAATCATACGCAAATAGTATAAAGATAAATCGTATAAAATATTAATGTCTTCTTTGTCGTTTGATACATTTCTCTCAATAATAAGACAAGCGACAAATGAAGATCTCTCCAATCTACATTAACAATTCGCTCTTGACTGTACTGAACGAAGACCGACTCAAAGGGTTATTCCGAAATCCCCGAAAATCCCCACTAATTGCCCCACTATGGGGATTTCGGGAATAGTCGTCTCCACTATTATGAATACTTTTTATAAAACTTGCTGCGCTTGCCCACGGTTTCACCCGCTGTCCCACAGGAACCGAATTTTTTTCGGGATAAAAAGTTTCCCATGTCCTTTTCTGTACCCCAGACAACGTCTATAGCAAAACTTCATGATGATCGGTTGATTAAATAGGGCGTGAAAGCGTTACAAACAAATAAACAAACGAACAAACTCACTTTGGTTTTTATAATATTAGCTAGAATTCATTTTTTTCGCATTTATTTAATATTAATTTGGATTAGGTTTATAATTACTTTTAAGCAGAAACAAACAGAATAGGATTGTTCTTAGGTTTTTTTTTAAATTATTATTTTTACCGACCGAACAAAAGCGAGGTCTTAGAGTCTACTGCGACCAATTGGCATTTCTTTGCCAGCGGATAACTTGAGTATTGTGGATTTAATCTTCATAGAATTGTGCAAGCAAATAGTACATGCTAATACTAGTTTTAAGTTCGAATGTGGGCGAAATCGGTCTTGAGGTCGTGGAGATAATGAGGGTCACGGTTTGAGGTGAACTACTAGTTTAAGATAGTGGGGAAGATTCTTCCTGAAAGCCCCACTGTGGTTGCTAGTGGGGCGGTTAGTAGGGATTTCGTGAATAACCCAAATCAACTACAAAATTCAATTCGTACGAATTTCGCATCAATTTGCGAATGTACGAATTTACTTCGCGGCAAATGTACGATATTGGATTTACTCATTGAATAAGATAATCATATTGAGAACGTGAACGTTAATGTTTTCTTTATTGGAAATGCTGTAGTGTTTGTGACGTGGTTGAATGAGCCGTCCGTAATAAGTCAGAAACGTCGAGCTAGAGCGGAGCGGGGTGATTGTTACTGCCGAGAAAATAATTATATATACACTTACACTAGTTAACTCTCCCCTTACTGAGTAATAAACGCCGTTTCCTCGGAATAGTTAGTGAAACAGTGTTTTGTCTTTTTACCCGACTGCACAAAGAGGAGGGTTATGGTTTTTGAGTGTTTGTGTATGTATGTATGAGGCATACAGCGCCCTACAGCGTAAACAGCTTGATGTATTTCGACATGTGAGGTGTCTTTTGAATCGTCGTGATAGTGGAAGTGACATAGGGTACAACATTTTTGTGAGGGGTTTGTCAATAATTTTCGAAAGACGCAATTGCCCCAAAGACGCATTTGCCCCAGTTAACCCTACATACAAATACATTTTAAATACATATTAACACCAGACATAGAACGAGCACAAAGTTCATTTCAAGTGGGAATCCAACCCACGCCCCCAAGCTCCGAAAGCAGGTTCACTACCAACTGAGCCACCGTGGCAGTCAGGGGCTTACCACGAGTTTGATCGTTACGATAACTTCTTTCCTGCTTACATTTCAATAAAGCGCCTCTGGCGGAAACATTTAGGAACTAGGCTAAATGTATGGAGCTATTAACTATCAATACTTGTAATACAATGCAAATATGATCTACATAGTGTGAAAATAGATGTACACAGTGTGTAGATCTACTTCGAAAAACAACTGTACGCAAGTATCTTGATCTTGTAATAGTATGTATGTAGGTATTAAATTTTGTTTTTCAAATAAAAACTATTTTTCATGAATAAACAATGTTAAATGTCAAGTTATCATGTTTACAAGTTACAATCCATTGTGTGCACACCTGCACACGTGTGGGTACGTAGGTGTGCGTCATGGCGAGGTATGAAGAAATTATACAATAACTTACTGTGTCATTGAACATCGTTTATATTATAATTTTATTTAACTTGCTTAGTTTAATGATTCATTAATTGTGTATTTTCTTGCCTTTTTAACTTAGAGTTTATTAATTAGTAGGATCAGCTGGTACAAATGCCTCTATGGGACAATATTGCGTCTTTCGAGAGTTACTTCAAAACACTTCAAAACCCTTTTTCGTTATTATTATGATGGTCACAGTTCAATTTAAATTTATGTAAATTTTTACGAACGTGCAAACGTGAACGTGAACGTCAAAATATCTTTGAAAATATTATTATTTTCAAAGATATTTTGACGTTCATAAGATTGTATCTTTGATACCTAAATTGAATAAAAACATTTTGACTTTGACTTTGACTTTGATATACAAAGAAGGTAAAGTAATTAATTTTTGTCTTTAAATATATCTCTCAATGATTCGCGGGGACCCATCCCGTAAATAGCGCGGACCGTTCGCTTTTGTAAAATAAAAATGGCCTCTACTTCAGCAGCTGATCCCCACAGCAAAATGCCATAAGACATTATGCTGTGGAAGTAAGCAAAGTAGATAAGATTCTTTCAAGATACCTTCAAGAGATCCTCTTGTAAAACGGGAAAAGTTAATTTGCTAGTTTGTTTATTTGGTTATTTACGCTTTCAACTCATCGTGAAATTTTCCAAACGGTTGTCAGGGGTACAGAAAAAGACATAGGTACCTTTCACACACACACACACACAAACACACACACACACATATCGTCAAGCCTTTCCCCCGAAGGGGCTGGCATAGGTATATAACACCCACACTTCGCCGGACGTTATTCAGTCCCAAATATGATAGGGGGCGAGTCTGTCGCCATACACAGGGCTCCAGTTACGTAGCAGATGACATCAAATACGCACATATTGATAAAAAGTAATGGTTTCTGTGGCACTACAGGTGAACCTAGAAATTATAAAACTCTATTTCCTTGTCCAAATAATTGAGATATGCTCAGTTCGTTTTATAGTGAAAGTTAACAAACGTATAAAGATCGAGAAAAAGTGGCTTTCTCATAATATTTGTGTGATGCAGTGACCTGATAAATGGGGTTACTGCTGTAGGGTAGGAGGTAGCGTTGGGGGCAGGTGGGGTAGTAGGGTAGGTTAGGGTAGTTTGGCGGGTTTTCGAATGAAAACACGTAAAAGTTTAAGTACTAATCATTTAAACCATTATAATTTGGGATCAACCCTAAAATCGCAAAAAAAAGTTTTAAACATGTTCCAACCCAATGTTCTTCTCTTCTCTTCTTTTCTACGTATACAAGTTAAATCCACGACACCGATTTTTACCATCATCGCTGTTCATCAAACATAATTATGCCGACTAATTCACCTAATAAACAAAAAAAAAAACAAAGTCAAAATCGGTTCATGTGTTCGCGAGCTACGATGCCAGCCCACAGACAGACATGTCAAACTTATAACACCCTGTCGTTTTTGCGCTGGGGGTTAAAAACAAAGTAACTATCCGCGTATTCCCTCAGATCAACCTAGAGAATAAGATGGCGCACGGCGTATGATTTAGGTGAAGCCAGAAACCATACAAAAACTACACGTATCACGCACACACTCGTATATGTACACAACACGCACACATTGATGCAAAAAAACTACGCTACTCGCTTGGTTATTCTTACCTCGACATTACGTACATTGGTAGGTATAATTTCGTGTACATAAATATACATAGTGCATTATAAAATTGTGGCCAGGACTATATTTTGAGGTTGTTTTTGAAAATTATGGAGTTTTTTTACAAGTCAATTTTGAACAAGCCGTAACATTAAACTCCTACAAATATGTGCAGTTTTAGAAAATTAAATCTACTAAGGTTATATGTTGGAACGGAAATGCTAACGTAGAGTTTGAGAATTAATATTAGTTTTAGTACAATTGTAAATGTTTTTCATGGCAACATTACCACGCACACAAGTTTACAAAGAAGTGGCTTCAGCGAGATATAACGCAGTGTTCTATCTTTTCCTCTAGGTTGATCTGAGCGTATTCCGCGCTGCCTCTATAATTTCCTCTGTGTAACTCCTAAGCCACACAACGCATTTTGATATGGTTTTCACCATCAGATAGAAATATTTTCACGGAAGGTTTCTAGGTACCGTGCGAAGCCGGGGCGGGTCGCTAGTCTACCATAAAAATTAAACTTCTAATAAAGTATTTCGGTTAGCGTGAGCTACGCTATGACAAAGCGCTACGCTATCAAGTCATAAATTCTTGAAAATATAAAGTTTTAGGCTAAATGCTCATAAATATAGGAAAGTCATAACTTTAAAAGAGTAAACTTTGGTGCACGCTATGCTTGTAACCTTTATCTAGCTGAAGTGAAGGTTTCAAACTTTCTTATAAATCTTATACCTTTAAATGAGCAATTCTTGTATATATATATATATATATATATATATAATTGGAATCTCGGAATCGGCTCCAACGATTTTCATACAAATTAGTATATAGGGAGTTTCGGGGGCGATAAATCGATCTAGCTAGGAATCATTTTTAGAAAATATCATTTTATTCGTGTTTTATCGATAATCAATCTCAACTGAAAAATATGACTCTTCCTGACATCTATTGGCGAATAATAATACTACTATTTTTTGTGAGCAACTAATTGCTTTAACGACACAACAGCAGATGGCGTTGTTAAGTAACACGAAGTCAATGAGTGTTTGCTTTGAGGTTAGACTAAAATCAATTGTTTATTATCCAAAATACACAATTAAAAAATAAAAAAAAATACCGAGCAAAGCTCGGCCATCCAGGTACTGTTTATTTTATTTGTAAATGTATTAGTAAATTATCTTCGTAGTACATACGCATATTACCTAGTATTATAATAGCTGTTATATAGTTTGAGTAAAAATATCAAATACAGCATAACATCAGTCATTCAACAACATTGTGTGACCATATGTGCGTATTGTATGTCATCTGCTATACATGACTGGAGCCCGTTGTATGGCGACAGGCTCGGCCCTTGTCACATTTGGGACTGAATATCGTCCGGCGAAGTGTGGGTCTTGTTTTACACCTCTGCCAGCGCCCTCAGGGGAAAAGCGTGTGGATATGTTATGTTACGTGTTTCTTAGTCGAGATAGACAAAACCTCTTTATTGTGACACCAAAAAAAATCAAGTTTTAAACAGGATAATATCACCAATTAACTCTAAAAAGTGTCACAACTGACTTTATCGCAAAGAGCGATCTCTTCCAGTCAACCATGCCAAACCATAACATTTCACCTAGATGATATCACCCAGACATGTACAATGATTCCGAGGTGAAATGAACCTAGAAACTCCACTTTGTTTACCCAGGTGAACAAAGTAGAAAATACCATATTCTAGCTACATAAAGGGGTTTGAAAACCATTATACAACGCATAATATATCAGAAACCAACAAGGTATTATGGTAATGCTAACCTTCAAGCTAAATTGGAAGCAGCTTAGCTTGATGGAGTGCAAACTGAAATGCAAGCCGCATGCAAGAGCACGCGAGGGGAGAAAATTGGCCGGAGTCTTGCTGGCTTGTGATTAAGCTAGCATTCGAAACCAATTAACAGGGGGCTACTATGACATCTTAATGTCATGATGGCTACTGTTTTCGAGCCCGCGCTACTCGTACCATGGACCTTATTGACTGCCTCGGTAGCTCAGTTGGTAGTGAACCTGCCTTCTGAGCTTGGGGGCGTAGGTTCGATTCCCACCTAGGGCAAACATTAATGTGATGAACATTTGTGTTTGTTCTATGTCTGAGCATTAATATCTATTTAAGTATGTATTTAAAAATATCTAAGTATGTATATCAGTCTCTGGCAGTCATAGCTTTGCTTAATTTGGGGTCAGGCGACTGAGTGTGGAAGTATCCCGAATTTATTTATTTATTATTGCGGGGTGATACGACTCGCGGTCGCGCAGCGTCGGAATCAAAATGTAACCATCATGGCGATGAGACGTCGTGGTAGCCCCCCAGTACTGTAGTAGTGTTGCATTGTTCTATATTTACAATTGTGAGGTGGTTTCGTAATGTAGAGAAATACCTACCCTATTTTGTGTTTACGATAGATTCAACAGCGCACTGGCTCACACTACAGGCGTAAGGCTTGCCTGCAGTCACATTTGGGACTGTATATCGTTAGGCGAAGTGTGGGTGTTGTAAACCTCTGTCAGCCCCTTCGGGGGAAAGGCGTAACGTTATGTTATGTTAACGAATACAAATCATTTATTGAAAATATCAATGGTTACAGGTCAAAAACCGATTTTGTTTTAGATACTTTCGAAGTAATTTGGGACCGTCAACGTTTCCGTTATGCCTTCAGTGCTATTTATATGTAGGTATCTGTTGCCGAAGGTAATCGCTTACCATCAAGCAGCTCATTTGCTTGCTTACCACCACATCATCATCATTAGCTGTTTTTCAGCTACTACAAAATATAGGTCAGCTGGATGCGGGAAGCGTAAAACCGGTCGTTGTGAAGATCTTTGGGAGAGGCCTTTGTCCAGCAGTGGACTTCTCCCGGGCTGACTTAATGATGGTGTTCTTCTGGGTAGTAGCTCTTTTTCAGAACAAGGTGGCAGTGTCATTTTTGTTGCTTCAAAGCTATAGAGCTATCGATAATCCGCTATAATGTCACAAATACTTGACAACCGCTACCGGACCTTGTACGCTAGCAAAATCTATAGACCTACTAGAGTTACAAGCATATATCTAGGATGTAAAGAAAAAAAAATTTGGACTGTGCCTGTATCTCTTAGCAAGTAGCCAAAATGGGATCGAAATTACGAATTTGGATTTTTCCTATAAGTAATTTTGCCACAGATAAACTTCTGATAGATACGAGTATGTCCTTTTTCCATATTATACAGGTTGTTACAAAAAGACTGTTATTTTCGCGGGGTGCACTTCCAGTATGAACTGGAAGATGCAATTATGCTAGTTTTCATTAAATTTTGACTCTAAAAATTTTGAACACACATCGCACTCCACCCTCTTAAAAGTGAGAACGCAGACACTATTTCTTGCCTATTCTTCTGAGGTGAGGGTTCCCTTTCCGAACAAGGCGGTCGAGTCATTGTTAATAATAATTAATTTTGTTTTAACCTTAACTTCAACCGTCCCCGTTAGGGCCCTAGAGCAAGCCCCTTCTGGGCTGCCAGGGCAATTCGACGCCCCTCAACTCGCCCAAGCCGAGGCCGTACCTCAGAGGTGCCCTTGCGCTCGTCGCCCATAGTTTGTAAGCATTTTTGAGGCCCTGTGCCATCTGCGCTTGCCTAATGCCCGGTACGCTGTCGAGGCCTCAGTGGCCAACAGCAAAAATCCAAAAAAAAAAGAAAACTACTCGCGTCAGTTTTACTTGTAAACTATTCGCGTCGTGCCGCGAATAGTTTCGTTCTTAGAATAGTTTCTTAGAATAAAACCCGCCAACATATGATACAGATTTGTTAACATTTTAGTAACATCTCCTTTTTTCTTGCGTTCTTAAACCAGTAATAACTCTTGCCTTTTTTAATGTGCGTTTTTTTTGGTATTTTTGCAAGAATAATTTTAAGTGTGTGACCGTGTGTACACGCCTTTAAATTATACAACAGGGTTTTTGTAAAATGCTGTAGATATTCGAAATTCAACTGAATAAGGACATTTTGATATGATTTGATTTGTGAGCCATCCTTTCCGGTCCTATGTTAGTGAGTCTACACACCAGTCGCCAATCCGCCGACACAGCCCGCCGACATGATGTTGAAAACATGGCCGCCGACATCATGTTCGCGACTTTGTGTGCTTGTGTAGACCAATTATCCTTATACTAGTTATACTACCAATGGCACAAAAACACGTATTCCTAAATTCTTTCTGAGAACCGAGAAATAACTTTTTCATTTTCTTTTTCATTATCAAAAGTTATAAATATCTTTGCACGTTCGTATTGAATGAGTTCCGTTTCAAAGAACTAACTAATTTTTGGCATTCATTAACTTTTATACTTCTAGTGGCTTCCTGGGCAAAGTTCAGCTTGTTCTTGCGAAGTTCATTAAATATAGGTAAAAACTTATTGTTTTGTGCGTACTTAAGTTAGCTAGGTACTTGTTTTAAGAATAATTTAAAGTATTTACGTTTTTTTTGGTAGAAGGTTGATAGTTGAAGGAAGTATAATAAAGTAGGTAATTGTACGTAAGTTCCTTAAATTTTTGTGTGTTTTCACTCGACTGCAAATGAAAGAGGGTTATGTTTTTCGAGTGTATGTATGTATGTATGTATGTATGCATGTGGGTGTGTATGTATGCAGCTTGATAGATTTCGAAGTTTGAGGTGTCATTTGAATTGTCTTGATAGTAGGTAATTTTTTTTGTAAATTTTAAATAACTTTACAGGAGTGTCGTACTACATTTTGCAGTCAGGTTTTTGTTTACATTCTAATGTTACGTGGTATAGTTAAGTTCTCGGTAAGTAAGTATTATTATGTGTGTGAAATCTTAATTTTTACGCATAAATGTAATCTACCTAATGTAAAAAAAGCTGAAAAAATATTTGTGTTAAAATGGCATTAAGCCAGACGACTATTATCGAATTCAAAGAGTAATGATTGAAGGAGTTAGTCAGAGTTGCTCTAATACTAAAATCAGAGACTGATTGAAGCCGAATAGTGGTAAACTGAAGTAATAAGTATCGAGTACGCGTATCATTTTGCTGTAACAGTTCGCTATATTAATTCATCGAACCGCTCGCTGCGAGCACGCGAGCCTGTCAGCGCCTTGACTTGATGCAGCCCGGCATGCAGCCTGGCGCGCGCGGCGCTCCCAGCAAGCTGTACACACGCACTAGGGCGCGCCAGCAGTGCAAGCCATTGCAAGCTCTCCGCGAGCGACCGAGCGCGTGTGAACAGACACACGAGCGCATACACATTCATCCTTTGAAATGTGTAGAAGAACCGACAGTCGGCCCGATTGGCGGCATTCACGAGCACGGGCACGGGCGCGAGCACAAGCAGCCTGTTCACATGCTTGTGCTGTGAACGCGAGCGTCTGAACGCAGCATGAGGCTCGCTGCGAACCCGCTTCAAAGGTACCGCGAAAATGCCGACAGGCTCGCGTGGCTCGGCTTGTTGGGATCCAGCGAATTGATACGCGAACACGATACGTTATGCCGGAATGTTATCTGTCGGTCTCGCCCTTTACCTTCCATCGCCTTCAGTGAAACATTGGAAATGAAATTACGAGATAACTTCAAAGCTACCCTTAGATACATGAGCGCTAAAAGCGACGTAATTTTACACGCAAAGGCCTATAAACGGGGAACTTCCAAACATTCCGTTTTGAATAAAACCCAGACTGTTGTAATTATTTCTGAAGAATTTCATTCGACGGACCTCTTTGTCGGAGGAGGAGAGGTTAATATTTAATTTTATGGAGTTTTTCCCTCCGCAGATCAAAGTGGAGAGTAGCAGGTACGAGACGTGGAATTTAGCAATTTTTACCTTGAATTGTTTATTGGCGATGTTGGTGTAATTAGGTGGCGGGTGATTGAATGAAAGTTGAAACTTGGATAAGATGGTGGGTGTAATTTTGTTGTATATTTTTGAATTACTGGCTACCCGCTTTGGTTCCGTTATTTATAAACCTTCCGTGATCATTATCTCACTTATGGTGAAAACCGCGTCAAAATCCGTTGCGTAGTTTGGGTCGATTTAGCGGATATGCAGACAGGAAGAGGGACGGACGTGGAATAATAGATGTTGCACCGAGGGAGTTAAGCAGTGTCTTACGTCACGGGCGGCTTATTGAACCCTAAGCGTAACGAGGGACCCTAGAGTTATGATATAACGCCTGAGCGAAGCGAGAGAGTTATGTAGAGTCTCGAGTGAAGTGTTCAAGCCACCCAAGATGAAGACACTGCTTTATCCCAGAGGTGAATACTCTACTTTTCACTACTTTTGCGATACAATAAAAAGGAACTGAAAAAAATGTTGTACATCAAACACCGTTTTTTATTTTAGAGTTTTGGCTGGAAACCAAAAAGGCAATGATCGTTGCAAGCACTTGGTTATCATGACAATTTAGAAATACGTAATTTACTTGACACTGGCAAACGCACACGACGTGCGGAGCCAAAAATGAAGAGAAAGACAACGGCGTTTATTTTGTTTTAACCTCAGAATAATAGCTAAAGCAAGTTATTATTCTGTGGTTTTAACATTGCATGCAATTGTGTTTTTTTCTTGTGGTGGCCAGTTCGATTTTCGAATAACTCGTCTCTTTGATGAGTTTTAATTCTATTTCAATCTCTTTGCTCGGAAACTCCCTTGGCAGTTTCATACAACATAATCTCCCTAGGGAGGCAATATCTTGCCTTACGTTGAGACAACGTGATATGTAATTGGTCATTGTCGAGCAAATTGTGTGAAAAGCAATTTTGTTTTATACTATATACTCGTAGAGACAAAGAAGAGAGACTACTAGCTATTGCTGTAAATTGATGTACCCTATGTCACGTCCACTATCAAGATTCAAATGACACATTACATGTCAAAATCCATAAAGCTGTTTAGGCTTTAGGGCGTGCCAAATTAACACATCCACACATACACCCACATACATACATACATACTTACACTCGAAAAACATAACTATCTTTCTTGCGCAGTCGGGTAAAAATAAATAAGAGTGTTATTCAAACCGGAAGTCATGTCATTGTATAAGTAAGTACTCGTAATTCTAAAAAACCAACCGGGAATCGCGGAAAAAATCAGCTATTCTAAAAATGTTGAGTGTCGATGACATTTTTCTATGTGACATCTATTTTGGTTTTTCTCATAAATCGCTCTGCCAAGTCTCACACTGGAGCAGACATTTTCCAAATTCTAAGAAAGAAATACGTAAAGCAGATAACGTAACCGACCCTCCATTATTCATGAACACCTCAAGTTTTTTGGCTCTTCTAAATATATAAAACTTTGTACTATCTGTCTGACAGGCTCATAAACAGGGCTTAAGGCCGGCCACAAACATTAGGAGTTCCGTTTTGATAAAACGTTACGGAATATCGATTCGAGATTCCGAACGAAGTAAATCCATGCAAATTTGTGGACCTCTCACATGAGTCCAGTAGTTTTCCGTTCGAAGTTTACTCAGATTTCAACATTCCGATTCAAATCAAATTTCAAAATGATAGCCTGTGCGTTCGTAATTCCGCGCGGAAAACTTCTTAGAAGCACATTTGTCATTTCTTCAAAACCGAATTTGAGCTTGCGAGCCACATCGGTGGTCACAATCGTCTCTAGCCAGTTTCACCATTGACGGATACGCCAAGGAGGACGATGGATAGTTAACTGAATCCAAACGAAAATAAACGTATTTGTCTGATATTTAACTTATTTACGGAATCCCGATTCGATATCTCGACACAAATTTCGAAACGGAATTCCTAATGCCTAACCTAATGCCGGCCTAACCTAAAATAAAATAGCAACTTCAGCCACAAGTAACATTATTTTTAAAAAATTGGTTGTCTGTAAAGTCGGTTTACTGACGATAGTTGAACGTGACAACGTGCTCACTCAAGTACTTAGGAGAGAGACGGATGTCGAACGCTGCCGAACGCAAAAGCCGATTGTGCTTCCTTGTCGCTCGTTCCGCGCTCTCGCTTGCACTTCAAGCGTTACATGGAACGCCTCAGAGCGAGGTAACGCCGCATTTTTTCGTGCGTGCAGCCGGCTCTATCGAACTACAAGACGTTGTCACGTCAAAACCCGGCTGATGAATGTTGTACCCTAAGTCACTTTCACTATCAAGACGTTTTAAATGGCACCTCACATATCAAAATCCATCAAGCTGTTTAGGCTGTAAGGCGTGCCAAAGAAACCTCATATATACATACCCACATTCATACATACACACCTACATATTTACATACGTACACTCGAAAAACAACATCCATCTTCTAGCGCAATCGGGTAAAAACAGTGTAGAATAACTTCAGAATAAGAAATTGGGACAAACTGTTAAAAATGTAAGAACAAACATTGTTTTTAACTTTTAAAAACGATTTTCTGTTTTCTAGTTTCAATAAATTGTAAATTGGCCCATTGTAAGAGTGAAGCCAGAGGAAACAGCTCGTTTGCGAACTACGTGCTGCGAATTTAAAGGACTTACAAGGTTTTGTAGGAGTTTTAAATCGATTTAAGAAGTTAGGTTGCCGTCTTTTGGAAGTATACTAACTTGTTGCTTATTTTTGTAGTAGAGCCATGTTGGCCGAGTGGGATAGATCGCACCCTTCGATCTGGAGGTTGTGGGTTCGATCCTGGCCGTGCACCAATTTTTTTTTTTCCGTTAAAGGGTTTATTTGCATTTAAAGACACATACTCTGACGGTGAAGAAAAACATCGTGCGGAAACCGACATATCCTAGAATTAACAGTTCGAAGGACATGTGACATCCACCAGCTCGCTCTGAGCCAGCGTGGCGGATTACCTTCGATTTAGGGTAAGACGATGTCCTTGTTGTGGGACGTAAAAGACTGCAATGATTATTTTTGTTACCAGGATAGGTGGTTGTTGTAAAAACTGCAATAATTATATTGTATTTGCAAAGTCAAAATAATCCTACTAATATTATAAACGCGAAAGTTTGTAAGAATGGATGGATGTTTGTTACTCTTTCACGCCAAAACGGCTGAATAGATCTATTTGAAATTTGCCACAGAGATAGATTGTAGTCTAGTATAGCACATAGGATACTTTTTACCGCGGGTGATACCGCGGAGTGCAGCTATTGGGCAGAATTATAATAAAGAAGATAAAAAAAGTTAAGATTTTCTTGCCAAGATAAACTTTATAATAATTAATTTAGTAGAAAAATCTGATATTTATTGCAAAAACGTAATTATTGACAAACCCTTCACAAATTAGGCAACTAACGTGATCTTGAACAGCTTATTGCAACTAAAGATAGAAACAAGATGTAGGTTGATTGTGAATGATTTGTGAAGTACTCTGCCAGAGTGTGTGTTCCCTGACACTTATAATCTGGGTGTGTTCAAGTCTCGAGTGAATCGGTTTCTTCTAGGCAAGCGTGCTCCATCGTAGGCCGCATCACTGCTTACCATCTATCGTAAAAAAGCTGTATTTATCGAAATTGCCTTGATTGTTTTATTTATCAGTGTTGTATGTATGTAATAATTAGTATATTTTATTAACTATAGGTATTTTAAGTACTTGAATGTATTATATTAGTATGATGTACTTTTATGTAAGTTTTATTTAAATAGTTTATGTAGGGATAATACTCGATGTTTTGTTGTTTTTTTTTATCAATCTTATGTTTATTTTAGTTATATTTGCACACTCTGTCCCATACTCATTTGTCGTATCCTCTCCATCCTAAGGTTGCCTGGAAGACATCGCTTTTAGTGATAAGGCCGCCAGTTGTTACACTATTTAATAAGTTTTATCATTATTTTTCTCTTCTTGTTTTGTTATCTATGGTGTGAGCAATAAAGAGTTTATCTATCTATCTATCTACCATCAGGCATGTTGGCGGCCAAACGCCTATTAAGTAATAAAAAAAAAGTATTTGTCAGTAATTCTCGAAAGATGCAATTGCTCCACAGACGCATTTGCCCCAGTTGATCCTAGATATATACGCTACATTTTAGTTCGAAAAATAAAAACATTCTAGAAGACCACGTAAAACGTTGGGGCGGCGCTGCTAGCTAAAATAATACAGATGAATTACGGGTAGTAGGCACCTACGGGCGAACAGAGGTGTCTGTGGTCAACCGCAGGCTATCAATTAATATTACATTACCGACGCCTCGCCACATTGTGCGACACTTTATTCAATTTAATAGCAATCAGAAAATGAACTCAACGCAACCATATTATAACTTGCTGCCTCAGATCAACCTAGAGAACAAGATGGCGCACGGCGTATGATTTAGGTGAAGCCAAAAATCATCCAAAAACTACGCTACTGTCGTATGTACACAACACGCACACATTGACGCAAAAAACTACGCTACTCGCTTGGTCATCTTACCTCGACATTATGTGTATTGGATTATGGTATAATTTCGTATCCATAAATTAGTGCATTATAAAAGTGTGGTACTACATTTTGTCGTTCTTTTTAAAAACTGTGCAAATTTTTACAAGTCAATTTTGAAATAGCCGTAACTTTAAACTCTTACAAATATGTGCAGTTTTGGAATATTAAATCTACTAATGTTGTATATTGGAACGGAAATGGCTAACGTAGAGATTGGGAGTTATATTAGTGTTCGTGCAATTGTAAATGTTTTTCATGGCAACATTACCACGTAGGTACCACACAAGTTTATTAAAGTGGCTTCAGCGAGATATAACTCAGTGTTCCACCTTTTTTCTAGGTTGATATGAGCTTGCTGCACCCTGCGGTTTTACCCGCTATCCTTCCAGGGGGTCTATCATGATATCTTATTTCCATGACGTTTTTTAAACGCTGCGTGACCGCGAATCGTATCGCCGCGCAAAAAGGTCCATATTCGCGCAGCGTCGAAAACAAAACGTAACCATCATGATGTCACGGTAGGCCCTCAGGAACCATTTCTTTTTAAGAAATAAAAAGTAGCGTATGTGCGTAGAGCACAAATTAGAAATGAAGGTAGACTTCATTTCTAATTTCACCAAATGCGTTGAGCCGTTTATGCGTGAGGAACACACATATTATTCACTCGCAAACTTCATAACACATCAGTGTAAGCGATGAGTTTCCAAACTCGGGGGATTGGTGGGTTCTTACTCGCCAAACGTTCTCGCGTCGCTCATCTTCTGGTGGAAAAACACCCTTAGCCGGAATTCTCAAATGAAACTCTATGCGTGCATTCAATTAATTAATTCTATTGTTATTCAAACTCGTGACATGCTATCTTAGTTACTCTCACTCCTATGACATTACAAATGAGAGAGACAATGACCAAAAAAAATCTCACGCGTTAGAATTCGATTGAAAAAGTACTTCACTAATACTCTTTGACCTCAATCTATGTTGGGCACATTACAGGTAAAACCAAATTGTCCCGAGATTGAATCGGAACCGTAACTAAAGCACCAATTTGCGACTCGATTTATTTCTATGTGGGTCACGGAAATGGTATCGATGAATGAAAATGTTGAAGGAAAATGTGGTTCATTTCATCGCGTGTATTTTGTTACAGAATAAGTGTGCCCTCGACACAAAACATCTCACATTCCCAAAACATAACATATCGTCACGCCTTTCCCCCGTGGGGGCTTGCAGACGTGTAATACAACACCCACATTTCGCCGGACGATATTCAGTCCCAAATGTGACAGGGGGCGTGCCTGTCGCCATACACCGGGCTCCAGTCATGTAGCAGATTAGATGCAACATCTTACATCCACAAAAAATTGTCTATTTTGTTCCATAAAGTTAAGATTATCCTAAGAAATGGCTTAACTTTCGTATTAAAGAATGTAAGTAGGATCTAGCTAGGAGTAGATTAAACTAGTTAAGAAAAGACGAAGGCAGTTCTTATAATTAGGCAAAGTAGCCATTAGAGTGTTCTTTTTCATTTCATTAATTTTTTATATCATTTTTCATATACAGATACACGACCTAAACCTAACTTTTAATCTTACCTATAACAAAAATCCTCTGTTTTGCATCAGGAGGTCAAGGGTTAACAACTTTTATTGTTACTCTGTAGATATAACTTGTGGGTTATGTAACGACTGTATAATGGAATGGTGACGTAGACCGTAGACGGCCCCGCGACCCTGTCCTTGCGAACTTGTCAACAACTGCGCTTGACTTTGACAGTGACATTGGCTCGAGGCAGTTGGGTAGCGATGGATTGCGGATTTTGTGATAGCTAGATAGCGAAGACTAGACGTTCAGTAAATATTGTGATCTACGCTTTGATCAGATATAAGTAGATGGTGTGTCTTATTAAAAATCAGGCCTTTATAGAGGCGCCGCATCGACATACTCGTATATAGGCCCTCTTGCACTTAATATAGGAATTGCCTAACTCCTTGCTTAGCTAGTTTAAACTACTCCTAGCTATAGCTCCTACCTAAATTTTATTGAATGAACCTGTAGCCATTCCTTAAGAGACTTGTTAACTTTATATAAGAGTATGTTTCAGATAAGCGAATGTTTCGCTAGGACTAGTTAAAAATAGGCAATTCTTATTGTTAGCGCAAGTATGAGCATTAGCGTTCTATCCTACTAATATAATATTATCCTATGGCCACATGTTCACCACGCTTGACAAACATCTTAGCTCAAGCAATGGGGTAGGCTGAAAACCAGCTCTGCGTGGACCTCGTCTACTCAGAACAGTGCTGAGCCTACTCCAATTGCCAAAACATTTTTTTTTAATTATACTTAGTTTAGGTGTAATGATATAAGTACTTTTCTTTAATGTGTTATTAACTCATAGGTTTTGGCAATAAATACATTTTTTATTTATTTTATTATTGTTTAATCCTACTAATATAACAAAGGCGAAAGTTTGTAAGAATGGATGAATGGATGGAAGGATGTTTGTTACTCTTACTCTTTCACGCCAGAACGGCTGAACAGATCAGGATGAAATTTGGCACAAAGATAGATTATAGTCTAGAATAGCACATAGGATATATGTAGCACTTTTTAACCGCGGGTGACACAGAGGGGCGCAGATACATATAACTTCATTTGAATGTAAGCCTTATCTTTACGCAATAACGTTGATGGCATTTGCTAAAGTGTTTTAACACACTGACCCGATCACAGAGCGACTGACAGCGAAACAAGGCTTACACTTGATCTAAGCCTAGTTTTCAAGATGAAATTTTTTGTATTGAGACTTGACATCTATGTATGTATATCTGATCTAAGGATCTACGGCTATTTATTCCATATCGTGATATTTAATAAGCGTGTGGGCTGAATCCTACTTCCTACTAATATTATAAACGCGAAAGTTTGTAAGAATGGATGTATGGATGTTTGTTACTCTTTCACGCCAGAACGGCTGAATGGATCTTGATGAAATTTGGCACTGAGATAGATTATAGTCTAGAATAGCACATAGTCCTACTAATATTATAAACGCGAAAGTTTGTAAGAATGGATGTATGGATGTTTGTTACTCTTTCACGCCAGAACGGCTGAATGGATCTTGATGAAATTTGGCACTGAGATAGATTATAGTCTAGAATAGCACATAGGATACTTTTTAACAGCGGGTGAAACCGCGGGGCGCAGCTAGTTATTGATGAATCTCAATTCAGTTCTCATCAGACCGCAGTCCAGGGGCCTTATTAGGCAAGATGCAATCGCTTCATAGCGATTCTGATGTAGATTTGCTAGCTGCTGATTCGATGAGTTGACAATATGATCACGTGATATTTTTAAAGCTCATATTTCGTCCAATCAGCAGCTAGCACTTGAGCGTTAGCAGTGGCCCTATTCGGAGATTTGAGATTTTCATCTCACCATTTTTCGTCCTTGTTGCTCTCGTTTGGAACGTCACAGGTGTGAGAGTGACCAAGATAAAATCTCATCTCATCTCACGCGTAGGAATAGCCCTCCAGTTCTAGAAACAAATACGCTTGAAAGCGATTGCAACTTGTCTATGGCGTCTAGACTGAGATCTGATGAGGACTAAATTGAGATCCGCTGATCATGATAACTACTTCACGTGCAGCCTTCAATTTAGAGTTTTTTTTTATGTGATTGCATTCCTGCGTTGTTGTTTCTAAACGCCTTGTAGCACCGAGAATCGCCCCATTTCTTGACGACAAAAATCAATTTTTAAAAGCTCTTACTTAACTTGTTGTTAGTTTCATTTGCAAACGATTTTTCAACCACTTTTTGGTATCCAATTGTGTTGAAATAAGACATGGGTTGCTTTCTTCGGTGCTATATATGATTGACAATGCAATAATTGGTACAATTAAGCAGCACCCGTATTCACAATCGTTCGGAAACGTTTCCTATCGAATTCCAATAATTTTAAAGTCTATTTATTTGAATCTCAGTCCGCTTTCAGAACTTTTAAAGCTTTATTCGTT
Organism: Peribatodes rhomboidaria; assembly: GCA_911728515.1. NCBI lineage: Eukaryota > Metazoa > Arthropoda > Insecta > Lepidoptera > Geometridae > Peribatodes > Peribatodes rhomboidaria. The sequence goes on along the minus strand of OU452187.1, from coordinate 2,070,004 downwards.
CATCCGATCAGATTCAAACTCAATTTTATTTCTAAATTTATATAAGAGAAATTTTTGGAATTTGAGTTTGAAATTTTTGGAATCCGATCGGAAACGTTTACAAATGAATATGAAAGTGTGTCTGGAACCCTCACCGTGATACGCACATCTTGTCTCTTGAGAAGGTACAAAAAGCCTTTTTGAGAAATCTATATAATTTTTTTTAATGAAAATTATCCATTTGTTTACCCTACCGCTTTTCTTCTTGGCCATTTAGGCTTTCATTCATTGGAAACCAGAAGGTTACACGATCAGCTTAGGACAGGCTGCAAACTATTAAGAGGGGCAATAGATTCCCTGGAGGTGCACAATCGAATGTGTACTATTTATGTGCCTATGATAAGTACACCCGTTATAGACCTAGCCTTAAACCCAAGTTCTTCTGCCCAGGCCGGTATCGTACACAGCAGCGGAAATTTACCCCGATGTACCGCGCCATGCGTGACCTCAACGCGTTCAACAATATAATATATCCGAACTGTAACATTTTTAACGGTATGTAAATTTACTGTTGACATTTTGCGAATCTTATGTACCGAAACGTATTATTATTTGACATTTTGTAATTATATTAATTCAGTTTTGACATTTTTATACCTAGATAATTTTAGATTATGTGGTAATTATGTGAAATCTGATTTAAATTCTAAAATTTTGGTAAGTATAATTGCTTAAATTCGTTCATATTCATATATACATAAATGAATAGGGGTGCTGGTCTGACAATAACGAAATTGTAACAGCATTATTTAAAAGCTTATTTTAAAAATAATTTTCAAATGACGTTCCTTACCTATTGTTGATTCTTAAGATCAAACTTGATAGTCAACTAATAATTGCATTAACAATTAAACCCGCGTTTTTATCGAGCATCTTCATTTATCAACTTCAAACTTTTCACTTCAAAGGAAACTACTTATTAATATACGAAATTACTCACTCTATTTCTAATTCAGAAACCAATTTGAAATCCCGGCCCTATCTCGAATTTACGTAAACTTTTCGTTCCCTACAATACGATCTGAATTGAGTGGACAAAGCTCGCCGACTGTTTGCGATCCTTGTCTCGCTCCACCGTTTAACAACAAAGGAGATAATTAGCTGTTTCCGCAATTCGCTTGAGATAAAAAAAAAGTTATGCTAAACGCGGGAAGCAATAAAGGTAAGCTCGTTTATGTAGAGTGGCTAGTCATTGTCAAAGTTTTTGATAGCTGGTGCGCTTCAAGCGAGCGGACTGTGTGCTTACAGCGAGTGGACCGTGTGTTTACAGCGAGTGGACCGTGTGTTTACAGCGAGTGGACCGTGTGCTTACAGCGAGTGGACCGTGTGGCTACAGCGTGCCGAATTCTAGGCGTGTTCTATTACAAATGCCATATGATATATGTTAAATGCGGTGACTGCAAGCTGACACCTCGCTGGCGACTCGTGGTTAGCTGCTGGCTGCTAGCGGTACCCTAAATTCGAAGCAGCGGCGTGTAGATACATATTATGTACCAGTGTAATGGGAGTGCAATTATAGTGTATCATGATTTTTAGGCTTCCTGGTCTCTGAGATACGAGCATATATCAGCCTATACACTTAAAGTGCTCAATGAAAGCATTAGCGTGTAATGAAGCAGCTCACATTCAAGCATTACAGTCCGCAACCTGTCGATACAATTTGGAATATTACAGTGATGAGTGAAGCGGCAAGGGAAAATGGAATTTGAAGGAATTGTTTCGTTACATTACAATGAAAACGAATGGAAATGAAACTCGTTAGTTGGTGAAGCAGTATTGTAATGCAATGCTCATGACCGAATTCAAACAATCCGTCAAAGTGAACAACTTTTAGAACATACATTTTAAATTTGAAAGAAAAATCGAGTCTCCTCTAAAAATAGCTAGTCACGTGATCAATTTTGTATGAAGGCATGGCTTTTATCTCGAATTTTGCAAACTTGTGTTTTAAAAATTGTTCACTTTGACGGGTATAATAACACCTTTAAGCTTAGCATGGTATAATAATATTCTCCGCCTGGTATAGCATTCCAGTCACGTGGGCAACACATAGTGAGGTCAATCGATGCTTAAGAAGACTGAAATAAGTCATTTACAAATACATAGTTCGAAACGTGGTCCCCGGGTAGTGCTAACCGGGTAGCAAACTCTGGTGGGAGGCTTCGGCCGTGGCTAGTTACCACCCACCGGAACAAGGCATGCCGTGAAATGACCTAGTCGTGTTTCGGAATGTGGTCCGGTGTAACCGTTCCGAAGACGGGTCTGAGCAGTAGCGCACTTGTAGCGCCTCACTCAACTGCCGTCTTTGTACTTCTTCACTCTACAAAACTTCAAGGCTAGAGTGAATAAGTACCTTATAGGTCGTCGTGCTCCATCTTAGACCACAACGTCGCTTAACATCAGGCGAGTTGGTGGTCAAACGCCGACCTATTCTACATAAAAAAAAAAGAGACGGAGGGCGACGAAGAGTGACGTCATTACGTGTTTGTTCCCGGGATGCTAGACCTTGTTTTTTTGGATCATGAGTATTAGTACAACCAAAACCAGCACCTTGTATATCAGCAAAGAATAAACAGTCAAACGGAAAATCCTCGAACCTAAAACACAAAACTGCGGTCAGTTAAAGCTGTAGAAGAAACAAATACAGTCGTAAGACTCGCTCTCAGCTTTACTCTAAGCTGTGTTCAACGATCGACAACTTGCCACACTGAGAAAAAAATGCTACGTAAATCATGAGACGCGCTGCGTACGTCTGGACAAAAACATACCACTCGTAAGCTTGTAAGCGCCTTCATGTTGCGTACGTAACAAGCATTACGTAGCCCGCTTCATGACAACTGTCATGATGCGAATTGGTGTTCTATACTTATCGTATTGACGCGGGTACATTACAGCTTGGAACCGCATACGTATGGATTGATGTTCCATACTTATCGTATTGACGGGGGTACATTACAGCTTGGAACCGCATACGTATGATACGGGTGTCTAGTACGTATGGATTGATGTTCCATACTTATCGTATTGACGGGGGTACATTACAGCTTGGAACCGCATACGTATGATACGGGTGTCTAGTACATATAGATTTATGTTTGGTAGTTATTGTAACGATGTGGGTACAATACAGCTTGGAACCGCATACGTATGATACGGGGGTCTAATACACACGGCATTATGTTTCATACTTATTGTAATGACGCGGTTACATTAGAGCTTGGAACCGCATAGGTGTTATAATGGTTCCTCGTACGTATGAACTTGTTTTTGATATTTATCGTAATGGAGCGGCTACATTAGAGCTTGGAACCACATACGTATTATACTGGCGTCTTGTACGTATGAATCGGTGTTTGATACGTAAAGTAATGACGCGGGTACTATACATTTTGGAACTACATAAGTATTCTACTGGTGTCGTGTACGTTTGGATTGGTGTTTGATACTTATCATAAATACTCGGTTACATTAGAGCTAAGAACCTCATACGTACTTTACTGGTGTCTCGTATATGCTGGTTGATGTCAGATACTTATTGAAATGACGCGGGTACATGACAGCTTGGAACTTCATGCGTTTGATATTAGTGTTTCGTACGTACACCTTGGTGTTTGATACATAACGTAATGGTACTGCTTTATTACAGTTTGATACTCCATACGAATGTACTGGTGTCTCTTACGCAACCTAATACGATTGCTACATTACAACTTGGCACGCCATACATATACCGGTTGTTCATCTAGACGACAGACATATTCTAGGATATCATAGTACTTATCATATGAAAAAGTTTTACTAAAGGACCAACCCTAAAATTCCAAAGCAAAAATTTACTGTTTCAAACATTTTGTCCAAAGTCAATGAATTTTTCTAAGGAACAGCAGATTTTTTTCGAGATTTCAGGGTGGGCCCTATAGTAAATGTTGTAAATGATGAGTACGATAATATCCCAGAATATGTATGTCATCAACATGAACACATGGTATACGTGCGCCGCGCCTAGTTGTAATGTTGCATTCCTATTGGTTGCGTATGAGAAACCAGTATATTCGCATGGAGTGTCAAACTGTAATAAAGCATTACGTTACGTTTCAAACACCAAGGTGTGCGTACGAAACACTAGTATCAAACGTGTGAGGATCCAAGCTGTCATGTATCCGTGACATAATGATAAGTATCTGAAACACAAAATAAGATTTCATTTAAATAGCATCGTGATTTAGTCTGTAACATTAAAATAAACTCGTTTATAAACAGTTAGATACGAACAAGTAGTACTCTTACACAGCAAAACCAATTAACATCACACTAACTGGAATTATTAAGCACTCAGTATCGTATTAGTTATTATTATTCGTAAATGTCTGGCTATAATAGAAATAAAAATTAAATTATATTATTAAAGGATTTATTCATAGAAAGCCATCACAGATCTCAGCTCTCGAGGGTTTCCAAGCTGGCTGGTCCTTGAGCTTGCGTGCTGGTGATATATTGATGACAAATGGCAACAGCATCAATCTGCAAAATTTAAATAACATCAATTTAGCCCACGTATTTCCATAATCGATCAATATTACCTAATTAAATATTTATAAATTATCGTCTCGCCTTTGCCCAAAGGGACTCGCAGAGGTGTATTAAAACATCTACACTTTGCTGGACAATATTCAGTTCCAAATTTGACAAGGGACAAGCCAGTAACATCCATCGGGCTCAATTTATATAGCAGATGACATTAAGTCGAATACGCTCCCGCTAGATTGAGAGGCGAGCGTTCTCCAACTAGGCTATCATCACTTTTTACTGTCAGTTATACCATTATACATTTTTAAATAGTAATAATATAATTAAAGCTTTATTTGGTCTGACTGCCAATAACAGTACGTATGTTTAATTATAAATCATGTATTAACGTACCATCTGCGACTGCGAATCTCTGGTAGTCAAGACATCTTGTTTTTTCAGGGTTATAGTCGAGAATAGGCTGTCGTCATTGCTCGGGTGCATACGACGAAACTCTTGCAACAGCTGTAAATAAAGAACATGTTGGTCTGTTATGGTGGTTTATTTTATATTAATTATAATATCATTAAAAAACCGACTTCCCGTCATCCCAATAGCATTTTGTAAACAATTACCTCCTCTGTAGTATAATTTACAAAAAAAAAAGAACCATTTAAATCGATTCATAATTGGCAGAGTAATCACGTAACATACACACAAAATCATACAGCCTTTTTGGAAGTCGGTTAAAAAGAAGTAACAACTAAATACATCTTCAGTCATATCACAAAGAGGTAAAGATTTTGACTTTGTTTGTTGTGGGTTAATATCCAGAACTACTGGTCCGATTCAAAACTTAAAATATTCTTTCACCAATACAAAGCTACACTATTCCTGAGTAACATAAATATGACATTGCTTACTCAGTGGGCAAAGCTACAAGAAGCTCACAGATGTGTGAAGCCAGGTGATAGAATTCCTCGGATTTCCCGGATTTTTCCATACGGTTGTTAGGTTATTAGCCGACTAAGTTTCTTCCGTCAGTAGCATTTGTGTCCTCGTCAGTCTTCACGTAAAATTGCTCTCCAGAAGACCATCTTAGTTTGCCTGAAATATAATAAAACTAGTGTGTAACGTGCACAGTAAAATTGTAAACTACTAATGTTTTTAAGCTACACTCTTTATCAAACACCACTATAACATATTACGAGTTCATATGGTACTGTACTACAAAGTTCAGTAAAGTATGTGGTACTTTTTTGTATTCTAAAACTGACAATTTAATATACTCTAAAAAAGTGGTTATCAATTCTACACATATGTGATAGTTAGGTTAGCTAGGCTAGCTAGGCTGTAGGCTGTGACCATAGATCGCACACTAACGTCGTTTTCATAGTACTACAAAGATTTTTACGTAGGTACGTACACGCTTGATTTAATAAATAAACTTACCTTTAAATACTGTTACAAGATCGTCGCATCCCACGCGTTTTAAAACTCCTGCTATACTGTGACTGTCCGTGTCTGCGCCTGCGTCTGGCAGTTTTTTAAAACTTGAAGTTGTAAAGACACAATGCAGGAACGATACGAGTAGGTAGCTGCTTTTCTAATTCGTTTCAAAGTTAATTCATAAATTAATTTAATCCGACACAAATTGACAACACTCACAACATTATCTGAACATACAATCATGTCAATAATTTACCACAGGAAAACACTATAAACTCTCACTCGTAGTAATTTGCTTGACCGTTCACGACTCGTTCACTACACAAGACTAGTGTTGCCACCATGGTTTTCGAAAAGAGGCAGTCGGACAAGCTAGAAAGAGCTAGATTTAGCAAATTTTACAATATAAAGGGGTGCTAGAAAGGGTTAAAAATATAATTACAAATCATAGGGTTAAACATAGTTTATTTGAAACTTAGTTTTTTTTTTTCAAATTTTATAAAAAAAAAATTATAAGAATAAGGTAAAATTTCGACTGGAGTCAAGACGGAACAGATCAGTTTTGCCGCTCAGACAAAAAGAAGTCGCCAAAAATATGCAAATTTAGCTAATGTCGCAATTTTTTCATGATATTGCATTACTAAAGACGAATTATTGACCAAGCAAAGCGAGATCTCAGAATCTACTGAGACCGTTTATAGGCCATGTTACTACCGGCTGTCTTACTAGTACTTAATAAGTATGTAAAATGTGTTTTTCCTCTGAAAAGATTTTGTCGTTGCACGCCTTGTTCATTTGCCAATAAAAATTATTTTAATTATTTTCCCACGCAGCGATGATATCTCAATGGATGGAGCGTTCAGCTGGTTTATGATTAGTATGACGTGGGTCAAACTTCGACTCCCAACGATGAGCTTGAGAATTTCATGTCGTGCAATACATTACCGTGTCACCATTTTTTTAAATTTCCCTTAATTTTTTAATTTTTCAGTAATGGCAAACAAATTTTATGCATTCAGAATCATTGAGATATCTAGCTGATAGCTAAATAATCTAAAAAAATGCCAAAAACTGCCAAAGAAAAGCCAAATTGGCAACACCGCAAACGTGATAAAACAGGCTCCCGCCAAACAAGACTTACTCCTCCTACGTACAAAATGCAAGCGCATATTTATGTACGTAGTCGCAAACAAGGATAGTACCTACCCCGATTACGGATACTGTCGCGGGCTACGTACAATAGTTAATCACAAACAACGTGAGTACTCCGAATACATTTATACGTTGGTGGTTACTATACGTAGACTCACAAACAAAATCAATACCTACCACGTCGCAAAAAGGTCCCGTTTCTGCTGACATGGTCACGAGTTGCGATGTTGCCGCACTTTTAGATGCTTAGACCTGAGTATTTATCAATCAGAGTATGCAGATTTTATTGAAAGTCCCCGTTAACGTGTAAATAAATACACCAAACAGAGTATAATTTGGGCTCCGAAAATCCTACACGGCAGAGCGTGCGGTGGAGCGCGGGAATGAGGCACGGGACTGTTTACCTAGGTATTAGGGATTTGTCTGAGGTTGTGGTGCATCTGTGATTTATGTTCTTATCTGATAATAATTATGAACTAATATTTGCAATTATTAACAGAGGCTATTTTAGTTTTACCGAGAACTCGAGTTTTACCGAGTACTTACTTATTGCTTTGCTTGGAATAGGTACCTACCTACCTATTGTCAGTTTGCATATTCAATTGAGAGGTAGTGAGAGCACTTACAATGTTTCTTTCTAAAGAAAAATAGGTAGGTAAATATGTCATTTGTTTCGTGTAGGCCACGAGGACAAAGCCTCGGACAGAAGATCATCTGTAATGATGTAGATGGGAGAACACAAAAATATAAGTTTAGACTCCGACATAGATACCTATACCTACCTACTGTTATAGCACCACAAACACAACCATCCCAACAGAAAAAGTTGAGGCATAGGTACTTAACAATATTTTCATATGACCTACCTATTTCTTTTGTTAATGTGCCGAGCGAGCGTAAGCGAGCAAAGCGTCTCTGCTTCAGCTTCGACAAAAATGCTTTTGTAGGTATGTCCGATTTTTGTCCGGATCTTTGTCTTCCAGTAGTACCGGTCACATTTTTTAAGCGATTCTCTTGACATAGTGGGAGTACGTTCGATAATTACGAGTATATAGTGTTTCTGTTGAGGCAGTTTTTAGGAGTTATGAAAGATTTCCCGCAGGTCTTACAATTCTTATTCCCCATGGCCATTACAAGCTGGTTGAAATCATCTTAGGGAACCTTTAAACTGTCAATGCTTATAATAATGACTGTACCTTTTTCGAAAAGATACTTTACTGCAACTAAAGATAAAATATTGTAATGATAGCTGTGTAGGTACAAACCCAAATTCTATCCAATGGAGTGGACCAGAACAAGACATTTGGTTGCCATCAGCTTCATCGACGACTCAAAAATATCAATTCTTTAATGGAACCCAGAACCCATTAGAATCCCCTAAAATACTTTTTTTAATGTTAAATGTGTCGTTGCCATTGTAAATCGAACATCGACTTTAACAATATCGGGACTGCGTAGTATGTATGCTACCGCATACTTACAATAAGTAATACCACACAAGGGCAGTATACCGAATACTTATAATGTCGCCGCTTATGTACTATGTATTGCAGTACAGGAACAGTATCGTGGTTATGTATAAATGCGGCCGCGTCCGTACATTTTGTAATCTTATGCAAAAACGATACACCGGGTACTTACGGTGTAGCTGTTTACGCCCTATAAGTAGTCCCACACAAGGGCAGTACGCCAAATACGTTTAATGTAGCAGCTTACGTACAGTATGTTGTCCCATACAAAATATAATGATATAGGTGTTAAAATGTGTGTGTGTGTGTATGTGTGTGTGTGTGTATGTGTGTGTGTGTGTGTGTGTGTGTGTGTGTGGTGTATAGAATTATGACATATCTTCACGCCTTTCTCTCGAGGAGGCTGGCAGAGGTGTACAACACCCACACTTCGCCGGACGATATTCAGACCCAAATGTGACTGGGGGCGAGCCTGTTGCCATACACCGGGCTCCAGTCGTGTAGCAGGTGACATATACGCATATAGTACGCACATATGTTCACACAATGAACAAATTGGTGCGTGCCTTTGGCTGGGTCCGAACCCGCTCCCTCTGGCTTGAGAGGCGGGCCTTCTCCGGCTAGGCTATCATCGCTTTTATATAATTATGAACAAGGCGTAGGTATTCTATGCAAAATCCAAACGTTATTTATTACGGATTATTTTATCTAGTTACGTCCGACCAATATGTATAATCCAGTCATGAGTAACAGGAGACGCTATCTTGTAAGCACATAGTGAATTTACATTTCAAACATAATAAGCGATTAACGCTTATTATGTTTAAAATGTAGCCGCGTACTTGTGTACGAGGTTATCAAGCCGGATACGTAAATTCCTGTAGGAACACCATTAAGAATGATGCGGCATCCTTGTACGAGCTTCACTGAGTGACCGTTCTCGAGATGTATGACTCTTACTTGCGCATCAGTATGTATCTTCTTTAGTAAGTATGCAACAACTAAATAACCTATGCAGTTCACGTAGTACGTGTAAAATTGCAAGCTACGTGGTAATGGGCTTACGGAGAGCTACGTATACGTATCATTTTTTTCTCAGTGCAAGTTTGTCCGTCCGCCCCGTGAACTCTAAAATAAATTGGAGCAGCATTTCCCAAACTGTTTAATCTAACCAAAATAATGGTCGACCAACTGTTGGGTCGCGACGCCCAAGAGTAAATGTACATTTGCATCATCCAACTAGGTACCTATTTTATTTTAAGTCAATTTATTTTGTATACATGATAGTTAATTTACCTTATATTAAAATATTTAATAAGTATAGCTACAGCTAATGCTATAGCTAATGCAATTGGTTTTATGTAACCGTTTAAGTTATCCCTATTAATAATAAATGTATGTTTCCCTCAAATTGAAAAATCGCATTCGGGTATTCCGTATTTGTTCAAGATCGTACTATTTTACTGATTTCTCTTGCTCTTATTTTTACCCGACAGCGCAAGAAGGATGGGTATGTTTTTCGAGTGTATATACATATGTATGAGATTTCTTTGGCACGCTCTACAGCCTAAACAGCTTGATGTATTTCGACATGTGAGGTGTCATTTGAATCTTGATAGTGAAAGTGACATAGGGTACAATACTTTGCAGCGGAGCTTTTTGTTCTTCTTTTAAATAATGTTACTTGTTTGTAATTTTTGATTTGCAGCGTAATTTACCTCATAATTTAATTCGAAGTAAAACTTACTCTGGCACCGTTTTTTTTTGTCATAAATTTGACTGTATTTACATGCAAGACAAAAATGACAAAAAATAAGAGCCAGAGGAATCAGAAAATAGCACGATATCAAAGAAATACCCAACCCTTGTCCTTAAGCATTTCAAATGAGTCCCGAATTTCAAAGTTTTTGTTAGTTGGGTAGAGTCCAGTCAACTTTTGGGAACCACTGAATTAGGGGAGTGTTCAGAGTTGATGAGAACCACTGCGGATTGAGAATTGTCGGGATTATTTGGGAATAGGGGCCCGTACCGTGACTTCTAATTGCGATTATTTTTAGGTTCAGCGCCGACGCCGTGCAATAAAGAACCTTATTGCGAGGGGATACGATTCGCGGTCGTGCAGCGTCGGCAGCTGAAAAAAAAATCATCGTATGATGCCACAATACGGGCCCTCTACTCCTAGCATAAATTCTTGAAATTTTCACAGGTGATGTATTTCTGTTGCCGCTATAGCAAGTCATACATCCATACATACATATAATCACGCCTCTTTCCCATAGGGGTAGGCAGAGACCACTTCTCTCCACTTGCTACGATCCTGGCATACATCTTTCGCTTCTTCCACTTTCATGAGTCTTTTCATACACGCTCGTCGGTTACGGGTACTCTTGACCTGGCCTTTCTTTAAGACGTATTTTCTTTGTTTAAAGCAAAACATACTAATAAATTAAAGAAACTAAATATTTTACTGGGTTCCTATACAACAGACATGACTTTTTTGCCGTTTTTATAGATAATGGTACAGAACCCTTCATGCGCGAGTCCGACTCGCACTTACCTGAATACCAACCGTATTACTAATAGCTTACGTAACTATTTACGCTGACCCAGCAAATTCATCGAGGCTACTTCCGACAGTCATACGAATTAATTGGCTGGATCGATAAGGATGCTGTTCTAAATTTAGAACAATGAGACGTAATGCAGAAATGCACGAAGTCGGAAGTTCGAGTCGGTTAACTCTTAACGAGAAGATTAACTTAAACTTAATACTTTTGACAAAGTAGGTATTTAGAAATTAAGATACAGTTGTTCTATATTTATATTCTATTATTATATTTTATACATTTTATCGACAATTAAAATTAAAAAAAAAAAAAAGAATTTTGTTTATGGCTGTTTATTTTTGTCATTTCAGGGCTTAGTGTCAAAAGTTGTTGATGATTATTAATAGAATGACTCCCTTACTGTTTAGTACACTCTTTCCTGATCACCCTGAATGGATTAGAATATATGCCATTTTGAAGAGTAGACAAAAACCTACGATATTTTAGCATTACAAACTAATGTAGAAAGAACCCAATTTTAAATCTTATTATGAATTGAGTAGCCTTTATTAACAATAAGTAGCCACCCACGTATCTATTTGTACAAATTTATCAAAAACCAAACATAGGTACACCGCAGGCTAATGGAAATATTACAAAGACAGAACCCGGCCCGAATACGAAAATAGCTCTAACACACTACATGCACAGAATATGAAGAAACAGAGAGACAACTCTGCAAGACTTACGATGTCAACTCATCTTTGATATCATGCGGCATTTACGCCTGACAAGCGCTTTGAGGTTGTCGAGTCTAAGTCAAGTCGTCGATTTTGTCGAGGTTGTCGAGTCTAAGTCTAAGACAGACGGTGTCAACTCTCCTTTGAAATTATGCGGCATTCACGCCTGACAAGCGCTTTGAGTTTGCCGTGTCTAAGTCGCTATTAGAGAGAGAAATATGTCTCACGCTACGATTTTCGCAATGTTGAACGCAAAAATCATTGCATGGTTATTTCTATATTCGAATCTATCTATCTCTTCTCTGCCATCTTTCTTTACATAGTCCTACTAAAATTATAAACGCGAAAGTTTGTAAGAATGGATGGATGTTTGTTACTCTTTCACGCCAGAACGGCTGAACAGATCTGGATACAATTTGGCACATAGATAGATTATATTCTATAATAGCACATAGGATACTTTTTAACCGCGGGTGAAACCGCGGGGCGCAGCTAGTATAAAAAAAAGTTACTTTCCGCGTCTGTCTGAATATCCGCTAACTCCTTTTAAACTAAGCAATGGATTTTAAAGCAGTTTTCAGCGTCAGTTAGGTAATTTTTCACGGAAGGATTATAGGTATCGTGCGAATATAATATTATGTTGTATATTGGTAGTTAATGGCGTTTTGACCAATAGGAACGGCGTATCGACACTTTCGCAGGCGTTCGCGGCTATGGGCTATTCACTCATGTAAACCTAGATATTTTTCAACGTAAGGGCGTCCATAGTACGTTCAATTTGCGTATATAGTAATGAAGAGAAGGATCAACAGGTGACCACATCACATTGTCTCGTAAAATCGAAGAGGTCAGTGTATATTTCAGGGCCTGTGGTCTATAACCGCATGTCAACTTCCGTTCGGAATGCGCCTTCTACAGCGTGCTTCAAAACCAAGCTGAGAGCTTGGTTACTAGATAATATGTCATATGATATTGAATCTTATTTTAGATTATTAAAGCTTATTTGAGATTTATGTACTATTATTATTTTGTAAAATAATATCGTCACATTAGTATAATAGCAATATATGACATTTAATTATTTTTCACTATTTTTAATTGTATTACTTAAAATACATTAATTAATTATTTTTTATTTGACATAAATTTCAATTATTATGTTCTGACATTCATTTTTAATGATTCTGATTCTAAATTCTGATTTTTGATATAGTCTAGTACGGACATAAAAAAGGTTCTTAAGAATCTGTACCCTTTATATTCCGTCTCTTGTTAGTATTTGCACTAGCTCGCCACACGGCTTTGTTTAATCTACCTGACGCTCTCTATACTTACTTTGAGCTCTGGTTAAGTTTAAAGGTCGTCCCCTTTAAACTTAACCAGAGCTCATTCGGTTGGAAACTAGTGTTTTAAAAAGACTGAACCCGTGGTCCAGCAGCTTTGTCCGCTTGATCGGACGACGAAGAAGATCTAGTGTACTAAAACTAGTCTAATCGCCAGTCTTTGTTAAACAAGTAACATTATTAAAAAAAAAAGCCGGCTGCAAAATTTTATACCCTATGTCACTTCCACTATCAAGACGATTAAAATGACATCTCACATGCCGAAATCAATCTAGCTGTTTAGGCTGTAGGGCGTGCCAAAGAAACTTCATACATACATACAAAGCCACATGCATACATACATACATACGTACTTACATACATTCATACATGCACTGGAAAAACATAACCCTCCTTCTTGCTTAGTCGGGTAAAAACTGATATCAAGTCAGCGCTGCAATTTACTCTAATGGTTTTTATGTAGATGAAATCAAAGAAGGAAAGAAAATTTGCTAAACTGTCCCTGTGGCTCAGTTGGTAGTGAACCTGCCTTCTGAGCTTGGGGGCGGGGATTCGATTTCCACATAGTGCAAGCATTCATGTGATGTACATTTGTGTTTCTTCTATGTCTAGGTGGTAGTATCTATGTACCTACCTATGTTCCTTTATTGGTCTCTGGTAGCCATAGTACAAGCTTTGCTTACATTGAGGTCTGACGACCGTGTGGGCAAAGATGTCTCATTTGTTTAAAACAGAGTAAGTACCTCTACTACCTAGCTAATTATTTTTGAAATTTAATGCCAAACAAAGCCTGCAAGTATATTAGGCAAAATTTAGGCATTCTATCAAAAAGCATGCTACAAAGGATAAATGCTTAAAGCTCTAGCCTAATTCACTAGCAAAATTTAGTTAGTGGGTACAACCCCAAAACACCGCTCCAAGTTAATTCTCACTAACTTATTTACGATAAATTTAGAATAAACTCCAATCCAGTTTTAGTTCTAGCGCGAAGATCTAGGTCATCCAGCTATTAGCGCTATTCAGCTTAGTTTGACCTGAAATAAAGCTGCCCGATACGTGGAACTGAGCTAAGACGGTCGAAAGAAGTGGTCTGAACGAAGCGGTCTGAACGAAGCGGTCTGAATGAAGCTGTCTGAACGAAGCGGTCGGACGCGGTGTCCGACCGCCGGCGAGTAAGCGAATAACTATCAACTATTTTCTCACGCAAGAAACTTACAATAGATAAATATCGCGTCTGATTAAAAGATACATAGATATTGATAGTTGGCGAGAACTCGCTCGACTAGTTTGTCCCAATACTCGCCGAGCTAGTCTCGCTCGGCGAGTAGATAACGGTCGCTCCGCGTACACTCGCTATACAGCCCAGCGACTGTCGGAATTATATTCTATTAATATTATAATCGCGAAAGTTTGTAAGAATGGATGGATGGATGGATAGATGTTTGTAACTCTTTCAAGCCAGAACGGCTGAACAGATTTGGATGAAATTTGGGACAGAGATAGATTATAGTCTAGAATAGCACATAGGACACTTTTAACTGCTGGTGGAACCGCGGCTTGTATTATATACACTCGCTTCTTGCTGCTCGCCAACTCGTCCCTCAGTTTCTTGCCTGTTCTTCTGAGGCGAGGCTCCCTGTCCGAAAAAGGCGGTCGAGTAATTGTTAAAAATAATTTTATTTTTAAGCGCAATTTCAACCGTCCCAATTAGGACCGTAGAGCAAGCTCCTTCTGGGCAGCCAGGGAAATTCGACTCCCCTCCCTCGGCGACAGCCCAAGCCGAGGTCGTATTTTAGAGGTGCCCTTGCGCTAGTCGCCCATAGTTGTAAGCATTATTAAGGCCCTGCGCCATCTGCGCTTGCCTAATGCCCGGTCCGCTGTCGAGGCCTCAGTGGCCAACAGCATAGAGTTATAAAAAAAAAGCTGCAAGCCGTAAATAACACTTAAGAGTCCGGCGACCTAACTAATTTCGACCTAGGCGATTTAGACTAACTTCGCATTGGCTTAAGGTATTCTATCGCCATTTCGTCTAGAAGAAGAATACGAGTGAAGAGAGCGAGTAATGATACTGACGAGCCTCTAAACTTACCTACAGAGTGACAAAGTGCAATTTCAATTGTTTTTATGACTTTTGCACTACCGTAATCATTCTTAAGTAACTAAGAATTTCCCTTGTAATATTGATTCATTTAACAGCTAATGATGTAGACAACCTCCCTATGTAATGAAATTTTTGATTTGCTTTGTCTACCTATTGAATAAATCAGTCCAAAGTGACCCCTTAAAAATGCGGATATTTTTCATAGCTCTATTCATCGTTAGAGAACGTTTAAAAAAAAACCAAGAACATAGGGGCGAAGATTTTGTTAATTTAATTGTACATGCTAAATTTCATCATAATCTGACAAACGGTTTTCAAGAAATTTGAGTAGCGCGTTTATATGGAAATTTCAGAACGTCGCGGCCCTCTTAACACCCCGTCGTTTCTGACCCCTATGACGCAGAAATGACGGGGTGTTATAAGTTTGACGTGTCTGTGTGTGTGTGTGTGTGTGTCTGTGTATGTGTCTAAGTGAATTTGTGGCATCGTAGCTCCTGAACGGATAAACCGATTTTTTTGTTTGAAAGGTGAATTAATCGGGAATATTCTTAGCCATGTTTAATGAAAATCGGTGTAGGGGGTTTTTAATTATTTTAATTTATACTCGTAACTTTCTAAATTCACTCGCTACTCGCTTATCGCCGGCGGTCGGACAAGTCCCTAAAGTAGCTACGCGTAATATAACGTAAAAATAACAGTCTCTGAAACCTTTGATCCATTTGGAAAGGAGGTTGCCTAGTTATTGGGTTTATGTAAGGTACAGTTGGCGACAAAAGCTTGTTTTATATTTTTTCGTCCGTCTTTCTAGTTCCCAGCGACCTATCTTTAATTGAGAGTGATTGAGGCGTTAGCCACCACGCTAATTATGTCCTGTCGAATTTCTTGTAACATAAAAACAAGGGGTAAGTAAATAGTTGTGTAGTCTTGATTGCAAAGCTTTTAATCCGTCAAAAGGGCTTTAGCATATTTAGGATCGACTGGGGCAAATGCGTCTGTGGGGCAATTGCGTCTTTCGAAAATTACTGACAAACCCTTCACAAATTAGGCAACTAACTCTATCTTGTACAGATGATTGCAAGTAAAGATAGAAAAAGGATGTAGGTGGCGCCTAAATTGTAAAAGGTTTGTCAGTAATTCTCGAAAGACGTAATTGCCCCACAGACTCCTTTGCTCCAGTTGATCCTATAGCATGGCTCCATTAATTACATAATTGTAGTGTTTCGGGATGTAGTCCGGTGTAACCGTTCCGAAGACGGGTCTGAGCAGTAGCGCACTTGTAGCGCCTCACTCAACTGCCGTCTTTGTACTTCTTCACTCTGCAAAACTTTAATGCTAGAGTGAATAAGTAAGTTATAGGTAGTCGTGCTCCATCTTAGACCGCAACGTCGCTTAACATCAGGCGAGTTGGTGGTCAAACGCCGACTTATTGTACATTAAAAAAAAAAAATGTTGTTTATTCAAAATTTATTGATTATTACCTTTTAAATAATATCCGATAAATAAACAGTATCCACTTAGTAATTATTAAGAAAACGTACCTTTTTTTTCGAAAATTAGTTTTTATTTGACCGCTATCTCGCCTGGAGCCCTATTCGGATATTTGAGATTTTCATCTCACATTTTTTTCGTCGTTGTTGCTCTCGTTTTAAACGTCATAGGTGTGAGAGTGACCAAGATAGATCTCATCTCATCTTACGCGTAGGAATAGCCCCCCTGACGTGCAACCTACGATGGAGAACTCTCGCCAGAGAAACCGATTCACTCGAGACCTGAATACTTAATACTAGACTAGACTAGACTAATACCATGATCTAAATAAACAAGGTCTAGCTTTCCGGGATTTGACACCCGACTACGTCACTCGTCACTCGTCTCTCTCGAATTTGTTGTAAACTACTTATTCTGGTCTTGCTTAAGCATCGATTGACCTGAGTGCGTGTCACCCACGTGACCTTGTTTGTCTGGGCTATACCTGACGAAGTATTTTATTATAACTAGACTAGACTTAAGGCCATAAAGTTTTGTCACCGACAGTACCTAGAACGAAAACACGATAGAGTTTTTCTGCGTCCGTGAAAACCTTTGTTTTTCTCAGTTATGTGCCGCAACCTTCCAACTCGGCACGCAGTCCTGCACGTGCCACTCCACCTTCGCTTCGTCAGCTTTTCTTTGGTTGGTTATTTGCCACGTTTCATGTCAAAGGCTTTCAGGTGCTAAATCTCGGAATCAGCAGGGCTATTCACAACCATTCGGATTTCAAAAAAATTTAAGAGGGCCGCGACTCTCTGAAATTTCCATACAAACGCGCTACTCAAATTTCTTGAAAACCATTTGTCAGATTATGATGAAATTTAGCATTTACAATTAAATTAACAATATCTCCGCCCCTACGTTCTTGTTTTTTTTTTAAAAAAACGTTCTCAAGCTAAAATGGAGCTATGAAAAATATCCGTATTTTTAAGGGGTCACTTTTGACTGATTTATTCAATAGGTAGACAAAGCAAAAATCAAAAATTCCATTACATAGGGAGGTTGTCTACATCATTTACTGTTAAATGAATCCATAATACAAGGGAAATTCTTAGTTATTTAAGAATGATTACAGAAGTGCAAAAGTCATAAAAAAAATTGATGCGAGAGGATGCCGCGCGCGCGCACTCCCCTTGATGAAGACCGCCAAATGCGATTGAAATCGTACGTGAGTAATTCCTGTGTTATAAATCATAATGTCATTAATTCTTCGGATCGGATTTATACTTGATTCCCTACAACAAAATGTATAAAAGTTAGACTGAGATTCGAACAATTTGATATTGAAATTTCTGGGATGCGATCAGAAACGTTTCCGACTGGTTGTGAATAGCCCTGCAGGTCTCTTTACAGTCAGTAAGAAGTTACCTATTTAGTGAGTAACTTTTAGACCGGTGGTGTTCACTGTGTGGTGTTACAAATTGACAGAGCTATGTTTCTTATAAGATTATTTTGAGTTTCGTTTAGTAGTTTCGAGTATTCGTTTTTACAATTTCAAATAAAACTTTTATCGCTTAAAATAAAATAGATAATTATGTGAAATCATGCCTAAAGTTACCTACATCTTAACAAAGTATACTTACTTATTTTGAGTTAAGTTCAACATAATTTTTACCTATATTTCGCATACGAATTTTTGTACACAACGTTTTTCACCATAATGACTTCAAATTTAATAGGCAATGAAATATAAGCTCTAAAATCATTAGGAAAATATACTCAAAAGATTCAAGTGAGTAATTCACTAGTTTATTAATAATTCTTAAAATAATTGGTACCTCAATCATACTTTAGTAATAAACCCACACGTTGTTAGGAGAAGGAAATTACTCGTAACGTAGGTATACCTTTTGAGTCAGACTGTCCGTACACCTGCAAACTCATCACCCGACCACTTCGCAATGGTATTCATGAAAATTAAACTTATACAAAATAACAAACAGTGTTTCTCACACCACCTGCTCGACAATGACCAATTACATATCACGTAGTCTCAATGAAAAGCAAGGCATTGCCTCCCCATGAAGAGAAAGTTGTTTGAAAATCTCAAGGGAGTTTCCGAGCAAAGAGGTTAAAATTTAATGAAATCTCACCATACGGGCACTAAGAAGAGCTTATTCGAAAATTTAACAAACAAAAAATAACGCAGATGCACCATGAGTTGAACAAAATTTAAAACAAAAGACGGTGTTTAGTGTAACATATTTTTACAGTTTCTTTTTATTGCCTCGCAGAAGGTGTGAAAAGTAGAGTATTCGCCTCTAGATAAAGCGGTGTCTTTGTCTTGGGCGGCTTGAACCTCGATGTAAGACACTGCTTTGTCCCCTCGGTGCTTAATCTAGGTACTATTTTAGATCGACTTGCGGATCTGTCGGTGGGCGATGACCGCGTGTGGTCCGCGCGCAGCCCGCTGTAAAAAAGATGTTCTAAAAGGACTTTATGTCACAAGCACAACGTATTAAGTTCGTTTTTGTCATGAATACTATTGCGAGGAGGGCGAGCACTAAGCTTGCAGGTGTATGGACATCCCACTTTCCGCTTTCTTGTATCCTACGCTTTGAGTCTGAAGAAATAAGACAAGTACCAAACAGCTAGTACCAAACAGCTAGTACCAAACAGCTAGTACCAAACAGCTAGTACCAAACAGCTAGTACCAAACAGCTAGTACCAAACTCTAGCTGTTACTTTAGCAGCTAGAGTTTGTTTGGAAAGAGAGCTAGCGTGGCGAAACGGGTAACCGTGGTGGGTTCGATTCCCACCTAGGGCAAGCATTCATGAGATGAACATTTGTGTTTGTTCTATGTCTGGGTGTTAATTATCTATTTATCAATGTACTTAAAAAAAAATTGTTTGTACTTATATCAGTCTTTGGCCGCCATAGGACAAGCTTTGCTTAGTTTGAGGTCAGACGACCGTGTGTGCAAGTGTCCCGAATATTATTTATTTATTAACCTCCAAACAAAACTAAATAAGTGATCGTCGAACATTAAGGATTAAGCACAGTGGCGTCCTTAAATCCCACAACAGTTCTATTTGCGACCAGACTCTAGGTACATTTTCTGACGTAGTTTCATAAATCTTGGAATTACCCTTAGCGGTTAAGCACCTCAACTGACACAGGGATGAAAGTTATTGTTGGATAGCGCTCGGGGAATCAAGAAAGCGAAAATAAATAATTTTAGCAACATTTAGACAGATAGACAGTGCTTGCCACCGTAATTATTTAGGTGAATAAAACCTGACTGCGCAAGAAGGATGATTATGCTTTCTTAACGTGTATGTATGTATGTATGTAAATGTATGTATGTTTGAGGCTTCTTTGGCACGCCCTACAGCCTATACAGCTTGATGGATTTTGACATTAAAGTCAAAGTCAAAGTCAAAATGTTTTTATTCAATTTAGGTATCAAAGATACACTTATGAACGTCAAAGTTATTTAAATAGACTCGACCGCCTTGTTCGGATAAAGAGCCTCTACTCAGAAGAACAGGCAAGAAACTGAGGGGCAATATTTTTCAAATAATAAACAAATTACAGTATCACAAATTTTGGCTTACAACTAGGTAATATCTATAAATACTAGTGGCTACTTGACGGAAGTGGAACAGTGGACATCTTTATCTTCTAAATAATTCTTAACGTTAAATATCCTCTTTTCATTAATGTAGTTTTAAGTGAACATGTTAAGTGAACTGAGTTGTCATTTGAATTTGATTTTTTGATAGTGGAAGTGACTAGTTGACTACGTTACAACATTTTAATTACTAGTATGTATAGGTTTTTCTGGAGTGTCAGAATACATTTTGCAGTCGGTTTTTTTTTTTTCATTGAATAATGTTACTTGTTTTATTTGCATTTATAGATTTAGGTTTACTATCTCGCTTGATGTCAAGCTAAGATGTGACCTATAATATGGAACACGTTTAGATTATGACAAACGGGGAACATCCACAGAGCATTCCTCGCAGTGTCGGACTGAGCTGGAATGGCCCGGGTGGCTCCCCACAAGTCAGGGGCCCGAGACGGGATGTGGTCCCCAACCTAGCTACCGTCTGGCTTGCGGCTAGCCCCGTAAGCCAAGTCTGGGGGGCCAGCGTCGGCTGGGGCCCGGCTGGCAAATGTCACCCTGACTATATGGCCAGTCCGACCCTGATTCCTCGTCTCTAGAGGTTTTCACAATAAAAGTTAAATCAAAGCGTTTCATACTAGTGGGATAGAACAATGTTTGACAACTAGCAACCTTATCGCTAAAAGTAATTCCCTTATGTTCTAACGGTGTTACTGGTTAGTGTGAAGTGTTTTTAACCCCTGACGCAAAACAACGGGGTGTTAAAAGTTTGACATGTCTGTCTGTGCTTTGATCGTAGCTCCTGAACGGATGAACCCATTTTTTTTTGGTAGGTGAAATAGTCGGGAGTGTTTTTATTTATGTTTGGTGTAAATCGGTGTCGGGGGTTATGTAAATTTTAATTTTATGTTTACTGGTAAATATATACACTAGAGGTTTCTCCCGTTCCAATTTCACCCTTTGAAGTACTATTTATTTTGTATTGTAGCACAAAATAGAGTCTGTTCAGAAAGAGAACTGACGTGGTGAAAGCAGGAACTAACGTCTCAAACAAACTAAAACAAATTCTCGTTGAACACAATAAAGGATTAGACGCAGCGGCGCCCTCCTTTCCACAACAGTTCTCTTTCTGAACAGACTCTAGTTCAACGATTTCACCACAATATTCTTCAGAATTCTTGCTAACCTACGCACAACGCTAGAAACGTATTCCACGCATTGAAAAAAAAATAGAGTTGCTGTCGCGAACTTTTGTAGAACGGCTAATGCACACAGGAGCACGAGCTGCACGAGGCGGTAAATATTTTCCGGAAATCGAAACTTTCATATTTGTAAAAAGTGATCCGTATTTTTTTTGTTTCTTTATTTTTAGTTTTGGTGTGAGGGAGCGGGTTCGAAACCAGGTGACGGCACGCACCAATTTGTTCATTGTGTGAACAAATGTGCCTATTGTTTGTCATCTGCTACATGACTGAAGCCCGGTGAATGGCAACAGGCTCGCCCCCGTCATATTTGGGACTGAATATCGTCCGGAGAGTGTGGGTGTTGTATTAAACCTTTGCCAGCCCATTCGAGGGAATGGCGTGACGATGTCTGTGTTGTTATTCTTGGACGTTTCTAATATAAACCGCATGTTGTCTTTTCCAGTGAGGAAGTGTGCTGGCTAGCATCTTCGCGGTTTACTACGTGGCACTATCACGAGTATGTCTTACGTCCCAGTTCGAGATGTCAAGTCTAGTTTGAAATACACATTATCTCTATGATCCCACGCACCCAGCTTCAAAGCGTACCTATTTACGCACACATTTCCATTTTATCCGTTGCTTGTGTTTGTTTGTATTGATGTTGTTTCATCAATCAATCTTGCTACATCGATCTGCTATTTGCATACCGCTCGTGCGTATCCCATATTAATGATTCCATTGCGATAGTGTTAGGTTGTACTTACAGAAAGCGATACGACACGCGAATTGTTGGCGAATGATCCTGCGACACCGACGCGCGACTGCGTCAATTTGCAAGTGAATCGGTTTGCTCAATCGTAGACATTGTTTTTTTTGTTAGACATGTAGAATAGGTCGACGTTTGACCACCAACTCGCCTGATGTTAAGCAACATTGTGGTCTAAGATGGAGCACGACGACCTAGAAGGTAATTATTCACTCTAGCCTTGAAGATACCCAGGTTGTAGTTAGTCGGGAATACAGACGATGGCAAGGTGTTCCACTCCCTAGCGGTTCGTATTATTATCATTGTTTGGCATCAGGGGCTCATTATTCCCATTTTCTGGTCTTTGTCTGTCAGTAAAATTATTACTGTTACAAGAAAACTGTGCATTGTTTACCATCTAAAACATAGGTATAGGTACAGCTAATATCCGATGTTAGCATTAGACTACAATTAAAATAACTCTTCTTCGTAGGCTAAACCTCAATTCAACTCAATTTTAAAAAACACATTTTCCTCGAAATCATTGTACCAAATCCATGTTTTTGTTAGTTTCGTTTGGGGTTTTCCCTAATTGCTTTAGTTCTATTATTTTTTCCTCTACGCACAGGTTTTGGTATTGTATGTAGGCCCTATTCAGAACGGTAAATTACGTACGTATACAAAAATTAAACGTTAAAAGTATTGATGTCCTTGTCTAATATGTAGTAGTAACAGAGATGGGTATTTTTAGGCTCTATACAGGCATTAGTTTTTTCAGTACTTATTTAAGGTTAAAGTAGTTTTTTTAGTTTCATCTAATTGAGTGACACTCTTGACGATTTTTCTGGTTTTCTACTCTCCAGCTTCTTATCAGGCTTAATAAAAAAAGTTAGTTTTTAGGAAGTCGTGAAAAACGTCCGTGCAATCACCAAACTTGTCTACCTATTTTTGAAAAAAAATAAAATGTATTAGATAATTTTAATACTATTTCGTGTAGTCTGAAAACTTTAATTCAGGTTTGTTGTGTTCATATTATATTACATACATACATATCGTCACGCCTTTCCCCCTAAGGGGCTGGCAGAGGTGTAGAAGACCCACACTTCGCCGCACGATATTCAGTTCCAAGTGTGACAGAGGGCAAGCCTGTCGCCATACACTGGGTTCCAGTCAGGTAGCAGATGAAATAAAATTATCATTATTAATATTATTTATTATGTATGTCGTGTCAACGTCGTGACGACGTCTCACGTCAGTGTCGGTGTCACTTTATCGTTGGTCGTGTCGTCAACTATAAGTTACCCAACGGAATAGTAAGGCGTAATTTTATATCCATGTATAGTTTGTATAGTAGGCAGGTATAAAATAAAACATACAGGGTTAAAAACTTAAGATTACACTAATCCGAACACACTGATACATATGTACATACAAACATATCGTCACGATTTCCCCCGAAGTGGCTGGCAGAGGTGTAATACAACACCCATCTTACGCCGGACGTTATTCAGTCCCAAATCTGACATGGGGCAAGCCTGTCGCCATATACCGGGCTCGAATCATGTAGCAGATGACATACAATACGCACATATTATTATGCTAACAAAATGAACAAATTGGTGGGTGCCGTTGGCTGGGTTCGAACCCGCTCCCTCTGGCTTGAGAGGCGGGCCTTCTCCAACTAGGCTGCCACCGCTTTAATAAGTACATATACACACTTATGAGTATCCATAATTCAAAACCACTTTTACTAAAACTTTAGAAGAAGAAAAATTGGCCTTCAATTTTTACTTGTTTTTTTGAGTAGTGGCTCTTTTTGCGAACAAGGCGGTTGAGTCATTATTATAACTTTGACGTTCTGAGTATCTTCGATACCCGATTGAATGGAGATATTTTGACTTTGACTTTAAAACCACCAACCACTAACCCTGGAATCATGATGAAAAACCCAGCTGATTAAAAAAAACATTGACTTTAAACGAATGTACTCGTATCTATGAAATGCTGATTTTATCGCGTGTTCAGAGTTGGCCCAATAGCAAAAGTTATTCATATTTACGAGTAACTGCTTACTTATGCGTGTTTTCGACTTGGTATAATCTAAGCTTATAATAAACAAGAGAGATCGGATATTCGGATACATATCAATTTACTTAAACTTCATGGGTTAAGTAACATAGAGAGCACTTCTTTAATGGAAATGGATTGTTGAGTAACACGAAGAGCACTACTTCCATGGAAAAATCCGTGGTTCCGGGATAGATGAATTTAATATTTAGTCTTATAATAAGTGACTTATAAGACTAAATTACTAATACTACTTATT
The DNA here is from genome assembly GCA_911728515.1 of Peribatodes rhomboidaria. NCBI lineage: Eukaryota > Metazoa > Arthropoda > Insecta > Lepidoptera > Geometridae > Peribatodes > Peribatodes rhomboidaria. The sequence continues at coordinate 2,045,305 of OU452187.1, read as the reverse complement.
AATTACTTACTTAATACTACTTTTAAAATCGGATTTACGTTCAGTGATAAAATGTTTCACTTATCAAAAGCCTGAGTTATAAAAATACGGTTGAAGCCACTTCTATATTTGGTTAACTTTTGACAGAGAAAAGTAAACTTTAGCATCCATAGCAATAAACGTTGTATAATTATAACTAAATACCGTGAAACGGGGTTAATAGAAACAGCAGGGTGAATAGAGACAGACCTACGACTATTTTTATCGTTCAAGAACCAGACAATATGAAAAAATAAAAATTACCAAATATTAGATATCTTGATATTCTGATTTTAAAATTATTCAAAAGTCTAGAAATTTTACAATAAATATATGTTCTTACTTTCGTCTCTAAGTCTATACACCCCACCGGTCCTTATTCACTCTGTTGTAGTGTAGTGTTTTGTTTTTTTTCCCTCTTCGTTTTTTGAACTTTATCAAAAAAGACTATAAACACTGTGTATAACAGAACTATTCTCAGGCTATACAACGTTTATTTCTAAGTAGGTAAAATATGTCTCCGAATATCCGATATCTACTTGTAACCCTGTATAAAGTATTGGGATCAGGCATCAAGAGCGATCGCGAACCATGGCGGGTCGACGACCCGGTGACGTCATGAGAGGTGTGTCGGAAACAGATGGACGTTGAATCCAATCCAATGAATTATATTTATTGTAGGATAGCTATCCACCGTATTTATAAACGACGAATATATTCTTAATCCTTATTCTCCCTAGCCCGTTCTTCTATCAAATAAATAAATATCGGGACACTTGCACACACGGTCGTCTGACCCCCAACTAAGCAAAGCTTGTACTATGGCTGCCAGAAACTGATATACGTACATATATATGTTTAAATACATACTTACTCGTAAATAGATATTAACACGCAGACATAGAACAAGTTTATCGCACCAATATTTGCCCTAGGTGGGAATTGAACCCACGCCCCAAAGCTCAGAAGGCAGGTTCACTACCAACTAAGCCTCCGAGGCAGTCAATAACCAAGGGTATAAAAAAGCGGCTTCGTTCTAAACTCGACATACCTAGAACACGCACGAAACGCTTTGGTTCCTCATTCCTTGTACGGATCGCTAGTGTGGAATACTCTGCCAGAGAAATATAACAGGGCTCACTGAAGGAAAATGCAAATCACAATACATGTAAAACTGTATTAATGAAAAGAGGGTATTATAAGGTTAAGACTTATATAAAAGACAAAGATGTCAGGAGCCTTCCACTTCCGCCAAGTAGCCACTAGTACTCGTATGTAGAGATATTACCTAGTTGTAAGCCAACATTTCTGAGACAGTTATTTAATTATTCTTTGAAAAAATAATGCCCCTCAGTTTCTTACCTGTTCTTCTGAGTAGAGGCTCTTTATCCGAACAAGGCAGTCGAGTCTATTTAAAAAAAAAACTTTGACGTTCATACGTGTATCTTTGTTACCTTAATTGAATAAAAACATTTTGGCCTTTGCTACTTTTTTATTTAAAAAGTTTAAAATTAACTTGTCGTGGTTACAAACAATTTTACATACATAAACATAAAACTATATTTTAATTTAAAAGCTCGTTGGCAGAGGGAAAGGTACCCTGAATGCTAGCAGCATTGCCACGCTGGATGGCAATGCTCAATTTCTGGCCGAAATAAATGCCAGAATTCTGAACACCTGACGCCTCCACCAAACCGTTTAGCCAGGTCCCTGTAGAGAGATAGGGCCGCTGGGCCTACGGACCTAAAGTTTCCACCGCAAACGGCACAAACATGTAGACACGGTCTAATCACTTGTCATGTTAGTTAGTTAAATGTATTTAAAGGTAGGTGTGTCTTGACGTGTCTCTCTCTCTGTGTGTGTGTATGTGCGTGTTTGTGTGTGTGTGTGTGTGAATTCGTCAGGAGAGTTATTAGGTATGCTTGATAAAAATCGGTGTCGGGGGTTTCTAAAATTTTTAAAGTTTAAGTAGGTACTTGTTTTAGGGTATACATATCACTTTTCGTCAGGCAACACTGATCTTCAAGCGCGACTCTGGTAAGTGTGTTGTTGTCTGAGGTCGAACTCCCGGACTTAGATATCGTTATGAGTTTGACCGATATGAACATCTTTCAAGTTTACTTACAGGTTATACTGTTTTTTGTTGAAACAACAACAAAAAAACTTGATGTTTTTTTTTTAGTTTGTAGCAACAGTTTATTTTAAAACAAGGCTTGCGATTTTACGTGCGATTTCAGAATTTCACGTAACGTAAAGGGTTCCGCAGCTAAGTTATTTGATGACAAATTAATTTTCTTTTTGTCGAAGACAAAGACTTCGGGACGGGTTTACAAAGTGCGACGGGCGGTGGACGTGACTAAAAGCTGGAGCACACCAATTGCACGTGCAGTCCCTGTGTATTGCGGTCCGGTTTGCGAGGATCAGTCAAATATGAAATTCTATAAAAGACGTCGCATCGAAAGCAGTCCGTTCCCAGTCCGTGTGCAGTCGCTGCGTGACACACGGTCAGCTAAATGAAAATTACCATCAACTGACAGTAGCTGTACCAAGATACGAGTCTGGTGCGTGCAGTGCAGTTACAGCGCCAGTGACTGCCGCGGTGGCTCAGTTGGTAGTGAACCTGCCTTCTGAGCTTGGAGGCGTGGGTTCGATTCCCACCTAAGGCAAACATTCATGTGATGAAAAATTGTATTTGTTCTATGTCTGGGTTTCAATGTCTATTTTAGTATGTATTTAAAAATATCTAAGTATGTATGTATATTAGTCTTTGGCAGCCATAGTACAAGCTTTGCTTAGTTTGGGGTCAGGCGACCGTGTGTGAAAGTTTCCCACATTTATTATTTATTATTAAGTGACGACTTTCTTACTGGATGTCACAGACACACACACACGACAGACTTTCTTACTGGATGTAACACAAATCAGTGAGCAGTGCAGTCTTTGTGCGTGCAGTTTGGTTCAATGCCTCACCGACTACACTCGTACTTGAAACGGACTGCACTGCAAAGGCCGGACTGCAACCGGATTTGGTGTATTTCAGCCTTTAATCTTAAAACCTCACTTCACTCATTCAACCAATGTTTATTTAATTTTAGTCCATGTACTTCAGTCAACAGTATTTTAATTGACCTACTAATCTAATTACAGATAGCTGACGTCTCATTTTTAATCTTGTAATGTTTAATTACGATTTCGCAATAAAAACAAAAATAACGTTTGATTAAAAAGATTCAGCGAATACTTTAAACATCAAGTCATATTACATTTTCAAACATGTTGTCTTGTTCAAGGATAATGTTTACTTTGATGTTGAAGCCTGTAACAGGCAATCTCACAGAAGTTTCCTCGCGAATTTTGGTTTCTTATCAGATATTTATCAGATTAATTATTATTAGGATCTATTTGTATAAAGGGTTTATTTTTAATGATATTTTGTAATGAACTAGCAATGTTTGTAATTGAGTAGTAAATAGTGGTTGGTAATTTACTGGTAATTCATTTACTGGTACTTATCCGATCTGATTGAGCTGAAATTTGAAGATTAGAATTTTAAATATTGGTACTTGGTTGGATGTTACCTGTCCTTATTTTTGTGTTTTATTTCCATGGCATCCCCAATGCAGGGAATCCTAGTGGAGACTCTGGAGAAGTATGGGTGTGAAGCGTTAAATATCATACTAGCAACCCGTCCTGGCTTCGCACGGTAGGTACCTATAAATCTTCCACGAAAAATTATCTATCTGATGGTAAAAACCGCATCAAAATCCGTTGCGTGGTTTAGGAGGAGTCAGTTGATATGATGATGATGATGATTTTCTCCTTGACGTATCCGTCAATGGCGAACCTGCAAGCCTATCATGCGCAATGCAACAACGGTATGTCGACTCTTTTTATCGAGACAGACGTATGTTAACACATAGCCTTGTCACGTTCTCTCACACGACAAAAAGTAACGAGAAGAATTTAGTCGCGCGCGCATGCTAGGGGTGCTGTGGAGATTTGAGATTTTCATCTCACTATTTCTCGTCCCTGTTGCTCTCGTTTGAAATGTCGTAGGTGTGAGAGTGATCAAGGTAAAATCTCATCTCATCTCACGCGCAAGAATAGCCCCCCTGGCTAGATACGGTTGATATAGGGTGAACTGGGGCAAATGCGCCTGTAGATAAATTGCGTCTTTCGAGAATCACTGACAAGCCCTTCACAAATTTGGCGCTACTTACATCTTTTTTCTTTTTCTTTAGTTGCAATAATTTGTACCAGATGGCGTTAGTTGCCTAATTTCGCCGTCCCCGGAGAACAAAATGACAATCGCTATTATCTTGTTTTTAATGTTATGCCATATTTGACTTTTGTACATCTATATAATTTATTTCATATTTTTCTTGCAGTTACTTGTGAAGTTGTAAAACAATGTAATCATATTCGAAGTTTCATATTATTACACGAACAAAATTACCAGACTATGTGATCAACATTTCTCAACAATTTTCAAAACGGTAAAATCATTTGCCATAATTCCCGTTCAAAGAAGTCTGTTAAATAGCGTAATGTATATTGTAATTTTATTTGAAAGTAGGAATAGCAGTCTAAAGTTTTATTATCATACAAACAATATTGAATATTTTACCTGAATATAATGATAAGTTACCATAATTTTCATTACTTGAGACCTCACTAATCATAGAAGAAAGTTATAAGGTAATGTTACAATTTTTATTCCGCGCTTGGACAAACCGAGAATAAAAGGCTAAGGGACAATAAAACAGACTATTGACGCTGATTAATTTTTGCATATTATCTTATTTTGTTAGTATCTATTTAATTTTTAATCTCATTAATCATCTACTAAAATGAAAAGAATACTTAAAAAATTAACTTTAATCTGAACTATCTCACTGCTAATAATGTCCAGTGGTTCAGAAGCAAATAACAAAATAAAGTTTTTTATTTTTCCTGAAAAGTACACTTTTTGCAATTGTCATTTTGTTCTCCGGGGACAGCGATTTGTAAAGGGTTTGTCGGTAATTTTCGAAGGACACACTTGTCCCAGTTGGCCCTACCTACAGATATGAAAAACGACTTTTTTCATACTATGTAGAGAAGATAGGGAAGATAGAGATATTGTTTAGATTTGGAGGATCTACTTGTCTTAGCGATTTAAGTGAAAATACTTTTGCTTTCAAATTATTAGTTACATGCAAATTTTCTGTTATTTCTTTCGCAAACTCCATCAAGCGGGAAGCGTAGCGATAATATTTACGACTATAGATTCACGTCGAGCCGACCGCGACGAATCTACGCGACGTGCACACTTTGATTATACACGCTTGCACGCGAACACTGCACGTAAACGTTCCGTTTGAATAAACTTCAAAGCGAGGATTTTCACGTAAACCGCACGAAGTTACTTACAAATTACTCACTCACAAAATTTTGTGTCTTTTTTTTTTTTTTTAACTCTCGCGTGTTTTTTTTATACTGAATAGGTCGGCGTTTGACCACCAACTCGCCTGATGTTAAGCAACGTTGTGGTCTAAGATGGAGCACGACGACCTATAAGGTACTTATTCACTCTAGCCTTAAAGTTTTGTAGAATGAAGAAGTACAAAGACGGCAGTTGAGTGAGGCGCTACAAGTGCGCTACTGCTCAGAAAAACTACAATAAAATAAAGGTAAATATTGTTAGAGTAATAGAGTAACTTATTTATTTTTGAGTGTACTAATATTGGCCTTATACCAAAATGTTACACTGGGCAAGTCAATTACAGATTTATAAAATGTGTACGTAATATTTTTTTAATGATTAATATAATTTATTCTAATTTAGTCAATATTCAAGAATGAAGATTCAGTTAGTTGAAAATTCATAAATTCATTCAGTAAATAAAAAGGGTTATCTTATAAACATAACATATCGTCACGGCTTTCCCCCGAAGGGACTGACTGAGTTGTACAACACCCACACTTTGCCGGACGATATTCAGCCAAATGTGGCAGGGGGCAAGCCTGTTGCCATACACCGGGTTCTACCTCTAGTTACGTAGTAGATGACATTAAATACGCACGTATACGACTTTCCCCCGAAGGGGCTGGCAGAAGTCCACAACATCCACACTTCGCCGAATGATATTCAGTCCTAAATGTGACAGAGACGAGCCCGTCCCCGTACACCGGGCTCCAGTCATTTAGCAGATGACATCCAATACGCACATATTATGTTTACACAATGAACAAATAGGTGCCTTGCCTGGGTCCGAACCCGCTCTTTCTGGCTTTACAGGGTTTAAATGTAGTGCCTGATCTTCGGGCCTACCGAGTCCGAGTCCGAGGTCCGAGTCTAAATATCACCGAGAGATTTCAAAAGGCTTTCTTTTCACTATTTTGAGACGGAACTCAAAAACGTAAAACGAATGACTTAAACCTGAGCTTTGAATTTACCACACAAACGCGTTTGTCAAATTTCTTGGAAACTAATCGTCAGATTGTGATCTTGACTTGCTGTTTTTGCTCGTCCTCTTCTTCTAGACGAAATGGCATTAAAAACCTTTTCACTTCTCTTAGTCAAAAAGTCCGTCATTGTAGCATACAGAGCGAAGAAAAAATAGCTTATTTCGCTCTTGGGAGAAAAGTTTTTTTTCTGAAAATAGAACTAAAAGCGGTGGTCTGTTCGGCAGAATGCTCGTATTGCGACTACAGAAGGAATAAAAAAAACTACAACTTTACCATTCTTCTTCATTCATAATTTGATAAATAGTTACAGTATATCACGAGGAGGGCTTATGGATACAATTTTCTGAATAAACGCGAACAAAGTTGCAGGCAACAGCTAGTTCTTTATAAGTCACCAATATTTTCTTAAATATTGGATTGGATTATTTTATTTTCTCGCAATCGAAGTGAAACGTAGTGTAACACACGAGGCTAAAAAACCCTTAGAACACTGCTTCTATTTACCCCCTTCCTAAAGTTTGGGAGTAAAACTACCTCGTATATAATGGGTCATTTTAGCCCCTCGTATAACAATCTTCTATTAGTCAATGCGAAATTAGTAGAGCATTTGTAAGAGTTTTTTTTCATTTATTTAAAAATTACACTCTACGGATTCCGGGGGACCGTGACCTTTTGTAACATAAATCTTAATTATTATTTCAGGGGAATACAGGTTGAGGGAGGTTAGTTATTAAGTCTTAATCTAAGGTTAGGATAAAGGTTATCAGATTTACTTATTACATTGTCAGTACACCACGAGCAGACCAGCGACCCGCAAGCAGCACCGATCACGAGTATGACGCATGTGCCAGCCATCGCTCTCCTCAACCATATTTGAGGGAAGAGAACGACTCGACACACGACACCGTCGCAAGAAGGTGCCTTCGATAGGAGATGGACCCACAATTTCTATAAAACACGAAATTATTACAATTTTTATTAACATAACATCGTGGCCTCCTCCCGACTCAGAGTCTCCATCACCACCGCGTTCGGATCTCCTTTTGTAGGAGCTCCTTTTGTAGGCTTGTAGGAGCTATAACACTTTTTGGCGGGAACCAAAAAGATGGTGTCGTGATTTTGTATTATTTTCTAAAGCTTGTGATTCTTCGAGTGTTAAAGTGTAATAAATGCCGGTTAGTTAAAGTGCACGAGTGTGGGCAAATGATACAAACATTAGGAAATGCTAATTTTCGTGTTCTCTACAAAACTCGACTTAAAGTTTCAGTAAAGTATCCACGACTTAAATGAAATGGGAAAAGGGGAGGGATTCATCTCGGCTGTCATCACCCTCTCCTTTATAATCTTCATCTTAGATTTAATAACTCATAAAAAAAAATCAAACGGATGACAAGGCGGTATGGCCATGTTGGCTTTACCTGCCCTACGGGCAAAACAAAAAAAAAACTATCACCTTAAATAAGGTAGGCAAATGTTGCAACCTTTCTATTTTGACTATTTTCGGAACAAACAATATCATGTAGGTATGATTGTCTGTAAAACCCCAAACGGAAAGATTAGATCTCCATTGTAGGAACAGACAATGGATCCCAAACAGAGTGACAAAGAGTTTCTAGATAATGTCGGGACATTTGGGTATGTCAGAATTGTTAGAAACAATAGCTTACCGTGTGGAGAGGCTATTAATTTAACTGCCTATTAATCAAGTTGTAGCGCTCAGAGATGTCATGTCGTACAAAGTGAAAAGTAAAAACACTAGCAGAGGACCGTCTGGACATTACTACACACAGCTAAGACCAACGCTATTGAAGAAGAAGAAGTTATCCTACTTTCCTCCTAATATTATAAACGCGAAAGTTTGTAAGAATGGATAGATAGATGGACGTTTGTTACTCTTTCACGCCAGAACGGCTGAACAGATCTGGATGAAATTTGGCACAGAAATAGATTATAGTCTAGAATAGCACATAGGTTACTTTTTAACCACGGGTGAAACCGCAGGGCGCAGTTAGTAATAAAATAAATTCGCGACATTTTCTACACACGCGGTCGCCTAACCCCAAACCAAGCAAAGCTCGTACAATGGCGCCAGAGACTGATACATTCAAATGTTTAAATACACACTTAAATACATATTAACACTCAGATATAGAACAAACACAAATATTCATCACATAAATGTTTCCCCAGGTGGGAATCGAACTCACGCCCCCAAGCTCAGAAGACAGGGTCACTACCAACTGAGCCACCGAGGCAGTCGAAGCAAAAAAAAATTCAAACACAAAATCACTCAAAGAACTATCTACTAATTACTTTATTAACACATAGACCACTTTTTAACGACAGGTAAAACCGCGGGGCGCAACTAGTCTCAATTTTTTTTAATCGCGGAAGAATATCCGTGAACAGATTAAGTTAACGTTAAAAACATTTAACGAGACATTAAGCAAGCATTAAAAAAATCGAGTCAGTAAGAGGAAGTCTACGAAATTGGTCACAATAAAAAAAAAACCTGAAAAAAATATTTTTTATTCCGGTTCCGGAAGCCAATTACAAGTTTCCGGAATTAAATAGTGTTGTTTCATGAGGTCGTGACCCTTTTAAGTCTTTGTCAGCTGGAGTTCTTTCTTAGTATTAGACTATTTACAAAAACAATTTTTATTTGTTAATTAGGAAAACTTTGAAAAATTATTTGTCCAATAAAGTGTAATGGTTCTTTAAAAAACGTCTAGTAGACGTTTGGTAGCAAAACATCCAAAAGTGCAAAATGTCTATCGAGCTGTGTATATGTGTATGCATAACCAACTAATTTGCTAAACATCCGTGTATCAAAATGTCTAAATAACAGATGGTGAAAAAAACCAAGAGGTCTATACAGCAAATCATCTGATTCTCAAAATGTTTAGCTACTTGTACCTACGGTCAAATATACTTACACTATCTGTTTTGACTATGGTTTTGCTCGCAATTAATAGCGTATGTCACTTAAGAATAATGTAGCTTTCTAATGGTAAAATTATTTTTGAAATCAGACAAGTAGTTTTTGAGCTAATTCGTTACAAATATACAAAACTACAAATCTTTTTCCTCTTTATAATATTACAATACAATACATAAACTCTTTATTGACACCAAATACAAAATAAACCTAAGCTAAGCACTCAAAAATATAGACGCAATGGGCGGTCTTATCGCTTAAAAGTAATCTCTTCCAGACAACCTTTGGATGGAACAAAAACATTACGATTACAAGCATAGACGGTGGTGTGTGCTAAAGAAAAAAAATACATATCGTCACGCCTTTCCCTCGTAGGATCTGGCAGAGATGTAATACAACATCGACACTTCGCCGGACGATATTCAGTCCCAAATGTGGCAGGGGGCGAGCCTGACGCCATACACCGGGCTTCAGTTATGAAGCAGATGACATACAATACGCACATATTATGTTAACACAATGAACAAATTGGTGCGTGCCGTCGGCTGGGTTCGAACCCGCTCCCTCTGGCTTGAGAGGCGGGCCTTCTCCAACTAGGCTATCATCGCAATAAAAAAATTAAAGGTAATAAAATTTTAAAATGATTAGTGTAGTACGAGTATGTTTATAACATACAAAAAAAGGACCAGTGTAATATATTCCCTTAGACTCGGACCTTTTATTGGTTAAGTCAACGGAAACAACATAAGCCCAATCGAAGCCCTGAAAAATGACTCCAATTATTACTCCAACAATAAACAACACCGGAAATTAAGTACCCACAAATTATACTACAAAATAAATTACTTGCGAAACAAAAGATAAATCAATTACAAAGCTGATTACTGTATCCGGCAGAAGCCGTGCAGGGCGGATAACGTTTGGGCGGATTACCACGGGCCAAGGGCGCGCGGGATCAGCCAGAATAGTACGCGCAATGATTTGTAAAAACAAGAAAAAAGAGAAAAAAGTTTTTAAGAGGGCCGCGACGCTCTGAAATTTCCATACAAAGTTGCTTCTCAAATTTCTTGAAAACCATTTGTCAGATTATGATGAAATTTAGCATTTACAATTAAATTAACAATATCTCCGCCCCTAGTTCTTGGTTTTTTGTTAAAAGTTCTCAAGCGAAAATAGAGCTATGAAAAATTTCCGCATTTGTAAGGGGTCATTTTTGACTGATTTATTCAATAGATAGACAAAGCAAATCAAAAATACCTTTACATAGGAAGGTTGTCTACATCATTAGCTTGTAAATGAATCCATAAAACAAGGTACATTCTTAGTTATATAATAATTATTAGAGAAGTGCAAAAGTCATTAAAAAAAAATTGCACTTTGTCACGCTGTAGGTAACTTTAAAGGCTCTTCAGTGTCTTTACTTGCTCTCTTCGCTCGTCATCTTCTTCTAGACGAAATGGTTATGGAAAACCTTAAGCCAATGCCAAGTTAGTCTAAAGTGGTCACCGGCCTCTTAAGTTTTCTTGTTTCTAACACTGCTCTGCGCCCACGACGCGCGTCGTCGCTTGTAAACCGGAAGCTTGTAATAAAGTAAGTAATTGGTTGGTTGGTGGTTGGTTGGTTGGTGGTTGATAGGTGGTAGGTTGGTGGTTGGTTGGTTGGTATTTAAGAATATGGTAGGTATATGAAGCACAAACCACTGATAATGCATCGCAACTGACAATTCACGCGGATTGTCAGGCAACCAGCAACTGAGATGCTTATGTACAATGTTATTAAGTTTATTTGTTGATAAATGTATTTTGAAAACCAGTTTTTAAGAAGTAAACATCTGACTAATGACGATGATGATATAGGGTTAGTAGCAGAACTGTAAGCTGATCTGTGGGGGCCAACAGAAACCGATGTGTCCTCCTACTAATGAAAAATGGGGGACGGGACAAGAGAATAACCCATCTAAATGAGCCCAAACATGGCCAGTTTACCACACATACAGTATAGTATTAACTTTTGAGGAGTTCCTATGGCCACCTTCCGACTCCATCATCAGACCAACTTCATGGTACCATATTATTGCATTTTCACCTAAGATACGGAAGTAAATCAAATTTGAGTCAATGCGAACGTCAGGATGTGCTTCTAATTTAGCTTCCAGAATTTAATTCAAACATACATGCATACTAATTACCAACGAACATGGCAAGTTAATAAACGCTTGTACTAAAACAATAATTTTAAAAGCAAAGCTTGAAAAACAGTCGAATTGAGAACTTCCTCCTTTATGGAAGTCGGTTAACATTTACCGTCGGAGATATCACTCGTCATCCCAGAATTTACGTCGCCTTTCACGCAGTTCATTCATACTTTCTTCGGCGGTACTCTAACGCTACACCGTTTATCTCTCAAACCAAACAATTATCAAAGCGTGTTTGTGAAATAACAAAAAAACGTGCTAATAAAAACGGGCATTATAACACCTCAATTTTGTTCAGAAACAAAAACCTGAGATCAATTTAAATCTAATCCTATTTCAAGCAAAAAAAAAGTACAAAAACCTACCAAATTAAGTAGGTACCTAAGTAAAGTATTATTTTCGGACTTAGACTCAATCAAAAATCCATCTTTCTTGAAGCACCTCTGACATGGTATTAGCCATCTAATTTGCCAAAAGAACTACCTATTATCCCGCCCTAAGCGAATGATTGATCGACTAAGATGGAAATATTTTGGTAGAGAATAAGTTAAATGTGGCTAAAAGGAAAGGTAAAGTTTTCTTTAGAGGTTAAAGTGGCAACAAATATACAGTGTTAACAGGAAAGGGTGTACTAAGGCGAAAGGGGGTCATTGTACTCATCATTATGAACAACTTCTTCTATGAGTTCAACCCTGAAATCGAGAAAAGCTAACAGCTGTTCAGCAATTTTGTCGATGAGCAATAATGTATGATGAGGGATGTAGTCCGGTGTAACCGTTCAGAAGACGGGTCTGAGCAGTAGCGCACTTGTAGCGCCTCACGCAACTGCCGTCTTTGTACTTCTTCACTCTACAAAACTTCAAGGCTAGAGTGAATAAGTACCCTATAGGTCGTCGTGCTCCATCTTAGACCACAACGTCGCTTAACATCAGGCGAGTTGGTGGTCAAACGCCGACCTATTTTACATAAAAAAAATAAAAAAATAATAACTACTAACTTTTGAAAAAAAAAAAAAAAAAACAATTCTAGCTATGCAATAACACAAGTAACTGTAATAATGTGGATTTAAACGTAATAAATAATTATTAACGATGTTATAAATAAGAGAGCAATAGCTTCTATTCATAATAACAATGATAATTTATTGTGTTACTAGTAAGTAATACATAACAAATAGCTGTACTAAATAATAGCAGTAGCCATTCAATAACAATTAATATATTTTATTGTTATTTAGTCTATTTTTTGTTTGTCCAAAGATATAATAATAAATAAATAAATAAATAAATTCGGGACACTTCCACACACGGTCGCCTGACCCCAAACTAAGCAAAGCTTGTATTATGGGTGCCAGAGACTGATATACATACTTAGATATTTTTAAATACATACTTAAATATATATTAAAACCCAGACATGGAACAAACACAAATGTTCATCACATAAATGTTTGCCCTAGGTGGGAATCGAACCCACGCCCTCAAGCTCAGAAGGCAGGTTCACTACCAACTGAGCCACCGAGGCAGTCAATCTATCCAAACATCCATTTAAGAATCTAAACTTCCGCATTTTTAATATTAGTGTGATGTAGATATAGTATCCTATAGAACCAGTGGCGGATTCAGAATTTTGGTTTGGTTTTGCTTAACATAGCTAAAGGTAACATTTATCAAGGCGGGTAAATACAAATGTCTGTCTTTCCACCTAAATACAATCCGGGGGTGTTTAAGAGTAAAGTGAATAGGTATCTCCTAGGCAAGCGTGTTACACCTTCGATCACGGCAACGCTTCCCATCAGGCGAGTCAGTGGTCAAACGCATGCCTAGTATGTTATAAAAAAATAAATAAAAAAAAATGTACAAAAAAAAGTTATTTTCGACTTTGTAGAGGGTGGATTAAATACTTTTAGAGAGCTTGATGCTCCTAAGGTCTCCTTGGATCTGTTAGTGTAAAGAATCAGAAAAAATGCGCGATGGAGAAGAAGAAGAGAGTTTATGTTAGCCTACTCAACAATGGTGGGGAAAAGGTTGATTGGCTTGCACTTGGCCACCATCTCACTCGATGATAAGCAATGATGCGACCTACGATGAAGCACGATTGCCTAGAAGAAACCGTGTTATTATTAAACCCATTTATTTCCAACAACCTTAAATAACAATTTTACTTTGATTGAATAAAGATATAGTTACATTAATATGACAGCTTTTTAAAAAAATAATATCTGTGTTATTTGATGCTGGACCCAGACTGGGTATATACCTATGGGGTACCTATACCCCAGACTGGGTATAGGTCTCCTCCAGTTTACTCCAATTCTCTGTCCCTTGCTTTTATTTTCCATTCTTTTCCTGCTGTGGCTATTATTTCGTTAATCCATCTGTTCTTTGGACGTCCTCTGCTTCTTTTACCAACTGGTCCTTTCCATGTCGTTGATTCTAGTGTCCATCTTTTATCTTTGTATCTTGCTAGGTGAAACCGTATACTACAACCTTTTTTTTTTTGTGAATGGCTAATGCTGTTGGCCACTGAGCCCTCTACAGCGTACAGACGTGCAAGCAAGCGCGGATGCACGAAGCACGTGAAGGCAAGCGCGGATTGCCCAGGGTCTTGAGAGAGTTTGGTGTTTAAAAACTATGAACGACTAGCACAAGGGCTAACACTAAGATACGAACCTCAGCTTGGACTGTCGTCGACAAGGCGGAGTCGATTTGCCCAGGCAACCCAGAAGGGGTGTGCTCTTGAGCCCTACTAGGTTGAACTGAATGACATTCTTCATGCTGATTATAATGACGACCCTCCTGGCCCAGTCGGAATTCGATTGCCTTATTATAAGCAGGAGGCCCCGGGTTCGATTCCCCGTCGGGCAGATGTTTAAATAATGAATTTAGATAGATATCAGGGTCTGGATGTAAGTTGTCCATGTCTTTGCGTGTTCCATGGCATTCCTGGAGTTCATGGATTCGCGACACTAGGAATCTTAGTGGGAGCTATGAGTGTGAAACGTTAATGACTACGCGTAATAGGTGAGCGATGATAGCCTAGTTGAAGAAGGCCCACCTCTTAAGCCAGAGGGAGCGTGTTCAAACCCAGCCAACGGCACGCACCAATTTGATCATTGTGTGAACATATGCGCGTATTGTATGTCATCTGCTACATGACTGGAGCCCGGTGTATAGCGACAGACTCGCCCCCTGCCACATTTAGGACTAAATATCGTCCGGCGAAGTGTGCGTGTCGTGTCACCTCTGCCAGCCCCGTCGGGGGAAAGACATGACGATATGTTATGTTATGCGTATAGGTTTCTACTTATATATCTATCAGATAAGGGATCGCATCGGAAATATAGACGATCTTTTGTGCTAAATGTGCTCAATGACGTCACAGAGTTCATCTTTAAGGTTATCTCCGCGCACTTCAGAGCGTAAATATGTTTATTCAAATGATGTTAGTACGACAAAATAATAAAGGACTTAATGCTTGAAGCGTAGGTACGAGTGTACTGAATAACGTATTTAGTACTTATTTATCATCCTTATTTCTTATTCCTTTTCCTTTTCCTTATTCCTTTTGGATAAAATCTAGAAAAGAAAAAAAAACTGAAGAAACAAGTAACATTATTAAAAGACAAAACTAAAAAGCCGGCTGCAAAATGTGGTACCGTATGTCGCTTCCACTATCAAGACGATTCAAATGACACCTCACACGTCGAAATACATCAAGCTGTAAGGCATGCCAAAGAAACCTCAAAAATACATACCCACATACATACATACATACATACAAACAGACAGACATACATACATCATCATTATTAGCCTGTATCGACCCACTGCTGGGTATAGGTCTCTTCCGCCCCGCGCCATTGTTCAACATACATACATACATAGTTACACATGTACTCGAAAAACGTAACTCTCCTTCTTGCGCAGTCGAGTAAAAAAATCGTTTGGTATCGTTAGTATCGTTTAGTAATGGCATTAACACACTTCAAGCTTCGAACCTGTATAACTAATTAATTCCTTTACATCATCATCATCACCATTAGTCCGTAATCACAGACTGCTGAGCATAGACTTCTCTTCTTGTGCGTCACTCATCCCGGTCCAGGAGGTCTATTCATGACCCATGAGATGAGATCTGGTCACTTTCACTCCTAAGACTTTTCAAACAAGAAAGACAAGGACCAGATAATATCTCGAATTCTAGGAATGACCCTATGACAATCTCGTCCTGTAGCAGGGCTTTTAATAGCCCGGGCCAGAGACAAATTGCCTTTCCACCGTTTTTATCCGCGCCTAGATGTAACAAAGCTAGAATAAGACAATTTGCAAATTTCTGAATGAGATGTGATTTTTATTTTCCAAAAAAAAAAAATCTTATCTCCGCCATTTCCAAAATTTCCTTTCATTTCAAAAACTTCTATAAACTGACTAAACAAAGAAAATCTGTATAATTATTTAACCTACTCACAAAACTTCAAGAGTATAGGTTGAGGAATTCGACCTGGGGGGCTATTCCTGCGCGTGAGATGAGATGAGATTTTATCTTAGTCACTCTCACACCTATGACGTTTCAAACGAGATCAACAAGGACGAAAAAAGGTAAGATGAAAATCTCAAATCTCCGAATAGGGCCACTGTAGAGGATAGACGTTGACCGCGAGGTCTACACGGAGCCACTAATTAATTTAATAAGAGAATCTTCCGAGCTTTTCCTTCCCCTCCAATCTTTTCCTAAGCAAGCTTAATTAGAGGCGACATAGTTCCATAGACATAAATATGTATTTCATTCTAGACTTGACATATCGAACTATCATAGTAGTACACCGCGAGAATGCATCAAGCAGTCAGCACACTCTCGCCCACACGTAGCTTAGTCACTTAAATAGACAACACGCGCTTTGTGTTTGATATTACATCATCCAAAATAAGAGGATCAAGTAACATTATTTTAAGAAAAACAAAAACCCGGCTACAAAATAGTGTACTCTATGTCACTTCCACTATCAAGACGATTCAAATGACACCTCATACTGTCCAAATCCATCAAGCTGCTTAGGACGTGCTAAAGAAACCTCATATAATTATACATCCATACATACTTACGAACACTCGAAAAACATAACCCTCCTTCTTGAGCAGTCGGGTAAAAATAAATAAAAGACACTCCGTCTTTTATTAACTTCTTACGTCTTACACTTTTCACCAGTAAGTTCCGATTTTAGATAAAAACACGTCAAATTTTTACTGCCTCGTGTGCTCCTGCGTGAATGATAGACGTACGTACGACAAAAATATGTGTTTGCGATAGCAACTCTATTTTTTTTTCTCAATGCATGGTTCTGAGAAAACAAGCCAAATAAGAATAAATAACGATCGTTGAGTATTATCTCCAGTTTTAATATGGAAGAGCTATTATTAGATGATTATAGCTATTATTTATAATTCTATCCAACGTGTGCCACTAAAGGTGTGATGGCATTACAAAATTGACCTCAATTTCATACAGGGCTATTTTCTTAACATCGAAAATCTCGCAAGAAGCTTCCTTACATCATAATTAACAATTTAAATCAGCTTATAGTTTACTAGCTTTTAATAACGTCGCTTTCTATTGGTGGAAGAATTTTTGAATTTGAACCGGTTTTGAGTTAAATTGTTACAAACATGTAACAATATTGCGGGTCGCTGATCTACTCGTGGCGTACTCACAATGCAATAAACCTTTAACCTAACCTTAGATTAAGACTTAACAACTAACCCCCCTCTCTTATATTACCCATAAATAATAATAAAAATAAAGATACCAGTTAACAAAAGTCACGGTCTCAAGAGTCCGTGGAGCGTAATAAAAAAAATACAAATCTTTTCTCTTTATAATATTAATGTAGATGTAGATTTACAACCTTAACTGCCATAAGTATTGTAAGTTTTATGTGACGTCCTTTACTCAAGTTTTAAATGTTTGACAGATGTATGAGTGACACATCTAAGAGAAACGATGGTGGCACTCAGTTGTAAATACGAGTAAATGCACCTCATGGTCACCTATCGAAAAACTGATCAATTTATGAATTATTTACATTATAAGAATGATATACATAAGTACTTAGTTTTAATTTCCCTAAGTATGTAGGTACAAATACTTTGCTAAAGTTTTAAAAAGGTGCTCTAACCAATCTTGGCATTACTAATTAGCAATAGCATGTGAATTAACTAGTGGTAAAAAATAACAAGTTTGAAGCACTAACTCACAGTATAATATCTTTTTTGTTCCCACGGCTGCTAATTAGGTATTTGTATTCTTTGCTTCAAAAGTTCGCTAATAAAATGGTGCTTTGGGTTTTTTTTAGTATAACCCTGAAATGTTAATGCTGTGTTTAGTTTTATACTAAGTATTATGCAAATGAGTCATTTATTTATTTTTATACTTTAACATTAATTACAAATAGCTTGTTATTTAGTAAGTCATACAATTAGCTCTATCCAGAACGCTAAATTGCTCAGTTTCTTGCCTGTTCTTCTGAGTAGTGGCTCTTTTTCCTAACAAAGCGGTCGAGTCTATTATAAAACTTAGACGTTCATAAGTATTAAGTGTATCTTTGATACCCAATTGAATAAAACATTTTGACTTTGAGTTTGACTTTTGCTAAATTTAAACTAGCTAAAAATGTAATTGTCTATGTTAGGCAAACACTGAAATTTAACGTTCTGAATAGGGTCTCAAGTATTTTTAACCGGTTTTATTCATGTATGTATTTTTTTTTTGTAATATTAATACTTACAGTTTTTTTTTACTACTTATGTTTGTATGTAATGTTTATACAGTTTTTTTTACTATTTCTAATAAACCGAATGTTAAAAAACTTTGCATTTGTTGAAAACAACAAGAGTATTGTAAGTATAATGTACTACTAGAGATATAGTAAGTTATAATGTACTACTAGACGCTCACCCTGGCTTCGACGGTACCTTTAAACCCTTCCGTAAAATGTAACTTAACTGATGGTGAAAACTGTATCACAATCCGTTGCCTGGTTTAGGAAGAATTAGCGTATAAACAGACAGAAAGAGGGACAGACGCGGAAGGTGTTTTAATACTATGTATAGATAAATTAGGGAACTACTGGTCTAATTAAAAAAAAAACTAACAGAAATTGCAGTCACTGAGTACTATCTCATAAACAAACAAATCCGCGGGTGATAGCTAGTGTATGATATTTGGATTTAAAGGGTTTTTTAACTTTTTGCTTCAAACTCTAACATCAGATAAAAATAGCTAGGTACTTATTAACCTTTAAACATGGTCTTGTATTTTTTTGTTACGCCGTCTCCAACGTAAGGTCAGAGAGACTACTAGGTAGGTATACTTAGCTCAAAAAGTATAAAATATCGGTATTTTTATTTTATTTTTATGTGTCATTTGGAGGAAACAACATAGTATGACTATAAAAATTCAATGTATTCATGAATCGACAGTTATTTGTAAATTATGTCTAACAAAAAATTGTTGACGTCGTAAACATAGTGAAATTTGCATGAAGCAAATTTACCTATGATATGTTACTTATAAATCTTACTACCCATTAACCAACTAAATAAAAATCAAAACAGCTGACTGAATGAAGCGCTACTTTGTAGAATTTCATCAGATTGCAAGTTTTGCTATAAACTTGATTAATTTAGTTTAATTTATTTACAAGTAGGTACGTTTACTCAATTTTTAATTTAGATCAGCTTAATAATAAACCGATTTAATTGAACCCATATTCTTTGATATTATACTTAATGCGACATCAAAGCGGAAACACACTTGAGAATTGTTAAAGAAACAGTTTTGAAAAAAAAGTTAACTAGTCTTTCAAATTCCCTTAGGTATACGTAATTAAATATTGTTAATAGAGACCTTGTTGTACATATTAATATTTTAAGGAAATGTGATTTAATGAGTTACGATATGAATGACGTCATGGCAAAAATATTACTTTGATATTTCTTAATCGTTAATGGATTAATAATGAGGTTTTGTTCCATGACCTTATTGATTCATAATATTGTTACCGAACATGTTATGAATAATAAACGAACTTGTTTGATAATAACCTGTTGTACAGCGTACTTTTATACAATATTAGATTATCGATTTAAAACACGGCGTAAATGTAAATTTTATGAAGTCCTAGCTGCGCTCTATAGTGTACGCTTTGATAATGATATATCCAGATGGACTGAATAAATATTGCACGCGTCGCAAAAAATAACACCCAACTGTTAGTACAAAATGTATGACGCAACCCTAGTAAAAGACGTACCTGTCACGCACACTAGTTTAAAAAAGTTTGCCTGTCACCTTTCGTTCATAAACAGTACGGAACTCCCTCTAGACATATATGTAGGTACTCATAGGATGTAGGCAACCTGGTTAATATAGCCTAGATAGCCTGTATTATTACAGATAATAACTTTTGTCTTTATAAAATAAAGTAAATAGGTAAATAGAACTTTTTTACAAACAAAATATAAGATTTGTACAACGTCAAAATTAGCATTACGAAGTCATTAAACTCTACATTTTCATTCGAAATGAATGAATGAATAGTTATATTGTTTTAGTTATGTTGAAAGTTAACCCTGTACAGCTACCTAATTTGCACGAGTTCCATTTTAAAGTTGACAAAAAGTTTAACTATTGTTAATTATTGTTACAAAAACAGTCTGGTTTAAATCTCTACCTGTCCAACTAACACAAAAATAAACGAGAAATGCAAAACAACGATCAAACACCGATTTCAAAATAAACAAAGGAAGTTCAAGTTAAACATTCTATTTTCAAATCTCCCACGCATTTTACGACTCACCTGTCAATGATAGCAGAACTCTCTCTCTCTCCCTCGCAAATCACTCCATTCATTTCGCACTAACACTAAAACACAAACTGGCCGAATGCAACGCCAAAAAAGCACTTGACATAAGTTTAAAATTGGAACACTCTATCACAACCGCGTTGACTTAAAAATATTAAAATAAAAAACAATAAACACTTCTTTTTGACAATTGGACACTTCTTTGTTTTGTTTAGTTTTTTTTTTAATGGCAAAGGACGTTAAGGTTTGTTAGTAAAAAGTTCGTAAAAAGTTTGCGTGGTGAAGGGAAGGGAAACGCGTCCGTGTAGGTCGAGGCGCCATGCGTTTATGTCTACTCTCAGCTCTCTGGTACTTTCCGACGAGGCCGAGCGACGAGGCGGGAATGCTTGGAGGTGGCATGTTTAAGCACACTTAAAAAGGTTCAGATTAAATTTTCTTTGCCTCTTTTACATTTTTACTTTTTTTCTAACAGTTTAGACTTCAAATTTTCAGGGCCACAACAGTAAATTTAAGGTTTTATTGGTTTTGTTAAATTCATGGGTCGGTAAATATTTACTATCTAAACAAAACATAGCTTTTAGGGTTAACTTGAAGTATGAAAGTTTGCATTAGTATTTATTTTATTTGCGTCTCTCACAGACGGACCCAGTCCCTTGCAACGAGATAAAAAATACTTACCAATAAGGTTCTACAGACAAAACTGGCTCCTCCTTGATGGCAAAATAGCCCCAACCCCAAATGACAGCAGTAGTCATGTTTAAAAAAAAACTGGAACTCTACTCTGACGCGAAAGCTTGGTCACTCTCAGTTTTTTAACTTTTAAATGAGACAATGGCAAGATAATATCACGCGTCAGAATGGGGCCCCTGATTTTTGTAAATCTTAGTCTCTACCTCATAATTAGTCTCAACTATAGAGAGTATAATTATAGCTCCTCATTTTCAAAACAAAAGATAGTTCATGGTGCAACTACCTCATTACCTTTTATAAAGATTTGCTATGCACCCATATTTACACGAAAAGGTTCAAAAAAGGTTACAATCAGAGATAAATAGGTTACAGACAGTCTAAGTAAAGTTACATTCAGGAAATAAGTAGACATAATAGGTAGCAAGCAGGTCAAGCAGTGGAGTTTGAGTTTTGATAGTTAACGTAAATCTTTCGCGCTTTCGTTTGGCTTCATACATTTACCTTGGCTTATAAAACGTTTCCTTTAAGAGCGCTATATTGAAACGTATGCAGCCAAACGAAAACGAAAAAAGTTAACGTAACTGTCAAAACCTACTAACCACAATTTATCCCATAGATCTAACTATGTATGTACATAGTTAAGGTGTATGTTAGAGCACGGCAGCGGTCACGCTTGCTCGCGACACTCATACTAGATACAATGTATTTTTGATAAATTTGCCTCTATCCGGTCCAAAAGCGAGCCGCCATTTTCATCTATGAGTCACTCGGCAAAACCCCCCTCCACTTTAAAAAAAAAAAATCGCCATGTGCTACTAAAATCAAGATTTCTCTTAAGTTTTGTATGAAACCTACATATGAAACTTATATCATTGGAATCATCTTGAAAAAAAGCTATCAGACTCTTAAATAGAAAATAACGTTTTGTTGCCTTATGTACTGACAGTTTCAGCTCCAAAGTAGACTATCAATGCATGGAAACAGTATTACAAAGTCATCAGAATAAAAATCATGCTGATATTTATAATGAGGGCTCAGAGAAACGTAAACAAGTATTTTTTTACGTTTTTCTAAGTAAATACTATAAATATGAACAGAGATAAGCTACAAGCAGATACATAAATTATTGAACATTCCACATTAGCGCGCTTAAATTCTTTCGCAAATCTGGTAATGCTATGCCATTAAGCCTGCATTGTTTTTCTAGCATCTTTACCGGTTTCTGGCGTGCTCCAGTGGTGGATCCAGGATTTTGGTTTTGGTCTTTACTTTGGTGATATGAAGTTTTATCAAGGTACCTACGTAAGATTTTGCTTTAGGCGCTTCGGTAATAATTATTATATGTGTTTGAAGTTTGTAAACTGTTATCAAGGTGGGTAAACTTAAAACTTTAAAAACAGACATTTTCGGACTATTACGGAGCGTGAATTAGATACTTTGTGGGGTGGTTCTTTGCTCATCTCTGCCTAAGCGTAATCTTTCCAGTGTAACATATTAAGATGTGGTATCAGTGCTGCATTAGCCACATAGTAAGAAACAGCAAATGCTGCCGATTCCGAGCGAAAAACTAAAACTATAAAAGCTCTACACCCAATATCTTTTCTCAAAATAGATATGCGGCGCCAAATTTCTCAAAATAAGCGGAAAGAGCGCTGTCCATACTTGGCAACACCACAATACTTTCATTGAAAATTAGGTGTTTTGGTGGGAAAGCAACTCCTCAAAGGCCCCTTCACATTTGCTACGGGCCCCGCGCTCGCTTAATCCGGTACTGCTTGAGCCCCTCAGCCCCCTCCTGGATGCGCTAGTGGCCTGCTCTAAGTCCAAACCAGTCGCTCAGGTTTTTGAGAACGACACGCGATACTGAGCGCAGTCACACGTTTTGATTATGAGTTTTTTATACTATTTTTATTGTAGGATGGTGCGGTAGGCATTAGACAATCCTCCTTTTAACCGACGAAACGGAGGAGGCTTCCAATACGACGTAATTTTTTTTCCTTTTTTTTTGATCACGCATAACTTTTAAATGAGTCGTCCGATTTTCATAATTCTTTTTTTTCACTCTTACAAGTTGCCGCGTTTTATAAATCATGACTTAAAACAGTACTAAAGCTTCAGCAGCACTCTACATATTAATTCACTAAACTACATAATCATCAATTAGTGTAGTAAATTTATTAATAAACGAGATAAACACGACTGTCACCCGCACTATGATGCAGTGAATAGAGTAAAATGTTCATTGAAAGAAATAAATAAAAAACTTTTTTTCGTCCTACATTCACGGGTTATAGCACTTTGGCGCTGCACGTTTTGTGCATTTAGCAAAAACAGGTGGAGAAAAAAAAACATTATTTTTATTTGAAGTTTATTTGCCACTGCTACAGTTACTTGCACCGTATAAGGAAATAAATTTAATTCACAAAATTAAAATTAAATTCTATAATAATCAAATGTAAAAATGACGACAGAAAAATTTGTAATGCATGTACCTAAAACGTAAGTTACCAACTCTCCTTTATCTGTACTCCTCTTAAATAATAATTAAGTTATACATTATTAAAAGTCACGTACCCAGGTTGTAATTAAAAAATAGATATATTGTAATTTTTAATTAAAATAAATAAATAAAAGTAGTTTACAAAATTTTTTTACTCTGTTTTTAAAATCGAATGAATGAAACATGACTCTCAAAACCATATGTATTACAACTATCTACTTACTAACATAATTATTTACCTATCGTATGTCATAAAATGTTGTGCATTTGCCAACAGACACTGGAAAACCAATTATGAAGCATAAACACGTTGAAAGCGGTGGCTCCCATCCAATGACATTACTTAGCTGTGCATACCATGGTAATTTTATTACTTAAGGTACTTTAGATATTTTCTTTTGTTCTTCTTTTTTTAAAGGCGGAAAGGCGTGACGATATGTTATGATGTGACTATATGTTCTTTTTTATTTTTATCTTGGACTACTTTGGACGCATCTCGCCTGAAGGGCTATTCTTACAAGTCAAGATATGTTTTTTCTTTCTCTCGTTTCAAACATCATAGGAGTGAGAGTGACCAAAAACACCTCGCGCGTCATAAATAGGTTAGATGATATGCTCAAATACTCGATGATGACATACCAACTGATATGCCAGATGGTATACTGATTTACTCGATGCGGCCTACTTCAACCCCTACAAATGGGCTCTCAGGGAGCAGCTCATGCTCCATGACATCCCTTTTTTTTTTTTTACCTTTGGAAAATCCTTTATGGATACCGCCAACAGCCCGGGTGCGGGCACAGAGTGGTTATGTGGGAATCCCGCCACTGACGGCCTACCCACTAAAAACCCAAGGGTGTTCCACCTCGGCGCAAAATGTCGGGGCTAGGGGACGCTTCCGAACTCTTACACGGCCCCGACAGCGCTAGTCCTTTCAGGCACGGTAGCCATGGCAAGCCTGGGTCAACTCGACCAAGTATCTTGGCGAGACCCTCGATCGACGACTCACCTTCTCGATGCACATTCAGACCGTTAGGAGTCGAGCGGTTTTCATTCTAAGCCGACTCGCCCCCCTTCTCAACGACCGTAGTAAGCTATCCCTTAGAAATAAGGTGATTTTGTACAAAATTTGCATTCGCCTAGTTATGACCTCCGTAGTGTTCGCCCAAGCTTCTGGTCACGAGCTGGACAAGCTCCAGGCCACTCATCCGGTACGCTCCAGAGGCCTCAGTGGCCAACAGCATTAGTCATTCACAAAAAGAAAAAGTGGCTTACGATGAAGCACACTTGTATTGCTTATATTGATTTTTGAAAAAAAAAATGTGTCAAGGAACACTCTGTGGATTTGCTTGCTTTAACTTGCTGAAACTTTTATGAATTTACTTACAGAACAGCATTTATACTCAAGATGACATCATCAGGCAATTCAAAGGCAAAAAAAATATTTAAAAAAAATATGCCAAACTGTACTGAAGCCTATTTTTTGAAATTTAAAAACAAATCCATATCGCTTCCTAAATGACTGATGCCCACTTGCAGTCCATAAGAATTTCCTCAGTCCTTGCTTAGCTAGTTTAAGCTACTCCTAGCTAGCTCCTACCTACATTTTCCTACACAAACCTTTAGTCATTCCTTAGGAGACTTTACTTTAAAAGTTAAGCGAATATTTCGCTAGGAGTAGTTAAAAATAGTTAAGCAAGGACTTAGGCAAATCTTATATATGGCTAAAGTCAAAGTCAAAATGTTTTTAATCAATTTAGGTATCAAAGATACACTTATGAACGTCAAAGTTTTTTAAATAGACTCGACCGCCTTGTTCGGATAAAGAGCCTCTACTTAAAAGAACAGGCAAGAAACTGAGTGGCATTATTTTTTCAAATAATAAATGAATTACAGTCTCACAAATTTTGGTTTTCAACTAGGTAATATCTATAAATACTAGTGGCTACTTGGCGGAAGTGGAAGGCTCCAGACATCTTTATCTTATAAATAATTCTTAACCTTATAATACCCTCTTTTCATTAATGTAGTTTTTACATGTGATTTGAATTTTCCCTCGGTGAACCCTGTTATATTTTTCGGGATTTTATTGTAAAAATGAACACAGTTGCCTAAAAATGACTTATTTGACTTAGTCAGTCTAAATCTCGGTACAGCTATCCTATCCTTATTTCTAGTGTTATTATTGTGATAGTCACAGTTCAACTTAAATTTATGTATATTTTTGCGAACGTGCAAAATATTTTCAAAGATATACAAAGAAGGTAAAGTTAATTTATTTATTTCTTAATAAATCTCTCAATGATTCGCGGGGACCCATCCCGTAGATAGCGTGGACCGCTCGCTTTTGCAAAATAACAATGGCCTCTACTTCAGCGGCTGATCCCCACAGCAAAATGCCATATGACATTATGCTGTGAAAATAAGCAAAGTAAACCATTCGAGCTGTAGCTATATCCGTCAGTTGCCTAATCTTGCGAACCGCATAAGCAGCAGAACTAAGTCTCCCAGACAGAGCACAAATATGTGGACCCCATTGCAGTTTGGAATCAATGCTTATACCCAGGAACACCGTCGCCTTGTCTATAAATTCGTAAAATATAATTCCAGTAGTCGTAGTCTATAATTCTAAAAATTCGGACTTAGGCAATTCTTATATTTAGTGCAAGCTGGCATGAGTTACCTAAGCGGTAAGAAACATTAAGAAAAATTACTTACGAATGCATAGTAATTTGTCTCCGTAGACTCTGAGACCTCGCCACGCCCGGTTAATGATAGTGTGTACAATGTAATCCTAACTTGTGATATCAAAAATGCGAATGTGAGTTTGTTTGTGACCCATTCCACGCGAGTACCTTTCGCACCGCAGGTGTGCTTAAGGAACATGCAAAAAGCAACTCTATGCTGCATCTGTAAGGTCAACCTTTTTAGATTTTTTAAAAATCAAAGTCATTCATTTCCCGCATACACTATTTTCCAGATAAGAAACCCTGCACTGCGTAAGCGAAGGTCCATTTTTGAAAATTAGATTTTTACGGACCGCGTGCTATGGGGCCCTTAACGGGTTAACTATATACTTAACCGATCATCACGCATTTTGCATACGCGTTGCCAGACATATCGTCACGCCTTTCCCCCGAGGGGCTGGTAGAGGTGTAATACAAAACCCTCACTTCGCCGAATGATTTTCAGTCCCAAATGTGAGAGGGGGCGAGCCTATCGCTATACCTACACCGGGCTCCAGTCATGTAGCAGATGACATACAATACAATACAAAAGCTCATACAATGAACGAATTGGTGCGTGCCGTCGGCTGGGTTTGATCCGCTCCCATTGGCTTGAGAGGCGAGCCTACTCCAACTAGGCTATCACGTTGTCAGGGATACAGAAAAAAAGACATAGAGAAGCTTTCATCTCGAAAAAAATAGCATTTCTTTTGGTACAGCGGGTGGAACCGCGGGGCGCAGCTAGTCAATTATACTATGACCTATTCAGCGGCTGCAGATCTACCCATGCTAATAATATACAGGGGGCCTACCCATGACATCCTATTGCCATGATGGTCACGTTTTGTTGTCGACGCTGAGCAACCGCGCATCGTATCGCCGCGCAATAAGGTCCATGGTCGCGCAGCGTTGAAAACAAAACCATCATGATGTTTATGGCCCTCCGGAGATGATGATATCATGCTAGTTCCATTAACAACGTGCTAATCAAGACAAATTACCCGCTGACTGCCAAGCTTGTTTAATATTTACCATTTTACTACTTTATAAGCAAGCTAGCGCATCTGTCAGCGGCCTTGCTTGTTCGCACTCTGGGTTCCTAATCTTGACGGTCAGGTCTATTAAAAAACTTTGACGTTCATTTGCGTGCATCTTCTATACCCAACTGAATTTCTCATATTTCATTTAACTACTTACTGAATATTAATCTAAAATAATTTAGCAATCAATGTAAAATCAAAATGTTTAAATTTCAACTCATTACTTAATTTAATTCTGTTGTTTTAATTAACTTCTTATTAAAATGCTCCTGGACATACATAATATTGGAAATTAATATAGATCTGTTCTATGCTCACTAAAATTTTATAATATTTTATTAATTTCTGTCATAATTATTGTGTGTTATGAATAAATAAATCCCACTAATATTATAAACGCGAAAGTTTGTAAGAATGGATGGATGGATGGATGGATGGATGGATGGATGGATGGATGTTTGTTACTCTTTCACGCCAGGCCGGCTGACCAGATTTGGATTAAATTTGGCACAGAGATAGATTATAGTCTAGAATAGCACATAGGATACTTTTTAACCGCGGGGCGCAGCTAGTAAAGGAATAAAAACATTTTGACTTTGACTTTGACTTTGGCTTCACGCGATATTCTACTCTTAAAGGAACCCGTTAAGTTTACGGGATAAAAACAGCGATTTGTCACTTCAGGGTAAGTATAGTAGCATAGTGTGGATAGGAATTTTTAAACTTACTTCGGTATAAGTTAACGTTTATTTAAGTAGGGTTTAAGTAATCTCTATACCAAATGTCATCCAAACACAAACGCAAACGCGTTAAAGTAACAAACACTTAAATTAAATTAAATTTGTTTATTGAGATAAAAACAACAATCTTATCAGTTACATCCATTTCACATGAGAATTAGAAAAAATAAAGTTTGGGAAAACACTTTATTTACAAAAAAATGCTTACAGAAAAACTGTCATATTTTAATAGGTATACGTAGAATTGAAGTACCTAGAATTGTTTTGGAGATTCTACGTTTAAACTGTCATAATGACACTGTCTTAATCTTATATCTTTAAATGAGCAATTCTTGTATATATATATATATATATAATTGGAATCTCGGAATCGGCTCCAACGATTTTCATACAATTTAGTATATAGGGGGTTTCGGGGGCGATAAATCGATCTAGCTAGGAATCATTTTTAGAAAATGTCATTTTATTCGTGTTTTATCGATAATCAATCTCAACTGAAAAATATGACTTCCTGACATCTATTGGCGAATAATAATACTATTTTTTGTGAGCAACTAATTGCTTTAACGACACAACAGCAGATGGCGTTGTTAAGTAACACGAAGTCAATGAGTGTTTGCTTTGAGGTTAGACTAAAATCAATTGTTTATTATCCAAAAAACACAATTAAAAAATAAAAAAAAATACCGAGCAAAGCTCGGCCATCCAGGTACTTTATTTTAATGATTGTATCATACCTAGAGTTTCGTTCAAGGTCACACAAAGGCAAAAATATCAAAATCATTCAAAACGAGCTGTTGCCGGCAACTTCGTTCGCGTTGATTCAGAAAATAGTATCCATGAACCCTCCTCGTGATAAACTGTAACTAATAATTCATAATTATCAAATTATGAATAAGCTGCGCCCCACGATTTTATCCGCTATTAAAAAGTATCTTATGTTCTATTCTAGACTGTAATCTATCTCTGTGCCAAATTTCATTCAGATCTGTTCAGCCGTTCTGGCGTGAAAGAGTAATAAACATCCATTCATCCATCCATCCATGCTTACAAACTTTCGCGTAAACAATACAGGCTGCGCCCCGCGGTTTCACCCGCGGTTAAAAAGTATCATATGTGCTATTTTAGACTATAATCTATCTCAGTGAAAAATTTCATCCATATCTGTTCAGCCGTTCTGGCGTGAAAGAGTAACAAACATCCATCCATCCCTCCATTCTTACATACTTTCGCGTATGTAATATTAGTAGGATTAACGTTAGATTTTTAGTGTCCCAAAAAAACTTTACCCCTAATTATGTTGCAGTATACCTCTACATGAATCATCTTTGATTTATCGCCCTCTCTGTTCTTCCGCCATCCATCTTTACGAGTGGGAGCAGTATAATGCATAGACTAGTAGCTGTGAATTAGAGAAGAAATCTCCAGAGCTGAGCTGATTAAAATTGTTTATTTACCACAGAGGAGATACTACTGCGCATTGCGCGCTATACTTAGGGCGCTCCTAGACGGCCCATATTTTTATTGCAATACTGGCCTGGCAATAAATAAAAAAATTCGGGACTTTTCCACACACGGTCGCCTGACCTCAAACTAAGCAAAGCTTGTACTATGGCTGCCAGAGACTGATATACATACGTACATATACATAATTTTAAATACACACTTAAATGACTTTGACTGCCTCGGTGGCTCAGTTGGTAGTGAACCTGCCTTCTGAGCTTGGGGGCGTGGGTTCGATTCCCACCTAGGGCAAACATTTATGTGATGAATATTTGTGTTTGTTGTCTGGGTGTTAATATGTATTTAAGTATGTATTTAAAAATATCTAAGTATGTATATCAGTCCCTGGCAGCCATAGTACAAGCTTTGCTTAGTTTGGGGTCAGGCGACCGTGTGTGGAAGTGTCCCGAATTTATTTATTTATTATTTATTAATTAAATAGATATTTAACACCCAGACATAGAACAAACACAAATGTTCACCACATAAATGTGTGGAATAGAACCCACGCCCCTAAGCTGAGAAGGCAGGTAGTGAACTTGAGCCACCAACTGAGCCACCAAGCAGTCAATGTTAGGACTAAATTTTTAAAATATAGTAACGTTTAGTTAATTATGTTTGTAAGTAAGCTCTAAGTACATAAATAAAACTTTTTTAAGATTATTTGTAATTGTCTTTTTGGAAATAAATTCGTCACGCCTCCCCCGAGGAGGCTGGCAGAGGTAATACAACACCCACACTTCGCCGGACGATATTCAGCCCCAAATGTGACAGGGGGCGAGCCTGTCGCCATACACCGGGCTCCAGTCATGTAGCAGATGACATACAATACGCACATATGATCACACAATGAACAAATTGGTGCGTGCCGTCGTTGAACAAATGGGTGGGTTCGAACCCGCTCCCTCTGGCTTGAGAGGCGAGCTTTCTCCGAGTAGGCTAGCATGGCTTTTTTCCTGTGCTTTCTTTTACCCGACTGCGCAAGAAGGGGGTTATGTTTTTCGATTATATGTACTCGTATGTATGAGGTTTCTTTGACACGCCCTACAGCCAAAACAGCTTGATGTATTTCGACATGATTGTGAGGTGTCTTTTGAATCGTCTTGATAGTGGAAGTGACATAGGGTACAACATTTTGCAGTCGGGTTTTTTTTTATAAATGTTATTTGCCATGTACCTACCGTTAAAAAACAACAATATACGTACAATAGGTCGGCGTTTGACCACCAACTCGCCTGATGTTAAGCGACGTTGTGGTCTAAGATGAAGCACGACAACCTATAAGGTACTTATTCACTCTAGCCTTGAAGTTTTGTAGAGTGAAGAAGTACAAAGACGGCAGTTGAGTGAGGCGCTACAAGTGCGCCACTGCTCAGACCCGTCTTCGGAACGGTTACACCGGACTACATCCCGAAACACGACTAGGTCATTTCACGGCATGGCTTGGTCCGGTGGGTGGTAACTAGCCACGGCCGAAGCCTCCCACCAGAGTTTGCTACCCGGTTAGCACTACCCGGGGACCACGTGTAGGGAATCAGAATAGAGTACACTCCTACGGACGTGGGTAGCTCAGCCCCCAAAAATAAATTAATAAATTAGTATGATTATAATAAGCTAATTACGTACGTATTAAGAGTAATAAGAACCTCCTCCCGTTTTCTACAAGCCGGCTAAAGCAAGACAACAGATGGTGAGCTGTGAACTACACATAGCACATAAACTGCAGCACTAAATCCTACTGTCTAATAAATTAACTGAAACGGACTAACATTATTACAGAGCTTGCTAAATGCCTGCATGTTGCATTTGCATGTAAATTATACCTACGCTAGTGCTAAATAGGGTTTAATTTCGAAAATTTGCATATGTAGTTATCCCACGTTTGTGTTTAATACAAGTATAAATTGAAAATAAAAAAACCCCGACACTGATTTTCATCAACACCGATTTTCGTCACACATAGCTAAGAACACTCCCAATTAATTCACTCTGGAAACAAGAAAAAAAAAATGTTAATCCGTTCGGGAAGAACAATTTTACGATGTCACACACACACACACACACACACACACACACGTAGTTAACATCCGCCGCTTAGCCATGAAAAGTCTACAAGAAGAGAGACCGACTTTCGATTTTGTATTGTTAGTATGGATAGATAAATATTTTCCTCTGACATTGACAACGGAAGACTATCCTTTAATAATATTATTATATTATACTCGGATTATGAAGTGCTTTGGAGTAGAAATTACGAAATTATAGGTTATTTAGTTCCGTTACTTACCGTTTCGAAGTTCCGTACCGTACTTCCGTAACTATTACCGTACTTGCAAGGCTTGAAGGCCGACCGACACCGGGTATAAGGCGCAAAGCACACAGCACGGACACCGCTCCGGTGTGCGGTGATGCGGAATTTTACTTTGACCGTTAAATTTCGAATTGTACAAAAAACCCAGAGTATAAATAATAAATAAATTCAGGACATTTTTACACATCTTCGCCTGACCCCAAACTAAGCAAAGCTTGTACTGTGGCTGCCAGAGACTGATATACATAAATATATTTTTTTAAATACATATTTAATAGGTAGTGACCCTGCTTTCTGAGCTTGGGGGCGTGGGTTCGATCCCCACCTAGAGCAAACATTTATATGGGGAACATTTGTGTTTGTTTTATGTCTGGGTGTTGTGTTGATATCTATTTAAGTATGTATTTAAAAATATAAATCTTGTATGTTTATCACTCTCTGGCAGCCGTAGTACAAGCTATGCTTAGTTTGGGGTCAGATGACCGTATGTGCAAGTGCCCCGAATGTTATTTAAAAAAAACCCTAGGTACAACTGGTTGTGCCAAACAGTTGTGCCAAATGAAGTCACGGTATTTTCATACAAAATATATAGAAGAGACGAGACGCAGCAAATGTCATACAGAGAAGACAGGGCGTGGACGCAGACGTACTTTTGTTTTGTATGAAGTTTGTCCAGTTTGTATGAAGGTGCCATGTCTCCGCTTCGGCCGTGTCTCGTCCTCGTCCTACGTCTTTTCTGTCTGGTCAGTGCCTTACATATAGTTTGACTAGAGCAAAACCATACAAAGGAGTAGAATACCTATGTTTAAACTATGACATCAAGCTCTACTGCCTATTATGTACGCCCTGATGGCTCTACAAAGCTTTTCAAATACGTCGTTTATGTAGGTATGTGAAGAGTGTAGGTATGTATTTTTGTATTCTTAAAGGCATATTTATTCATCGAATGCTGTCTAGACACGTGAAATTGTATTTGTGATGTTGGTCGGTGAGTTTTATGAGAGGTGTGAATTTTGGCTTCCGATCAATTCGTACAATTCGAGATAGTTTATCTTTGTCTCTCTCATTTGAAAAGTCATAGGAGTGAATGTGACCAGTACTCATCTTATGCGTCAAGAATAGAGCTTTAATTCTACAAACGCAACAGATTTTTTAATGAATTGTCATGTTTTGATACTTCTGGCATTCAAAAAGTGTCAGTTTCAATTTGAATTTGAAATCAATTGACAATTTAAAAACAATTTAACAATTTGACTGCCTCGGTGGCTCAGTCGGTAGTGAACCTGCCTTCTGAGCTAGGGGGCGTGGGTTCGATTCCCACCTGGGGCAAACATTCATGTGATGAATATTTGTGTTTGTTCTATGTCTGGGTGTTAATATCTATTTAAGTATGTATTTAAAAGTATATAAGTATGTAAATCAGTCTCTGGCCGCCATAGTACAAGCTTTGCTTAGTTTGGGGTCAGACGACCGTGTGTTCAAGTGTCCCGAATATTTATTTATTATATTTATTTATTTATAAGCAGATTTGGAGGGCTGCTATTATCACAGGCCTTTAGACTACAATTCTCTTGGACAAATAAAGTTGGTGGTGACAAAGGTCGTGGGTTCGATTCCCGACTAGGTAAATTTTTAAATTGTGAACATTTTATTTGAGTCTGGTCTATTAATTTATTAACCGTTGGTTTGTGCTCATCTACACAGTGCAAGTTTCTTGTACATTCAAGAGCAATAATTGAATGCAATAGATTGCACGCAATAAATTACCTTTTGAAATTGTCACCAACTATTGTTAAGTTAGACAATGCGAGTAATTTGTTATATCAATATTTTTGTATGCAACAGACAAGCGATGATAGTCTAGTTAGAGAAAGCCTGCCTCTCAAGCTGGAGGGAGCGGGTTCGAACCCAACCAACGGCACGCATATTTGTTTATTGTGTTAACAATAACCTGTCACCCCCTGTCAACTCCTGTCACATTTGGGACTGTATATCGTCCGGCGAAGTGTGGGTGTTGTATTACACCTCTACCAGCCGCCGCGGGGGAAAGGCGTGACGATATGCTTTGTTACGCAACAGGCAAGACACTTGCTCCGTGTAAAACAACCATTACAATAATAAAAAAAACTATTGACCAAACCATCAGAATTAAAAACTACGAGTGAATCCTAAAACTATCGCAAGCTTAAAACAAATACAGTCATTCTTCACACGTCGTGCTCTACTCATTAGCGACGGACAAGCAGACATTCGCACATATTGTTACTACAATCACGATTTAGACATTATTTTGCTATTTGTTCGTCAATTTAGTTCATATTTAGCTGCGGTATTTGTTTGAATTGTTAGAGTAACCATCATGATAAAAAATAATCTATATTTGTTGAGGTTAGTAATCATGGTATCCTGTTTAGTAAACTAGATGAGTTCTGCTGTTTTCAGTAGATATAATATTTGAAATCATATCACGCTTGTAATATTATAAAGGCGAAAGTTTGTGAGTGTGTATGTTTGTTACTTCTTCACGCTCAAACGGAAGGATGGATTTTGATGAAATTTGTAATGGAGCCTTTACTCTGCATTAACACATAGGCTACTTTTAAACCGCGGGATGCAGTTATTAATAATTTAGTATCCTCTCCATCCTAAGGTTGCCTGGAAGAGATCGCTCTTAGAGATCAGGCCGCCAGTTGTTACTCTACAGTTTAAGTTTTTTCTGTTCTTTTGTTATTTCTGGTGTGAACAATAAAGTGTTTATCTATCTATTAGTTTTTTTTTCAATCTCACTTTTTTCAATCAACCTGTCAAAAGCTAGAACAATGTTAAGTCAATAAAATGTCATAAGGAAAATGTCCCGACTTTCATGAACCCAATACTCTTAAAATCCTTGAATTTCAGCACAAATGCCCTTAATCCCCGACTTCAGCATCCTAAGTACGGTAAGTATTTCGGTTCACAAATCAATTTCTTGAAACCCAGCGAGCTGTGTCAATCTCTTTGTACTAACGAAGTCTTCGAAGATTTTCGTTTAAATTAGGAAAGAATAATCTTTCTGTTTAATCTGTTAGTTTTATAAAGCTTTAGGATGAAACGAATCGACAGGTTTTTTTTTAGTTTTGACTTGGTGAGACTAGCAATTGCATGTCATCTGCTACATGACTGGAACCCAGAGTATGACGACAGGCTCGCCTTACACATTTGGGACGGAATATCGTCCGGAGAAGTGTGGGTGTTGTATTACACCTCTGCCAGCCCCCTCGGGGAAAAGCGTGTCGATATGTTATGTAGGTAAAAAGCGGAGTACTGTGATTTGTCAGCAAGTCCTGCTTTAGATGGCTTCTATAGATAGATAAACACTTTATTGTTCACACCAGAAATAACAAAACAAAAGAAGAGAAAAATCTTAAACTGTAGTGTGACAACTGACGGCGTTATCACTAAGGGCGATCATTTCCAGGCAACCTTAAATCCTAAACTTACTCGTAGATATTAAAAACCTACGCTACGGTGCCTACCTTTACATCGTGTCTGGTGATTAGAAAAAAAAATGCATGGATTGTCGGTCGTATCATGGCTTCGTATCAGTTAAGGGTTCCGCGACGCTTTGAGTTTTCCCTACAAACGCGCTAGTCAAATTTCTTGGAAACCATTTTTAGGTTTATGATGAAATTCGGCATGCACAATTAATTGAACTATATCTTCGTCCCAATGGTTTCTCCTTTTTTTTTTAAACTATGAAAAATAACGACATTAATAAGGGGTCACTTTTGACTAATTTGTTGAATAGATAGACAAAACGAATCAAAAATCCCTTTACATCCCTATGAAATGAAATACAATGAAATGAAATGAAATGAAATTGTTTTTATTCCGGATTGTTACACCCATATTAAATACAAAATAAATAAAATAAATTAAAATAAAATAAAATAACTAAAATAATTAATAAAATAGAAAAATAATAATAATAAAATTATGTATGTCCCCCTGTCTCTATGTAGACAACCTCCTTAGTTCCTTTTAAATAAATCTAATACATATTTACATGTCAGGTTATTTGACAAATAGGCCCTATTTTAGTGAATAAATATTTTGACTTTGACTTTGTCTTTGATAATACAAGGAACTTCTTTGGTTTTTTAAGAATTGAAATTGCACTTTGTCACTCTGTAGATAACTTTAGAGGCTTATCAGTATCTTTACTTGCTCTCTTCGCTCATCATCTTCTTTTAGACAAAATGGCAATACCAATGCGAAGTTAGTCTAACGTGGTCGCAGGACCCTTAAAGTCAACAGTCAACACAGCAAGCTACGAATCGGCACAATGCGAATTCGTAACGCAGAAAACTGCAACGCGAATTGCTTTGATGCGATTTCAAGCGGCCAAACGGTTCACCGCCACAGCTCGGACGACTGATGCGTATCAATTCGTATCATTAACATCGAAATGTTGACGAATGGGAAATAATTTCCCGGTTGTCGACAGTTTCAACAGACCTACGACTGGGATAATAACAATATAAGCCTAAAATAAACCTAACATAAATATCAAAATATTATCTTATATCTTTAAATGAGCAATTCTTGTTTATATATTTATAATTGGAATCTCGGAATCAGCTCCAACGATTTTCATACAATTTAGTATATAGGGGGTTTCGGGGGCGATAAATCGATCTAACTAGGAATCATTTTTAGAAAATGTCATTTTATTCGTGTCTTTTCGATAATCAACTTAAACATAAACTTGGAAGAAAAATAACAAAAAGGAGGCGTTTGAGTTGTCTCAACTGAAAAATATGACTCTTCCTGACATCTATTGGCGAATAATAATACTATTTTTTGTGAGCAACTAATTGCTTTAACGACACAACAGCCGATGGCGTTGTTAAGTAACACGAAGTCAATGAGTGTTTGCTTTGAGGTTAGACTAAAATCAATTGTTTATTTTCCAAAACACAATTTAAAAAAAAATACCGAGCATAGCTCGGTCATCCAGGTACTAAACAATAAACAGAGCTCAAGTCAGAATCCGCGGGTAAAGTACCCAAAAGGCTGGCAACGTTACCTCGCTGAATAGCAATGTTAACTAACCGAGGTAAGCACCAGCCCTTTAGTCGTTTGTTCTCTCTATCAGCCGCTGGGAATAATTATGTTTCTATTAGCTTTCCGCCCACGGTTTTTCCCACATTTTATAGCCTGTGGCACTCAGGGATAATATAGCTTTCTAGTTGTGTAAGAACCTTTAGAATCGGATCAGTAGTTTTGGAGATTACACCCGACAAACAAACTTAAAAACTTACAAAATAGAACCTCATTACAAAATTAGTGTAGAAGATAGATTATTATGGAAGTATAGATTGATCTACATAGAGTTTTTTATTTTCGAAAAATGTAAAATGATTACAATAAATCTTTCCAGGGACCTGGCTAAACGGTTGGTGGAGGCGTCAGGTGTTCAGAATGCTGGCATTTATTTCGGCCAGAAATTGAGCATTGCCATCCAGCGTGGCAATGCTGCTAGCATTCCTCTGCCAACGGGCTTTTAGATTAGTTCTAGTTTTTAGTTAATACTCGTAGTTTAAGTTTTCTTTAATTTTCTGTTTTTATTTTAAGTTATGTACATATAACTAACATTCTGTAAAACAAATCTGTGTAAAAAAAAAATATGAGTACGAAGTCAATATTTTTGTATTACAATAAAACTTAGTTAAGACTAAACTGAAAAATCTAAAACTAACAATTAACTATTTTAATAAATGTAAAAAATATCCTACTAATATTATAAACGCGAAAGTTTGTAAGAGCGGATGGATGGGTGTTTGTTACTCTTTCACGCCAGAACGGCTGAACGGATCTGGATGAAATTTGACACAGAGATAGATTATAGTCTAGAATAGCACTTAGGATACTTTTTAACCGCGGGGCGCAGCTAGTAATCTAATAAACCGCTGCCAGCTGTAGGCAACGTACCCAAAATGCTGGCCACATTGCTCCGTTGGATTGCAATACTGATCCTTTGGGTAAAGTACCGGCCAGTATTTTGGTCACAAGCTGCTTCGACCAGACGCAATGATAGATGTTTGAAAATAAAGTATAGATAGGTATAATAAAGTTATTTCTAAAGTATGGATTTAACTTTTATTTAGGTTATTTAATCAACCCATACCGTTAGAATACAATTGAAACTCAAATGAAACAAAATGCAAATTTAAAATATTCTACTTGATATGTAATGTGGGTGATGCCAGCACCAGTATTAACAATTGAAACTTAAATGAAACAAAATTCAAGTTGAAATATTTCTACTTGTTACTTGATATTGATGCTGGTGATCAATATCAAGTAACAAATATTTTATATATTAGTTTATTTAATAAATATTAGTTTGTCTAGTACTGAAATGCACGTCGTGCGAGCTTGGAAATGTCTGCGACGACGTCAGTTTTGTGCGTTGACCTCAAACCCCGACGTCACTGACGTCCCCAAATGCACACTGACGTCAAACACATTTTTTTTTCAATTCGATGGCCCCGGTGCATGGGCGTACGCAGAATTTTTGGTGTGGGGCAGAAGCTAATGTTCTAGTTTTTAAATCTCTACGTCCGTACATTATGTACATAGTAGAAATTTTAAAAAATGCTTCTGTATTTACTTACTGATCTTTCAGTCTATTCTAATTAGTCTAAATCTCGATATAATTTTATTTTTATTTGTTTACTACTTGCGCCCCGCGGTTTCACCCGCGGTCCCACTGGAACAGTTTATTATTTCGGGATAAAAAGTACCCTATGTCCTTTTCTGTACCACAGACCACATGAATGCAAAATTTCAAGACGTTTGTTGAGTAGTTGAGACCTTGACGTCTCAAGCTTCTCGTTCTCGTTATAAACAAACAAGCATGCAACCAAACAAACGAACAAACTCACTTTCGCATTTATAATATTAGTTAAGATTTATGATTATAACACGGGAATTACTCACGTACGAACGGGAATTAATCGATGAGTAATTCCCGTGTTATAATCATAATGTGTGAAAACCACGTCAGTTTCCATGATAAAATTAGTTAGGATTGCTTCCAGAACCCTCTTCCTATCCACATTCATCACACAGAGCCGGTTATCTGTCATTATTGATCGCAACGTTAATTATTGTTTTTTTTTTACTTGAAAAACTTAGATTTTGAGTGGTCGCGGTGAGTTAGGAACCAGGGTGGGGTAGATGCCCCACCTTTCCTCACTGTGGGTACGCCCATGCCCCGGTGCAAGTGTCTATTGCTGTTTAGTATGCATCTCCACGCGCCGTGCAAATCTAGTTTAAACTTGGCAACTGCCTGGTGCATCTCAAATCGCGAAACTTGGAACCAGGCACGTCCTGTTTAATATTTATTTCCCTTATTAAAACTTACTAAAGCGATGATAGCCTAGATGGAGAATGCTCGTCTCTCAAGCCAGAGGGAGCGGGTTCAAACCCAGCCGACGGCACGCACCAATTTGTTCACTGTGTGTGAACATAATATCGTACTCGTATGTCATCTGCTACATGACTGGAGCCTGTAACAGAGGGCGAGCTTGTCCCCATACCGGTGTATGGGGACAAGCTCGCCCTCTGTTACATTTGGGACTGAATATCGTCCGGCGAAGTGTAGATGTTGCTCTACACCTCTGCCAGCACGATTAATTATGCTATGTATTAAAACTATATTATATTAAATTAAACTATTATACTCTATAGTAGTAAGTTTTAAGTTTTGCCAGTTACAAAACTAATTAAAAATAATTAAATTAACTGCGTTACTACTGGTAGTAGGATTGGAAGTACTAGTAGTAGTACCAATAAGTAGGGGACCAGTAACGACCTGTAGATACACTGGTATCTACTGGAGGAGACCTACTAACCAGGAGGCCTACTATGAAATCTTATTGCCATGATGGTTACGTTTTGTTTCCGACGCTGCGCTAACATGAACCTTATTGCGCAGCGATACGATTTGCGGTAGACCCCCAGTAAAGGAAAAAAATCATAAAAAGACAAACGAGAAGGACATCAGTTTGTTTAACAAGATTGATGAATATATACTTAGATAATAAAATCTAGAATGAGCCGTTTTTATTTTAATAGCTTGCGTTATAATCCTTAACGTTCAGTTTCTTCTTTCTTTGGTTACATAAGCCTTATCATTAACTAGATGGTGAGGTAATCTTCACACAACATTTCTGTCAAATTTGACAGATAATTTACATCACAAATAAGTTCAATAAGGTAACCTACACGTCATTGCCGCTTCGTGCAGGATGGTAAATGCTGTCGCATCCTGCATCGCGTCCGGCAACGACGCGTCCATCGTGGATCCCGGAATAATGTGTGAGCTACATTCTGCTCTGCAGTTTTGCAAGCAATACTGCAAGGCACCTTTTACTTACCTTTGGTAAGTAAAAGCTGTGGAACCTTTATGAGATTTCGCATTATTAAAAAAAATATACACAATTCAAAAAACTTTTTTTTTCTCTTTTTTATGTAGAATAGGTCGGCGTTTGTGGTTTGTTTGTGCGTTTAAGCGACATTGTGGTCACGACGTGGAGCACGATGACCTATAAGGTACTTATTCACTCTAGCCTTGAAGTTTTGTCTCTACAAAACTTCAAGGCTAGAGTGAAGAAGTACAAAGACGGCAGTTGAGTGAGGCGCTATAGTGCGCTACTGCTCAGACCCGTCTCCGGAACGTTAAATAGTTAAAAAGTGTTACGCGAAAACGAGACACACAATTTTTTAGCTACAACAGCAATGTTATTTATTCAGAAACTATAACGAAGGCTATTGAGCGTATATGAATGAGACCGTTAGTATTTACCGACTGTCTGGGTACATATGAACTCACCTGGGTATGTCCGCAAGTCGCGGGGGCCTCCTGCGGGTGGTCCCCACTCGCAGCACGCCCACCTGTGAACAAACAGACAAACAATCACTATTTACTCTAAAAATTGTTTCCTTAACAAATCTCTTGTGTGTTTCTGCTCTGACGTCGACTAAGTACACCAAGGAATAAAGGTTCCCATCACATTGATTTACCTGAGACAAATGTCAATTGGTATTATTGAATACACAAAAAATACCGGATATAATCGGCCGAGCGAGCGTTGGCAAGCGAAGCTTCTAGAAATCAGAAATCAGAAATATTTATTGACCATAATAAACATTCAATGTCACTGGCAAGTTATTTTTACAAAAATATCTTAAAATTAGGTAAACAGTTAAAAATAAAAAGTAAAAGGTAACATACTAGTAATTGTTCGTAAAAGAAGAAAGTTAATAAATTATTATGTCAAAATTTTTATGTCAAAATTTGCTCCGTTTGATTTCGGTACAAAAATGAGGATTCCATTCTATGCTTCAGCTTCGATAAAAATGCTTTCGTAAGTATGTCCGAATTCTGTCTAGATTTCTGTCAGGATCTCTGTCTTCATTCTTCTACAAGTAAAAAAAAGGTATAAATTATCGAATCTGCTCACAAAATTTGATTTTGAAATGTCACCTGCGGGGAAATTCTGTTAACAAATGTTTAACTGGACTGTTGATGTTGCGTTTGTTATAAAAAAAAAACAGGGGGGCAATTCAGCAAAGCTCAGCCGATGCTTAACTGAAACGTTGATGTTGCGTTTGTCATAATATATCGGACGGGAAACGTCTCAGTATCACTAACGTTTCGTAGACATGTCACCGGTAGTCTAGCTGGTACGTTAGTGATACTGCGCCGTTCTCCGTCCGGTTTTTTAATGACAAACGCAACATCAACGGTTCAGTTAAAGCAGCGGCTAAGGTTAACCGACTTGTCCCCTGTAGAGAGAGACGTCGGCCGTGAGGTCTACATCTGACAGAGTCACTAGCATACACAGGTTACTCTTACCCTGTAACAAGTAACAACTCAGGTTGCGCTTTGAGCGATAAGGCCGCCCATTAAAAACTTAGTTAAGCCTTATTTAAGTACTATTGTAATTATTTTATGTTTTTAATAAAGAGTTGTTGTTGTTGTTGTTGTAACAAGTAACATTATTAAAAGAAAAACAAAAACACATCTTTATAATATACCTTATGTCACTTCCACTATCAAGACGATTCTAATAACACCTCAATTATTATTGTCGAAATCCATCAATCTGTTTAGGCTGTAGGGCTTGCCGAAGAAACCTCACACATACATACACTCGAAAAACATAACCCTCCTCCTTGCGCTGTCGGGTAAAAATACAGGCGAGAAAACCACGAGGCGTAGCTAGTATTTAACGTCCACACGCACTCTATAAAGCCTTATAAATACCTAATATAGAAGTAAATATTGCTCCTTAAAGCCATGTCTGCCTCATCACGTACTCTACCGCAAAAGAGCAGCCGCGAGTTAACTCAGTTTCATGTGTAACGTAGAAAATAAAGAATTTTCGTCTAAAAAAGTAAAATAAGTGGAGAATTTTCTTCAGAAATTCCGGGGGCCTACCATGACAGGTTATTTCCATTATGTTTATCACTACGTTTGTCACTTTTGAGGTCACTTTTGACTGATTTATTATATAGATAGAGCAACACTAAAATCTATTTACATGGGGAAGTTATGTCTACATTATAAGCTTTTAAATTGATTCATAATACATATGACATTTTTAGTTATTTAAAAACGATTAGAGAAGTACAGAAGTCATAAAAATGATTAAAATTGCACTTTGTCACTCTGTAGATAACTTCAGAGGCTCGTCAGTATCGTTACTTGCTCTCTTCGCTCGTCGTCTTCTTCTAGACGAAATGGCAATAGAAAACCTTTAACCAATGTAGAGATAGTCTAAAGTAGTCGCCTGACCATTAATAAACAAATTGTAGTAAACTATTTGTATGTTTGA
Source organism: Peribatodes rhomboidaria (assembly GCA_911728515.1). Lineage (NCBI taxonomy): Eukaryota > Metazoa > Arthropoda > Insecta > Lepidoptera > Geometridae > Peribatodes > Peribatodes rhomboidaria. Next base: position 2,002,443 of record OU452187.1, on the reverse strand, counting down.
TTAATTTGTATGCAAAATTTTATGAAGATCGGATCATCGATATTCAAGCTGTCGGACAAACGAATGGCGAGATGTCCCAGTAGACTCTGAGACTTTGTTTCGCACGGTCAATTATTATTACATTTCGTCACGCCTTTCCCCCGAGGGGGCTGGCAGAGGTGTAATACAACACCCACACTTCGGCGGACGATATTCAGACCCAAATGTGACAGGGGGCGAGCCTGTCGCCAAACACCGGGCTCCAGTCATGTAGCAGATGACATATGTTCACACAATGAGCAAATTGGTGCGTGCCCTCAACTGGGTTCAAACCCGCTCCCTCTGGCTTGAGAGGCGGGCCTTCTCTCAACTAGACTACCATCGCTATAATAATAATAACCAACCTTTGTGTCCTATAGTTAGACAAAGGCCTCTCTAGTCTCTTGCCTCCTTCCACGCATCTACTATTTGTTGTTTTTTGGTCTTAAAAAAAGAAGTTGTCTATAATTTTTTAGGAGTCAGCCAGCCGTAATAAAACACGAGTAGTAGGTACTCTGTAGTAGGTACTCCGTAATAATATAGGTAGGTTTGGTATACACTTAAGGCCAAACTACCGTGTACAATGGCGTATACTTTACGACGCTGTTACGCCCTGCCTATAATTTAGGGGGGGAGGGGTACAGTCACAGAATATGAAAGAAACAGACGCACAACTTTAGTGAGATTTTTGTATCATACTTCCTGCTTTATATTTTTAATTATACTTCAGATTAATTAATTTACTTTTAACTGGAATTACTCACGTACGATTTAGTCGATTATTCCGACTATAGTTTCAACGCATTCGGTGGTCTTTATCAAAGCGAGTGCGCGCGCGCGGCTGCGTCTCGCATAGCAGACGCAAGTTACTTAAATGCGCAACCATCTTCCAACAAACCTTACAGTTTACTAGTACAAGTTTAAACTTGCACCAGTGTATATATTTTTTTTAACACACGGTCGTCTGACTCCAAACTAAGCAAAGCTTGTACTATTGCTGCCAGAGACTGATAAACATACATAGATATTTTTAAATACATACTTGAATAGATAATAACACCCAGACATAGAACAAACACAAATATTCATCACATGAATATTTGCCCTAGGTGGGAATCGAACCCACGCCCCCTAGCTCAGAAGGCAGGTTCACTACCGACTGAGCCACCGAGGCAGTTATATGTATTATGCTGGTGGAGTTTTTCGAGAACCGAAAAGGTGTTGTTGAATTATTTTCTAAAAATACATAATGTGATTCTTCGAATAGTGAATTATTAACCTTTATCGGTTCGTTAACGTGCAAAAGTTTAGGCAAATGATACAAACATCGCGAAACGTGAATTTCCGTATTCTCTACAAAACTCCACTTAAAGTTTCAGTAAAGTATCCATCACTTTACTAAATGTGGAAAGGGGAGGGATTCATTATTGTCATCATCACCTTATCATCATCACTCCATCATCTAATTAATACTTAATTAGCTTGACACTTGCAAATGCACAAGACGTGCGACGCAAAATTCCTCTGGATGGGGGAGCAAAAAAAAATTCTGGTGCAAGTTTAAGCTTGCAAGTTGCATTCGCCTCCAAAGTGATTCTGTTTCTAGTATCGCCAACACTCAAACGTCAGCTGCTGATTAAACGAAAAACGATATCATTTTGTCTCGTTCAATCAGCAAACAGAATAGCTATAAAGCGATTGCAACGTGTCTGCATTATTGCCCTGCATTATTGTAGCTGCATCTTAAACTCCTCTCTCGGAGTTTTGGCGGGAACCGAAAAGATTGTGTCGTGATTTTGTACTATTTTCAAAAACTTGTGATTTTTCGAGTGTTAAAGTGTAATAATGATGGATTATTAACGTTTGCCGGTACGCCAACGTGCACGAGTGTGGGCAAATGATGCAAACATTGCCAAACGCGGCTTTCAGTGTTCTCTGCAAAACTTATAGTCCAGTAAAGCATCCATAACTTTACTGGAATGGGGAAAGGGGAATGGGGAATAGGGAAAGGGATTCATCATTTTCATCATCTTCATCATCATCATCCCATCATCTGTGAAAACGAATGATTAGTACTTGACACTGGCAAATGCACATGACGTGCGACCCCAAATTCCCTTGAATGGGGGAGAAACAAAAAAACTTCTCTCTCTGCAAATTTACTAATCTGTGTTTATAATAGAAGGTTATTGGGTTAATAAAATGTTATGTCGCTCTTCTGATTAGTAACTGGGTAGTCAATTTAGTAATTTTATCAAATTATAGAGGGGTAAGTAATGAACTTGCCTTAGTTTTGGGTCAACAAGGGTTTCGACATGGGTCTTCAATACGAAAACAAAACGATAAAATTGACAGCGCCGCGTGGCGTCAATCTTACCACTGACTGAACTAAATATTATCTGACTGGACTAAACTTACTTTTGCTAGACTAAAATTAGCAGCCTTTTACTTTTAATGTGTGTGACATCTAAAATATCTTAAAATGTGAAATCCCTTTCACGCACATTAGAAGTAAAACGCTGACAGTTTTAGTCAAGTATAAAAAATAATGAAAAATATTATCTAATTTGTCAGGGATGACAAATTAGATATTTTTAATTTTTTTTTATAGAGTTACTAAAAATTTAGTTAAAATATTACATAAAAAGAAAAAGCAAGAAAAAAAAATTTCGATGTCATCATAACACTTTTGTGGTTTTCAAAAATGGTATTGGCAAAAGTCGTGTCTTTATTAAAGTTTTTATTATTTCGTAAATTTGCTAGATCTTAAATTATGGTCTTATTCTTTATTAAATACTTAAAGATTATATAGATATTCAACAATGTAAGACGTAAATAATTAAAAAAACTAAAACTGAAAAAAGTTTAACTTAATCTTATCCTAATCACTTACAGCTAAGACATCCAAAAATCAGCAAACTTTTATCCACCTCTCAAACCTTGCAATACCGTCTATCAACCCGTCAGCCATCAAACCTGTCAGCCATCAAACCCGTCAAGCTTTCATAACGGCTTTCACCCCCAACTAACCCCGAACGTGTTGGCTGCCAGCCAGATGAACTGCGATAAAAACAATCAGAGCTTCTCACTGACCTGGATCTGTAATTTTAGACAGGAGCGGATCTAGGGGGATAACGAGTTCATGCGCCTCCAAAAGTATTCGGGCCAACGAAATAACGCTTCAATAAATAATGCTTCACAATCATATTGCCCAGTCCACAATAGATTTCCCTGTATCGGGAAGCCATTAAACACACACAAAGACACGGAAAACTAGCAGCCAGACTGGAACAGATATTTATACAGTTATGTGTTTAAACATAAATATGGGTGTTATTATCTATTTAAGTATGTTTATTTAAAAATATCTAAGTATAGTAAATATATAAGTATATCAGTCTCTGGCAGCCATAGTACAAGCTTAGCTTACTTTGGGGTCAGGCGACCGTGTGTGGAACTGGAGTCGTCCTTTTCCGAACATGGCGGTAGAGTCATTGTTAAAATTGACCTTTAACTTGAAACGTCCCAATTAGAGCCCAAGAGCAAATCCCTACTGGACTGGTAGGGCAATTCGACTTCCCCTCCCTAGGCAACAGCCCATGCTGAGGCCATACCGTAGAAGTGCCTTTGAGCTAGTCACCCATAGTTTTTAGCATTATTAAGGTCCTGCGTCATCTGCGCTTGCCTAATGCCCGGTACGCAGTAGAGGCCTCAGTGGCTAACAGCATTAGTCATAAAAAAACCTGGAGCCTGGTGTATGGCGACAGGGGAAATGTATGTCACATTTGGGAATGGATATCGTCCGGTGAAGTGTGGGTGTTGTAATTCACTTATGCTAGCACCTGCGGGGGAAAGGCTCGACTGGAACCGCTTAACGTTTATGGGGGCTTTGAAGACAGTTGCACTGCCAATTAGGGTTAGAAGGTCATTAAGCAGTTATTTTAAATGTTGTATGCTTTTTCAATGTCTGTTATGTTGTATGTTTTGTATTAAAAAACAACACTCGGTCATGAATCTCGATTTAAAACTGATTTTAACAACACAAAAACAGTTTAAGAGTCCGACGACCACTTTAGACTAACTTCGCATTGGCTTAAGGTTTTCCATAACCATTTCGTCTATAAAAAGATGACGAGCGAAGAGAGCAAGTAAAGATACTGACGAGCCTTTAAAGTTACTTACAAAGTGGAATTTTTTTTATGACTTTTGCACTCCTCTAATCTTTCTTAAATAACTAAGAATGTCCATTGTATTATGGATTCATTTAACAGTTAATGATGTAGACAACCTCCCTATGTAAAGGGATTTTTGATTTGCTTTGTCTACCTATTGAATAAATCAGTCAAAAGTGACCCCTTAAAATGCGGATATTATTCATAGCTCTATTTTCGCTTGAGAACGTTTTTTAAAAAAAAACATGAATATGGAGGCGGAGATAATTATTGTTAATTTAATTGTACATGCTAAATGTCGTCATAATCTGACAAATGGTTTTCAAAAAATTTGAGAAGCTCGTTTATATGGAAATTTCAGAGCGTCGCGGGACTCTTAAAATCGAGGTTCAAGACTGAGCGTCGATTTAACATGCGGCCCTTACTGTCCGCTCCCCAAACTAACATCCGGATCCTGGAATCCTGGATCCGCCTCTGTTCCTAGAAGTGGTCGCTAAAATCGGTCTACCTATCACTGGATCATTGAACTTGCTAGGTTGGCGATGAAAAATATTGGCCATCGGTCAATAGTTCTAGTTAGACCTCATTCTTATTCGGCCAGCGAAACTGAGCTACGGAACCAGTGTCTTACGAACTTTTTACATTATAGTTCAGTTTTCCTCCCAAGTAGGATTTCTGATGGTAAGCGATCACCGTCACCTATGGATACCTACCTGTAATACCAGGGGCATATAATATATACGTTGCTGAAATTTAAAAACTCTATTGATACGTGAAAATATTTATTTTTACAACTTTTTATCTAAGAACATCATAATTATATCGTCATGTTTTTCCCCCGACGGGGCTGGTAGAGGTTTATTACAACACCAGAAATGCCGAACGATATTCAGTCCCAAATGTAACGGGAGCGAGCCTGTCGCCATACACCGGGCTCCAGTCATGTAGCAGATGAGATTAAAAAATGCACATTTATGTTCACACAATAAACAAATTGTTGCGTGCCTTCGACTGGAATCGAACTCGCGCGTTCTGGCTTGAGAGGCGGGCCTTCTCCAGCTAGGCTATCATCGTCTTATGATAGGATGATGATAATGCAATTATTAGTTACTAGCTGCGCCCCGCGGTTTCACCCGCGGTTAAAAAGTATCCTATGTACTATTCTAGACTACAATCTATCTCTGTGCCAAATTTCATCCAGATCTGTTCAGCCGTTCTGGCGTGAAAGAGTAACAAACATCCATCCATCCATCCATCCATTCTTACAAACTTTCGCGTTTATAATATTAGTAGGATTACCTATAAATGAGCGTAAAACGTTTTTATTATTATAGGTTAGATATATGTTTTTGCATGTAGTTGTAATTCATCTGAGGTTTCAACCTATCGATAAACTAACAAATTAGGTTCTCGAATTATCCATGATCAGTTGTACTTTACTATGGACTCAGTAGTCTGGAAACTTTGTCCAAACTGACTTACACCGACGTCCTTATGAATATTTATGAACACTTGAACCATTGCCATCGACTTCGATTTCATAGAGAAGAAATATGGTCCATTCGTTTAATCACATCACACTGATTTTGATTTTTAAAAGATCTTTTTTAACTTAAGAATTAAAAACTTACAATACAGACACAGTCTATTACTCGTAATGTAGATATTAATGGCTATTTAAATTAACTATTAGGCTAAATTCACCTATTTAAGTCATTTGATAACATAAAGTTAAATTTTAATTCATGGTAAAACATGTTACGTGGATCCAAGGTAGGTATACAGTTTATGATAGAAAGTATTAACTTGTTATGAGTCTTTTGTGCCAGACTCATTTTTGAACAATCACATCACACTTATATTACAAATGTGAAAGTTTGGATGGATCTGTGTTACTCAATCACGTTAAAACGGCTGAACAGATCTGAGTGAAATTTGGTCGAGTTATAGATTATAGTCTGGTCTAACACATATGATACTTTTTAATCGCGAGTGAAACCGCGGGGCGCAGCTAGTTAAATACCACTTTACATACCTAGCTCGCTACTAGAAATCCTCGTATCAAGAATGCCATGGAACACACACAAAGACATGGACAGCTAGCAGAACAGATATTTCAATTCATATTTCAAACATCTGCCGAGTTGGGAATTGAACCCAAGACCTATTCATAAAGTTGTCGCTATACCGACTAGGCTAGAAGCTGGGTCACACAATGAACATTATTAACAGAAAAACAAAAAAGGCGGCTGCAAAATGTTGTACCCTATGTCACTTCCACTATCAAGACGATTCTAATGACACTACATTTGTCGAAATCCATCAAGATTCTTAGGCTGTAGGGCGTGTCAAAAAAACCTCATAAATACATACATACTTACATACATACACTCGAAAAACATAACCCTCCTTGCGCAGTCGGGTAATAATTAAAATATCAAATATTTAAAAAGCCGAAATGTGTCACTTCAATACGTCAACATATAAAAATATAAATGTATGCATATCAGTCTCTGGCCGCCGTAGTACAAGGTTTGCTTAGCTTGGGGTCAGACGACCGTAAGTGCAAGTGTCCCGAATATTATTTTATTTTTTATTTATATTCCTGATAGCTTTGCGGATGTCGCCGGATCTGAACACACCGGATGTATCTCTACTGCAGTTAAATGTACCCAATAATCTATAAAGGAAAGCTTGAAAAACCGACTTCTCCGTCAACAAATTTTAGACTTTGGTTGATATTTAAAAACTGCTTGACCGATTTCGATAAAGTTTATATGAGACCACCTCTCAAGTAATTATGATCTACTAAACAAATAATACATTTAAAAAGCAAAGCTTAAGAGTCCGGCAACCACTTTCGACTAACTTCGCATTGGCTTAAGGTATTCTGTAGCCATTTCGTCTAGAAGAAGAAGACGAGCGAAGAGAGCGAGTAATGATACTGACGAGCTTCTAAAGTTACCTACAGAGTGACAAAGTGCAATTTAATTTTTTTTATGACTTTTGCACTTCTGTAATAATTCTTAAATAACTAAGAATTTCCCTTGTATTATGGATTCATTTAACAGTTAATAATGTAGACAACCTTCCTATGTAATGGAATTTTTGATTTGCTTTTATTATCTTATTGAATAAATCAGTCTAAAGTGACCCCTTAAAAATGCGGATATTTTTCATAGCTCTAGTTTAGCTTGAGAACGTTTTAAAAAAAACAAGAACATAGGGGCGAAGATATTGTTAATTTAATTGTACATGCTAAATTTCATCATAATCTGACAAATGGTTTTCAAGAAATTTGAGTAGCGCATTTGTATGGAAATTTCAGAGCGTCGCGGCCCTCTTAAAAAGCCGACTGCCCGTCAGGCCGTCATCCGTGAAAACAATTATTATATTTTTGTTGATATTTTACAAACTGATAGACCGTTTTCGATAAAATGTATGTGGGACTTTTAAGGTATGATCTACAAAACAGAAAAATATTCATTAAAGTCGATTCACAATTTATTGACGGAGTAATTGCGTAACATACATACAAAAAAAAAAAACATGCAGTCGAATAGCGAACCTCCTCTTTTTTGGAAGTCGGTTAAAAAGAAAGAACTCCCGTTGTCGGTGGCACAGATTCTCACGATTTATACACAGTATTGTTTTAGCGATAAGCTCCGTTAGTTAATGATAAACATTGGTCTGTTTCGAAGTGAGTTTGAGTACAATTATACTCATCTTGCTATACATAAGTTCAATCCTAAATCAACACACAAATAGTACCAGGGTTAGTGAGAATATTCTCAAACAATGTTTACAAGTAGGTACGCCTAATTGCTTGTCGAGTAGTCCAACTCACCAGCACTATAATGTCTTTAAAGCCAGCCACACACCTGACGATATACTGGTCCAAGTTTAGACAACACACACTAGGGCGCTTCTACACGGTGTAATGTTATTACTCCCTTTTTTACAGTGATATTTAAAATAAAGATAACGATAAGATAATGATATTTAAAAAAAAGCGATGGCCGCCTAGTTGGGAGAAGGCCCGCCTCTCAAGCCAGAGGTAGCGGTTTCGAACCCAGCCGACGGCACGCACCAATTTGTTCATTGTGTGAGCATATGTGCGTATTGTGTCATCTGCTACATGACTGGAGCCCGGTGTGTGGCGACAGGCTCGCCCCCTGTCACATTTGGGACTTAATATCGTTCGGCGAAGTGTGAGTGTTGTATTACGCCTCTACCAGCCCTCTCGGGGGAAAGGCGTGACGATAAGATAGTAAAAAAAAGGAGTAATAACACTTTTTTTGAAATAAAACTTCTAATGCGACTTCCAACAAGGTCGCGTTAAACGTTTAACGCTCCTGGGGAGGGGAAATAGAAAGAGAAAGAGCGAGAGTGAATGCGAGGCACTCGAACGCATGCGTGTAGTATACCTGTTACAGGCCAGCGCGAGCGTTAGCGACGAGTAGCGTTAATGTTCCAACGCAAGAGGGAGAGAGAAAGACAGATACACAGAAGTTTAATTCTTCCGAGCGGAGGGGATCCACGCACAATTTTTTTTTTTTTTTGATGTAGTAATAACAAAATACCATATTTTACCGCAAAACTGGCCCGGCAACACTGGCAGTAGGTATTGCCGACTGTACTCCGGCCTTCATCAGCCATGCCACAAGTGTGTGATTAAATGGTTGGAACACACTCAAAATATTATCACAATGTTATTGGTCCAGTATTGCCGGGCCAGAATTGCAGTAGAAATATGACCCGTCTAGGAGCATCCTAACTGTAAACTTGCGCAAGTCTAAGTAGGTAAATTGTGAGATTTGTGAGTTGTACTCATATCAACCTAGAGGAACAGATAGAACACTGCGTTATATCTCGCTGAAGCCACTTCTGTTTAAACGTGTGCGCGTGGTAATGTCGCCATGAAAGACATTTACAATTGCACGGAAACTAATATTATTTCCAAACTCTACGTTAGCCATTTCCGTTCCAATATGCAACCTTAATAGATTTAATATTCTAAAACTACACATTTTTGTAAGAGTTTAACGTTACGGCTTTTTCAAAATGTACTTGTAAATAAACTGCACAGTTTTTAAAAAGAACCTCAAAATGTAGTCCTGGCCACACTTTTATAATGCACTATGTATATTTAAGTACACGAAATTATACCATAAACCAATTCCTATTTAAATGTCGAGGTAAGAATGATCAAGCGAGTAGCGTAGTTTTTTTGCGTCAATGTGTACATATACGACAGTAGCATAGTTTTTGGCTTCACCTAAATCATACGCCGTGCACCATCTTACTCTCTAGGTTGATCTGAGGAGTTGTATTGCTGGTTTTATGTATTACTTCTCTAAGAGAATATAATCGATGGTCACAGTGTTAAGTCTGGGTGTCGGTTTTTAATTAAATAATCAAGTCGTGGGACGAATCCCTAAATAATTCTTTTGGTAAACACAAACCTCTGATATTGAGTTAAGGAGGATCATTTCGAGGTTATAATTTATTATTTTTAATAATAGGGAGATCATTTTCCGGGAGTTTATTTTATTTTGTACATTTTTGTTAAGCCAAATCTGTCAAAATGAGTTGTTAAGCTGTCTTTACGAAAAATTAAAAACAATCATAATCTTTTTTTTTTGTAGCTGTTTTGGTTTTGGGACAATTTTCCTGTCAGTCATTAGTTATATTATTAGGACAAATTCAGTGTAGCAATGCCATTAGGCTGTCAACATCTAAAGTTAAAATTAAAAAAACAAAATTGGACCAAGAAATATAAAAATTAAGTATTAGGATTTATCTTTTTTTTTTTTAAATATCTTCGATTACGGACGAAATTGTAAGGATGATCAAAGTGCTTAAGTACCTTAAAGTTTACCTACCAATTTTCCATTACGAAAAACTGTCGATATTTTGGTTGTTTTATGAACAACTAGCTTCCGCCCGCGGCTTAGCCCGCGTGGCCTATCAGGAAACAACCCTTTCTTAGTGGATGCCAACACTTCGCAAATAACACACCCTCCAAATTTACATGTTTCTAGGACCAGCGGTTTAGGCTGTGCGTTGGTATATCAGTCTGTCAGGGCTTTCAAATTATAAACATCCTGTATTTATATTTTTTTTAATATTCAAGACACTGTCTTGTACTATGGCGGCCAGAGACTGATATACATACATTTATATTTTAAATACATACTTAAATACGAAATTAACACCCACTGTTCATTACATAAATGTTTGCCCTAGGTAGGAATCGAACCCTCACCCCCTGGCTCAGAAGGATTGACTCATCCAACCATACCCATTCCCAGCTCAATAACTCAAATTCTCATTCAACAACGATTCCGCCTCAGCAATAAATGAAACAACAATACTTAGTAGCAACAAGTTGTTTATGAACGCGCTGTTTGCAGAGATCGCCCGAATTTGACGAGTCTATGTTTATTGAAACAACAGGCAAACAACCGTTTGTTGGTTGAGAAAACATTCTAGAAAGCTCTAGGTGAAGAGGGTATTAAGTGCAGAAGACTGACTCTTTTTGATTTGATTCATTTTGTAAAATGATTATAAGAGTTCCGCGACGCTCTGAAATTTCCATACAAACGCGCTTGTCAAATTTCTTGGAAACCATTTGTCAGATTATGATGAAATTTGGCATGTACAATTAAATGAAATTATACCTCCGCCCCTATGTTCTTGGTTTTTTTTAAAAAAACGTCCTCAAGAGAAAATAGAGCTATGAGAAATATCTGCATTTGTAAGGGGTCACTTTTGACTGATTTATTCAATAGATAGACAAATCAAATCAAAAATCCCTTTACATAGGGAGGTTGTCTATATTTGAACCTAGGACATTGGATAAAAAAAAAGGACAAACTCAGCACAAAATCAGTTCAGCCGCTCAGTAGTTACGAGGGAACATAGGAACAGACATAAATACATATCAAACACATAGATAACTGTTATCGTTGATGATAAAAAATTCATAAAAAAATACAAATGCGTATTTAGGCTTTTTTTTTAAATTTGTCGCGTTCAGGTATAAAACAATTAAAAAACCAACTAACTACGCTGCTAAAGAAAAGCATGCTTAGAAAGTATTTAGGTGGCTTTTAATTTTTCTGGGTTTATGACTTTAACTTAAGTTAATTCTGATTTTCAAAGGTAGCATTCTCAATAATAGAATAATACTAATTACTAAATCTTTAAACTATGGAAGGATTATGCAGGTTTTTTTGACGAAATAAGTGATGATGCTTTCCATTCCGCTCAGTCCACGAAGTTTAAGTAAAAAAATACGTATCTATCAATTATTTAGTCAAAAATATGAAATTTAAAATTTTGTTAATTGTAGTACCTTGACTGTCTCGGTAGCTCAGTTGGTAGTGAACCTGCCCTCTGAGCGTGGGGGCGTGGGTTCAATTCCCACATAGAGCAAACTTTCATGTGATTAACATGTGGTGCTTGTTCAATGTCTGGGTGTTAATAACTATTTAAGTGTGTATTTAAAAATATAATATCTTAGTTTGTAAATCAGTCTCTGGCTGCCACAGTACAAGCTTTGCTTAGTTTGGGGTCAGGCGACCGTGTGTGAAAAAGTCCCGATTTTTTTTTATTACACTTAAAAACTAATGTATGTAAAATGACGATGTACTAGTCAGGAGGACTTACAGGAGCATTCCTAATAAATTGTAATACATTATTATTAAGTGTGACTTTATGATAATACACTATTATATTCTAAGCCGTAGCTGAATAACTCCCCAACCGCTACACTATAATTACTAACATCAATACAACATTATTACACAATGTAGTTTAATAATGGGTAATAATTGTGGCGACTGTAGCCCTGAAGTAAAGCGAAGGGTAATTTCTCTGTGAATGGAGAACTTCGGTGGCGGTCGGGAGTTTCTCAGCATTCCAGAGTATGGTGGGCGTAGTGTAGACGCCTGCGTTAAATATTAGTAATTGGATAGTGGTTCTGTCAGCTGAAGACATCGTAAAACGAAAAAAAATTATGTCCCTGCCATTTTGAAAAATAACCTAAAACAGAATTGACAAAAAAAAACTGTATCTGTATTCATAGTGGACCTCAAATCCAGTCTCTGAGGGCTGACATGGTTAAGCGCTTGAACTTGTCCCTCGAGGCAGTCTCCAGTAGGGGCGATGCCAACCTGGTCAAGTTCAATGCAGCTAAGACACAGGCATGTCTGTTTTCCCCAAAAAGGAGGCCATTCGAACGCTTTGGTTCCTCATTTCTCATACGGACCGCTAGAGTGTGGAATACTCTGCCAGAGTGTGTGTTCCCTGACACTTATAATCACTGCTTATCATCAGGCATGTTGGCGGCCAAACGCAAGCCTATTAAATTAAAAAAAAAGAGATAAATTGATAACTCAGTTGATTAGTTACAAAATAAGCCTAAAATAAACTTAATAACAAAAAGAACAAATAATAAACAGAAATATGTATGTACTCGTATGTTACGTGATTTCTCGCCCAATTATGAATCGATTCTAATGATTCTATTTTTGTTTGGTAGATCGTACTTTAGAAGTCGCTCCATTTAGATTTTATTGATATCGGTCAAGCAGTTTTAAAAATATCAACAAAAGTCTAAAAAATGTTTATATGGATGACAAATTGCAGGATGGGAAGTCGGTTTTCGAAAGTTACTCTGTCTGTCTGTTTGTAGGCTTTTCACGGCTAAACGGCTGAGCGCACCTTGATGAAATTTGATAAATAGTTGCAGTATGTCACAAGGAAGGTTTTTGGATACTTTTTTCTAAATAAATAAATCTTTTTGTCATGAAATTCTGTAAATTAATAAAAAATAACGCGCCGCTTACCAAATCAGTCAGACAATATCACAGAATATTTTGTTACATGAACACTAAAATTAAAACTCCGCTCAAAATCAGCCAGTATTTTTTTTAACGTTAGACTCTGATCTCTTTGGTAACGGATTATAATTCATAATTTGATAACTAGTTCTTTACAGTATATCACGAGGAGGGTTTATAAAGCTACTATTTTCTAAATAAACGCTAACGAAGTTGCGGGCAAGAGCTAGTCCTAAATAATGTTAAAGATGCGAAAGTGAGTTTGTTTGTTTGTTTGTTTGTAACGCTTTCACGCCCTAACTGATCACCCGATCATCATGAAATTTTGCATACATGTTGTTTGGGGTACATTGGGTACTTTTTATCCCGAAAAAATAAACGGTTCCTGTGGGACCGCGGGTGAAACCGCGGGGCGCAGCTAGTTATTCATAATTTGATAATTAGTTACAGTATATCACGAGAAATAAACGCGAACGAAGTTGAAGGCAACAGCTAGTCCTACTAATATTATAAACGCGAAAGTTTGTATGTATGGATGGATGGATGGATGGATGGATGGATGGATGGATGTTTGTTACTCTATCACGCCAGAACGGCTGAACAGATCTGGATGAAATTTGGCACAGAGATAGATTATAGTCTAGAATAGCACTTTTTAACCGCGGGTGACACCGCGGGGCGCAGCTAGTACTTTATATAAAAATAAATAGTAATAGTTAGCCTGGAACAGAGACCTCACATTCCCTGATCCAATTTATCTTTTCTAGCACCACTTAGAAATGTTAGTAAATCATGTACAGTGAAGATTTCATTAGAACTTTATCAGTCTTCAGAGGTGGCCGCGAGTTGCATTTATAACTAACTTTGCGCTCGTTTGAACTAAAGGAAAAGGTTAACTTACAGTGAATAGAATTAGTTCGACGGAGAAATTCTGTGAACCGTCAGCATTCCACGGATGTAGGGACTGTGAATAGTGTAAGAGTCTATGGGAGATATTATTACGAGTGCAAATTTCACACTACTTAAAATTTAATTAATTTTAAAGTTACAGGTAATAGCTTTACACAGACGACGGCACGCACCAATTTGTACATTGTGTGAACATATGTGCGTATTGTATGTCATATGCTACATGACTGGAGCCTAATTAATGGCGACAGGCTCGCGCCCTGTCACATTTGGGATTGAATATTGTCCGGCGAAGTGTGGGTGTTGTATTACACCTCTGCCTGTCCCCTTGGGAGAAAGGCGTGACGATATGTATGTACGTAACTATTAAAAATAGACGCTTATTTTTACTTAGTCACATAATAATTTGGCAATCACTCCAAGTTTAATAATATTAAGTACTTCCTTGTTAAAAAAAAAAATATATTTTATATTATAAGTATCGTTTGGATTACATTATGACAACAATAAGTCTGTAAAAATAAAAAATGGAATCATTGCCGTTGTTCAGTTTACACTCGGAAAGTTTAAATAAGCATTCAAATAAGAACGCAACCCTTTCATACAATAACGATTTTTTGAAAATCAAAATTCAACTCGGGTTGATTCCATAAACTGGAAATCATAACATATAACCACACCTTTTCCCGGAAGTGGCTGGTAGAGGTGGTCCAACACCCACACTTCGCTGGACGATATTGATTCCCAAATGTGACAAGGGCCAGCCTGTCGCCATACACCGAACTCCAGTTACGTAGCAGATGACATTAAATACGCACATAATTATGTTCTCACAATGAACACATTGGTGCATGCCGTCGGCTGGGTCTGAACCCGCTCTCTCTGGCTTGAACTGGAGATGAACTGGGAATAATTCGTAACTAAAACTATCGCTATGCTCCTAGCCTCATACTATTGAAGCGCAAGTCAGGCAGTTAATCTCTCAGCCGCTGCAGCGCTGTCTACAGCATTTCCTTTATTCAGCTGGCATGAAACATTAATCCCTCAGCTGCTGCAGCGCTGCACAGCGGTATTTCATTTACCGCTGCAGCACACAAAAAGGGTATGCAATCAAACGCTCGAAATTCTGTCTGAGTTACAATGAGTTTAAGGTTAGGGACCCTATTCGGAGATTTGAGATTTTCATCTCACTTTTTTTCATCCTTATTGCTCTCGTTTGAAACGTCATAGGTGTGAGAGTGACCAAGATAAAATCTCATCTCATCTCACGCGCAGGAATAGCCCCCCAGGTTTTGAGACTTAATTAATTTTAATTGAGTTTTTAATAATTTCATTTAAGCCAATCAACATTATTGCAATGAAAGACCGCGAAAGCTGTTTTCGGCGAATAGAAACTGCAAATACGTGCTTTCGCGAATGTTCGCGGCAATGGTGTAGAGCAAAACAATTTGTTTATTCTGAATCATAGGTCATTTGTAAAGGTTTTTACCCGATAGTACAAGAAAAAGGGTTATGTTTCTTGAGTGTATGCTTTTGTATGTATGTATGTGGGTGTGTATGTATGAGGTTACTTTGACACGCCCTATGCGTCATACTCGTGATCGGGTGCTGCTTGCGGGTCGCTGGTCTGCTCGTGGTGTACTCACAATGTAATAAGTAAATCTGATAACCTTTAACCTAACCTTAGATTAAGACTTAATAACTAACCCCCCTCTACCTGTATTCCCCTTAAATAATAATTTAGATTTTAGTTAACAAAGGTCACGGTCCCCGGAGTCCGTGGAGATATTTAAATAAAAAACAAAACTGCACATATTTGTAAGAGTTTAATGTTACGCCTTTTTCAAAACTGACTTGTAAAAAAACTGCACAGTTTTTAGAAAGAACCTCTAAATGTAGTCCTGGCCACACTTTTAAAATGCATTATGTATATTTATGTACACGAAATTATACCATAAACCAATGCACATAAAGAATAGGTAAGAATGACCAAGCTTGTAGCGTAGTCTTTTTGCGTCAATGTGTGCGCGTTGTGCACATATACGACAGTAGCAAAATTTTGGATCGTTTTTGGCTTCACCTAAATCATACGCCGTGCGCCATCTTATTCTCTAGGTTGATCTGAGACTGTCTGATAGTAAATTATCACTGTCACTTTTGTTAAAAATTTTTCCTTTTTTCAGTTACAAAAAAATCTCGAAAAACTGTTCAAAACAGCTACGAACGAAATTGCCAAATTGAGTTGTAGACTGCAAAGTTCCGACTAGTTAACGAGTCAGTTACAGTTCGACAAACTTATCTAAGAGTCGAATGAGTCGCCCCCATCGTATTTCCCGAACAAAACTGACGTCCACCCGTTGAAACGGCTTAGCATGTTAAGTTCTTCAATTTTTTCAACTGCATAGATAAATTTGTCTCTCTTGAACACAGTCTCTCTTTTATTTCGGTAGTTAGTGATCTCTAGAGACTCCATTGGTGTCAATTTGTTCTTGCTTTTCAAGAGAAAAATCGGAAATAGATTAGTTTGGTTTTGTTTTTATGTTTATTGTTAGTCTTAAGAAAGTTTTATAGCTTCTACGAGTACAATGGTTAAGTATTTTTTGTTTTTTTTCCTCCTATACAGAGTGTTACAACAACCCTGTTGTATTTGTAAGTATTTGTAAAGCTTTGTACAGGGCAAAGCCTGCAGGAAAAAGCTTAGAGAATAGCTTCTAAAACTGTCTCATGAAGAAACCGAGTACTTTTTACATAGTATATATCGCGATTAGCATTGCAAGCAATCAAGTCACACACGCACACATACTCAGACACACACGCACATACACACACACACACACACACACACACACACACATTACACACCACAACTTTTCCCACTCACACACACATCTCTCTCACTGCTAGGTAATGTTAACGACGAAGCACAAAAACTAAATAAATAAATAAAATAAATAAATTCGGGACATTGTCACACACGGTCGCCTGACCCCAAACTAAGCAAAGCTTGTACTATGGCTGCCAGAGACTGATATACATACTTAGATATTTTTAAATACACACTTAAATAGATAATAACACCCAGACATAGAACAAACACAAACGTTCACCACATAAATATTTGCCCTAGGTGGGAATCGAACCCACGCCCCCAAGCTCAGAAGGCAGGTTCACTACCAACCGAGCCACCCACTCATTTTGTCTCGCACCCGAGCCCCAAGTTACAAACCTCGCGCTTAGTTTGGGGCTCACCGTCTCAGCAATTTCATGTCTTACACAATTACTATAACTTGGTATCGATGTATAGTATTTAATTTCATGTGTTCTTTGGTTAATAAATTATCTTATCTTATCTTATCTTAATTATCTTAACGGCGAGGTGCGCATCCAGTGGAGGATGCAATTATGCTACTTTCGGTACTTTACGGTGTTCCCCAGCAATGGATACAACCTGGGTCTCTTCAAGACAAGAGTGAATAGGCACCTCATGGGCAAGCGTGCTCCATCTTAGACCGCATCCTCACTTTCCATCAGGTGTGTTGCGGTCAAACGTGGGCCCATTCAATCATAAAAACAAAAACTTTAAATTAAATATTGACTACAAAAAAATTAACACACATCGCGCTCCGCCCTTTAAAAGCGCGAACGCAGACACTAACCGCGTCGGTTCTATTTGTGAACTATTCGCGTTGTGCCGCTACTTTCTTAAAATAAAAGCCGCCAACATATGATTCAGATTTGTTAGGATTTCTGTAAAGTGTCCATTTTTTTTGCGTACTTAAACCGGTCATAACTCTTGCTAATATTAACGTGCATTTTTTTTGTATTTTTTTATGAATTCTCATAAATGTGTGTACCTACCCATCAATTATCCAACAGGGTAGTAATAACTCCCTGTAAGTAAAACAATGTTAGTAAATGACTAGTTTGGGTTTTCTTTCCTGTTAAGCCTATTTGCTATTTTTTATTGTATTATATTACTTCTCACTTGTTTAATATTTTTATTTATTATTGATTTTTATTATTGATTAATCGATATCTCTTTTATATCATAAATCAACTTAGCGTCGTCCTTCCTAAGCGCAAAGACTCTTCATTTCGGACAAACGTCAGTCGATTACAAAAGGTGAAATTGTGTTACAACCTTCGATCATATACAGGGTTACTGGCAATCAATTAGCATCCTTATAAGAGCATATTCTTGTCTAATATTTTTAATTATTATTGATTTTTATTTGTGTTTTTTCTTTGCTTGTTTTTGTATTCTTTTAATTGTACATTGTAGTCCCGTTCGTCTCTTAAGGTCAATGCTGAAAATCAGCGCTGGGAAGAAATTTTCAGCATTATAGCTGAGCATTGACCTTTTTTGACGTACTGGACACTAGACAGCACTGTTTTCTTTAATTTGTGTTTTGGTATTAAGTATTGGCAACGTCTTAGTAGTGTCTTGTGTGTCAAAATAAATGTATCTTTCTTTCTTTCTTTACTCTTATTATAATAAAACGTTGCATAGCGTCGGAGTGGTCATAAAGTGTTGTGTGTATTTTTTTGATTTTAACTCTTGACGCAAAAACTTGTGTGTCAAAATAAATGTATCTTTCTTTCTTTCTTTACTCTTATTATAATAAAACGTTGCATAGCGTCGGAGTGGTCATAAAGTGTTGTGTGTATTTTTTTGATTTTAACTCTTGACGCAAAAACTTGTGTGTCAAAATAAATGTATCTTTCTTTCTTTCTTTACTCTTATTATAATAAAACGTTGCATAGCATCGGAGTGGTCATAAAGTGTTGTGTGTATTTTTTTGATTTTAACTCTTGACGCAAAAACTTGTGTGTCAAAATAAATGTATCTTTCTTTTTTTCTTTACTCTTATTATAATAAAACGTTGCATAGCGTCGGAGTGGTCATAAAGTGTTGTGTGTATTTTTTTGATTTTAACTCTTGACGCAAAAACTTGTGTGTCAAAATAAATGTATCTTTCTTTTTTTCTTTACTCTTATTATAATAAAACGTTGCATAGCGTCGGAGTGGTCATAAAGTGTTGTGTGTATTTTTTTGATTTTAACTCTTGACGCAAAAACTTGTGTGTCAAAATAAATGTATCTTTCTTTTTTTCTTTACTCTTATTATAATAAAACGTTGCATAGCGTCGGAGTGGTCATAAAGTGTTGTGTGTATATTTTTGGTTTTAACTCTTGACGCAAAAACGACGGGGTGTTATAAGTTCGACGTTTCTCTCTCTCTCTCTGTCTATGTGTGTGTGTGTGTGTCTGTCTGTGGCAACGTAGCTCTCCAATGGATGAACCGATTTTTTTTTTGAAAGGTAAATTAGTTGGGAGTTTTCTTAGCTATGATGAACCTCGGTCTTGATGAAAATCCGTGTCAGGGGTTTTTTTTTAATATTTCAAACTCGATTGAAAAATATAAAACACTATAGCTATGCCGAGGCTATGCAACGTTTATTGCTAAGGAGCAATAAACGTTGTGTAGCGTCAAAATAGTTGAACAGTGTTTTGTCTTTTTCTTTCTTTTAAATTTTTGAACTCTATCAAATCAAATCAAATCAAATATTTTTATTTAGGCACGAACAATAAGTACAACATAAGATATGAGATATGATATATGATATCAAAAAAGACAAAACACTGTAAAACTATTCAGCGTCTATACAACGTTTATTGCTAAAGGGGGCGATGTATACGCGGCGCAGGCACGCCGTTTCACAGTTTTCACACCTGAACCGTGTCCGCGCCACATCTTTGCCTTAAGTTAAATCAAATCAAATCAATATTTACTTTGTGGAAAAACCTTTGCCATAACATTAATTGCAAGCGATCCACAAACTAGGCATATAAGCCTGTGATTCGGGACTCTAGGATACAGATGTACCTGCTAGAGACACCAATTTCCATATTTATCACTTACTAGCTGCACCCCGCGGTTCTACTCGCGGGTAAAAAGTATACATAACTGGTGTAAAATTACATTTTTAAGGGATAAAACTAACAAACATACACACTAACACACACACTCACACACTTTCGCCTTTATAATTTTGTGACAATACTGAGATAAAGTAAATAGGTACATAGATCTCTAGTTCTCCTTGAGGAATCCGTCAATGGCGAACCTGGCTAGATACGGTTCTGAGCACGGATGTGGCTCGCAAATCAAAAATGGTTTTAAAGGTCCGGTTACAGCGCACAGAACAACTGACCGTCGAGATTGTATGTGTAGGTATAGGAAGGCTTCGGACGGGTCTTGTTGATAAGGCATCTAGATCTTGTAGGCGCTTTTCTTCAAACTTAGTGACAGCCCTAGTAACAGAGTTGCGCCACTCCCTTCTCTGACGTGCAAGCTCTTCCCAACCTTCGCACGGGATGTTAAGTGCAGTAAGATAGCGCTTCAGAACATCCCTGTAAAGCAAAAATTGACCGCCAGGTTTGCGCTTTCCCTCCTTCAGCTG
The DNA here is from genome assembly GCA_911728515.1 of Peribatodes rhomboidaria. NCBI lineage: Eukaryota > Metazoa > Arthropoda > Insecta > Lepidoptera > Geometridae > Peribatodes > Peribatodes rhomboidaria. The sequence goes on along the minus strand of OU452187.1, from coordinate 1,982,031 downwards.
TGAGTAAAATACAGCTTTAGGCAACCTGGAGTCGTTCATACGCACAAGATGTCCACACCACCTCAGTTGTCCTTTTATAAGCATGGACTCTATGCCTACTAATTTTGCTTTTCTTAATACTTCAGAGTTTGGTATTCGATCTTGCCACTTTATGCGAAGTATAGTTCTTAGGCACTACATGTGAAAAGTGTCAAGGCTAAGATTATAATATAATATTTTTACTCTCCTAATAAAGACAGTTGTAATCTGGAATTCGAGCCTTCACTTGTCACCTTTGCAATACAAACAAATGTGCTGTTTCTTAACCCAACTTTTACTTTGAGCTTACGAGCTTAGAGAAAACTTAAATTATAATGGTGCTACTGACTTGTATAATTCGTGCCGAAACCCCAACCAATTACGACTTGCGATTCTCACCACGAATCCCTGTAAAAAAGAAACCGTCCTCAACCTTCATCTCTCACCTGTCGAGGAACCGAATCAGCGACCGCTTCAGGAAAACGATAAAACCACAGCTTTATTAGTAGTTTCTACGTATAAAACCCACATGACTAGAATGAAGGGGAGGAGAGGAGAGGAAAGGCTATCTTCACACAGCATTGTACTGCACGTTACGGTTAAGCTAAGGTTTAAAAAATACGGTTAAGTTAAGGTTTAAAAAATATTAAAAAAATAATTTAAATAAATGTATTATTATTATTGGGCCTTGCAACGCCTTATGCACTAAGCCAAAGACTGCAACTGTTGCTAATGAGAAGAATATTCAGCAATAATACCATTTCACTGTACAAACTCAGATCAACCTAGAGAATAAGATGGCGCACGGCGTATGATCTAAGTGAAGCCAAAAACCATCCAAAAACTACGCTACTGTCGTATAGGTACACAACAATCACGCATTGACACGAAAAAATTACGCTATCGCTTGGTCATTCTTTCCTCGACATTATGTGCATTGGTTTATGGTATAATTTCGTGTGCATACATATACGTAGTGCATTAGAAAAGTGTGGCCAGGACTACATTTTGAGGTTCTTTTTAAAAACTGTGCTGTTTTTTACAAATCAATTTTGAAAAAGCCGTAAAGATTAAACTCATACAAATATGTGCAGTTTTAGAATATTAAATCTTCTTAGGTTGTATATTGTATATTGGAACGGAAATGGCTAACGTAGAGTATGGGAATTAATATTAGTTTTCGTGCAATTGTAAATGTTTTTAATGCAACATTACCACGCACACACATTGAAAAAGAAGTGGCTTCAGCGAGATATAACGCAGTGTTCAATCTTTTCCTCTAGATTGATCTAAGTGTGAAATGAAATGCTCTTGTTGGTGAATTGACTGCCTCGGTGGCTCAGTTGGTAGTGAACCTGCCTTCTGAACTTGGGGACGTGGGTTCGATTCCCACCTAGGGCAAACATTTATGTGATGAACATTAGTGTTTGTTCTATGGCTGGGTGTTGTATTGTATGTATTTAAGTATGTATTAAAAAAATCTAAGTATGTATATCAGTCTCTGGCAGCCACAGTACAACCTTTGCTTAGTTTGGGGTCAGGCGATCGTGTGTGACAATGTCCCGAATTATTATTATATTATTATTATTATTATTTATTTCTCGCACATACTCGTAATCTCCGGTGGGTACGTGGCCTAAAGGGGAGGAAGGAGCGAGTTGATAGTGGAAATGTCCGTTGTAAACCTGCTAACTGTGCTGATGCTCTTTGAGGCAAGAGATAAATACAGGGCTATTTGGAAAGGGTATACTAAGCCGAAAGGGACTAATAGTAGCTTAGCTAGCATGATTATTACCACTTCTGTTGTACGACCAATTCTAAAACCTTAAAAATCAGCAATATCAGTTAGAAAAAGACTAAAATTATCGTTGATGTTCCAAGGCGGGTAGTGTTTCACTCACTCGGCTTAGTCGTTAGGCCTAGTGTCTCAGTTTCTGGCGCTAACTGCCTTTAAAAGCTTCTGAAGGCCTCTGACATGGCTTGGCGTTTGTTATAACAAAATAAAAAAAACAACGTAATAAATGTACATGTCGTCACGCCTTTCCCCCGAGGGAGCTGGCAGAGGTGTACAAAACCCACACTTCGCTGGACGATATTTAGTCCCCAATATGACAGGGGGCGAGCCTGTCTCCATACTCCGGACTCCAGTCATGTAGCAGATGACATCCTACTAATATTATAAACGCGAAAGTTTGTAAGAATGGATGGATCGATGGATGGATGGATGTTTGTTTCTCTTTCACGCCAGAACGGCTGAACGGATCTGGATGAAATTTGGCACAGAGATAGATTATAGTCTAGAATAGCACACTTTTTAACCGCGGGTGAAACCGCGGGGCGCAGCTAGTAATTAATATAGTATGCACATGTCATATGTTCACACAATGAACAAATTGGTGCGTGCCTTTGGCTGGGTCCGAACCCGCTCCCTCTGGCTTGAGAGGTGGGCCTAATCCGGCTAGGCTATCATCGCTTTAGTTTATTGGTTTATGTACATATGAACCAATATTCGTGATCGGTTACGAACACTAGTATGGCTACGCTCTACGCTACAACGAGCTACGAGAGCTACGAACTTAAGTTAGACTAAGTTCAAGTCTTACTTACTCTGGGTTCCTGCAAAGTATTACATACAAGGCAATGGTACTCTCGCCTAAGTTCTGGCCAAAGGGGCTAGTGTTCTGCGCTACTTGGAGGCGGCATAGGGAGCAAATCACCAAAGAAATAGTTATGAAATCAGATAGTGTATTAATAGGTAACTACAGAACATATCATCACGCCTTTCTCCGAGGGGGCTGGCAGAGGTGTAATACAACACCCACACTTCACTCGATGATATTCAGTCCCAAACGTGACAGGGGCGAGTTTGTCGCCATACACCGGGCTCCAGTCATGTAGCAGATGACATCCAATACGCACATACGTTCACCTAATGAACAAATTGGTGCGTGCCGTCGGCTGGGTTCGAACCTTTTTTTTATGTAGAATAGGTCGGCGTTTGACCACCAACTCGCCTGATGTTAAGCGACGTTGTGGTCTAAGATGGAGCACGACGACCTATGAGGTACTTATTCACTCTACAAAATTGTAGAGTGAAGAAGTACAAAGACGGCAGTTGAGTGAGGCGCTACAAGTGCGCTACTGCTCAGGCCCGTCTTCGGAACGGTTACACCGGACTACATCCCGAAACACGACTAGGTTATTTCACGGCATGGCTTGGTCCGGTGGGTGGTAACTAGCCACGGCCTAAGCCTCCCACCAGAGTTTGCTACCCGGTTAGCACTACCCGGGGACCACGTGTAGGGAATCAGAATAGAGTACACTCCTACGGACGTGGGTAGCTCAGCCCCCAAAAAAACCCTGCTCCCTAACTCCCTTAACTAATGAAGTATATTTTCTCTTCATAATAATGATTATATAAGTCTCCAAGGTATTTATTAATATAGCCTTAGTTGCTTGAAATAAAGATTATTTTATTACTATAAGTATCGAAGTCGTTGTGAAATCAGACCTCGATTCCGTTGTCAAGAAATTTAACGCAAACATAGGTCTTTCGCTATTTTTTTTTTAAATGATTATGATAATGATATTAGTGTCTGTTTTCCTCTACAAGTCGTATTCCTGAACCGATTTACGTGAAATATTATGAGCAAGACTTACAGTTTTTTTTGCCGAGTCAGATTTTGGGTTTTTTTTTAATTGCGTAGAAAAAAAAGCCACTTGTAGACAAAAACAGAGATTCGGACATACGAAGGGATTTTTGTCAAAGCTTAAGCAGAGACGCTTCGCTCGCTAACGCTCGGTCCAAGAGATAGCGATAATAAACTTAGTACCAAGTTTCGCTTAGTGAGTTCACAACAGAATCGAGGCCAGTCCAAAGTTATTTTTAGCAGCTAGTCTTTGAGGAACATAATTCTATTTCACTGAATGAAAGACGCAACATGTGAAAGCCTTTCGTTCACTTACTCTTTCATTCACCGCCCTCCGAATCTCGTCGTATGTCGTCGCGACCTTGGGCGTATTTCCGGTCCCCATACCTACTTACCTCCGCCCTACGGCTTGCTCCCAACCACCACCAAAAACAGCCACCAGTGTTCGTTAGTATAAAGTTTTAATTTTTGCCCTAACTGCCCCCAGTGGAGCTCGTTGGATCATGAAACATAATAATTATTTTTAGCTTTTTGTCACTATAATTTTTCTTTTATTTGAGACATTACACTCCACGGACTCCGGGGATCGTAACTTTTGTTAGCTAATTAAAGCTAATTTTTATTTTTTAAGGGGAATACAGGTAAAGGGGGGGTGTTAAGTCTTAATCTGAGGTTATGTTACATGATATTGCTACATTGTACACCGCGAGCATACCAGCGACCCGCAATCAGCACTCGACCACGAGTATGACGCATGTGCCAGCCATCGCTCTCCTCAACCATATTTGAGGGAAGAGAACGACCCGACACACGACGCCGCCGCAAGAAGGTGCCTTCGATAGTGAGCATGAATGCTCGAGATGTACCCACAGTTTCTTTAAAAAAACGCGAAATTATTACAATTATTATTATCGTAAGATCATGGCCTCCTCCCGTCCCAGAGCCATAATGTAATTATTATGTAGCTAAGTTGTGTTACACTATAATTGTTTATCCCATAATGTAAATAGCCAAGTTGTGTTACAGAATAAAAATTTATCAATGAATTATTTTATGTACCGACGAGCTCTAAAGGCGACAGTTGGGACAAAAAATTATATATTGTTCTAACGACCACCAATTGTGGCTGTTTTGATGGTGGCCTTTGGGAGTAAGCCCGCCCTACAGCATACCACACAGTACACAGCAGATACAGGGCGCGGAGTACTTTAGTCGTGAATGAATAAACCGTCTGGACATGTCACTGGAGATAAATACATAAAGTCGCCTTTTTGTAAGGAAGAGAGACTTGATACGTCAAGTAGAATCTGTGAGGTAGGTATATGCTATCAAGTCCTTAACCTGAGAGGTAGGTAAGTTTACAGGGTGTTACAAAAACCCTGTTATATCCGAGGTGCGCTTCCAGTATCGACTGGAGGATGCAATTATGCTAGTTTAAATTACATATTGACTCTAAAAGTTTTGAACACACATAGCGCTCCGCCCTCGCAAAAGCGCGAACGCAGCCACTAATCACGTTGGTTTTATTTGCAAACTATTCGAGTCGTGCCGCTACTTTCTTAGAATAAAAGCCACTGTAATGTAGATTTGTTAATTTTTTTGTAAATTTCCTTTTTTTCGTTTTTAAACCGGTCATAACTCTTGCGATTTTAACCGTGCATTTTTTTTGGGATTGTTGCATGAATACTTATAAGTGTGTGTACATGCCCTTCAATTATACAACATGGTTTTTGTAACATACTGTATATGCTATTTTCAAATATTCTATGTTTTGGTAAGTGGTTTTAGACTTAGATACTGAATTTTACAGTTTTACAGACAGATACTGAAAAAAGCGATACATTTTTTTTTTTATGTAGAATAGGTCGGCGTTTGACCACCAACTCGCCTGATGTTAAGCGACGTTGTGGTCTAAGATGGAGCACGACAACCTGTAAGATACTTATTCACTCTAGCTGGAGTTTTTTAGAGTGAACAAGTACAAAGACGGCAGTTGAGTGAGGCGCTACAAGGGCGCTACTGCTCAGACCCGTCTTCGGAACGGTTACACCGGACTACATCCCGAAACACGACTAGCTCATTTCACGGCATGGCTAGGTCCGGTGGGTGGTAACTAGCCACGGCCGAAGCCTCCCACCAGAGTTTGCTACCCGGTTAGCACTACCCGGGGACCACGTGTAGGGAATCAGAATAGAGTACAATATAACATTACCAAAATATTCACTTTTGGTACTTTACCTATGTATAGTTCATATAGCGATATTTGGCGCATTCAGCTGCCAAAATAGAAACTGAGTGTAATCATAGCATATAATATGATGCTTGTTTGTTCTATACTTAGCTCAACCCTTAGTCTTTTCAGCTTAAGTTATGAGTATCTTAGCTTGTGTTATCCATATTCGTCCAAGGTATCCTATCCATACTAACTACCAAACTAATCTGTGCCGCAGTTGACCGGCACGATAGCTCTAAACATCAAGTTCCTTGCTCCGGAGGACTACCTTAACATCTTATTGCCGTGATGTTTACGTTTTGTTTTCCACGCTGCGTGGACTTGAACCTTATTGCACGGCGATAAGATTAGCGGTCGCACAGCGTCGACAACAAAACGTGACCATCAGGCAACATGGTGTCATGGTAGGGCTATTCTTGCGGAGTGAGATTCAATCTCACCATGCTTCGTCCTTGTTGCTCTCGTTTGAATAGTCATAGGTGTGAGAGTGACCAAGATAAAATCTCATCTCATCTCACGCGTAGGAATAGCCCCAAAGGACTGTTTACTCTGTTAATTGCTTTATCCTTGGGCTACGCAACTATAACTCGCTGCGTCGAAGGTTTCGACGGGTTTATGGGTTATCTTAAGTTGAGTTATTATTATTACTGGTCGTTTATTTTGTTGATTTTGTGCTAAAAGATTAAGTGGTATTTTGTGTACGTATGCGAAATGAGACACGTTACATTATGGTCAACACGTCCTGAGGATGCCTCGTGGAGAGGCGAAACACGTGTCGACGAAGTACTCGAAGAATTAGGGTTTTTTATTGTACTTATATATTTTTTTAATTGTATAATTTATTCAATGTATGTATATTTAATTTTTTATCTAAAATTTTGTTGTTTACAAAACTAATGTAATGATACATTAGTTATGTTAACTAATATAATAATACATAACTCAAAGTCAAAGTCAAAGTCAAAATGTTTTTATTCAATTTAGGTATCAAAGATACACTTATGAACGTCAAAGTTATTTGAATAGACTCGACCGCCTTGTTCGGATAAAGAACCTCTACTCAGAAGAACAGGCAAGAAACCTGATCCTAGAACTAATGTTTTAATACATTAGTTATGTCAAATTCTTTATTCAATTAGCTTCAATATCAAATTTTGTAAAAGTTCAAATTGGCTTCAAAAATCAAATTGTATTAATTTTAAGTTTCATTAAATTAATTCCAATATAGGAAAAAAAATCATATTCTTTTATTCTAAATGCGACGTTAGAGCGGAAATACACTAGAGATTGGTTCAAGAAACAGTAAGAAACTATAATGGTCAACACACAAAACCGCGAATCAGCACGGTGCGAATTCGTGCGTACTGAGGTGCGTAATGCTACGATGCTATTTTGTGGAAAAGGCTACCGCGGCTCAATCGATCAATTCGTTCAAAACTGTTACTTTAACAAATCTCTAAACTATTTCCCCTCTAACGCCGCTTTAAATAGGTAGGTACGTCAAGAAATAAATGTTTATTTCATTATATTTTTTATTTGAAATATTTTGAATAAATTTAATGAAATTTACAAGAAAACTTAATACTATTTGATATTTAAAGCTAATTTATTAAAGAAATTAACAGAACTAATTTGATTCTAATAAAAAAAATACTCAGGTTAGCGTTATACGTTATTACTAATTGGAACCTATTTTTCTTGTCGTACTCAATGCGACGTTAGAGCGGAAATACACTAGAGATTGGTTCAAAATGAGAATGATTTTGAAAATTCTGCTTTTGTCAAACTGATATAAGTTGTTTTTTCTACCAGCTGTATTATTTTGCACCAGATCATCACAATTCTTCATATCAAACTAGGTACAAACAAAATACATGTTTTTGTTGATTTCGTGTAATACCGGGCCTCAAAGGGCATGTATTTCAATTTTATATCGGTGTGGTAGTGCCTCGCCGTATAATAAACTCAAAGTTCTCACATACCTATTTAAACCAGTACTGTACTTATTAGAGACTAACTTAGTCAATTCTATTCTTCATAGTTGAACACTTTACGCTCAAGTTAATATTTACGTACGTTGGAAGGTTTAGAAGTTTATATTGGGCTCAATATGGCCCTATTGGGTCTCGTTGGACCCTTTTAAATCAATTATGGACCCACAATTATCGGGCCCGAAACTATGATACCTTAGAGCTTAGGGTCTAACTATTTATATGTGGGTCAAATGTGTAGTGGCGGAGCTACTGTAGAATTTGATTACGTTTGAATATGAAGCTGGTGATTTATTTGTCAGAAAAATAAAATCAAAACAAAGAAGAAGAAAAAAGGATTAGGTGATCAGCAGCTAGACGAATAAGCTTAAATAAATAAAATAAATAGGGAACTAGTAATTAATTTTGTTGGCGCAGTGATTTAATTTGCGTCTTAGCCTCTTACTAAGAGCCGTATTCAGATAAGGCGCTTGGTCATGAATCTTGATTTAAGACTGTTTTCATATATCGGCATATATAAATATCGTCACGCTTTTGGCAGAGGTATAACACAACACCCACACTTTGCCGAACGATTTTTAGTCTCAAATGTGACAGGAGGCGAGCCTGTCGCCATACACCGGGCTCCAGTCATGTAGCAGATGAGATACAATACGCACATACGTTCGCACAATGAACGAATTGGTGCGTGCCGTCGGCAGGGTTCGTACCCGCTCCCTCTGGCTTGAGAGGCGGACCTTTTCCCAACTAGGCTGCCATCGCTCCTGTTCAAAACTGTTTTCGTGTATGGTAAAACCAGTTTTGAATCGAGATTCAAGACTGAGCGCGGTTTGAACATGCGGCCCTAATAGGCAATCTTTGTTGCTCAATAATTACATGTTTGTAAAAGTGTTCAACTAAATAGGTATTCATTTAGCAAATTGCAAAACTACAAACTTTACCATAAGACAAGGCCAAGCTGACAATGAGAATATTTCTCAGCTCTCTCCCGTAATTTAAAAGGTCCCGTAGCTCCTGGTCTATAAGGTGTCTATAAAGTCGTAATGCTCACTGAGGTAGACCGAGTAACTTCCTCTTCAGTTAACCTTAGGGAACCAATTTATAGAGAGATGGTCGTAAGGAAATGGGGGGGGGGGGAGGGGGGTAAACTATCAAAGGATACTTTTTTATACCCTAAGAAATTACCACTTACATTACAGCCAATGGCAGATCTATACGCTTACTGAAAATGAAATATGGCTGTGTTTGTTATTCCTGCCTATTACAAGGCAATTATGACAAGGATTATGACAAAGACATCAATAATTTTAGCGCAGTTGCAATAAGTCGATTAAACATTTACCTCCATAGCAATAAAATTTGTATTGCCTCGAAATAGTTAGATAGTCTTTTGTCTTTATCAATCAAATTCAAAAATTCTGAAGAAAGAAAAAGACAAAACACTGGCTAACTAAGCCGAAGATATATAACGTTTATTGCTAAGGTGATTAGTATTCGCTGATAACCTCTTCGATCAAGTATACCCTACATAGTTATATTAGTGACCCTCTACAGCTTACAAACATGGAAGTTATCGTTTTGCGACTGTGGAGTCTTAAAAAATGCAATCAATGACTGAAATGAAGCTGACAAAGTGACATGTCATAGCGACAGATCTCAAAGTGATGTCTTTCGTCTGAGATGATAATGCTGATTGGTTTTTCATACATTTTATTTAATCAATAGTCATTAGTGCTTTAAGCGTCATTAAATGTTGTACGTTTTGCCTTCATTTGCCTAACCTAGATATTATTTGTACCTACATGCAAAGCTAGACGGTTTCAAACGCCATGTGGCACGCACACCCGACTAGGGCTGTCTCTGTACTTTGAAATTTAAATAGGTATTAAAATGTAAAACATAATGTTTGGACATTGTTTTGCGTTCTTATCATTTTTTACTAGCTGTTGCGCGCAACTTTCAGAAAATAGTATCCATAAACCCTACTTGTGATATACTGTAACTAATTTTCAAATTTTATCAAGATACATCCAGCCATTTAGCCTACAAACAGACAGATAGACTTACTTTCGATTTTATAATTAGTAAGGATGACACATCAACTGAACCGACTTCAATTAAATAATTTTTCTAACAGCAGTTATTGGTCCTTCTACTATACAAAAATGTCTGAAAGCTAAAAATTGCGAATTAAAAACTGCATAAAATAACAATTAAAGTAAAATAAATGTAAGACAAAAAGATAAATGATGCCCAACAGTCAGTTTTTATTTTTATTTATTTTGGACAACAAAAATCCACACTTTACACTAACATTCCACTACAAAAGCTTAAATCTAAGTTTTAACAATTTCTTATGGGTAGTATTTACCTTGGTTTAAGACATTTTGTGCAGACGAATTCAAACTCCCTTGTTATTGATTATTATTTATGTTTATCTTATTCTTATATCTTTATTTGAGCAATTCTTGTATATATATATATAATTGGAATCTCGGAATCGGCTTCAACGATTTTCATAAAATTTAGTATATAGGGGGTTTCGGGGGCGATAAATCGATCTAGCTAGGAATCATTTTTAGAAAATGTCATTTTATTCGTGTTTTATCGATAATCAACTTGGAAGAAAAAAACAAAAAGGAGGCGTTTGAGTAGTCTCAACTGAAAAATATGACTCTTCCTGACATCTATTGGCGAATAATAATACTATTTTTGTGAGCAACTAATTGCTTTAACGACACAACAGCAGATGGCGTTGTTAAGTAACACGAAGTCAATGAGTGTTTGCTTTGAGGTTAGACTAAAATCAATTGTTTATTTTCCAAAAAACACAATTAAAAAAAAAAAAAAAATTACCGAGCAAAGCTCGGTCATCCAGGTACTTATTATTTATTTATGTATTTAGTTGTTTGATTTAATTTATTAGATTCGATTTAATTTGTTTGATTTAATTAAGATTAATTTATTTGATTTTATTTAGTTATTTGACTTTCTTTAATTTATTTTATTTGATTTCAATTGTATCAGTTCTCTGTTTTAATTTTATCTTGAGACGATTTTAAAAATCAAAATTGATGATTTGATTTGATTATGGGTTATGATGATGATGAGATCTGGTTTTGAAATACCTACCTTTAATGGAACCCCCAAACACTTTAAGAGGTTGCAACCCTAACCTACCAGGATTCTTAGTGGCACAAATGAGAAAAGTTGCCCAAGTAATGATGGAGCGCCCCTGAGCTCGTGAATCTTGTAACGTCGTTAAAACCGGAACATGGCGGTTCATTTTACTCGTTTACGCGCATCTGGCCAGGAATATACGTTAGATTTTTTCCACCCAAAATGACAATCAGGCTTTGAGTGCTTTAAAATCTAGAGAAGTAAACGGTACACTATTTAGGCCCTTTTCCGGCTGCCGGCGAGTAACTATTTTTTCGCTCAAGAAACATACAATAGATAAATAGAGCCCGTGTGCATCGCTAGCTATTCACACTGCCGCGGAGAACTCGCTCGACTATTTATATTAATAGTTTATCGCTGGCTATTCACACTGCCGCGGAGAACACGCTCGATTAGTTATATTAATAGTTCATCGCTGGCTAGTCGCATTGCCAGGGAGAACTCGCTCGACTAGTTTATAGCAGCTCTCGCGGGAGTATCTCTTGGCACAGCAACAAAACTATCGGAAGTCGGAACTATACTCTCGCTAGTCGCTAGTCGCCAACTCGCTTCTTGTTTCTAGCTCTACTCGCTACTCGCTCATCGCCAGCGATCGGACAAGTACCTAAGAGGGCGAAGTCGAGGGGCCCAGCAATGTAACACATCCAAACTTCTATATCCATATTTACTAATATTATAAAATCGAAAGTAGTTCTGTCTACCTGTTTGTAGACGTTTCACGTCCAAACTACTGAATGGATCTTGATGAAGCTTGAAACCTTAATTAGTTACAGTATTTCTCGAGGAAGGTTTTTGGATATCATTTCCTGAATAAACGTAAACGAAGACACGTCTAACAGCTAGTATTATTTAAGGCGCCAGTTACATCTTATTTCTATGTTTAATTGCAATAATCTATAAGGATAATATTATAAACGCGAAAGTTTGTATGTATGGATGGATGGATGGATGTATGTTACTCTTTCACACCAGAACGGCTGAACAGATCTGGATGAAATTTGGCACAGAGATAGATTATGGTTTAGAATAGCACATAGGATACTTTTTAACTGCGGGTGAAACCGCGGGGCGCAGCTAGTAATCTATACTAGATGGTTAGGGGCCGAATTCACCATTTATGCTACTAATCGAGATTTATTAAACTAAGTTTAGTGATATGCAAAATGACTGTTTAACACACACAGTTTTTCACGTAAACCAAGTTTAAAATGAGCTAATCGCGTTTATATTCACTGGTGAAATCGGGCTTAATAAGTTGCCTGATTTGTGAAAGCTTTGTCAGTAATTCTCAAAAGACGCAATTGCCCCACAGACGCATTTGCCCCAGTAGACCCTACATCAACAACCGTAAATGTACCACACCATCAGCCATGGTATAATTATATACTCCGCCAGGTTATAGCATTCAGAAACACATAGTGACGTCAATCGATGTTTAAGCGAGACCGAAATAAGTCATTCACAACAAGTTCGAAAGAGACGAATGACAATGACGTCATTATGTATTTGCTGAATGCTAGACCTTGTTTTTTTGGATCATGCAGAGGCCTTCAGTCACAAAAACTCTTACACTAGGACCAGCCACTAGCTAGACCTACACGAGCTTACTTGTTCAAGTTCATATTTTTTGTCTATGCTGAATATTACAAAACTAGAGTTTGCCCGCGGCTCTGCCCGCGTGGAATCTATTGCATAGCAATTAATTACCTATTATGTAAATCCATTCAGTAGTTTTAGTGGTTAAGTAACAGTTACCTACTAAATTATAAGTACAGTGATGTAAATAATAAAATGTTCAGCAAAAACATAAGTATTCTTGTTTATTGTTTTTAAAATGATACAAATACATCTAAGAAACGAATACGTACACAATATACATATAGGTAAATTTTAAAATATAATTAAGAAATTAAAATATATTGATAGCCTAGTTGGAGAAGGACCGACTCTCAAGCCAGAGGGAGCGGGTTCAAACCCAGCCGATGACACGCACCAATGTGTTCATTGTGTGAACGTACGTGTGTATTATAACTATGTCATCTGCTACATAAATTGAGCCCGGTGTATGGCGACAGGCTCGCCCCCTTATACATTTGAGACTGAATGTCGTCCGGCGAAATGTGGATGTTGTATTACAACTCTTCTAGCCCCTTCGAGGGAAAGGCGTGACGCTATGTTATGTCATGTTTATTTCACAATTATCGGTAGCTTACAATAACTACATCGAGAAGGTAGGTTTCCAAATGACACCTCAATATGCAAGCCACAAATTCACTAAGTGTGCTGTGTTTATTTGCCTTATCACGCACACAGACGCAGACATAATGTGGTTAGGTGGTTAAAATATAATCTTCCTGTAAGATGATTAATTGGTTATTTCTTCCATTTCAATTGCGAAAAGCCTGGTACCGTTACTTAGTCCTCCTTTTATTACCAAAATTTTTCAGTAACATAATAGTTGCACCAACTTTCAAATAAAGGCATACCAGATGAATTAAAATTCAAAACAAACATCGAAATTGTTTTTTGTTTCTCTAAGCAGTGTTGCCACATCATATTTTCAAAAACGCAGTGCTGTCTTCATTAAAATACAGTTTGGCGAGAAAAGTACACTTTTTGATGAAACAAACACCTGTACAAAAAAGAAGTTATTGTTTTCCTAAATAATTTAATATTCTCAAACTAACATTTCAGCATCTTAAACCGATTATTCTATTTAAAATCTTACCTCTTTGCAAGACCATGACTTCGACTTGACTCTGAATACAATACTTACTTAACTTTGATTGTGACTATCAAAATACTTGACATGCCACTGGCTTAAATAAATCCACTAAGATGCGACTTTTTTTTGTAAATTTGCATAACATTTGCCCATTTTGAGGCAGATAGAGCAATAACGTGCAACACTGACATAGACGTTCTAGACGGGTGCGTTCTATGCAAAGGATAGAAACCTTATTCTCCGTTGTTTTCTAACGGCTCCGTTGTTTCACTCGCCTTACGAAACGACTAAGTTGTTCTATAACTTTGCTTGAAAATATGTTTTTTTTCAGTTGTAATACAGTTTAAATTTATTCAATGTAATTTAATAATTTTTACACTTATGTTTTGAACGGCAGAGTTGCACACGGGGTGCGCTGAGAGCCTATCCTCTGAACGCGACCCCGACCCCGACCTCGAGCAAGCCGGCGATTCTCTCTAATATAATCTCTATTGGCTCGAAATTTGAACTTGCGATTTTATTCTGCTTACAAAAAATTACACACCCAAAGCCATAATTATTAAGTTTTACGCGATTCCAGAAGGTCAAGGAATCGAATTACATGCAAATTCCCGAAAAACAGGTAGTTGTTTGGGAGAAACATGTCAAGGAAGTTTTGTAGAGCGCCATCTCACTCCATCTTGCGTTTTTATCTCTTTCTGGTTTTTCACTTTTATTATATAGATACTCTGCGCAAATATGTACGAATAACATTTGCTTGAATTTGCGAGCAACTTCTGCCGTTTCAACATGAAATTAAAATTCCCCATAAAAATATGTACGTGTTTACGAAATGAGCTTTCGGTTTTATGAAATTAGTTTCGTTTTAATGTTATTTGTTCCTTTTAATGTTCGAAATGAGAGAGAAATTAATAATTAATAAGCTGCTTAGGAATTTAGTTACGAAATTAGAATTTAGAACTTGGGATTTCATAAATCATCACGCCTTACTTTGCCGGACGATATTCGGTCCCAAATGTGACAGGGGGCGAGCCTGTCGCCATACACCGGGCTCCAGTCATGTAGCAGATGACATACAATACGCACATATGTATGTTCACTTATCGAACAATATGGTGCGTGCCGCCGGCTGGGTTTGATCCTGCTCCCTCTGGTTTGAGAGGCGGGCCTTCTCCAACTAGGCTATCATCGCTTCTTATATATTCATTATTATATATTTATGAATAATTACCATAATAACAAACCAACTGTTGCCATTAGTTTATTAAAAAAAGGTTGTTAAATGCTTTAATAAATAATCAATTCGGGACATTGTTACACACGGTCAGCTGACCCCAAACTAAGCAATATGGCAGCCAAAGACTGATACACACACACATATTTATATATTTTTAAATGCATACTTAAATAGATATTAACACCCACACATGGAACAAACACAAAAGTTCATCACATGAATGTTTGCCCTAGGTGGGAATCGAACCCACGCCCTCAAGTTCAGAAGGCAGGTTCACTACCAGCTGAGCCACCGAGGCAGTCTTTAATATTAATATTTTGTCTATTTACCTACCAGCGGAATACCTACTCATTTGCTAACATTAAAAGAGCAAAACATTATAACTTATTCAAAATTAAATTTCTAGAAAAACACTTTTTCAATCTTCATACAAAATGGTTTTTCTAATAGGGCAATTAGGATTTACGACTAAAACGTTGTTATTACGAAAATATATTATTATGTAACATGGCTGTTACTCTACGACCTACGTACTTGGCTACGTAGGATTTTGATATGATTATGTAACTATATGTACTAGCTGTTACCCGCGACTTCTCTCGCGTTTATTCGGAAAATAGTTTTTCCAGAAACCTTTCTCGTATTATACTGTAACTAATTATCAAATATCAACAAGATCTGTACAATACAATACAATACAATACAATACAAAAACTCTTTATTGACACCAAATACAAATAAATCTAAACTAAACACTCAAAAATAAAGGCGCAATGGGCGGTCTTATCGCTTAAGAGCGATCTCTTCCAGACAACCTTTGGATGGAATAAAAACATTATGATTTAGCATGGACGGTGGTGTGTGCTAAAGAAAAATAATAATAATTAAGGTTAAATAAACTTACTAATTTAAGAATTATAATAAACTACATACTAATACCTACATGAATAATTACTAAATAGGTATACAAATAAACTACCCAGTCATAAACATACACAAGTACCTACATCAATAAATATACTAATATATACATTGAAATATGACAAATATTAAAAAAAAAAAGGAAACGAGTCTACTTTTAATGAGCCAGTTTGGAAAAGTAGAACACTTTGAGCTGCGATCTGTTTTGATTTGATGCTTTGATCTGTTCACCCTTTAGCCATGGAAAGCCTACAAACAGACAGAGTTACTTTAAATTTTTATAATATTAGTAAGGTTATATACCTAGCTATTACCCGCGACTTCATTCGCGTTATTCGGAAAATAGTATCCAAAGACCTTTCTCTTGAAATACTGTAACTAATTCTCAAATTTCATTAGGATTCGTTTAGCTGATTAGCTGTAAAAATACCTAGAAACAGACAGATAGACAGAGACATTTTCGATTTGATTAAAAAAGCAAGCAAACAAGTTCGTTTAGGCCGAGTGGCTAGCTCTAATGTCAGAGTTTCTAGGCCACCCGATGGCCTCTAACATGGCTTGACGATTGTTGTCATAGAACAAACAACTTGGACCTACAATTTAACGAGTCATCTGAGCCACGGAAGCGCTCAGTTGTAAATACCACCAACGGTCACCCATCCTAGGACTGATCGTATCGTCCGTTGCTTAGCATTCGACTTAATAAATTAGTATGGATGATCGCAGCTAATACTAATACTATAAACGCGAAAGTTTGTAAGAATGAATGGATGGATGGATGGATGGATGTATGACAGATCTGGATGAAATTTGGCACAGAGATAGATTATAGTCTAGAATAGCACATAGGATACTCTTTAACCACGGGTGAAACCGCGGGGCGCAGCTAGTATAGGTATGAATGCAAGATTCTAACCACAAACTATTTTTTTTTCTAGATATAGGTTTCCAACTATGTACTGAAATTTGTAGCCATGAACCACTTTCTAAGTCCTTCCTAACTAATCGAATCTATATCTAATTGTCTGGAAAACAAATTAGATAACTTTCCTAACACATCTAACTCCTAAGTCTCGCTAATTTCTTAGAATAGGTATTGTACAGTTGAACGAAGTTTTCATTAAATACTTTTAAGATAGTAATCCCTTCGTACTGGGGAAATAGAATTCGTATCGTAGCAAAACTACTGGCAATTAATAGATGGTTTAATAGATAAATTCGTTATAGTTCACACCACAAATAACAAAAAACAAGAGAAAAATTATAATACTTGTTCTATAGTGTAATAACTGTAACAATATTATTTGCTACTAGTTTCTCCCTTCATGAATATTAGGCCCCGTATTATCTCGAAATCAATAAAAACAAGTAACTTATATACGCCTAGTTTGAAATGAAGAATTGTGAGGACCATAAAATAACAGCTGATTGAAAAAACAACCAAAAAGCTTTATCTGACGTAGAATTTTGAAAACCATTCAGATTTTGAAAAAAAAAAACACAATAAGTCTCTTCTCTAAGAAACTGTTTAAGCGTGCTTCTAATTTTTAGCGTATTTCGATTATTCAATTGTCAGATTAGTTCTCTACAGTTTAACCAAGGAACTTTTTTCTTATTTGTGTTCTTATTACGATTAATACCAATAAAAACAGAAATAAAATATTACTCTAGGAGCTGATCTCATTTCCCGATCAAATATGTTATACGATTTTCAACTCTTAATGAAGCGGCTTAAGTAAATGAGTGTGCGGGTGGAAAATCGTGGTAAGACCACGCCTTAACAGACGGGAGTAAAATCGAAATAAGATAGTAAGATTTCATGATTATTCATGATATTCGTCTTCCGCCTGTAGAACATATTCGTTCGCTTTATGTTCAACAAATTATCACAGATTACAATTCATGATATTCCGGTTTCCGTCTGTAGCACATTCGTGTTGGTACTTCCACATTGCCCTACTAACCCCCGTTATTCAGAAACATTTATATGAGGTTTTACAGCGCGCTCTAAACCACATGTACCTTAACCTACAGAAAATAAACAAGTTACAACTCAAAATTAAAATATTATAAAAAGATCTTTAAGTACTTGTCTTAGTTAATATAGTTTTTCCTTAGTAGGAAAAACTATATTTCGAAAAACGACGAAAGTTGTACGCTAGAAACGGGCAGGCTGTTGATACTAATTTACAACTTGGAACATATTTTGTACACAGTTACACATAAATATATTCTTATTCATAAGAAAAACAAAAAACCCGGCTGCAAAATAATGTACTCTATGTAACTTCAACTATCAAGACGATTCAAATGACACCTCACATGCCGAAATCCATCAAGCTGTTTAGGCTGTAGAGCGTGCCAAAAAAACCTCATTCATACATACCTACATATGTATATAAATACTCATTACACGAACACATCACACATACTCTTAGCACAGTGTTACTTCAAGTAATGTTTGTGAACGGGGTTAGTATTTCCTCCTGGCGAGGGATGGTGGCATTTTAAAACTTTTGAAGCGACTTTGCCCCACTAACCAAATTAGGTGTCGCAAATGACTCGTATAAAGTCTTTGACAATTTCGGCTCATTTAAACTAGTATCCTTAGACACAAAAAGAAGTTTTTAAAGTAAATTAAAGAATAATTTCAGTACTCTGCCTCAACTAAATAGATTTCTGTGGAGAAGTCACTTACAAGAGTTTTAACATTCCACTGCATATATTATTTGTCCCACCAGGACACTAAATTTGGTAGGGTAAAGTATAGGTACTCGCATTCGTGGGAGGTGCGGTGTGAGGGTTGATGGGGAATCACAAACAAGGGTGAGCAAAGCCACAGGCTGTACCTACCAGTAGGGTAACTGTTGTTTTAGCAACATTGTCTAAACTGAACTAGGGATATTATCAAAGGGAATGTTTATGTTAAATTTAATAAATCCACAATAATAAAAATACAAATTGCTCAGTATAAAATTCGTAAATTCTCAACCATGTCCACCATCAGCTAGATATTTTTTAAGGAAAGTTTAGGTACCATGGGAAACCTTAATATTTTAGATATAGTCTGAGTGGTCCTTCTTCGAGTTTTTAAACGACTTCTAAAATGTTACGCAACTACTCCGCTATTTATTAATCGATTTTAATGTTTTTTTTTGTTTACTGGATCATACTTAAGAGGAGTTCGATAAAATCTGTATGGGACCATACAGATTTTATCGAACTCGGTCAAGCAGTTTTCAAAATGTAACGAAAATCTAAAAACATGTTCACATGTTCCGTTCTGGCGTGAAAGAGTAACAAACATCCATCCATCCATTTTTACAAACTTTCGCGTTTATAATATTAGTAGGATCTGTTTCTCCTAGGCAATCGTGCCCTACTGTAGGCCTCATCATTGCTTGAGGCGAGATGACGGCAAAACGCAAGCATTTTCAAATAAAAAAGACGAATGTGAGGGCTATGTTTTATAGGCGATGATAAGTTTTGTAACACGCTTGCCTAAAAGATACCTATTCACTTTACTCTTGAACATGCCCGGATTGTATTTGGGTGGGAAGGCAGACGCAGGCAACGAGTTTCACACCTCTGCAGTTCTTCCAGGTTTCCAGGTTCCAGGTTGCGTTTGACCACTGACTTGCATTGACGTGATCGAAGGTGTAACACGCCTAGGATTGGAGGCTGCTAGGATCAATATTTGAAGAGTTATTACTATCAGGATTATCAAAAAAATCGTAATGGGTGGAATTTTATTTTCTTCAACTTTGGTTCTCGCACTTTTTTTACTCCACGATCACTATTTTCGGATTTAAACTCAAATCGGTGGTGAAATTGTGAAACGGTGAAACCAAAGTTGAAGAAAATAAAATTCCACCAATTACGATTTTTTTTAATAACCTTGAAAATAAACTCTGCAAATATTGATCCTAGCGTAAAAATGATAATGACCAAACTTAGAAATTAAATTTCCAATAACTTTGGGTACTGCCATTTTTGCTCTGAAGTTGAAAATTAACGAGTTATTTCAGAAAAACGAAAATATTGAACTTTAAAACAAGATGGCGGCGAATCCTTTATCGGGATTAGTTAGAAAAACGAGATTTATACCCCACCCCGACGTTTAAAAAAAAAGTGCATTACATTTTATTTTATTTCAGGCTAGTTTTAAGTCTGCCCCGACTGGACTATCAATTCTTTGACTTGCCCCTGTATTAGTTTTTTTATGTAATAATAATAATAATTTTTAATTCAGTCTAATTAATTAATTGTATTAATGAATGGTTTCGCTGTAAGTACAGTAAGCATTTAAAATAAAATAAGTAAGACCAAAACAGTGTGAAAGAGACGGATGACGATGATGAGTGACGTCATTACGTGTTTGCCCCCGGAATGCATGGAGGCTACATTTTGCAGTCGAGCTTAAAAAAACCTTCCTGTGTTTGGTACGAGTATATTATTGCACTGTGTGTTTTATTTTCACTTAGCAACGCATCACAGTCTTTGCTACGCGCTATGTATGACTGTATGCCAATGCCACGTAGCAGGCGCTACGATGCTACGCCGTAGCTTTTTGTGCTACTTTACAATGAAATTACTCCGGGATTGGATGGAATTCTATTGGGTAATATCGATGCAAAGGTTTATGCGTGAATATTACTTTGCAAAGACTGCGTAGATAGGAATGTTACTAACTCAGTGGTGGATACAGCTTTATTTAGAACTATTGTGGACGCAAAGCTTTAGGCGTACGACAAAGGATGACGCATTGTCCCGTTACGCTCGCCAAACCAAATTTAACGTTTTGGATTTTCAATACATATTTTCAAAAATTAACTTACTTTTTGACTCTTAAATATTTTCAGAACTTTTGATAAATTCTCCTTGTTCGTGTCGATGGTTTTTTTAACTGTTTAAATGTGCCACATTTAGACATAGACATAGACATATATTTATTTGTAGCAAAAACATACACAAACAAAATAAAAATTACACAATTATAAAAAAAAGAACAAAGTTTTTGCCACAAACCGGTCCCAACTCAGCATAATGCCGGCTGCTGTAGACAACCGGCGCTGGTCTTCCGTTGGAACCGGCAGGTGACATCACGCACGGACGACGCGTAATATAATAATAAAAACAATAAAAATACAAAGCAAAAATAATAAAAAACAGATCAATTACATTAATTACATTAAAATAGGACTTACTTAAACACTAACAGACGCAAACAAACTTGAAAATTTAAATAATACAAAACGAACATAACTAACACATCATAATCACATCACATATTATACACACAAAAAATAAAAACACATTAACCACAAAAATTCACAAACAACTGGTGTCATGTTTGAGGTGTTCCTCGCCCTTCTGGTGTTCATAAAGTAATGTCTTGAGTTTTGATCTAAAACTATTTAGACAATGCAAGTTCCTTATAGGCGGTGGAATATTGTTCCAACACTTCGACGCAGCATAGCGGAAACTACCTCTAAAAGCGGCCGAACTGTGCCGCTGTGTTGTGAGCTGCGTCGAGCATTGGCGGGCGGGCTGCCTACCAGACTTCCACGACAACTTCTCGTACAGATAAGTCGGAGATTTGTAATTAATGACGCCAAACATGAGACATGCCAGGTGCAGTTTACGGCGATGCAACATTTTGAGCAGTTTATGCTTGTTTAGAAATGGGGTCACATGCGACCTAAACGGAATATCGAAACAGAAACGGGCACAGGCATTCTGAACCCTTTGTATTAGACTGTTAGTTTTAGCTAATAGCCTAGGACCAAAAACTGTGTCTACATAGTTAAGTTTTGATAATATAAGAGACTCACACGGAAAAAAATGGTTTAGTTGTGGCAACTAAATCTGTTTTGCTGCCTATGTCTTAGCTGCTGCACCAAATATCTTCGAAACACTGGCAAAGTTTTGTTGACTACGACGAACACTGCTTAGCTACTATTCAAAATAAAATTTTGCTAGGAGAATCACACTCAAGTTGCAGTTACTGCAAATTACTTAACTGAGTTTACTAAATTTGTTATTTAAATAAACAAAACAAATTCGAATGTTTCAATTAGTTATCAGAGCAATATATTTTAACTACTTTTGGATAAAATATTTACATGCTATTGCTAATTGTTAAGATTGTTAGCAACTACTGCTAAGTATTGTTAAGATTGTTAGGTGCAACAGCTAAATTCGTTCAGCTAAAAACAATTTGCTACGCTAACAAAAAACTTAGCTGTCCCTATAGTTTGAAAGGATTTTTGCTACTACAACTAAAATTTAGTAACAGCAGCTAATTTTTTTTTTCCGTGCAGTTAATTGAATACGTAGGTCTTCTTTCAAAAAAGGTCGAATTTTGTATAATAATTTTAACTTATAAAAGCAATTTTTTAAGCAATTAGCTATGTGCTTTTCATACCGAAGTTCACAATCCATTATTAAGCCTAATTTTCGAGCTTCATATACCCGCTCCACGGGTTCGCCCATGAGCGTGACTTTTGTGGTTGCACAAATACTACTTAGTTGATGTCTAGTACCAAAGATAATATACTTAGTTTTATTAGGGTTTAACAACAAGCAGTTATCCACAGACCATGCTGCTATACTCATCAGATCTGTATTAAGTTTGTGGATGGCTAAATCTATGTCCTGGGGTTTGCACGAAATGTACACCTGAATGTCGTCCGCGTATACATGATAATTAGAACTTATAATATGCTTTGCAACGTCAGCAGAGTACAAAGAACAAAGAATAGGCCCCAAAATAGAACCCTGTGGAACGCCTCTATACACAGCTAACTTATCTGAAAACAACGAAGAGCCATCAGCTTGGTTAATCATAACAGACTGTGAACGTCTTGACAAAAAACTGTTGAACCATCTTTTAGCCTCGCAGTCAAAACCGTAGTAGCTGAGTTTAGAAAGAAGCAGATTTATATTTAAAGAATCAAATGCACGAGAAAAATCAAGTAAAACCAGTACTGTACACATACCTTTATCCTGTGCGCTAAGTATGTTATCAGTAACATCAAGCAAAGCGGTAGTGGTACTGCGCCCTTTCCTAAAACCCGACTGTACTGCAGGCAGGATATTATTATTTTCTATGAATTCTGTTAGCTGTGTGCACACAGCCTTTTCCATAATCTTTGATAAGCAAGGCAAAATACTAATTGGCCTAAGATCTTTTAAATCAACCGGATTAGATATTTTTGGCAATGGCCGTACAACTGCATGCTTCCAGAGATCGGGAAAAGACTGAGTGGCTATAGAAGTGTTTATAAGGGTTTGTATGCTATCAATTGTGTATGGGAACGTCATGATCAACATGTCCAGGCTAATCCCATCACAACCTACAGCATTCGATTTTAAACTTTTAATTATTTTAATAAGACGGTCTAAACTAATTGGTTCGATGTGGAAAACTGCATCGCTAAATCTATGATATTCAAAATATGTTAAGTGTGAGATTGTACTAACTGAGATACCCGGTATATTTAAAAAGTGACTGTTAATAACGCTAGGATTTGTAAAAGTAGATGGTAACTCAGTATTTTTAATAGGTAATAATTTTTTTTTAAGATTATTCCAGAGTTGTTTAGGGTTTCGTAAGTTATTATTTATATTATGTCTAAAATATGCCGATTTCTCATAAAAAAGAGCTTTAGTAACGGTTGATTTTAAGTTTTTATAATAATTTTTCTTCCCTTCTGACTTAATTTTATGATAATCCGCGGCAGCCTTATCACGCAACTTCATCATCATTTTAACAGTATCTGTAATCCAAGGGTAGGAACGATCTTTGGTAACAAAAGATACTATTTGGCGCCGCAGCCACCTGAGCCCACTCAGTGCGGCTGCGGACAAGCCCTGGATCATCTGATGTCCTGCTCCTAGGGCCCAATCTGGTGTTCTCCGAGTGAACGAGGGTTAGTCAGAAAATTCTCACGTGTGGTAATGTTAGACTTCCATTAGTCCATTTGAATAATAAATCATTCACTTAGTTAGTCTAATACCTGTTGAATTCTTAAGTTGCTTTTACACATAATTTACAGCCAACTTTCCCCCGCTCTGGTAAATCCTTAAGCATGTTTTTACTTAGTAAACTTGATCTGAAGTTACCACACCCGCTAACCCATATCAAGTTAGAAAATACAAGTTTCCAAGTGTAACACGTAACGAAACTTTGCGATAGGCTTTCTAAGCACATTTCAAGTTAAGAACTTGAAAGTTAGTTACGTTTTATTTACTTACATGCTGTATTGTAAAACATTGTCCTAGGTGAGCCAAATAGCGATGCGAGGCATCTAAGAACCTACGCTAAGGCTTCGTCCTGACTGAGCAATCTGCGAGCGGCTGTTTGCCTCCAGATCGCCACCCTATAATTTATGTATTTTACATGGATTGTCAGAACAGCGCGTATTGAGTATGCACGTACTCAGTTTACGGCGTATCGCTTGCCACCGAGCGGATGTTTCACATGTTGTTTTCTTTAGTTCACCGTTTGCTTAATATTGGTATTGAGTTCCCCAATAACCTAGACAGACGTCGTCGTTTCCGGAAGCTTGTAGCGGCCTGAAAAGGTTGCTAACCTTCTGGGAGCACCTGGGTTGGTTGGAGTGAGGGGAAAAGGGAAAAAGAAAAGTACACCCCATCAAGTGGCTAAGTGCGGAAAATGCCCCGCCAAACAAACAAACAAGCTAGACAGACTCAGCCAGCGAACAGTCAACCGCTCACAGATTGCTAAATCAGGACGAAGTCAAAATCAAAATCAAAATGTTCTTACTAAGAGTCCGGCGACCACTTTAGACTGAATTCGCATTGGCTTAAGGTTTTCCATAGCCATTTCGTCTAGAAGAAGATGACGAGCGAAGAGAGCAAGTAAAGATACTGACGAGCCTAAAGTTACCTACAGAGTGACAAAGTGCAATTTTTTTATATCTTTTGCATTTCTCTAATCATTCTCAAATAGCTAAGAATGTCCCTTGTATTATGGATTCATTTAAAAGCTAATGATGTAGACAACCTCACTATGTAAAGGGATTTTTGATTTGCTTTGTTTATCTATTGAATAAATAAGTCAAAAATGACCCCTTACAAATGCGGATATTTTTCGTAGCTATATTTTCGCTTAAGAACGTTTTAAAAAAAAACCAAGAACATAGGGGTGGAGATATTGTTAATTTATTTGTACATGATAAATTTTATCATAATCTGGACAAATGGTTTTCAAGAAATTTGAGAAGCGCGTCTGTATGGAAATTTCAGAGCGTCGCGAGCCTCTTAAATTGGGTATCAAAGATACACTTATGAACGTCAAACTTTTATAATAGACTCTACCGCCTTGTTCGGAAAAAGAGCCACTACTCAGAAGAACAGGCAAGAAACTGAGAGGCATTAATTAAAAAAAATATATGGATTACTGTCTCACAAATTTTTGCTAACAACTAGGTAATATCTATGTACTACTTGGCGGAAGTGGAAGACTCCAGACATTTTTGTCTTCTAAATAATTATTAACTTTATAATATCCTCTTTTCATTAATGTAGTGTGTTTTGATTATTCCTTTACTGAGCCCTGTTATTATTTTTTGGATTTATTTTATTATAAAAACGAACGCAGTTGCCTAAAATTACTTATTTGACTTAGTCAGTCTAAATCTCGGTACAGTTATCCTGAGCTGACGAAGCCTGAACCTCGCGTGGACATCCGCAGCGTGCGTCCACGCCGAGTCCAACATACACTGTGCGAAAACCAGTCGCACACGTGCACTAATTAGAAACGCTCATCCTATTTTTCAAAGCAGACGCTTGAGAGCGGAAATTCGTGCGAGTTTTAGCGAAGAGACAAAGAATAAAATGTTACATGCTATGTTGACCTAGTCGTGTTTCGGGATGTAGTCCGGTGTAACCGTTCCGAAGACGGGTCTGAGCAGTAGCGCTCTTGTACCGTCTCACTTAACTGCCGTCTTTGTACTTCTTCACTCTACAAAACTTCAAGACTAGAGTGAATAAGTACCTTATAGGTCCTCGTGCTCCATCTTAGACCACAACGTCGCTTAACATCAGGCGAGTTGGTGGTCAAACGCCGACCTATTCTACATAAAAAAAAAAAAACATCGCCATCAGTGCATAAGAGCGTGTGTATGGTTTTTGATGTCAATTATTACGGGTTGCGCGCTCCTAATATAGCTCCAGTATGGCTCCGGTGTCGACTTATGTGACATGATGTGGTGTTGCTGCTTGACATGTAACGCGAAAGGGTAGACCACGCATAATTACGAGTCCATAAATATTTTTAGATGTTTTATTCTCTGTTACTTCTGCATCGCATCGCGTATTACTTATTCGTCGATCGTAATCTAGGAAGAACAATGTCCAAACGATTGTTGATAAAGTCTCTACATCTCAGATAAACCTAAAGGAAAAGATGGAACACTGCGTTATATCTCGCTGAAGCCAGTTCTTTTTCAATTTGTGTTCATGGTAATGTTACCATGGAAAACTTTAACAATTGCACGAAAACTAATATTAATTATTAAGTAATATTTATTACGTTCAAACCAACAAGTCCAACGAATATTTTAAAACTGCACATATTTGGAAGAGTTAAATGTTACGGCTTTTTCAAAATTGACTTGTAAAAAAACTGCACAGTTTTTAAAAAGAACCTCAAAATGTAGTCCTGGCCACACTTTTATAAAGGACTATGCATATTTATGTATACGAAATTATACCATAAACCAATGCCTATAATGTCGAGGTAAGAATGACCAAGCGAGTAGCGTAGTTTTTGGATGTTTTTTGGCTTCACTTAAATCATACGCCGTGCGCCATCTTAATCTCTAGGTTGATCTGAGCTCTACATAAATAATGTTCTATTAAATTGAAATTATGATGCTGGTTATGACGGAGCGAAGTCTTCTACTATACAGGCTTTTTATGCTTCAAAGGAGACCCCTAACATATAATGCTAATTTAAAATATTGATTGAAATAAAATTTATATTTTTTTGTTTTTGTATTTTAATTTAAAACGCTAGGCAACTCTCATCATCAGCAGGGCTAGCACGGACCAGAGACAAATTTTTATTTTATTTTTTATTATATAATAGCAGTATATAATAGTTGGCGGCCAAACGCGCTTGCGTTTGGCCGCCAACATGCCTGATGATAAGCAGTGATGCGGCCTACTATGGAGCACGCTTGCCTAGAAGAAACCGATTCACTCGAGACTTGAAGACACCTAGATTATAAGTGTCAGGAACACACACTCTGGTAGAGTATTCCACACTTAGCGGTCCGTGTAAGAAATGAGGAACCAAAGCGTTTCGTGCGTATTGTAGGTATGTCGACCATAAAACGATGCCGCTTTTTTGTACTCTTGGTTGTTTTATAGAAATTATCTTTACACCGTTTTTATTCCGCGAGAAAGAGACAAACATATCCAATAATATCCATATGCTAGCTTTGGCACATATAGAGCGCGTGCTAGCACTGCAGGCACCCCACTCGCTTCCAACATTCATTTTAAAGAATTAAGCCGGCATTCCTTTCAGAAACTGAGTTAATTCAAAATGTCACTGCACGTTTTTTTAGCATGTTTTCGTCTCAAAGAATACGCCAAACAGAATTACGACAAAGACTTTAAATGTATTCAATTTGAATGAAAGCTGACCCTTCCTCGGCAATTTGTCACGACTCGCGGGCCCTGAGGCCTTGGGGACCGCGAAGGAAGATGGACGTTGCTGCGAGAATACATAATCTGAGGGACCTAGTACGACCACAGAATTGTGAGACAGCTTTACAAGCAATCGCAATATTGCAAAAACCAGCCGTGGAAGTCCGGTTTTTAGTCGAGTTAGTTCGATCCATGGACTGACGTTTAACGTCGACTAGTTTGACAACTTTGTTCTGGAGGGCTATTTCTAGGCGTGAGATGAGATGAGATTTTTTTTTAAACATTTTTTATTTTTAAAAAATTACACTCCGCGGGCTTCGTGATCTTTTTTAACACAATCTTAATTATTATTTATGGGGAATACAGGTAGAGGGGAGTTAGGTTAGGTTAGTATTAAGTCTTAATCTAGGATTAGGTTAAAGGTTATCAGATTTACTCATTATATAGTGAGTACACCACGAGCAGACCAGCGACCCGCAAGCAGCACCTGATCACGAGTATGACGCATGTGCCAGCCATCGCTCTCCTCAACCATATTTGAGGAAAGAGAACGACCCGACACACGACGCCACCGCAAGAAGGTGCCTTCAATAGTGAGCATATGAATGCTCGAAATGTACTCACAATTTCTTTAAAACGCGAAACGATTACAATTTTTTACTATTATTATATCATGGCCTCCTCCCGTCCCAGGGGGGCTATTCCTGCGCGTGAGATGAGATTTTATCTTGGTCACTCTCAAACCTACGATGTTTCAAACGAGAGCAGCAAGGACGAAAAAAGGTGAGATGAAAATTTCAAATCTCCGAATAGGGCCACAGAGCCTCCATCACCACCGCGTTCCGATCTCTGATGGATGAGATGAGATTTTATCTCGGTCACTCTCACACCTATGACGTTTCAAACGAGAGCAAAAAGGACGAAAAAAGGTGAGATGAAAATCTCAAATCTGCGAATAGGTCCCCAGACCATAAAAACAAACCGAGTAAATCCACGATTTGAGTTAATGTAATCTTCCGCCAGCACATCATAATTTATAATATTACTATGGATGTACCTATGCCTACATAGGTACATCCATAGTAATATTCGTTATCCATAGTAGGTTATCCATAGTAAATCGAAAGTAGTTTTTTTGTACGCTTTTCAAGGCGAAACGGCAGAGTGGTCGTGGTTGTGGTACAAGGCTGCTCGCTGTCTTCGTCCCTCCCCAGGGGGGCTATTCCTGCGCGTGAGATGAGATGAGATTTTATCTTGGTCAGTCTCACACCTATGACGTTTCAAACGAGAGCAACAAGGACGAAAAAAGATGAGATGCAAATCTCAAATCTCCGAATAGGGCCACAGGGCTGCCGCTCTTCTCGTAATGCCTCTTCATATCCGGCGGTTGGCTGCACTACGAGCACACTGCACCATGGTGGTCTGCGTGGTCTTTTTAACGAAGTCGGTCCTACGAGTTGGTGACCGACCAGGGCTTCGCTTGCCTTTTACTGGGCCCTACCAAGGCGAAACAGCTGAACGTCTTGATGAAATTTGATAATCAGTTACAGTATAACACGAGATAGGTTTTTGGGTAAGTACTTTGTCTGCATAAAGGCAAACGAAGTCGCGGGTAACGGCTAGTAATAGATAAGAACGCTGTCAGTATGTGACATACTGTTCACTTAGTCTGAGTTAAGTTGCGTTCAAGAAATTTATAAAAGTTTAAGTGATTTTGTTTCAGAGAATTTCAGGAAAATGCCAAGAGATGTTCTGAAAATAAAATTAATTGTCATTAAAAGTGAAAAACAGAGATACTTATACTGAAACTTGTTTAACGACAAGCGATGATAGCCTAGTTGGAGAAGGCCCACCTCTCAAGCCAGAGGGAGCGGGTTCGAACCCAGCCGACGGCATGCACCAATTTGTTCATTTTGTGAACATAAGTGCGTATTGTATGTCATCTGTTACATGAGTGGAGCCCGGTGTATGACGACTGACTCGGCCCTTGTCGAATATCGGCCGGTGAAGTGTGGGTGTTGTATTACATCTATGCCAGTCCCTTCGGGGGAAGAGTGTGACGATATGTATGTGTGTACTATAACAACATACTAACATTTAATACAAATAAATGTACTTTTTATCTTGTGAACTACTATCTACTATAAGCACTTACTATCAACGAACGGTTTGCTCGGTTAGACTCTCAGTCGTAGTACGAACTTACGTTGCCACATTAATGTCCTTTTCTTTAAAAGTAAAGGTCTTGTCCATTATTCTATAGTTCAAGTTACCTAACCGCTGTCTAGGGACCCGACACCTCTGGGACTTGGGGACCTCACGCCTTGAGAAAAGGTCGAAAGAATTAGGAATTATGTACCCAAGTGTCCATCTAAAAAGATGAACGGTGCGAACGAAATAATATAAGGAAGAAGCGGCACGAGCCTAATTTCTAGTACACAGCGCGTGGACCTGATATAACAAGCAAACGAACACTACACAGCTCCGATGACAGAATTATGTTATATAGTGAGAACAAGACAACAATAATTATCATTGTTGCGACTGGTTGCGTTTGTTTGTGACTACGGTGAATTGTGTGCTGCACCTAATTTATGCGCTCCATTTTTAGGTTTCGTACCGGATCTCCCTTATTTTTGATCGAAGACGGGGCGAAGATGTGTAGTGAGAAAAAAATCCTTCAATAAGATCTCTGCATTAATCGTCTTATTTTTTTTTTATTTGAGTTTTTTTTTAGTTTATTATCATATTACTATTCATTTTATGGTAGTGAAACCCGGCTGAGTATCCACCTATGTGCTATGTGCTAGTAAAATGATGGGTGCATGCGCGAGACAAAATGAACCAATAGGAATACGTTGCTATGAAAATAAACAGAAATTATAGGTTAAAAACCCTCTATAGGCTACGATCACTCCCCACTACCACCAGGAAGAGATTTGCTCATAGTGATAAGGTCGCCAGTTGTAACAGCTCAAGACTTTTCTCTTCTTTTGTTTTGTTACTTCTAGTGTGAACAATAAAGTGCTTATCTATCCATCTATCTATCCAACACACCTTTCAAACAAATTCAAAATCAGTTCATCCGTTCAGAAGCTACAATGCTACAGACAAACACACCCACCGACTTAACCACACAGACACGTCAAACTTATAACACTTCGTCGTTTTTGCGTCAGAGGCTAAAAATCTAACAAATCTTTTTTTAATTAATACGTAATAGGCTTGCGTTTGGCCGCCAACTTGCCTGATGATAAGCAGTGATGCGGCCTACGATGGAGCACGCTTGCCTGGAAGAAACCGATTCACTCGAGACTTGAAGACACCCAGATTATAAGTGTCAGGGAACACACACTCTGGCAGAGTATTCCACACTCTAGCGGTCCGTATGAGAAATGAGGAACCAAAGCGTTTCGTGCATGTTGTAGGTATGTCGGCCATAAAACGATGCCGCTTTTTTTAATACAAAACACAAATACAAATAATGCAAAT
Source organism: Peribatodes rhomboidaria (assembly GCA_911728515.1). Classification (NCBI taxonomy): domain Eukaryota; kingdom Metazoa; phylum Arthropoda; class Insecta; order Lepidoptera; family Geometridae; genus Peribatodes; species Peribatodes rhomboidaria. The sequence continues at coordinate 1,950,899 of OU452187.1, read as the reverse complement.
AACTTTATTGTTCAAAATATTGGAGCTAAAAATTACAATACTAAAAGTATCTTCTTACATTTATTTGGTTTTACAACTTAGAACAAGTACGAGTAAGTACACTAATATTATTAACCCTGCCCTCAGAACTAGTAAAAACTATATCTCAGGGCAGGTGTTCGTTAACTTATATCTTAGTTCGTAACAAAAATAATAATAAGTACATATTATATCATAGTGATAAACGGCAATTATACAATTTATAATAATTAAGTAAAATTCAAAGTCAAAGTCAAAGTCAAAATGTTTTTATTCAATTCAGGTATCAAAGATACACTTATGAGCGTCAAAGTTTTTTAAATAGACTCGACCACCTTGTTCTGATAAAGAGCCTCTACTCAGAAGAACAGGCAAGAATCTGAGAGGCATTATTTTTACAAATAATAAATAAATTAGTCCCACAAATTTTGGCTTACAACTAGGTAATATAGACATACTCGTAGTAGTGGCTACTTAGCGGAAGTGGAAGGCTCCAGACATCTTTGTCTTCTAAATAATTCTTAACCTTATAATACCCTCTTTTCATTAATGTAGTTTTTACATGTGATTTGAATTTTCCCTCAGTGAGCCCTGTTATATTTTTCGGGATTTTATTGTAAAAACGAACGCAGTTGCCTAAAAATTACTTATTTGACTTAGTCAGTCTAAGTTTCGGTACAGCTATCCTATTCTTATTTCTAGTGTTATTATTGTGATAGTCACAGTTCAATTTAAATTTATGTAGATTTTTGCGAACGTACATACATAATATTTTTAAAGATATACAAAGAAGGTAAAGTTAATTTATTTATTTCTTTGAATATATCTCTCAATGATTTGTGGGGACCCATCCCGTAGATAGCGCGGATCGCTCGCTTTTGCAAAACAAAAATGGCCTCTACTTCAGCGGCTGATCCCCACAGCAAAATGCCATATGACATTATGCTGTGAAAATAAGCAAAGCAAACCATCCGAGCTGTAGCTAGTCAGTTGCCTAATCTTACGAACCGCATAAGCAGTAGAACTAAGTCTCCCAAATAGAGCACTAAAAGAAAGAAATTAAAATTTAAGTAAGTATATAAATACGAACATATTTTGTCTCAAAAACAAAAAACAAAAGAAAATGTAACTAGGCGTAAACAAACGCCTTATTCGGGTAATGAGAGAAAGAAATATAGAAGAGGGAAAATTAAGATGCAACTGCCAACCATTTTTCAGTTTTAAACCCTGTTTTTTTGTACCCTTGCCTTGGTTGTTTTGTCTCACCTCGTTCTCAAGCTTTTCTTTACAAAATGAAGTATTTCCACCCGACAGGTTGTTTGTCGAAGTTAAAGTTTAACTCGGCCGCCAAGGTTACGCCTCCGGCACAAAGGGTAGCGTTTGACCTATAGATGTGAGATAAGCGCCGTTCTAACTACCCCTGTGATACGGAATATTTACAGAGAGACAACTTTTACGCTGGGGATGTAATTATGTTTACGTTACATATTCTCGGAAAACTTTTAAATTAGGCGTAGTAAATAAATAAATTCAGGACAATTTTCATACACGGTCGCCTGACCCCAAACTAAGCAACGCTAGTGCTATGGCTGCCAGAGACTGATATATGTACTTAGGGTCAACTGGGGCAAATGCGTCTGTGGGGAAATTGCGTCTTTTGAGAGTAACTTTACAATCCCTTGGACATAAGGTCCATAGCCCATGGAGGACTACTATTCTTACAAGTCGAGATATATTTTTGTCACTGTCTCTCTCGTTTCAAAAGTCATAGGAGTGAGAGTTACAGGTAGATTCAAACTGGCAAAACGCTGCGCAGTAGCGAACACGACGGTTTGCGGACTTCAGAGCGGCAAGACGACGCAGTCCTCGCTTGCGGCGTACTTCACATATGGTGTTTTACATGACTGGTTTTTGTTACTTGGGCAGCTGCTATTAAGAATCAGTCTGTACAAAGGAATTTCTCACGCGTTAATATTAGGGGCCCAGATCAAAGTAGTAAGATAAAATAAAGTAAGATTAGCTAAGATAATTTATTAAACTAAAAGAAAACAGGAGTTACAGGTGCTTAAAACTATTTTTGGAATATTACCGATTTTTGTGTACGACACGGCTATGACGGTAAGCCCCAAACTAAGCTCGAGGCTTGTGACTTGGGGCTCAGGTGCGAAACAAAAAAGGGTATCTGTGCACCCATGGTATAATAATATACTCCGCCAGGTATAGCATTCTGAAACACGTACACGGAAAAAAATGGTTTAGTTGTGGCAACTAAATCTGTTTTGCTGCCTATGTCTTAACTGCTGCACCAATATCTTCGAAACACTGGCAAAGTTTTGTTGACTACGACGAAGACTGCTTAGCTACTATTCAAAACAAAATTTTGCTAAGAGAATCACACTCAAGTTGCAGTTACTGCAAATTACTTAACTGAGTTTACTAAATTTGGTACATAAATAAACAAAACAAATTCGAATGTTTCAATTAGCTATCAGAGCAAAATATTTTAACTACTTTAGGATACAATATTTACCTGCTATTGCTAATTGTTAAGATTGTTAGCAACTACTGCTAAGTATTGTTAAGATTGTTAGCTGCAACAGCTAAATTCGTTCAGCAAAAAACAATTTGCTACGCTAACAAAAAACTTAGCTGTCCCTATAGTTTGAAAGGATTTTTGCTACTACAACTAAAATTTAGTAACAGCAGCTAATTTTTTTTTTCCGTGTAGTGACGTCAATCGATGCTTAAGCAAGACCGAAATAAGTCATTTGCAACAAGTTCGAAAGAAACGGATGATTATGACGTCATTATGTGTTTGCTGAATGCTAGACCTTGTTTTTTTGGATCATGTATGTATTTTACACACACAAAAGCGCAGATGAGTAATAGCTTAGTTTTCATTAAAATATTAATTTAACCCAGGTGTTCGTGTTTCTTGTAGTTCTGTGTTTTAGAGAATTAAGTATCCAATCTATCTACTAACAAAATGAAAAATACCTGAATTTCCACAAAATTTCCGCAAAAACAGCTTATTAAAATAATGTTGGTGGGAGTGCTATGAGTGTGAGGGTGTGTGTGTGTGTCTGAGTGAGGGAGAGAGAAAGAGGTATGTCTATGAGTGTAAATGGGTGTGATATGTTTATGTGTGTGTGTGTATTAGTGACTTGGTTGCTTACAATCTAATCGCGGTATATGCTATGGTCTTCGGTTTCTTCACGGGACTGTTTTAGAAGCCATTCTCTGAGCTTTTTGCTTTAGCCTTTATCCTGTACAAAGTAGTGTATCTGTATTATCCTAGTCTGCTACCTCATGGGCTAGTTCAGGGTCGGAGAGGGGTAAAACTAAACTTAATGTGAAGGCAATAAGGCCGTGTATTTTTGCGTTAGTCGGGAGTTTTATTTATTTTATGGTCCGGTTTATTGGTGGGGGTGGATATTATTTGTAGAAATAAATAAGGGTTGATTCTGACAGCGGCTAAGTAGAATGAATTACGCACACGTTTTCTTGTAGGTAATTGTTTTAAGTGTCAGTTATTGTGTTTGTTCTACTAATACTAGTAGCGCCTCGCGGTGTTGCCCATGATTTAAATTCCTGCTCGCTTTTTGGAGTAAAAGTTATCCTATGTGTCAGGGTGTCAGAAGTTTGGGGGCTGAGCTACCCACGTCCGTAGGAGTGTAAGCTATTCTGATTCCCTATACGAGGGAGGCTTCGGCCGTGTACTGTACGGCTCTAGTTACCACCCACCGGACCAAGCCATGCCGTGAAATGACCTAGTCGTGTTTCGGGATGTAGTCCGGTGTAACCGTTCCGAAGACGGGTCTGAGCAGTAGCGCACTTGTAGCGCCTCACTCAACTGCCGTCTTTGTACTTCTTCACTCTACAAAACTTCAAGGCTAGAGTGAATAAGTACCTTATAGGTTGTCGTGCTCCATCTTAGACCACCACGTCGCATAACATCAGGCGAGTTGGTGGTCAAACGCCTACTTAAAAAAAAAAACCTCCATACCAAATTTCATTAAAATTTGTCCAGCCGTTTAGCATAAAGAAGTAACAAACATACACACTTACACACACACTCACAAACTTTCTCCTTTATAATATTAGTGTGATAGTGTAAACCTTGTGTAGCTTTGGAAAAGTTATATAAATTTTCCAATAAATAATTTGATCAATACGCTCTCAATAGATAATTTGGTTAAGATTACTAAATCTTAAATAGGTACTTCGAATTAAACAAATCTGTTCCAATTTAAGTCAATGTAACCCTAATTGAGCGACATTGATGGGAAAATAGTTAATTGAATAAAATTAATTACATTTACAGTGATTCGTTAATTTGTTCTTATTTTACCCAAATAATGAAGTTACGTAATGTCTATTTATTTAAGTAACGATAGTAGACTAGCTGTTCCCCGCGATTTTACCTGCGATCCCACAGAGACCGTCACCTGCACTTACTAGGTTAGTGTTATCGAAATAAAAGGTAGCCTCTCTCTTTTCTGTAACCCTAAAACATGGACCTATATGCAAAATCAAAATTATCATTTTCACATTTATAATGTTAGTTAAGATTGTTACAATATTTACTGTATTTTAGAAATGCTCCTGACATCGTATTTGTGTTCTATCCAATATTTAATGTCAAAGTCAAAACTCGGCTTTCATTATTGGTTAGTAGCGCGAAGTAGAGAGGTCATGAAAAATAGAAAGGAATTAATGTTAGATCGATAGAAATGTTTTATTACGTAAAACGAATGTACAAAAATAAATACAGCAGCGCTGTACTAAATGAAGAAATGGTTTAAATGCTCAAACCCTGTTATTGAACTATCCAAAGAGTGAATACCGGTGGCGAAGATTATGCTGATTGTCGCTTTTGGAAGCTTATAATTGAAGGCTGGACCACCAAAGATCCTCAGGTTTAGTTACATAACATGATTATGAAGGACTAGCTGCGCCCCGCGGTTTCATCCGCGGTTAAAAAGTATCCTATGTGCTATTCTAGACTCTATCTCTGTGCCAAATTTCATCCAGATCTGTCTAGCCGTTCTGGCGTGAAACAAACATGCATCTATCCATTCTTACAAACTTTCGCTAGGATTGTAAAATAGGACAGAATAATAAATTCTGGAAACATCGCTATCTTGAATCCAGAGCAGGGCTAGTTTGCACATTTGAATTACACCCTAGTAAAATGACCTAGGGCGGAGCACCGACTTTTAAACTGACGTTTAAAATCGACTAAATCGATATTTTTATGGAAATTACCGATGTAGTCTAATTAAAACGACAGTTTAAATGTTCATGCCTGCACCCCTACTCGGGCTATTTATAATTATTACGTGACAAAACGACCAAGGCTCGGTCATTCTACGATTAACTACCCACACATACGTAAACGTAACTCGCTTTATTTAGAGTTGAAAATCGTAAATCATATTTGATGGTAAAATGAGATTGGCGCCTAGATTTTTTTTTTTTTTGCGTTTTTATTGGTATTAATCGTAATAAGAACACAAATATATATAAGTTGCACGGGTAAACTTTTAGAACTAATCTGGTTGTTTAATAATCGAAAAAAAATATGTAGTGCAATCGCTGAAATTTCAGAGAACTACGTTCCGATAGTTTGTTCTAAAAATATACTTTTTGTGACTTTTGTTCCAAAATAAGAATGATTTTCAAAATTGTATCTCGGTTAAACTTTAGTTGGTTAATGTTTCGTCTACCAGCTGTATTTGTTTGCACCTAATCATCATAATTTATAGGTATTTATTTAATGTTACCTGTTTAAGAATTCTTCTTTTGTATATTATTTATTAGTACCTGGATGTCCGAGCTTTGCTCGGTATTTTTTTTTTATTGTGTTTTTTGGAAAATAAACAATTGATTTTAGTCTAACCTCAAAGCAAACACTCATTGACTTCGTGTTACTTAACAACGCCATCTGCTGTTGTGTCGTTAAAGCAATTAGTTGCTCACAAAAAATAGTATTATTATTCGCCAATAGATGTCAGGAAGAGTCATATTTTTGTTATTTTTCTTCCAAGTTTATGTTTAAGTTGATTATCGATAAAACACGAATAAAATGACATTTTCTAAAAATGATTCCTAGCTAGATCGATTTATCGCCCCCGAAACCCCCTATATACTAAATTGTATGAAAATCGTTGGAGCCGATTCCGAGATTCCAATTATATATATATATATATATACAAGAATTGCTCATTTAAAGATATAAGATATAGTTAGTTTATTTTTAAAAGATGTTAATTTAGAATAATTACGGAACTATTGTGAATATCTTCGGACGAGGGCGTTGACATCTGTGACTCAGTTTTACACTTCTGCAGGTGTCATCGATCGGTAAATTTGTAATACCTTGTGTTGTTTGTTCCATAATAAACGTATTATTATTATTAATTTTTCATATCAAACTAGGCGCAAATAAAAAACTTGTTTTTGTGATTTCGTGTAATACGGAACCTTAAATCGATAGCAATAAGTTCTACAACAATCGGTTAACACGTTCTTGCTTTAAGAAGCTTCTATTAACCTAAAGTCCCTACTAGACTATTGCCGCTGACGCCTGCGAAAGTTTTCCTATTGGTTTGTTAATGACGTCTTGACCAATAGGAACGGCGTATCAGCGCTTTCTTGGGTGTTCACGGAAATAGTCTGGTAAGCCCTTAACAGTTGGCCAGTGTCCAATACTTTTTGCTGACTGGCTAGTTCCAAGACTCTGAGTAAAAATAATCAGCCCATCGCTGAAGAGGTGACCTTCCGCCTTCTAGCCACTTCCGGTGAGAGCGAGACAGTTTGTATTTTTAAATTATTTGACGCTTATTCGAGTAAGTAAAGCCTAGTTTACACAGTGCGAGCTGGCGTACGAGTCAGCCTGCCGAGTAGCTGCACTGCAGTGACTCGCACTGTTTGGACGTCGCCTACGAGTAATTCGCACGTGCGAGTTGGACAGTAGCTATAGCATCCGAGTTACTTCAACATTTTTTGTTTTCACACGCATACTCGCCTGACAGCAACTCGTACATGACTGTACGAGTTGCTGTCAGGCAAATATGCAGCAGCTTGGCTGTCGTTCGCATCGTTTAGACGCGTTCGGCAGTACCTCGCCAGTGCAAGCGAGACTTATTTTTTATTTTAAGACGTTCACTCGACATCACGGTACTCGCAAGACTGGACAGCAGCTACTACTGTCGTGTAGACAGCAAAAGCGAGCCGAGCTAATTGGCGTACGAGTAGACAAGCTGAGTAGGGGGCTTTCGGGGGCTGAGCTACCCACGTCGTAGGAGTGTACTCTATTCTGATTCCCTACACGTGGTCCCCGGGTAATGCTAACCGGGTAGCAAACTCTGGTGGGAGGCTTCAGCCGTGGCTAGTTACCACCCACCGGACCAAGCCATGCCGTGAAATGACCTAGTCGTGTTTCGGGATGTAGTCCGGTGTAACCGTTCCGAAGACGGGTCTGAGCAGTAGCGCTCTTGTAGCGTCTCACTCAACTGCCGTCTTTCTACTTCTTCACTCTACAAAACTTCTAGGCTAGAGTGAATAAGTACCTTATAGGTCGTCGTGCTCCATCTTAGACCACAACGTCGCTTAGCATCAGGTGACTTGGTGGTCAAACGCCGACCTATTTTACATTAAAAAAAAAAAGCTGTCTACTGTCTGGTCAGCAGCTCGCACTGTGTAAACTAGGCATAATAAGCAAAATATAATAAGTACTAGTGGCGCTGTGTGATGTGGATCTCGCGGCCGACGTCTGTCTCCACTACAGGTCACAATTCTGAACCGATTCTCGTGCAATTTTGTGTGCAGGTTCGATATTTATACAGAATTTTTTGCCGTGTCCGTTTTTGGAAATTTTTCAAAATGACGGGAATGTGATTTAAAAAAAAATACATTTCTCAATAAATATCGAGAGAATCTGTTAAGAAATAAAAACAGTGGTGCTATTCACAAACATTCGGAAACGTTTCCGATCGGATCTCACAAATTTCAAAGTCAAATTGATCGAATCTCAGTCTAGTTTCATAATTTTTGGAATAGGGAATCGAATATAAATCTGAGCAGAAGAATAAATCACGTTTAAAAACTTATGAATACGGACTGAGATTCGAATTATTTGAGTTAAAAACTATTGGAATCCGACCGGAAACGTTTCCGAATTATAGTGAATACCTATGCTATGACGAATCTAAAGATCCGGAATTTACGAATATTAACGAAACTACGAAAAATTTACGAATATATACGAAAGCATTTTTGTCGAAGCTGTAACATAAACGTTTCGCTCGCTAATACTAGCTTGGTCGATAATTAATATGAGAAAAATTATAACACGCAACCTTTTGCGTCCCAAGCACGTCTCACTGCAAGGCCGAGCTAACTCTATAATGAATTAGAAAATATAGAGTTTTCCTCTATTAATGTGAGTAACATCAAATGAAATTATTTTTCAGTTTTATAAGATAACTATATATAGCCACGCCCGCGGTCCCAAAGGAACCGTGAAATCTTTCGAGATAAAAAGTACCATTCGTACGTATTCGTACAATGTATACAAAATTTTCAGATGATTGGTTGAGTAGTTGAGACGTGAAAGCGTTACAAACAAACGAACGAACTCACTTTCGCATTTATAATATTAGTTAGGATTAGGATAGTTAGGAAATTAGGATACATAATAACACTTGAGCTATTTGTTGTTTTGCAAAACAAACTAAGCCAGCAACATTAATTGCAGCAACGCAGGGAACAAATAAACATAAATATGAGATAATATTATGTACATTTTGCACACACTGTCATCTAAACACAACCTGTACATACAACATAGCTTGTATATGTATGTGGCTGCCAGATACTGATACACGTACAGTTTATTTTTAATACAAACCAAATTTGATAGTGTCATTGTTTCATATTAAAACTCAGACATAGAACAAGCATAAATTTAAGGTAAACATTAATGTGATGTAATAATGTTTGCCCTAGGTGGAAATCGAACCCTCGCCTCTAAGCTCAGAAGGCGAGAATGCCAACTTAGCCACCGAGGTAGTTTTGAATAGGTAATAAATAATATATAATATTATTATATGGCCTAGTTCGAGAAGGCCTGCCTCTCAAGCCAGAGGGCGCGGGTTTAAACATAGCCGACGCGCGACGGCACGCACCACGTTGTTCGTTGTGTGAACATACAATTATGTGCGGATTGTATGTCATGTGCTACATGACTGGAGCCCGGTGTATTTCGACAAGCTCGCCCCCTGTCACATTTCTGAACATCGCCCGGGGAAGTGTGGGTATTGTATTACAAATCTGCCAGCCCCCTCGGGGGAAAAGCGTGTCGATACGGAATACATTTTTGTATTCAAAGTACGAAAGTAGCTTTAAGTACCTCCTCGCCTCTGCGCTGAATTTCAGACTACAACCTATTCTAGGTATCTAGGTAGGTAATTTGTTTTCCTCTCACTGCATACGGAATGAATTCCGCCGAGTGAACCGTACGCTTGGCTTAACTCCAACCTTTTTGCATAAATCTGTATACTTTGCACTGCATCCGCGTCTGACACTGATGAGATTCGTTCCATCATCTTCCATAATATGACTTGACCGAGAGATTCAGAGTATTCGTTCAGTAATAGTATTCTGGCGTTATGGATAAGTTTTCAATGGAGATTTGAATGTAAAAAGTTAAGGATACAGAGGAAAGCCATGCTACATGGTTGGACCACTGTAACGTAAGATACATATCATTATGAAGTGTTAAAAGCTTATCCAAGCTTTCAATTACAAAGCAAAAATTCGGCGCTAAATTCTTAAGCACAGGGCTAATTCGATCAGAGTTAAAATGTTATACATTTCACTTATGCTGTGTTAGTAGCGATGATAGCCTAGTTGGAGAAGGCCCGCCTCTCAAGCCAGAGAGAGCAGGTGCAAACCCAGGCGACGGTACGCGCCAATTTGTTCATTGTGTGAACATACGAGTATGTGCGTATTTTATGTCATCTGCTACATACCGTTCCGAAGACGGGTCTGAGCAGTAGAGCACTTGTAGCGCCTCACTCAACTGCCGTCTTTGTACTTCCTCACTCTACAAAACTCTAAGGCTAGAGTGAATAAGTACCTTAAAGGTCGTCGTGCTTAATCTTAGACCACAACGTCGCTTAGCATCAGGCGAGTTGGTGGTCAAACGCCGACCTATTTTACATAAAAAAAAAACATGACTGGAACCCGGTGTGTGGCGACAGGCTCGCCTCTGTCACATTTGGGACTGCTTGTCGTCCTGCCAGCCCCCCCCGAGGAAAGGCGTGACGATATGTTACGGTATATCATGTTAATACTGTGTTATCTCAAGGTCAACTTCTAATTTTAAGTATCTTCTACCTCTACATTAGGATTTATAACTTTAACTTCTGATGAGCTATCTTCCAGTTAAAAAAGATTCTAAACTCCTTTCTACAAGTGGCTCTTACATAGTTTTGACATACATAATTACGAGTATTGTGTAAGCATAGAGTTTATAAGCGTATCCTCTTAATAATTACCAAAAACAATGACACAGTGAAGAAATTACGACAAAAAGTTGGATAAACTGACGAGGTGATGACAGGTGGCTTAGGTTGAGGTAAGCAGAGCGTTGATCAATAAAAATTCAACAGCATGGTTCAAAGCAGCAATAATTGAGCGTTCTTGAGAGACGACACGAAAAGAGAAGAAGCTGTTGTAGATGATGATGAGAAAATAGGTAAGTCACAAACCAAACTGCGAGCTCATATCAAATCAAATCCTCAAATAACCTCTTATCACCTCAAACTATCTCAAATCCCAAGATCGGCTCAATAAATCGGCTGAGCCCTCACTGAGCTGACAATGGTACTTCCACTTTACCCCACCGTGCTCCATCAATTGTCCCTCCTGGTGGGAGAGGTGGGGCATAGTGGAATGTTGACCATTTTGGGGCCGACTTAACCCCTAATCTATTTAGATATTTAAATTGCGTGAATTACACTTGTTTAGCCTTGGTGGATGATGCTCTACTAAGACTGGCGACTTTGGATTTAGTAGGAAGCATTTTTAACCCCCAACGCAAAAACGACGCAGTGTTATAAGTTTGACGTGTGTGTGTGTGTCTGTGTCTGTCTGTGGCATCATAGTTCTCGAACAGATGAACCGATTTTGATTGTTTTTTTTTTTTGTTTGAAAGGTGAACTAGCCGGGAGTTTAGCTACATATGTTTGATGAAAATTGGTGTCGATGATAATCGGTGATTTGTTTTTTAAATTTTTGCTGTAAGTAGTTATTAAATAAATGAAAAAATATAAATTTAAAAATGAATATTCATTTTTTTTTTAATTTGAATTATATTCACTTACGAATATACTTTACCTCTTCTCCTTCGCAATTTAAGAGCGTTTTTCTTGTCAGTGTAGTAATGCTCAGCATTTAAGCCTAGCGATTCTCGTCTCCATACTACTTTTGGTTTAATTTATTTAATATGCCTCATTTAAATTAATTAATGAAGCGATGATAGCATAGTTGGAGAAAGTCCGCCTCTCAAGCCCGAGGGAGCGGATTCGAACCCAGCCGACGGCACGCACCAATTTGTTCATTGTGTGAATATATGTGTGTATTGTATGTCATGTGCTACATGACTGGAGGCTTGCCCCCTGTCACATTTGGGACTAAATATCATGAGGCGAAGTGTGGATGTTGTATTACACCTCTGCCAGCCTCCTCAGGAGAAAGGCGTGACGATATGTTAAATGAATTAGAGGGCCAAAGTCGTCTATAAAATTTTCAACATTCCTCTATGCCCCACCAGCGGGAAAAGTTTGGTGGGGCAAAGTAGAAATACCCGCCGACTATGAGCGCCGGATCAGGTGTACGATTTGCAAAGCAAACTAAATTGTATTAGCGGTGAAACAATGGCCGTTCATATTAACAGGTATTTGGAACGGATTAAGGGAAATTGGGTTATTAACTAAATTAATAGAGTTTGCTCTATTGTGGTGATGCGGTGGCGATTTGCGAGATTATAGAAATGTTTTTTTTTTAAATTATAATATTGGTTTGTAGCTTGATTTAGTAACAATCTCAAAATTAAATTAAATCAATACAGGCAGAGACCACTTCTCCCCACTTGCTACGACCCTGGCACACATCTTTCGCTTTTCCATGAGTTCTACTTCCATGAGTCCCTTCATACACGCTCGTTGGTTACGAATACTCCTGACCAGTGGCCCTATTCGGAGATTTGAGATTCTCATCTCATATTTTTTCATCCTTCTTGCTCTCGTTTGAAACGTCATAGGTGTGAGAGTGACCAAGATAAAATCTCATCTCATCTTACGTGTAGGAATAGCCCCCCCCCTGGCCTTTTTTCAAAACCACTTGGATTTGGTCTTGATACGATTGAACACTAAACAACTCATTTCAGTTAAATTCCTCTTCATAATATAAAAATCATAAAGACTAAGCGACAGTAATACCTCGGCCCACTTTCCTTTAGAAATATCATTTTAAAAGCATACTTGGACGTCTCTCATTAAAACCACGGAGATTAAGGCTTTTCTTTTAATTTTTTACTGTTGCAGATTAAAAATGTATGAGAAGGTAAACGAGGAAAAGTGTACCCAGCTGTAAAAAAACCTAACATTTCTAAGGGCTCTTTATAGAGCTTTTTAGTACCATCAGAGCAGCTAGATACACCATGTAATATTTAACTTGCAATGTATGTTGTCCGTTCCAAAGTCAACATCATCATCATCATCATGTCGTACACTGCAAGACAAAGGCTTCCCCAAAGATTTCCACAACGACCGGTCTTGCGCTGCTAACATCCATCCGCATTCGTTTCAAAGTATTCAAACTTATTTTAGCCGACTGTGCAAGAAGGAGGGTTATGTTTTTCGAGTGTATGTATGTATGTATTTATTTGGGTATGTATGTCTGTATGAGGTGTCTTTGGCACGCCCTGCACCCTAAACAGTTTGATGGACATGTGAGGTGTCATTTGAATCGTGTTGATAGTGGAAGTGACATAGGGTACAACATTTTGCAGCCGGGTTTTTTCTATGTGTTTTAATGTTTAATGTTACTTGTTTCAACTACTTGCTGGTATTCTATTACGCTTAAATATGACGTTTGGTGACAATGGATTATTAAGATATGGTTCGCAAAATACTCATAACATCGTGGTTTCCAAAACAAGCATGTTTTTCTAATAATAATAATAAATTCGGAACACTTCCACACTCGGTCGCCTGACCCCAAACTAAGCAACGCTTGTACTATGGCTGCCAGAGACTGATACATACTCAGATATTTTTAAATACATACTTAAATAGATATTAACACCCAGACATAGACATTTTATTTGAAAAGTCCTTTTAAAATAAATCTTATACAAAAGTAGAAGGAGTTGACCCTCTCAAGCATTAAATAAACTGCGCCCGTGACTTGTCCCGCGTTTTAATTCTTTAGTGGTTTCGGAAAAAATTACGAACCTGAAGTTTGTCGAGGGCTGTTCGTGGACTTTTGCTTTGAATTCGAAAATACCTCAAGATATTGGGAGCTTTTGAGGAGTGGAGTGCTGTTTAGTTAAGGTCATTGTTTTTATGTTGACCTTTACGTCTGTATAGCTGTAGTAAAAGTAAATAAATCATGAATCCAAATGAAAAGAGATTTGAAAAGTGGACGAAAACAGCAAGTAGCTGGCCAAAGACTATGTGTATACTAGCTGCTCCCCGTGGTTTCACCCGCGGTTAAAAAGTATCGTACCATTCCAGAATTAAGCGTACCTAAATACAGTTTGTTCGTTAAAATTTTTTGTTTGATGTTTATTTTGTTGATGAAGTGTGAAATAGATGTAAATATCTAGTAATAGTGTTATTAAATATTACTTATTATTCTAATTTTAAATTTTGCATGTACGCTAGGATAAACTGTTGAGACTACTTTAACATACTTCATGTTATGTACACAGTTTTAAGCAATAAAAATTTACTTCACTTTACTTAGACTATAGTCTATATCTGAACCAAATTTTATCCAGATACGTTCAGCCGTTCTGGCGTGATTGTATAATAAACGTTCATACAACCATCCAAACTATCGCACTTATTCTATTAGTGAAATGCACAAAGGATACTTTTTAACCGCGGGTAATACCGAAGGCGCAGCTAGTATAATATACATTAAGCGATGATAGCCTAGTTGGAGAAGGCCCGCCTCTCAAGCCAGAGGAAGCGGGTTCGGACCCAGCCGAAGGCATTTTGTGCAACCAATTTGTTCATTTTGTGAACATAATTCTTTGCGTACTATATGTCATCTGCTACATGACTGGAGCCCGGTGTAAGACGACAGGCTCGCCCCCTGTCACATTTGGGATTGAATATCGTCCGGCGAAGTGTGGGTGCTGTACACCTCTGCCAGCCCTCTCGGGGGAAAGGCGTGACGTTATTTGATAAATAATTGCCTACTGCACTTTTAATGTTCACCAACGCGGGCAGCAAACATTTATTAATAACAATGAGAATTAAAAAATAGTATAGTTACCACTAACACAGCAAGTTCAATGATAGCTCGTATCATGGTATAATAATATACTCCGCTAGGTATAGCATTCCAGTCACGTGGGCAACACGTAGTGACGTCAATCGATGCTTAAGCAAGACCGAATTAAGCCATTTACAAATAGTTCGAAAGAGACGGATAACAATGACGAGTGACGTCATTATGTGTTTGCTCCCTAATGCTAGACCTTGTTTTTTTGGATCATAGCTAAACTAAACTTTCTTTCTATGGGTAGTAATTTTTTTTGACAATACTTATCGCTGGTCAGCAATTCCAACAAAGTAAACATATCTCTAAAGATCGATTCGTAATAACGTGGGAAAAAGCAGGCTTTCCTTTATTCATAGGGGTAGTTTCCACCCTCTCACGCGGTAAATTGTCTGAACTGAGGGGCAATTCAACTTACCATAGCCGATGTTTAACTCATACGTTGACGTTGCGATTGTCTTAAATAGCTTTATAAAATGAAGAAAACCCCAACACCGATTTATCTCAACACCGATTTTCATCAAACTATCTTAGCTGAAGAATACTCCCGACTATCTTTCAAACAAAACAAAAACAATCAAAATCGGTTCATCCTACATTCATTAGCTACGATTCCACAGAAACACACACACACAGAGACACGTCAAACTTATACCACCCTGGCGTTTTTGCGTCGGGGCTAAAAACGGACGGGATACAGGTCAGTATCACTAATAAGGAATAGGCCCTATTGTTACAATTCGAGATATTTTCTTGTTTAAAAAGTCATAGAAATAAAAGTGACCAGATCTCATCTCACGCTTCAAGAATAGTATAGTAGAATTACTCGGAGGATAAGCATTTCAATCTCGCGTAAATTATTGTTATAAACTAAAAATTGTTATTCTTTTTATTTTTTAGTTAGATAAGAGTTAATGTCTAATTTAGCTTTATAATGCGATACCCTTACAGGGTATGTGTATCTAGTAATAGTTACATATATGGCATTTACAAACAAATAAATAAATAAAATAAATAGTGGGCCAGCTTGACCACTGGTGATATTTTTGTGAAATAATAGAGATGTTGAGCCGTTCCCTGTCCTGTTTTTAAGGCTAACGCACACGCAGCGCCACCGTTTCAGTTAAGCATCGGTTTTGGTTAGCTGAATTACCCCCCAGTGGTCTGTGAATAATTCAATACTATCTACTATTACACGGTGCGACCAGTCAGGCTACTGTTCACAACTATTCTCTTAGTAAATATAGGTAGTAATAGATATGTTACTTTGACCCAGCTAGGTCATAGGTCATGAAGTCGCTAAGAACCTTGGAACTAGTTAGGTCATGGGTTATCATGGTTAAATGATTAAAGACCTCCAAAAACTTGAAGACTGGATCAAAGGTTATGGTGGCTAAATGGCTAAAAACCTCCGGATTTTAGTCGCTAGGTCATAGCCAAAGCCGCCGACAGCAGGGTGCTATGGAGTGGATGTTTGTTGCTGAGTACAGGACCAAGTCAACGTGCTGCGTCCCGTTTCTTTTCAATAAAATAAAACGAGACGCAGCATATCGTTGGCCTTCGTTTGCTTTGGTCTGTATACAGCATTATACAGGCTCATATTAACGTAGAAGAAAATATGGAACACAGCGTCATATCTCGCTGAAGCCACTTTTTAAACTTGTGTGCGTGGTAATGTTGCCATGAAAAACATTTATAATTGCACGAAAACTAATATTAATTCCCAAACTCTACGTTAGCCATTTCCGTTCCAATATACAACCTTAGTAGATTTAATATTCCAAAACTGCACATATTTGTAAGCGTTAAATGTTACGGCTTTTTCAAAATTGACTTGTAAAAAACTGCACAGTTTTTAAAAATAACCCTAAAAATGTAGTCCTAGCCACACTTTTATAATGCTCTATATAATATATTTATGTGCACGCAATCCTACTAGTATTATAAACGCGAAAGTTTGTAAGAATGGATGGATGGATGGATGGATGGATGGATGGATGTTTGTTACTCTTTCACGCCAGAATGGCTGAACAGATCTGGATGAAATTTGGCGCAGAGATAGATTATAGTCTAGAATAGCACATAGGATACTTTTTAACCGCGGGTGAAACCGCGGGGCGCATCTAGTTTTACCATAAACCAGTGCACATAATGTCGAGGTAAGAACGACCAAGCGCGTAGCGTAGTTTTTGTGTGTCATTGTGTGCGTGTTTTGTACATATACGACAGTAACGTAGTTTTTGAGCATTTGTAAGGGATCACTTTTGACTGATTTATTTAATAGATGGACAAAGCAAATCAAAAATTGATTTACATAGGGAGGTTGTCTACATTATTAGCTTTTAAATGAATCCATAATACAAAGAAATTCATAGTTATTTAAGAATGATTAGAGAAGTGCAAAAGTCATCAAAAAATTGAAATTGCACTTTGTCACTCTGTAGGTAACTTTAGAGGCTCGTCAGTCTCATTACTCGCTCTCTTCACTCGTCTTCTTCTTCTAGACGAAATGGCTATAGATAACCATAAGCCAATGCGAAGTTAGTCTAAAGTGGTCGCCGGACTCTTAGATTATCCGTCAATTTTTCGGGTTGAAAGGTCCTTTCATCCCGGAAAACTAACGATCCCACTGGGACTGCGGGTGAAGCCGCAGGGTACAGCTAGCTGATGAAAATCCATGGAATCCTCGAAAGATCTTGTCGGGACGTTTTGATGTACTTACGTCTAACTCAAACGGCTATTCTGAAATTCAGAAACTGGTATTCGAGGAATTCGGAAAGGGTCAAAGTTGAAAGGGGTTTCATACTCATCATGATTAACTACTGGCGCGGCGCGACTTCACCCGCGGTCCCACAGGAACTGTCAATTTTTTCAGCATGAAAAATACCCTAGGTATGTCGCCCATGTTCTTTTCTGTACATTTCTGTAGACGTGTATGCAAAATGTCATGATGATCGCCTAATAGTATAAGTAGTAGTAAGAAGTAGTAGTAATAAGAAATAGTAGTAAGTAGTAGTAGTAAGTAGTAGTAGTAAACAGTAGTAGTAAGTAGTAGTAGTCAGTAGTAGTAGTAAGTAGTAGTAGTAGTAGCATAAGTAGTGTAAGTAGTTAAAGCGTGAAAGCATAACAGACAAATACAGTGTCGCATTTATAATCAACTAGCCGCGCCCCGCTGTTTTACCCACTGAGTCTGTTGAAAAGTAGCCTATTTGTTAGCTATCTCCACACTAAATTACATAAAAATCCTTCCATCCGTTTGAGCGTGAAGACGTAACAAACATACACACTTATACACTCACAAACTTTCGCCTTTATAATATTATACTAGCTGTACCCTGCGATTTCACCCGCGGTTCCGGAGTAAAAAGTACCCTCTGTCCTTTTCTGTACCTCTGACAATTTATATGCAAAATTTCATGCTGATCAGTTCAGTAGTTAAGGCGTGAAAGCGTTACAAACAAACACACAAACTCACTTTCGCATTTATGATACTAGCTACGCCCGCGGTTAAAAAGTACTCTATGTGCTATTCTAGACTACAATCTATCTTTGTGCCAAATTTCATCCAGATCTGTTCAGCCGTTCTGTTGTGAAAAAGTAACAAACATCCATCCATCCGTCCATTCTTACAAACTTTCGCGTTTATAATATTAAAAAGTAGGATAAATACATAGGATAGAGGATAGGATATAATTTAATAGGATTTATATAGGATATACTAGGATAGAGGATAGGATTAGTGTGATGTGACTAAATGTGCTCGTCGGTTTCACTCATGATCTCACAAGAAACCATATATTTTTTTAGATGAAATGTACTTCATGTCCTTTTCTGTACCCCTGACAACGTGTAGGCAAACCTTCATGATAATCGGTTGAGTAGTTAAGACATGAAAGTGTTACAAACAAACACACATTCACGTATTTATTATTAAAAAATTGGATATGGAAATATATTAAAGTTAGGATTAGGAATTCACTTGACGAACCTTGAATTCTCTGAAATCATTATTATTTAGGAAATTTCTCGAAAACAATCATCTGTGACAAACACACTCCAAACATTTCGTGAGTCAAAAACTGTGAAGCCTTTTCAATGAAGTACTTAGAACTTTCTGTGATTTCAGGACTGGTTTGACTTTAATTATTTATCTAGGGATTTAGATAACTCAGATTTAGGATATTCAAAGGTTTTAAAGCTATTCATAATGAGGGTACAATTAAAAGGAAACCTTTTCGGCTTATGGCTGCCTGGGTGGCTCAGCTGATGGTGAATCTTCCGTCTGAGCTTGGGGGTGTGGGTTCGATTCTCAAGTAGGGTAAACATTTATATGATGATAATTTGTGTTTGCTATGTCTGGGTTGTTAATTTCTATTTAAGTATGGATTTAAAAGTTTAAATGTTTATGTGTGTAAATCAAGTATAGTGTGTATATAATGTAGGTATCTTCAAGGCCAGAGTGAATAAGTACCTACTAGGTCTTCGTGCTTCATCTTAGGCCACAATGTCACTTCACATCAGGCGAGTTGATGTCCAATGTAGAGCTATTCTTAATAAAAAAACCGTCTCTGGCAGCCATAGCTTTACTTAGTTTGGGGTCTGACGACCGTGGGTGAAAAAGTCCCGAATTGATTTTTTTTCGTTTCGTCAATTAGATAGATAGATAAACTCTTTATTGTTCACACCACAGATAACAAAAATAACAAGAGAAAAAATTATGATAAAACTTATTAAATAGTGTAACAACTGGCGGCCTTATCACTAAAAGCGATCTCTTCCAGGCAACCTTAGGATGGAGAGGATACGACAAATGAGTATGGGACAGGGTGTGCAAAAATAACAAAAATAAACATAAGATTGATACAAAGAAACAACAAAACATCGAGTATTATACCTACATAAACTATTTAAATAAAACTTACATAAAATTACATCATACTAATATAATACATTCTAGTACTTAAAATACCTATAGTTAATAAAATATACTAAATATTACATACATAAATATATCAAGGCAATTTTGATAAATACAGCTTTATGCATTATGCATTAGCAATTATGCAAAGTCAAAATGTTTTTATTCAATTTAGGTATCAAAGATACACTTATGAACGTTAAAGTTATTTAAATAGACTCGACTGCCTTGTTCGGATAAAGAGCCTCTACTCAGAAGAACAGGCAAGAAACTGAGGGGCATTGTTTTTTCAAATAATAAATAAAGTACAGTCACACAAATTTTGGCTTACAACTAGGTAATATCTGTAATATATGGTATGTATGCTATATTTATTATATTCTATTTTTATTATACTAGCAAAATTTGGAAGGCTGAGTCTCTACAGCTCTACACCATACCAAATTACTTTTAGTGTGGGACCAACCCTAACATCAGGAAACACAAAAATCAGCCGTACTATTTACCCGCCTGCGCAAGAAGGAGGGTTATGTTTTTCAAGTGTATGGATGTAAGTATGTATGGACGTATGGATGTGTGTATGAGGTTTCTTTGGCACGCCCTACAGCATAAACAGATTTTGCAGACTGGTTTTTTTTACAACAGACTAGGCATGCGTTTGACCACTGACTCGCCTGATGGGAAGCGTCGACGTGATCGAAGGTGTAACACGCTTGCTTATGAGATACCTATTCATTTTACTCTTGAACAATAATGTTGTAATTAATGGTAATAATTTTAATGTTACTTGTTGTTTTAACAGCTGTTTTTTTTTGCGATTTCGGGGTTGCTGACCTAGTAAAAGTTATTGTTTATAATGTGTAGAATCAGAATTTTGCTTTAAATGTTTGCTAGTATGTTAATAACAGGGGTTTATTTTATCTAGTAATTAAGTAGGTAGAGTTATGTCCTAAAATGCATAGGGTCAAATGGGGTAAATGCGTCTTTGGGGCGTCTTTGGGACGTCTTTCGAGAATTACTGACCATTCACAAATTAGGCAACTAACGCCATCTTGTACAGACTTTTGTAATGTTTGTCAGTAATTCTCGAAGGACGCAATTACCCTACAGACGCATTTGCCCCAGTTGACCGTACTAATATTATAAAAACGAAAGTGACTCTGTCTGTCTGTAGAATTTTCACGGCTAAACGTCTAAACAAATCTTGATGAAATTTGATAATTAGGTACAGTATATCACGAGGAAGGTTTTCGGAAACTATTTTCTGAATAAACTGCAACAGCTAACAGCTAGTTAGTTATAAAGTTTCTTCCACACCTTATTTTGTCGCGAGATTTTCCATTTTATTAGTAACTAGCTGCACCCCGCGGTTTCACCTGCAGTTAAAAAGTATCCTATGTGCTATTCTAGACTATAATCTATATCTGTGCCAAATTTCATCCAGATCTGTTCAGCCGTTCTGGCGTGAAAGAGTAACAAACATCCATCCATCCATCCATCTATTCTTACAAACTTTCGCGTTTATAATATTAGTAGGATAGGATAGGATAATATTTAGCGATGATACCCTAGTTGGAAGAAGGCTCGCCTCTAAGCTAGAGGGTGCAAGTTCGACCCCAGCCAATTTGTTCATGGTATAAATTATATTTAGTCACCTGCCATATAACTTGAGCCCGGTGTATAGCAATAGGCTCGTCCCCTGTCACTTTTGGACTGAATATCGTCCGGTGAAGTGTGGGAGTCTTAATATACCTCTGCCGAACCCTTCGGCGGAAAAAATGTGATGATGTACCTACTATGTAAGTTATGGTAACTTACGTACGATAGGTGACCGCGGGTGGCATTTATAACTGAGCGCTACCTTGGCTCGGATCACACGTTAAATTGTAGGCCCCGGTTGTTTGTTCTATAACAATAATCGTCAAGCCATGTCATAGGCCTCCGGGCGGCCTAGAAACTCTGACATCAGGGCTAGCCACTCGGCCTATATGAACTTGCTTGTTTGCTTTACGTACTAAATATATTAGTTTTGAAAGTTACTTTAAAACTCTATCTTCTTCTTAATTTATATAAATTACGTGTCACGTTGGTTGTCCGCTATAGACTCCTAAACTACTTAACCGATTTCAATCAAATTTGCACACCGTGTGCAGTTCGATCTAACTTAACAGATAGGATAGCTCACATATATATATATAAATAATAAACGCGAACGAAGTCGGGGTGACAGCTTGTTACGGATAAGTAAGAACACGAACACGTAATTATACATTTTACCATAATCCAAAACAACAAGGTCTCGCATTCAGCAAACACATTACGACGTCATCGTCATCCGTCTCTTTCGAACTTGTTGTAAATGAGTTATTTCGGTCTTGCTTAAGCATCGATTGACGTCACTACGTGTTTCTCAATGCTATAATACCTGGCGGAGCATATTATTAAACCAGTACCTGGATGACCGAGCTTTGCTCGGTATTTCTTTTTTTTTTTATTTGTGTTTTTTGTAAAATAAACAATTGATTTTAGTCTAACCTCAAAGCAAACACTCATTGACTTCGTGTTACTTAACAACGCCATCTGCTGTTGTGTCGTTAAAGCAATTAGTTGCTCACAAAAAATAGTATTATTATTCGCCAATAGATGTCAGGAAGAGTCATAGTTTTCAGTTGAGACTACTCAAACGCCTCCTTTTTGTTATTTTTCTTCCAAGTTTGTGTTTAAGTTGATTATCGATAAAACACGAATAAAATGACATTTTCTAAAAATGATTCCTAGCTAGATCGATTTATCGCCCCCAAAACCCCCTATATACTAAATTGTATGAAAATCGTTGGAGCCGATTCCGAGATTCCAATTATATATTTATACAAGAATTGCTCATTTAATGATATAAGATATATATATTTTACCAAAGCCGTTTTTTCCATTTTCTCCGATTAAGAAGTACGAATGGAATGGAATCGAATCGGAAGTTTCCACAATCAATTTTAATTGGTCGCGATCAGTGGAGCTCAGTACAAAGAAAAAACCATAAACCAATCTGTGATGAAGGTAGGGACAGAAGAAGGAATTTTTCAATTAGGAAAAAACAGAACTAAGAGCGTGATAAACTTGAAAAATAGTGCGTGCGTAGGTGGCACTTAATTTGTGAAGGGTTTGTCAGTAACTCTCGAAAGACGCAATTACCCCCCAGGCGCATTTGCCTCAGTTGACCCTATGTATTAAGAGTCTGGCGACCACTCTAAACTAATTTCGTGGCTTAAGGTTTTCCATAACATTTCGTCCAGAAGAAGATGACGAGCGAAGAGAGCAAGTAAAGATACTGACGAGCCTTTAAAGTTACCTACAGAGTGCCAAAGTGCAATTTCAATTTTTTTTATAACTTTGCACTTCTGTAATCATTCTTAAATAACTAAGAATTTTCCTTTGTTTTATGGACTCATTAACAGTTAATGATGTAGACAACCTCCCTATGTAAAGGGATTTTTGATTTGCTTTGTCTACCTATTGAATAAATCAGTCAAAATTGACCCCTCAAAAATGCGGATATTTTTCATAGCTCTATTTTCTCTCGAGGACGTTTTTTAAAAAAACCAAAAACATAGGGGCGGAGATATAGTTCATTTAATTGTACATGCTAAATTTCATCGTAATCTGACAAATGGTTTTCAAGATATTTGAGAAACGCGTTTGTATGGAAATTTCAGAGCTTCGCGGCACTTTTCATATTTATTACTCAATCACGCTAGATCGGCTGAACGGATCTAGGTGAAATTTGTTGAACTGTGGGGCGCAGCAAGCTCAACTATAAAAATGTGTACTCCCGCCCTTAGCACCTCAGCACGCTGTTTTAATTGGATTTTACGTGCTATTGATCTATACGAGTACATGAGCCGTGGTTTAAGTCTTTATTTACGTTTGTATGTAAACACTTGTAATGTAAACAAAAACTGGACTGACTACATGTCATTGGTACATGGTCGTGTATAATAATAAATATCCGGGCACACACAGTCGTCTGACCCCAAACTAAGCAGAGCTTATACTATGGCTGCCAGAGACTGATATACTTACAGTTTTTTTTTAAATACATACTTAAATAGATAGATAGATAGATAGATAGATAGATAGATAACCACTTTATTGTTCACACCAGAAATAACAAAACAAAAGAACAGAAAAATCTTAAACTGTAGTGTAACAACTGGCGACCTTATCACTAAGAGCGATCTCTTCCAGGCAACCTTAGGATGGAGAGGATACTTATGAAATTATGATTATTATATGATGATTATAGATATTAACAGCCAGACATAGAACAAACACAAATGTTCATCACATGAATGTTTGCCCTTGGTGGGAATCGAACCCACGCCCCCAAGCTTAGAAGGCAGGTTTACTAGCAACTGAGCCACCGAGGCAGTCAAATTGGTATTTGTTGTTTGATTTTTATTTTATTGCTTGTAAGGCTGCTTGCGGGGAATTCCCGCATGCATGTACATCGTCCGAGGTATAAATGATTAGTCATTCTTCAGCTTGTGACGACTCAACATGCGATATAACGACTAATAAACAGCTGGGTTATCACCCAATGAAAATGTGCCTTAAAGATGATAAAATTACACACATATCGTCACGTCTTTCCTCCAAGGGGGCTGGCAGAGGTGTAATAACCAGTCCCAAATATGACAGGGGGCGAGCCTGTCGCCCCCTGTCACATTTGGGACTGGTTGGGAATGTTAGCCTTTTAAATTACTACGAGTATTCAGTGCAAATTACATATAAAAACGTTAGAGCGTAAAACACTCTACAAATTGCGCGCACACTCAAAGTAAATACAATGCAAAGTTATTCACACCAAATGGATGAAACCAAATCCATAGTGAAAGTTATAAATATTTATATCGATCGCATCACTCGGCCGTGAACTAAAACTGTTCTACTGGCCCTCGCCAGCGGCTCCACTCGCTATAGATAGCCGATATGTCACCTTATCAAGTGATAAGCTTTATCAGAATTAATTCAGGAGCTTTCGCTCTCGATGTGGTGATAAGATTATAAGCTTATGATGGGAGTATTTTTAGCTAGATGCCGTCTGGATTTTGTCTGTAATTTTATCATGTGCGATGATAGCCTAGTTGGAGAAGGTCCGCCTCTCAAGCCAGAGAGAACGGGTTTGCATCCAGCCGAAGGCACGCACCAATTTGTTCATTGTACGAGCATAAGTGCGTACTGTATGTCATCTTCTACGTAGCTGGAGCCCGGTGTATGGCGACAGGTTCGCCCCCTGTCACATTTGAGACTGAATATCGTCCAGCGAAGTGTGTATGTTGTACACCTCTGCCAGCCCCCTCGGGGGAAAGGCGTGACGATATGTATTAACCCCTCGTTATCTCTAAAAATTCAGACTTTATCCACAAGAAAGTTACAAGGGGTTGAAAATGGCCTGTAGCGCTATTCCTATGCGTGAAATGAGATGAGATTTTATCTTGGTCACTCTCACACCTATGACATTTCAAACGAGAGCAACAAAGACGAAAAATAAGTGAGATGAAAATATCATTTTTTTTTTATTTAGAATAGGTCGGCGTTTGACCACCAACTCGCCTGATGTTAAGTACTTATTCACTCTAGCCTTGAAGTTTTCTAGAGTGAAGAAGTACAAAGACGGCAGTTGAGTAAGGCGCTACAAGTGCGCTACTGCTCAGACCCGTCTTCGGAACGGTTACACCGGACTACATCCCGAAACACGACTAGGTCGTTTTACGGCATAGCTTGGTCCTAATAAGGCTCCTGAATGGCTTCGAGGAAACGATGGTACGCGTAAACTGTAAAACCTTTGCAAGCTCGAATTGTGGGGGCACTACCATGTCCCCAGATTTTTATTAAATCAGCGCTTAATTTTAACACAATGTCATATTACATATCATCACGCCTTTCCCCCAATGGGGGCTGGCAGATGTGTAATACAACACCCACACTTCGCCGGACGATATTCAGTCCCAAATGTGACAGGGAGCGAGCTCGTCGCCATACACCGGGCTCCAGTCATGTAGCAGATGACATACAATGTTCGCACACATGAATGTTCATGACAACATATGTTCACACAATGAACAAATTGGTGCGTGCCATCGGCTGGGTTTGAACCCGCTCCCTCCGGCTTGAGAGGCGGACCTTCTCCAACTAGGCTATCATCGCCCAATGCCCAATATCTTAGAATATGTATACGTCATAAAAAAATCCTCTGTGTCACTTAATCAGAAACAGAAAGGAGATTCAGTTACGTTCATATCCTTTGGCATTTTAAGGACATTGAAGCAACGTCGCGTTTCTCCTTCATTTCCTTTGAGACGAATTCTTTGCTACTACTGTCTAAGTTCGACTTTAAAGCTAGGGAGCTAAAGTTTATATTCAAAGGCTTCAGTGAAGAAAATTCATGCGTTATTTTGTTGTATATATCTTTGTTAAACTCATCTTTGCTCTTACGCTAGTTCCGTTTTGGAGGTCCGGAGTTGAAAATAAAACGTTAAAGTTGAGTTCTTTTTTATGTATTTGCTCAAGATGAAATGACTTCATCTCATGTAAATTTTATTTGTTTTTCTTGAAAAGTCTATTTTTAACCCCCGACGCTAAAACGACGGGGTGTTATAAGCTTAACGTATCTCTCTCTCTATCTCTCACTCTATCTCTCTCTCTCTTTGTGTGTGTGTCTCTGCTGTGGCATCGTAGCTGCCGAACAGGATGAACAGATTTTGATTTTGTTTTTTTTTGTTTCAAAGGTAAAATAATTAGTCGGGAGTGCTCTTAGCTGTGTAATGAAAATTGGTGACGAATTTTTAGTTTAAACTTGTTCTAGAATTAGTCTTCTTCATAGCACCACTGATATAAATCTGTCTGTAAGCATTTTTTTTTTTTTTAAGCTTTGAAATATAACCTTTATGATTATTTGGAGTTACTCGTATATATAACAAAAAACCGATTTCCACTTCCATGCACCTGCGAAAAGAACACTATATTCTAATCTATAATCATTCAGCGTCATATAAGCGACGGCAGCATAGTTGGGAGAAGGCCCGCCTCTCAAGCCAAAGGTAGCGGGTTCAAACACAGCTGACGGCACGCACCAATTTGTTCATTGTGTGAACATGTGTGCGTATTGTATGTCATCTGCTACAAGATTGAAGCCCGGCGTATGGCGACAGGCTCGCCCCCTGTCACATTTGGGACTGAATATCGTCGCGCGAAGTGTGGGAGTTGTACACCTCTGCCTGTCCTCTCGGTGGAACGGAGTGACGATATGTTATTTAGTCATACAAAGAGACTAACAGATAGACTTATTAATTTAATATTAATTTTAAATTAATAAGTCATACAATATACATAATTATTAATTTAATATTAATATTAATTAATATTAATAATATAAAATTAATATTAAAGATATACAATATACATAATTATTAATTTAATATTAATATTAAATTAAAAATTATGTATATTGTATATCTTTAATATTCATCATTTCTGTCAAAATGTATCTATTGTATAAGTGTGTGTGGTGTAAGCCAAATAAATATTTTTCTTTCTTTCTTATTACAGCATATAAAAGTGTGATAGTGTGTGTTTCGTCATGCTTTTAAAGCGCAATGCATTTAATAATAGTACGGAACCTATTGACGAACTCACAACACACTTGGCTCTACGCAGCAATATATAGCATGTTTTGTAGTTTCTCGAGTTGTAGTTTATTTCCTATCCTGTTCCGAGAATTTCTTGTTTTTCTCTATGAGAGGAGGAAAAGCAAGGTCTTTTGTCAGTTTGTTATTGTCAAGGACAGGGTTCTGTATAGCTTGCAGCGTTCAATGCATTTGGATGTCCTTTTGGTTTAAATTGTGATTTCTCGCTCAGTTCAAAGTTGGAATTGGAACGAAATTGTGTTTTTGGTGACAAAAATGAATGAATGAATGAATAAAAGATGTCGAACGATAGAGACGTATAGAGGAAACGCACATAATGAACCGACACCTTTTGCGCGGCATACCTAATAGGCTCACCACACGCGCAAACTTCACCACACTTTTGACTGTGAGTACTTAACTGAGCCGCGTGGTAACGACACGATCTTTCTTAACATATCATCATGCCTTTCCCCGAGGGGGCTAGCAGAGGTGTAATACAATACGCACACTTCGCCGGACGCCATACACCGGGCTCTAGTCATGTAGCAGATGACACACAATACGCACATAATTATGTTCATACAATGAACATATATTTGCGTGCCGTCGGCTAGGCCTGAACCCGCTCCTTCTGACTTGAGAGGCTTCTCCACCTAGCCTGTCATCGCTTTGCACGATCTGTCAAGCAAGTTGAAAATCAGGGCCGTCATGCCGTGGGGTTGGCGCGGTGTACAGTTTTACCAACCAAACGCGCGGTGTTTCGTGTTCAACCCTGGCCTGCACAGTTAGAAGTGTGGTGAAGCTGGTGCATGTGGTAAGTCTAAAAACAAGGTGTTATAAAAACTCTGTTATATTCGCGAGTTGCGGATCAAGTATTAACTTGAGGATGCAACTATGCTAGTTTAAATTATAAATTGACCATAAAATTTTGAACACACGTCGCGCTCCGCCCTCCTAAAAGCGTGAACGCAGACATAAATCGCGTCGGTTTTATTTGTAAACTTTTCACGTTACGCTGCTACTTTCTTAGAATTAAAGCCGCCAAAATACATATTATACGGATTTGTTAAATTTTTTGTGAAATTTCCTTTTTTTTCTTGCGTTCTTAAACCTGTTGTATTGGTCTTGCTATTTTTAACGTGCATTTTTTGGTATTTTTGCATGAATACTTTTGCGTGTGTAGGTACTCGTACATGCCCTTCAATTATACAACAGGGTTTTTGTACATGTTGTAACAGGGTAGGTTCATAAGAACTAAAAGAAGAAGGCGCAGCAAATTACTTATTATTATTTATCCTTCCTATTAATATTATAAACGTGAAAGTTTGTGAGAATGGATGGATGGATGGCTGTTTGTTATTCTTTCACGCCAGAACGGGTGAACAGATCTGGATGAAATTTGGCACAGAGATATATTATGGTCTAGAATAGCACATAGGATACTTTTTAACCGCGGGTAAAACCGCGGGGCGCACCTAGTTTAACTACCTATAAAGCAAGTGTCAGTTTATTAAGATTTAATTATAAACATTTTTAAATGCATAAACATTATTTATTTTTATTGTTATTTATTTAACTTGCTTATTTGAATAACTTTTTTACGGCTATTTTGTAATGTTTAACTATTTTATTCAAATTCAATTTTATTATTTGTATGTTTTTAATTAATCATATTTTTGTTTTCGCTCTGCCGTCTCCATTTATAATTGTTGTGACATTTGTTTCTTCTTTTTGCATTTATGTTTTATTAAATTTAATGATGTTCTACACAATGTTAGTGGACAAATAAATAAATGAAACAAGAGCCTTAAAACAGTGTCTATTTATCTTATCTGATGCGATGACGTTGCCGTGACGTCATCGTTGGGACGATTAACCTGCCTGATAAGACGCGTAGGCGTAGAAAGAAATTAGGCCTTTGTTTGACAAGGGTTGGATAGATAGGTAGTTTAGAATAACCATTGTCATAGAAATAAAATAATCTGGAGATATTACCGGTTGAAATATATTTTGGTCACTGTCTCTCTCGTTTGAAAAGTGATAGGAGTGAGTGTGACCAAGAAACATCTTGCGCGTTAAGAATAGGCCTGGGATTCAAATTTATTGGAGAAGCTTTAAGTGGACAGCGGTGTTAAAATAACCACTTACTGTAAGCTAAATGATTTCATTGTTTTTACAAAATGTAATTATTATTTTTTTGTATAAAATGCGGAATGCTATAATAAAAAAACCTTGGTGTGGTCGAAGATGTAGTGATAAAGAAAGAGAAAGGAACGCTAGATGGTTTGGACACATTGAGAGAGTGGATGAAAAAAGGTTGACGAAACAGATTTACGAGGTCACGTCGCTTAGAGTGAGCCGAGGATAACGTACCAGGATCAAATACAAGACGTTTTGAAAAAGGGCCAGGCCTGGCCAAGTCAATAGTATTCACTACCCGTAACCAACAAACATTTCTAAATAAATAAAATATTAAATAAATAAATAAATTCGGACACTTCCACACACGGTGGCCTGACCCCGAACTAAGCAAAGCTTGTACTATGGCTGCCAGAGATTGATATACATACTTAGATATTTTTAAATACATACTTAAATACATATTAACACCCAGACATAGAACAAACATAAATGTTCATCGCATAAATGTTGCCCTAGGTGGGAATCGAACCAACGCCCCCAAGCTCAGAAGGCAGGTTCACTACCAACTGAGCCACCGAGGCAGTCAAAATATGAAAAGACTTATGGACATAGAAGTAGCGAAAGATATATGCCAGGATCGTAGTTATATATTATAATTATTATAGAAAAGTGGTCTCTGCCTAACCCTATAGGAAAAAGGTACATACATACATATAGTCACGCCTGTTTCTCATAGGGGTAGGCAGAGACCACTTCTCTCCACTTTCTATGATCCTGGTATACATATTTCGCTTCTTCTACTGGCATGAGTCTTTTCATACACGCTCGTCGGTTATGGGAAAAAGATCTTCTTCTTCTTAATCGGGCACTGTTGGCAGAGTGGTCGTGGTCACTAAGATGGTGGTACATGGTGGGTCTTCACCGTCGTCAGTGTGCCCGGCGGCGGTAACCACTGCTCTCGCAATGCTTCTCCATTTTAGCCGGTTCGTCGCATTACGAGAACACTCCGTCATGGAAGCGTTTGTGGCTGTCTTGATGAGATCCGTCCAGCGTGTAGGAGATCTGCCTCTACCTCTCTTTCCTGCTACCTGACCTTGGACTACCAATCTTTCCATTGAGTCTTCGTTTCTGGAGATGTGTCCGAAGAATTTTACTATTCGTAGTTGTACAGTCAGAAGATATGACTAAAATATAGGGTGTATATGTAATGTAGGGTGTGTAGACGACAGTCAGAAGATATGACTATAATATAGGGTGTATCTTTTAACGACGGATATAATGATATATTCTAGGAAATCATTGTTCTCATCATTATGAGGCCAATCCTGAAATCGCAAAAAAAAACAGCCCTTCCATACAGAAAGTTTCATACATTGACCGTCGATCTGAAAATGTTTGGAACAGCTGTTTTTTTCTCGATTTTTATACTTCTCGAGGTTTGCTCCATATTAGATGTTGCTCATATTAATAATGAGTACAATAATAATCCTGAAAAATGTCCGTCGTTTATAGATACACGATGTATAAGCAGAGGGGTATCACTCCGCAGCTTAAGTACAGTACCTGGATGACCGAGCTTTGCTCGGTATTTTTTATTTTTATTTTAATTGTGTTTTTTTGGAAAAGAAACATTTGATTTTAGTCTAACCTCAAAGCAAACACTCATTGACTTCGTGTTACTTAACAACGCCATCTGCTGTTGTGTCGTTAAAGCAATTAGTTGCTCACAAAAAA
The DNA here is from genome assembly GCA_911728515.1 of Peribatodes rhomboidaria. Classification (NCBI taxonomy): domain Eukaryota; kingdom Metazoa; phylum Arthropoda; class Insecta; order Lepidoptera; family Geometridae; genus Peribatodes; species Peribatodes rhomboidaria. Next base: position 1,919,819 of record OU452187.1, on the reverse strand, counting down.
TAGTATTATTATTCGCCAATAGATGTCAGGAAGAGTCATATTTTTCAGTTGAGACTACTCAAACGCCTCCTTTTTGTTATTTTTCTTCCAAGTTTATGTTTAAGTTGATTATCGATAAAACACGAATAAAATGACATTTTCTAAAAATGATTCCTAGCTAGATCGATTTATCGCCCCCGAAACCCCCTATATACTAAATTGTATGAAAATCGTTGGAGCCGATTCCGAGATTCCAATTATATATATATATATATATATATGACGGCGCGTGATATCATTCGATAAAGAAAATCAGTTTGAGAGTTGTTAATCGATAGTTTTAATCTGTGGTTTTTGACGATTAATCGATTTGTTTATGGTCATTTAGAGCGGTTAAAACCGAATGGAGTTGCGTTTGGGATTTCGGGCGAACGTCATGTCTGTCAGTCAGTGGTTGACAGGACTGGGCTGAAAGCGGTCGCACGCAATGGTCATTCGTAAACCCATTACTCTAAATCGCCAATTATCTTTGTGATCATTCGTTAACTAAGTAGTCTAAGTGACTGTATAATTAAAATAGTGAAAAGCCTACATTGCTGTTCCCTTATTTCAACGTTCCTGAAGTTTGACGCCCACCATAGATACCCGTGATGACGAGTTCATGGCTCAGAAATTAGACACGAAACCGCGGCCTACTAGATTTTCTCCGTCACCAAAAGTGGAAGGTTACAGCGCGGCGGCCTTTCCTATGTTTCTCCGACATCAATGGGATCAGATGCGACGGCGTGGCTCCTATTTCCTACATTTCCCCGACATATATATATACAAGAATTGCTCATTTAAAGATATAAGATTACCGGGCATGGACATTAGGCGCACCTACCGAGTAGGAGCATGGCAGGAGGTTGTCGCTCGGCTCTCGGCAGCGCGCGCGAAGTATTAGGTGCGTTTCTTTGTAGTTACCTAGCAATACAATTATTTTATTTGTGAGTCAGAAACAATAATACTAGGAACAGACAGAAATGTTTTGCCAATATAAATTTAATTATGTAGTTGCGTTTCTTTGTAGTTACCTAGCAATACATTTATTTTATTTGTTAGTCAGAAACAATAATACTAGGAACTGACAGTAATGTTTTGCCAATATAAAATCGGTAGAAGGTAGACAAGTAGGTTATCAAATCAGGGTACGTCCGTATCATGTATTTTAAAGTGTTTTTACTTACTACACTTATAATTAATAAATAAAAGGTATAGTTTATTGAAATATTTATTTACTTATTTACTAAAGGTAGTTTTTTTAATTAACATTGTTATTTTTATTGGTGAATATTTTCATATTCACGTATACATCGGTAAGTAGAAACCCTGTGCTCTTGCCGTCAAAACGGTTTCGAGTCAGTGTGCAGTGGTGCCAAGTGGATTATGAACGCTCGTATCACATGATAAGTTTCAATTTCGCGTAATGGTAAAAGGAGTAGGTGAATTTTTATACCTAAACTTGAATTTGATTATAGAGTGAACCTTCTATACTTAGTACTATTATTTATTCTGTGGTATAGGTATGTCGCCAAAATCTGTTTATTAATGTTTTGAATCGCGAAACCCCGACTGTCTGAATTAAGCAAAATACCAATTACACTCACTTCGTAAGTTAATTTAGAAGGTGCTAATAATGTAAGCTGTTATATTTAGATTGCAAAATACATCGCCCTTTGAAGGTTTAATTTGCGTTTAATTGCTCTTCTGGCTGTTTGGAACGAAATTCACAACGTATGTCAAAGGCTATTCATTGTAACAATAGACAAACATTCAAGCACAAACGCTTATACTGTAAGCACTAAACAAAGGTTTTAATTAAGAGCTTATTATATTAACTAGACATACTTTATCAACTATTACTGTGAGGTAAAAAATATCATATCTCCGCCATTTAGAAAAAAAGCCAAAAACTGAATCGACAAAAATTTTATAATTATAATTATCAAATCACCCGCTCAGAAAAAATCACAAGAATTGGTTGTGAAATGCGACCTGTAGCAACCTGAGCAGGACAGACGGACAGACGGACATACGAAAGAAATGTTGCAGAAGCTGAAGCAGAGCTGCAGGGCTTGCTAACGCTAGCTCGGTCAATTTTGACAAGCTATTCTTTTTGATAACCATGCAGTATAATAAGAAAGGGACGAGACGACGAAAAAAAAAACAAAATCAGAATCAGTTCATCCCTTCGGGAGCTACAATACCACATACAGGCATACAAGTTGGCTATTCCTACGCGTGAGATAAGATGAGATTGTATTTTCTTCGCTCTCACACCTATGACTATTTAAACGAGAGCAACAAGGATGAAAAATGGTGAGATTGAATCTAACTCCACAAGAATAGCCCTCCTGACTCGTCAAACTTATAACACCCCATCGTTTTTGGGTCGGGGGTTAAAAATCAATCTGTCCTTGGTTTGAGTCACGTTCCATAGCATACTAGCTGCACCCGCGGTTACACCTGTGGTCCCACTGGAACCGTTATTTTTTTGGAAATAAATACCCTATGTCCTTGTCTAGGGGCCTACTATGACACCTTATTGCCATGATGGTCACGTTTTGTTTTCGACGCCGCGCTACCATTTTTATTTTTATTTTTTTTATGTAAAATAGGTCGACGTTTGACCACCAACTCGCCTGATGTTAAGCGACGTTGTGGTCTAAGATGGAGCACGACGACCTATAAGGTACTTATTCACTCTAGCCTTGAAGTTTTATAGAGTGAAGAAGTACAAAGATGGCAGTTGAGTGAGGCGCTACAAGTGCGCTACTGCTCAGACCCGTCTTCGGAACGGTTACACCGGAATACATCCCGAAACACGACTAGGTCATTTCACGGCATGGCTTGGTCCGGTGGGTGGTAACTAGCCACGGCCGAAGCCTCCCACCAGAATGCCACCACTTTGGCATGCCAATTGGTCCCACCATGGACCATATTGCGCGGCGATACGGTATTATTGAACGGTGATCCAGCCATCACCGTTCTTTTATAATTGTACCAGACGCACCAGTAAGAGACACCCTCTTATGGTGGAAATTCCGCCAAACCGTACTAAGCGTTTCAAGTCAACTTTTCTTGTAAGAACGGCAGAGGTGTGGAACTCGTTGCCTGCGTCTGTCTTTCCACCTAAATACAATCCGAGGTGTTTAAGAGTAAAGTGAATAGGTATCTCCTAGGCAAGCGATCACGTCGACGCTTCCTATCAGGCGAGTCAGTGGTCAAACGCATGCCTATTATTTGCCTATGTTTAATTTAAAATTTACAGTAAGTGTATTTGAAATTAAAAAAAAATATTAGAATTTTATTGAATTAGAATATGTGAGTATGCAATGATTATTTTAAGTTAAGTTTCTGCCGTATTATCGCCTGACAAACAGGACTGCCTAGTTCAGGCAAAATTATTTTATTGTTCCTAAAGTTAATATAATTTTATCTTTATCATGTAGTTTTTGAAATAAAACTTTATTATTATTTCCGTTCCGAAGACGGGTCTGAGCAGTAGCGCACTTGTAGCGCCTCACTCAACTGCCGTCTTTGTACTTCTTCACTCTACAAAATTTCAAGGCTAGAGTGAATAAGTACCTTATAGGTCGTCGTGCTCCATCTTAGACCACAACGTCGCTTAACATCAGGTGAATTGGTGGTCAAACGCCGACCTGTTCTACATAAAAAAAAAGTTAAAGCGTGACAGCTTAACAAACAAACAAACGAGCAAACGCAGTTTAGTAGCATATAGAATATTAGTTAGGAAGGATGAGAGTCCGTGATTGTGTAGTTTTCAATGATTGCTAGAATTTTAGAAAAACGCACTTGTATTCTTAAATATCTCTATCTCTACATACATACACATCTTACCTCATATTGACCGAACGAAGCAAGTCTACTGGGGCAGTTCGGCATTTGTTTGTCCGATGATAACTTCAGTATTGATGATCCGATCGTCATGAAATTTTGCAGGCAAGTAGTGTGACTCATGCAATATTGTGTGTATATATGTGTGTGTGTGTTGCAATATAGTGTGATTTATGCAAGGTCTCAGTTTGAAGCAAAATACTAGTTTAATTTTATTTTATTTCATTTAATTTATTTCAATGTTGAATAATTTATTTTATACCTAGATGCTGAACGAGTCTGAAATTCCGAGATTGAATAACAAACATACTCGTAGAAACAAACAGTCAAACTTTTAACTTTTTAATGACGTACGTGTTAACATGAAATAGATAACATGTTATGTATTTTTATTTTAATCACATCTTACGTTTCCATAACCTAATCCGTTTTTTCATCAATTTGTAATCTTAAAAAGTAAGTACGATTTTTCACTTAATCATTGAATTAAAAAACCTTGCAAACCCAATTAAAGTAGATAGAGCAAAAAAAAAACAAACATAAACAAAGGTCAAGCTTACCGGAGCCACTGTTTACAATAGAAATGAGATGCCGGCTGAAAGGCCGCGTCATAAAAAAAAAAACAAATTGACATCTCTACTCACCGTCCCGCCACATTTGACGTCTTCCGCCATTCACACTTCACCATTTAAAATGAAAAAGTTAAGCACACTGGCCGGAAAAAGCGTAGCAGTACGAATTCCGAATTCAAAGTTCGAATACGAGTGTTTGACAACAAGACGCGACCGTCAGGAACCAAGGTTAGGGTAGGACTGGATGCGCGCGCTGCGCAGTTGTCATGGTTACCCGGGGGCTTTTACAGTGGAAATTAGATATGGGAGGTTTGGGAGGTGTCGCTGCTCGTAATGAGATGTTTTGGAAAAGTGTGCGCAGTAACTATTGTCTGTGCTCTGAGAATGGTGCTGAGTTTGATAGCGTTTCAAATGATTTCTGAATAAAATGGATTTGCTATTATATTAGAATAGAAAAACTTTTATTGTCATTAAGTAGGTAAGAGTTCCTTAACAATTTTAGCAAAAAAAAGAATAATTATTGCTGCTCCTATAATGGACTCGTCAAAAAGATAATCACAAACAATTACAAAAGCATTTGGTAATATTATTAAAGTCTTGTGTCTTGCGCGGGTATCCGGACTAGGTACCTATTCTAACTATGTTCAAACTGATAAATTCATATAAATCTAATTCTAAGTCAGCTGTAATAGGGGCTTCGTCAAATAAATAGAAATAAAGAAGATGAAGATGAAGATGATGAGAGGTACTTACTAAGAATTTCAAAGTCAAAGTCAAAATTTTACATTCAATTGGGTATGAAAGATACACTTTTGAACGTCAAAGTTTTGAAAAGTTTTTTCGTGACTATAATTGCTATTAATTTTCCAAAAACCAATAAATCTCAGCAATGTTTTTCAAACTTTAAGAGTGCTACGTTACATTTTTTTTTTACCGACTTCCAAAAAAGAGGACGTTCTCAATTCGACTGTGTTTTTTTTGTATGTTTGTTACTTTTCGCGATTACTCCGCCAATTCTGAATCGAATTTGATGGTTCTTTTTTTGTTTGGTAGATCCTTCTTTAGAGGTGATTCCTTATAAATTTTATCGAAATCGGGTTTGCGGTTTATGAAATATCAACAAAATACTAAAAGTTATTTACATGGACGGCCTGACGGGAAGTCTGTTTCTTAAGATTTTCTTTTTATATTATGCACAAGCTGCGCCTAACCGTTTCACCCGCGGTTAAAAAGTATCCTACTTATATGCTACTCTAGGCTATAATCTATCTCCGTGCCAAATTTCATTCAAATCTGTTTAGCCGTTATGGCGTGAAAGAGTAACAAACATCCATCCATCCATCCATTCTTACAAATTTCGCGTTTCCAACATTAGTAGGATTCAAGTAGTAGGTAATGCGTTATAAAATGTTATATTTTGTTCTTCGTTCTGTGTCAAGTCACAATCTGTTACTTTACATTACATTACATCACTTTTACGTTACTTTACTTTACAAGTATGTCATGTTAGGTTCTGTAACATGACATACTCTTGTCACGTAACGTTGTTGTACGTTGCGTTACAGAAACTACATTGAGTTGGTTGTACTATATGGTACTAGCTGTTACCCGCGACTTCGTTCGCGTTAATTATAAAATAGGATCCAAAAACCTTTCTAGTGATAAACTGTAACTAATTATCAAATTTCATCAGATCAGCTGTTTAGCCGTGAAAAGCCTACAGACAGTAACTTTCGATTTTGTGACTTGAGTAATATTGTTTATTTTTTTGTCTTATATTGTTAAGAGCCTGAAACCCATGACTCGGGTCACTCTAGTGTGAGATCCAGTGCACACCGTAAGTTAGATATGTTACCGTCACTAAGTTTTTGTCAATAAAAAAAACAAATTTATTTTGTCAATAAATATAAATAAAAATGAATGTGGAACGCACTTCCTGCTTCGGTGTTCCCCAGCAATAGATACAACCTGGGTCTCTTCCAGACAACAGTGAATAGGCACTTCATGGGCAAGCGCCCATCTTAGACCACATCGTCACTTTCCATCAGGTGTATTGTGGTCAAACGTGGGCCCATTCAATCATCAAAAAAGGATAATAAATAAAAATAAAAATTTAAAAAAAAGCATTTATTCCCCTTACAATTAAATTTAAGAAACAGGATTTAAAAATACATTTAACAAAAGATTTAAAAATTTGTAGTTACATAAATTCATTTAAGGTATCCAAATCTGGGTGAAGGCTTCTTCCATGTATAGCCATGCGTCTTGGTCTTGTGCTTGACGGGTCCAGGTTGCACCTGCAGTCTCCACAATGTCGTCGCACCATCGTCTCCGAGGTCGTCCTCTATCTCTAGTGGCGTCTCTCGGATGCCAGTGGACGATGCGCTCGCTTCACCTGCCGTCCGTTGCCCGGGCCAGGTGACCAGCCCATTTCCACTTCAGCTTGCATAGCATTGTTACTGCGTCTATGTCTTTGGTCTTTTTTCTTATGTCAACATTTTTGACCCTATCTTTAAGTTTAAGTGGCAATTTTTTTTGCTAGTTTTTTCGTTAGCGCCCATGTTTAAAAAAATCCCGCCCAAAAAAAGGATAAGTAAGAGTTATGTTTTTGTTTCGTTTCACCATGTGATGCTGTCTGTTAACCTCTTAGTCCCTTAGCTTCCTTCAAAAAAATCCCGAAACCCGGAGAGGGTTGTGGGAATTTTTACAAGTCTACGCACAGTCTACGCACAGTCTACTCACAGTCTACGCACAGTCTACGTGTTTTCCACCGTAGCAAGACCGTAGCACCTATGCTCCTCGTCCGACTTAGATGAATGAGGTGTCAATTTCTATCTAACACATAAAATATAATATGGTCAGGGTGACATCTTAGATCAACCTAGAGAAAAAGATGGAACACTGCGTTATATCTCGTTGAAGCCACTTCTTTTTAACCTTGTGTGCTTGGTAATGTTGCCATGAAAAACATTTACAATTGCACGAAAACTAACATTAATTCCCAAACTCTACGTTAGACATTTCCGTTCCAATATACTCCTTAGATTTAATATTCTAAAACTGCACATATTTGTAAGAGTTTAATGTTACGGCTTTCAAAATTAACTTGTAAAAAATCTGCACAGTTTTAAAAAAGAACCTCAAAATGTAGTCCTGGGCAAACTTTTATAGTGCACTATGTATATTTAAGTACACGAAATTTTACCATAAACCAATGCACATAATGTCTAGATAAGAATGACCAAGCGAGTAGCGTAGTTTTTTTCGTCAATGTGTGCGTGTTGTGTACATATACGACAGTAGCGTAGCTTTTGGATGTGTTCTGGCTTAACCTAAATCATACGCCGTGCGCCATCTTATTCTTTAGGTTGATCTGAGGGATGACATATTCAATTATAAGCTTAATTAGAACAATCAATATGACGGATGTTACATCCAAAAACGATTAGTCGAAGTTTCAGGGGTCTCTGAATTTCATTCGTACTCGTGTTTTAAGAACCTTTTACTATATAGCAATAAAGATTAATTTTCAAAAAACATGACAGTACATATTATAAGAAAAGGAGTTAATTTAGTTGTATTTGAGTAAGTAGTAAATGTATATTTAAAAAATACGTTTTGGATGTAAATATTAATAAATAGGGTCCCCTGGGGCAAATGCGTCTGTGGGGCAATTGCGTCTTTCGAGAATTACTGACAAACCCTTCACAAATTAGGCGCCACCTACATCTTTTTTCTATCTTTAGTTATAATACAAGATAGCAGTAGTTGCCTAATTTGTGAAGGGTTTGTCAGTGATTCTCGAAAGACGCAAATGCAGACGCATTTGCCCCAGTTGACAGCCTCAGTATTTGGCAGCCATAGTAGGCGTTGCTTAGTTTAGGGTCAGACGACCGCGTGTGCAAATTGCTACGAAATATAAAATCTCGGAGACCTTAGAGAAACCGACTATCGGCTTCCAGCCCCGCTCATGGCTACGAGACTTGCCACGTCCTACTTTTTATTCTGTGGTTCTACCATTCTCGCCCAGCGGAGGTGCGGACCAGCCGATAACGATTTGATACGCTCCGGAAAACAATGGGATCAAACGTAAACGTCATTTCCTTCCCCATTAGGCTAAGCGATTTTTTATTGGATTTTTATTGGGCGTAAGATTGCTTTTTCAACCCCGACGCAAAAACGAGGGGGTGTTATAAGTTTGACGTGTGTGTGTGTGTGTGTGTGTTGCTAATATCACTCACGCTTTTGAAAGACTATCACTCTTATGACTTTTGAAACGAGAGAGACAATGACAAAAATATTACGACTTGTAAGAATAGGATAGAATTTATAAATGAGCGACTAAATCATAAGAGATGAATGCAGACATGCCGCTTCGCTGCACTCTGAATACAGAACATCGGAACCACGACACTGCGGTCAACCTCTACCACTGACAGCAATGCTGCTGCGGTCTGATAGGTCAGTCTCGAAACAGCGCCTTTATCTTTTTTTTTTATGTATAATAGGCCGGCGTTTGACCACCAACTCGCCTGATGTTAAGCGACGTTGTGGTCTAAGATGGAGCACGACGACCTAGAAGGTACTTATTCACTCTAGCCTTGAAGTTTACTAGAGTGAAGAAGTACAAAGACGGCAGTTGAGTGAGGCGCTACAAGTGCGCCACTGCTCAGACCCGTCTTCGGAACGGTTACACCGGACTACATCCCGAAACACGACTAGCTCATTCCACGGCATTCTACCAACAAGTATAAATTAAAAATTAAAAAAACCCCAACACCGATTTTCATCAAACACATTAAGAACACTCCCGACCAATTCACCTCTTAAAAAATCAAATTCGGTTCATGCGTTCGGGAACTACGATGCCAGAGACAGACGAACACACACACACACACACATACATCCAACTTATAACACCCCGTCACTTTTGCGTCGGGGGTTAAAAATCAATAGTTCGTATAAAATAAAATAGTACGAGTAGGTGCACCTGCTAGGTGCGGCTAGTACTTAACCAGAGTTCCTGCCCACGGCCGCCCACGCTGCGGTACGCCGGTAAACGTAAACCGTTGACATGGAAAAACTAATTGAATCTACACCTACATATACAGCATGTTACAAAATCCCTGTTGTATTATTGAAGGGCATGTATACACACATATAGGGATTCAGGCAAATATACCAAAAAAAGTGCACGTTAAAATTAGCAAGAGTTATGACCGGTTTAAAAATGCAAAGAAAAAGGGATTTTACAAAAAATGTTAATAAATAATTTAACAACTTTACCATATAATTCAACAACTTTTTGTGTCCATGTTGCATGCAAATAAACCTTTCTTTTCACACCAGCATTGCCTCCCTAGGAGATAAAGTTGTATGAAATTCCCAAGGAAGTTTTCGAGCAAAGAGGTTGAAGTTGAATGAAAACTAATACGGGCACTGTTAAAAAGTTTATTCAAAAATTGAACTGGCCACCAAGAAAAAAAGAACGAGGTCCACGAATATCATTAGGAAACTAGTTGAACGAGGCCGTTTAGTTAAAAGGCTAGGCTATTAATTGAACGGATAATTAAGCTATAGTTGATACGCACATGGCTTCTCAAGCCAGAGGGAGCGGGTTTGAAACCAGCCGACGGCACGCACCAATTTGTTCATTGTGTGAACACACGAGTATGTGCGTATTGTGTGTCATCTGCTACATGACTGGAGCCCGGTGTATGGCGACAGGCTCGCCCCCTGTCACATTTGGGACTGAATATCGTCCGGCGAAGTGCCATAAACTAAATACATAAACATAAACTGCCAGCCCCCTCGGGGGTAAGGCGTGACGATATAAGCATGCATGACATAAACCCCAACAGTGGGTAGTTATTGTTCACCACAATCAAATCTGCGCAAGATGTCGTTAGCAACCGTAACGAATTTAGCGCATAACTCACATACCGCCCGTTCAGCTCTGCCCTGCTATACATGAGGGAATGTGTCCTTGACACAGGATGTAGCTCAATGGAGAAGTAATAACAAATTCAATTTAAAACTGATTTAGACTTAGACTAAGATTAACTTAGACTTAGAGGAGTAATATGTAATAGACGTGTAAGTTAAAGGGCTCAATTAACTTGCATTTTTTCAAAGTCAAAGTCAAAATGTTTTATTCAATTTAGGTATCAAAGATACACTTATGAACGTCAAAGTTATTTAAATAGACTCGACCGCCTTGTTCGGATAAAGAGCCTCTACTCAGAAGAACAGGCAAGAAACTGAGGGGCATTATTTTTTCAAATAATAAATAAATTACAGTCTCACAAATTTTGGCTTACAACTAGGTAATATCTATAGATACTAGTAGAAATCTAGTGGCTATCTAATACTAGTGGCATGTCTAGTAAGTTGACCCCACGTCGAAATTTTAAAAAAAAATTGACGTGACGTATATTACGTCATGTCCGTCATGTCACATATTATTAATGCAGAATATTGGATGGATGTTTGTTACTCAATCACTCCAGATCAGCTGAACAGATCTGGATGAAATTTGGCACCGGGATGCACTGGAACTTTATAATATATATACCTACTAGCTGTCACCCCGCGACTTCGTTCGCGTTTATTATTTATATAAATATATGTGAGCTATCCTATCTGTTAAGAGGTTAAGATGCGCCAATGACATTTGGCATTCGACGCTCAGTTGGTTTTAGCGCCTCTAGTGATCAACGCTCGAAGCTTTTGAACATTGAGCTAGCATTTCTCAAAGACTAAACAAATTCAGACGAAACACCGTGAAAAATATATTTTTGCCTAAAAATGAATGCCCTCTGTGATGTTATGCTTTATTGTAATGTTTTGTGACTAAATTATTTGAAGCCAACGGCGTTTTAAAGACTTGAGCCTTTTAAGCAGCATGAGCGCGGTAGTTTGTTTATAAGTATAGGTAGATTAAGTATGTACTCACAAATATCCCGCATCTAAAGGTTTTGATTCCCTTTGGTCGTGCGTGTAAAATCTAAAAAAACAATCGTAGACCACGGTCTCTCTGAAGTGTGAGATATCTTGGTTCATCGCTATGACCGCTCAGTTTTCCGCCGTAATGTCTAAACTCGACGATGTTACTCAGTCGCTCGCCTATAATAATGAAAGACTGGACGATTTGATGCTAAAGTGTAAAGCTACTGACGAACGGCTACAGTATCTTGAAAAAAGGGACAAAGAAGTCGACCTCCTTCAGGCCTCCGTGCTGCAGCTGCAAAAGGAACTAAATACTCAAGCGCAAATGAATTTACGAAATGAGATCGAAGTTGCCGGTATTCCCGAAAACCTTTCGGAGAACCTGCATCATATTGTTTTGGTAGCCGCTAAGAAAATTGGGGTGGACCTGGAAGATGAAGACATAGACTGGGTTTCCCGCGTTGGTCCACGTCGACCCCCGGTTACCACGGCCTTACCGGAGGATGGTGCAATTATGCCCCGCCCAGTTGTAGTGCGGCTTCTTCGACGTTCTAAGCGTGATCAATTCTTGAGAGCTACGAGGTCTAGGAAGAACATTAACAGCTCTGATCTAGAAGTTACTGGAACCTGCCGTAAAATTTTCTTCAACGAGAGACTGACTAAAGATAACAGATTTTTATTTCGAGAGTCGAGATTCAGAGCTAGACAGCATGGTTACTCATTCTGTTGGTGCAGCCAGGGTTCCATATATGTCAGACAGCGAGAAGGAAAATCGGCTATGCTCATCCAAAACTTCAAGGACCTCGATCGTCTGCTTCCTCCTGCTACTGATACTCCTACTCCACTTGGCAACTAATCATATTTTACTTCAAAACGCTGTTAGTGCTATTGGTTGTACTTATGTTATTGTTACGCTTATCAGTTTCCATGTAGACTTCCTATACCTTTTATATTTAAATGATAAAAACGACGTTCTTATTACCTATTATGATTTACAAACACATGAGTTCCAGTTCTTAGTCTATTTATTAGATTGGTTATCTTTAATGTCTCAACTTTTATGCACAACTCTGAAGATTCGAATCAATACAAATCCTGTCTCATTTAAAACACTACAGCTAACTTTATGTTTTGACGTACAACACTTTTCAATTAATTTTCATGTAATTATCCTTTCACAAGTAACTAGTTTAAGAAAATTATTGTTATCTCAAAAATGATGCACAGCACTGAGTTGGTATCAGAGTTAGACTCTATTAAGGTGCAATGCCTAGTTATTAACTCTTTAGAAAACTGTAAGCAAACTTTTACGACTGAACATAATTTTAAACTTTTAGCAATTAACATTAGAAGCATTGGGAGTAGAAACTTTGACAACCTGCTTGTAGCTCTGAGACGCTTAGACGTGCCGATAGATGTTTTGATTCTTAGTGAATGTTGGCTAACTGATGCAACTAAAATTCCTCAAATTCCAGGATATAATTCTTTCAGAACTGAAAAATACATTAATCAAAACGGTGGAGTTGTTGTGTATGTTCGGGATGTGTGGTCTCCCGTAGTATCAGAACCTGAAATTGTTGAAGCTAATTGTTTGGCTATCCAAATTTCTAAGAAGGTAAATATTCTTGGAGTATACAGATCTCCTTCATTTAAGAAATTAGAACCGTTCTTGTCTTCACTTGATATTTTTATGAACAACGTGTCAAAATTACCTTTTATAATTGCTGGCGACCTAAATGTAAATATTTTGGATACTAAGGGAGACGTAGCTGTTCTGGAGTACAAATGTTTTATGTCGGAACTTGGTCTTTCCCCGGCTATTACACAATTTACTAGGGCCTCGTCCTGTTTGGATCATATTTATGTCAAAAATTTAAAATCCGACCAATCGATGCTAGGCCTCGTTTGCCAAACTATAATAACGGACCACTTCCCGGTTATCCTAGCTTTTAACATCGCTGGTGCAAAACCGAATAAAACCAATCGCCTTAGACTAAGAAGAGATTTTGATGCCATTAAATCCGATCTAAAGGAAACCGACTGGTCTGTTATTTGTTCGTTAAACGATGTCAACCTAGCAGTAGAAAAGTTTACAAACCTCTTCTCAGAGGTTGTCAACAAGCACAGTAACATTGTCAAAGTTAGTAGGGCTAAATTTAACTTAAAGCCTTGGATAACTCCTGGGCTAATGCGTTGTATGCGTCACCGTGACCGTCTTCATCTACGCGCTAAAAGTGATCCTAATAACAAAATATTGGAAATTTCTTATAAGCGGTATCATAACTTTTTTGTAAGTCTTCTTAGAAAATTAAAATTTGATTATGAAGAACATGAACTCAAAGTAAATAGAAACAATCCAAAAAGGCTTTGGCGATCGATTAAGGATATCTGCAACTTAACCCAAAATAGGAAAGAGACAACTGAGTTACTCTCATTAGAGGGATGCACTAATAAACAACAGTCAATCGAGCTTACAAATTCGCATTTCTCTAATGTTGGTAAACATTTAGCAGATCGCATTCTTTCCAATATCGGCAAAACCGAAATTGATTTGGCAAATGTAGTCCATGCGGCTAACTCCCCCTTAAATTCTTTTTTTATGCATCCTACAGACTATGCTGAAGTAAACCGTTTAGTACTGAATCTCCTAAATGATAAAGCTCCTGGTAGTGATGGTTTTGGTAACTCGCTAATTAAGCATGTCGTACATGAAATTATTGTTCCACTTACTCATATCTTTAACTTGAGTCTCTCGAGCGGATCTTTTCCACGGGACTGGAAGATAGCCTCAGTCTGCCCGATCTTTAAAAGCGGATCTAAACATTTAGTCGATAATTACCGACCCATATCTCTGCTAGGTACTTTTTCTAAACTACTGGAAAAGATAGTTAATAAACGCCTTATGGAATATCTTGAGGCCAACCGCCTTTTATCCCCTCAACAATTTGGGTTCCGTAAAGGCATTAGCACTGAAGACGCTATTGCACAACTTACATCTGTGGTATCGTCTCAATTAGATAAAAGACGTTGTTGCATTGGTGTCTTTTTGGATTTGGCCAAAGCCTTTGACACTGTGTCCGTTCCTATTCTTTTAAAAAAACTTGAAGGCGTGGGAATTCGTGGAATTGCTCTTCGTTGGTTCGAAAGCTATTTAACAGAGCGGAGACAGTGTGTAAAAATTGGCCAAACAACCAGCAGTTTACAAAATATCTATTTCGGGGTACCACAGGGCAGTATCCTTGGTCCAACGTTGTTTCTTTTGTATATAAATGACATACATCTGATCCCAATAGATAAAGCTGAAATCTTATGCTATGCGGATGACACAGCAGTAATTTTTCATGGTCCTACTTGGCCTTCAGTGTTTTCTATTGCTGAGCAGGGTATGGCTCGCATCTCTCATTGGTTGCAGCAAAATTTACTCACGTTAAATACAAAAAAAACAATGTATTTATGTTTTCACAAAACTGCTGTGTCAGACCCTAAATTAACTACACGCTTAAAAATCCACTCATGCGATATGTCTGCGGATTGCTCATGTGACTTACTCACTCGTACATCAGTTTTAAAATATCTTGGAGTCCACATTGATGAGAACCTCTCGTTTCAAACTCACATCGAAAATCTATCGGCACGAATAAGAAAAGTTGTTTATATCATGAGACAATTACGAAGCGCTGCCACCAAGGATACTTTAACTGGTGTTTACTACGCATTATGTCAGTCCTTGATTACCTACTGCATAACGTGTTGGGGCAGTGCTGCTAAATGTCACATGATTCACGCTGAAAGAGCACAAAGATCGGTCCTTAAGGTCATGCTCCAAAAGCCTTATGTGTATCCGACATCAAGCGTCTACAAAGACGCTGATGTTCTGACTGTTCGTCAACTTTTTATTCTTCAAACAGCTCTTAAAGCTCACAAATCATTACTTTCATCCCCTGATTATAATTTGATTGTCAATCGTAGAGTATATAGAATTCCTTTCCCTTCTGTCAAATCTAGTTTTGCCCATCGCTTCGGTGATTTTGTTACTGGCTTTGTTTATGGTATAGTTATTAAATTTTGTGATATTAAAAACATGAAAGCCACCGAAGCGAAACATCTGATCCGAAAATGGTTAAAATCTTTATCGTATGACAAAACAGAAGCTATTTTAAAAATTGTAAAGTAACTGTTTTGCCATTATTATTATTATCATTATTATTTTTTATTTTTTTGTTTTTTGCTAAAGTAAAACTGTAAAATAAATTGTATTTCGAAATTAGGATAATTTATACGGATAAATACTTGTAATATATGTATTTCTATATATTTATTTTATTATTATTTTTTGTATTATATATTGTGAATCCTGGTCTTGAAAGGCGGTAAGCAATGTGCTGAACAGGACTATGGGTTGCCTCGATACAGGCTTGCCTCGTGAGGCAACCAGTAAACAATGTTTTTTATAGGTAATAAGTTGTATCAATAAATATTTTCATTTTCATTTTCATTTTCATTTTCATTTTCATCGGATCTTGGTCCCTCTCACTTTTATGATTTTTCAAACGAGAGAGACATTGACCAAAACATGTCTCGTGCGTAGGAATAGGGGGAATAATGCTTATTATCGTAAGAATAGCTCTGGAGGGCTATTCTTGACGCGTGAGATGTTTCTTGGTCACTCTCACTATGACTTTTAAAACGAGAGAGACATTGATCAGAAAATATTTTTAGCAAGAATAGGGCTCCTGATGGGCATTCTAAGAACTCCGGTCAGGGATAAATCACTCAACCTATCTTAAACCAATGCTTACAACATTTCAAAAATCTCATAACAAAAAACATATTGACTAGGACTAGCAGAGCTGTTCAATCGACGGCCCGCTTTAAAAATGTATTCTACGAGTTGATAGTACTAATCTGTTTTATATAATTAGTAGGTAGTATAAAAATGACTAAAATTGTTGAAAATATAGTGGACCCAGAACTTACAACCTCATTATTTTCTCGATAGTTTCTTGCCTGATTTTGCTGAAATGTTCCTACTTGAAGTTAAAAACGCGTTTGTGTTTAATATCTTTTTCATCACACTCGCTCGTAAAAAGGACTTTATTACATCAGTTTTAACTCATAATCCGAGCTATTAAGCACGTGTGCTGTTACTTTACCATTATCGCACTAGTAACTAAACTAGACTTTTTTTAAATAAATCAACAATAGTTTTTTTTTACTTTTCTTAAATTCTTGATTTAAAGTATCATAACTACGTAATAACAGTAAATAAACATTATGTTTTTATCAAAATATTGACAATTAATTAGGTATGATAATTTAAACAAAGTATTCGCTTTATTATTTTTAGGATTACGCCTAGGAAAATTTTGATAGGTGGAAAAGCAGTAAAATGCGCATACATTTTCAGAAAAATGTATTGACTAATGCAAGTCTGTGTTTTTTCCCCTCGCATGTGTGATGAAAAACGTCATATGAAACGCGTGTGCGTTAATAATTACACTATTGGCTCCATTAGTGGGCTCGCATACGGCTCGCGCTATAATACCTCCTCGAGTGAATGACAAATACAAGAAACTAACGGAACGAGCTTTTTTTTATCTACGCGTACGAAATCGTGAGCAACAGCTAGTAGTTAATATAGAAAAAAATCCTCTATAGCTGGACTAAAGGGGTCTTAGATTGGATATTGAAAACCCTTTTGTAGCTGAAATACATGTATAGTGCTTAGATTTTAGCAAACACCAAAAAAATAATCAAAATAAACCGAGATTCAAAAAATATCAATAAATCAAATGCTTTGAAGGCAGTAATCGCTCAGATTAACACATCCTTAATCTAACACATGAAACTCAAATGTTGGTTTTATAGATGAAACATAAATTCGAGCGAAGCTTGTAGTTGGGAGTTTCCAAGCAAAGAGGTTAACATTGAATGAAAACTCAGAATAAGCACTGTAAGAAGAGTTTATTTGAAAATTGAACTAGCTACCAAGAAAAAAATACGAGCACGTGCTCCACGAGCTGCACGAAATTTAAAGTAAAAGACTGTACCTTACTAGTACCTTTTTATTAGTTATGAGAGAGTATAATATTAGACAGTATTTTTACAAGAGGATTCGCTTCTAGGATAAAGCAGTGTTTTTGTCTTGGGCGGCTTGAACCCCTCGCTGCCCTCAGGACTCATCTTCCCTTGCTGCATTCGGGAGTTAACTCTAGATTCCCTCGTTACGCTCAGGGTACAATTAGCCGCGCGCGACGTAAGGCACTGCTTTATGCCCTCGGTACATAATCTACTATTGTTACTCTTTATTCACAAAAAGGTGAATTTAGAAGCAAGACCTGTTTGCTTTTCTCCAATCAAGTCTATCGATTGTTTGTCGCAACCAAATCCATTGTGTCTTGATATTTCCTTCAATTTTACGAAGAAGAAGCTAACGTTATAATACGCCAATAACTTTTGTCTTTCTGTTCTTGTTCTGCTTCTTCTTCGACGATGAGATTCGACAATGAAGACTGATGTTGTTGTTCCTAAAAACAATATTAAATGATAATTAATTTGCAACCATACTAAGTCCCAACGCTCGTATCAATAATTTATTTATGTACATTGTGTACACAAAAAAATAAAAAAAGATTACCAGTTTATTCGAAGGTGAAAAAGTCCCTGTTCCTCGGATGCTCTGATACCCTTCGGCTGATTTTGAACTAGGCATCTGTAAATAAAAATATAGGATAAGTTTTTAGTATTTTTATTAACTGAAACGGAAGTTCTTCACTCGCGCTTCGCGCTCGCTGAGTGAATGGTTGTACTGGCGTCACGCATGCCCATAGCAGTTCAGCGCCACTCTGATTACAAGTAGTGGCTCTATGAGCAACGTCTCACAAATTACATATATCCGCCATTTTAAATAAAACCTAAATTTACAAAATTTCACAAATATCGGTTGAGAAATGCGATCTGTAGAGGAAAACAATCGGACATCCGTGCAATCAGACGCTGGACGCCGGACATACGACAACTTCAGCAATAGCATTTTCATTTGGCATAGCTCTGACTATGCACTATGCTTGTCACCCTAATAATATAAGATGTTAAATGTCTTTTAACTCACCTTAGTTCAGTACTTGCATTTGTTGTTGGCTGAACGCTTGTGTTTAAAATTTGATAATTTCGTTGATCTCTGTTTCTGAAAAAATGAAATAGAGCAATTTAAAGATATTAATTACACAATATTCATATTACTCAAAGCGTCTCGTTTGTATCTTTCCATGATACCATAAAATATAAAACAATTACCAATCTATAATCCCAGTTTAAAATATATTATTATTCTAGTCTTCATGCAATAGAGACTAAATTAAAATAACTATTTAGACTAGATGCAGGTTGGTATCAGTTACCAAAAAAAATGTTGTATATATTAAATATAAATAAATAACAATACATACAATAGTGACTCTGCGAGCTGGTGATCTCGTCAAAAAAGTTTTTTGGAAATTTTCCAATTATGCGGAGATATATCTTTTTTTAAATCACATCTCTGCCATATTGAAAAATTTCCAATAACCACCTAGACAAGAAAATTCTTTTTAAATATCGGACTTACTCACAAAGTTTCAAGAGAATAGGTTAAGAAATGCGACCTGTAGATTAAGACAGGTCTGGACAGAGATCCGGACAGAAATCCAGACGGAGTTCGGACATACGAAAGCATTTTCGTCGAATCTGAAGCATAGACGCTTCGCTCGCTAACGATCTCTCGCTCGGTTATTGTTGTAAGAAAATGTAATAACTTTTCTATCGAATTCAATGGCCATGACTCGGAACACTACTTTCTGAATGCAAATGCTTGACTTTTTGTATTAAATACTATTTTTTACTAAAAAATACTTTAAGTGACTGATCAGAGTGTTAGTAAGCATATTCTTTCAAAAAAAAAAATGAGTAAATAACGAAGTTATGCTGCAACAAACATTTAGTAAAATTTATACAATGTAATTGAGTGCGTCCTAATTTTTGAAGTCGGTTAACAAACCAGGATAAGTTAGAAAAATATGCTTAATACACTGCTAAAAATAATAATGTATTGCGGACCGTGGTTGGTCAGCTATAACATAAAAATGTGATTGTTTCTAGTTTAGGTAGGTTAGTTTAGGAAATGTGCTATACCAAAAACAAAAATTAGTATTAGTCATTTACACCGTTCGCACGCAACGACCGCTTTCCGATATTGACATCGTAAGTACACATAATAATTATATTATTATATTTTTACCCGATTGTTCAAGAAGGATTATTTATTATTATTAACTATAGAATACTCCCCATTTCTATGTTATTAACTAGGTGTTGGGGCATCAGCAAGTATGCCACAGCTTTAATTTGAAATGGCTTAGGTATATTGACCTTAGTATAATTTTTGTGAATAATTGAATCAAATGAAATCACGAGAAAAAAAACAGCTGTTTCATACAAAAAGCTCATCGATCGTCGACAAAATGTAAGCAGATGCTTTTTTCCCCGATTTAATTTACAAATAAAAAAGTTTAAAGAGTAATTGTTGTTTATAATGAAGAGTACAATGACCCCCGTTTGGCTTAGTACACCCTATACCGATAACCCTGTGCAATGTACAAATATGACACATATAGGTACATTTGTACATAACAAAACAAAAACACAGTTCTGACAAGTCTTGCACTTGGATAATTATCATGAGCAACATGTACAATGGGGCCCGTGCCGTGGCGTGATGATTGTAGTACAGCACGACGCTGCGCGACCGCGGCTCGTATCACAGCAAAATAAGGTTCATGGTCGCACAGCGTCGGCGGGTAAATCCAACAATCATCGCAATAAGGTGTAATGGACGGTGAAGCCCTGAGAGTTAACATAGGTCGGAGGACACGTCTGTAGTTTTCCATTTTTTTATCAGGAAAACAAACGTCAGACCGAATCATATGCCACTAAAAACTCAGACACTAGGGTTAGTCACTTCAGTCTACACAATAAGAACAAACGGGTAAAAATATTTATGTGGTAATTAAATATTAATAGGTAGGTAGGTACTTACCACTTAGCTAGTTGGAGTCCAATTTTTTTCTTACGCCTAGCTGCCTTGGTGACATCTCCCATTTTCATCGGATCAACCTTCTGTACCCTCTACTCACAACGCGATCAATTATTGTCCAAATATTTTCACTAGTAGTAAAGTCACTAAAAACTTATCAAATGTCTTGAAAAACTACTTTTTTTGATTGTCTCTGGATAATTAAGCACTGTTTAATTGATGATTTACGTACAAATAGAAAAAAAATGCGAAAATATTTTTCGGCAAGGCGAGTACGTCCCTCCTTCGTGAGGCGCTGGCGCCGACTGGCCCGTCCCCCGCAAAGGAGCTCGCGGGTGTCAGTGGTCACGTGATCTGACGAAATACTTCAAAATAACACAAAATATTACTAAACTAACTCAATTTTAGCTCTAAAAATATGGTAAAAGGACGATCAATCATATTTTTAATTTCCTATCCGAAGGTGTAAAAATAAATAGTAACGTAATCTCCGTAAGCACGGTATTGCACGCCATGAGAACGAAAACAACGTTCATTTAATATTTTTTTACTCGCAATCTAGTAAGTAATATAATATTTTAATCACACTAATTAATAGGTAACAGAATGATCTTATTGGTGATATTTTTTTCATATCGGTAGGGTCCGTAGCTTCTTCACAACGACGAGTTGAATAGACGCATTTGGCGAATATTCAAGGCTTAAGCTGTTTTGTTTTGT